>JAJLRJ010000010.1:39851419-40531419 GCA_024195265.1 Dendrophyllia cribrosa | reverse complement strand
TTTCATAATTCATTTTATTTCACCTAAAAGACCGCCTGGGTGAACTGTTTTCAAAAATCTCATTTAAAAGTTCCACCGCTTTTTTGTTTTTGCGAAAAATAAAAAAGGTCAAGATACGGCTAGACGGTCGCTTGACCCCCCGGAAAAACGATGAAAAATCGTGCAACAACAGGAAGTCCGTACGCAACAACGAAAAGCTTTCCCGGTTTGCCATTTCCTGACTTAATAAACAATCCTTTAATCTCCCTAAAATGTAAAATACATGTAATTTTTTTAATTTTAAGTCTGCTTATTTACTCGTCGAAAATTATGACCTTCTGGTGTTCTTGCTCGAGGTAAAATTTGGGTCAACTTCGGAGGCCTATAAAAATCCTAGTACATAAATTTCTGTACAATACTGTTAGTCAAGTTGAAGCTTAATCTTTCTAGTTCACTGTCTTAAGTTGTCTTTTTTGGCCCGCCAAAAGCGACGCGGCGACAATAAAAAATGTTCAGGGTATTTTCAACAAATTCCAACGCGGTCTGCTGAACGGCTGTCACGCAAGAAAATATCGTTTGAATATATTAAACTCCTAGTACATGTCTTTCTGAATAAAACGACACGTCAAGTCTGAGCTTTATCTTTGTAGTACAAAGTCTCAAAATGTCTTTTTTGGCCCGCAAAAAGTGACGTGTCCAGAACAAAAAAAAATCGATGCTATTTTCACCAATTCCGTATGTGTCTTCGCTAAATGGCTGTCACGTAAAAGACAGCAAGATATGAGAAAAAACCTGCGTGGCCCTCGAATTCCAGATCAAATTTGAATTTGGAAATGTTGATTTTTGAGGAGGGAGAAAAAAAAAACAGAGTACCCGGAGAAAAACCCTCGGAGGAAGGACGAGAAACAACAACAATGTCAACGTGATGATGCCGAGTCCGGGGATCGAATACGGGCAACATTGGTGGGAGTTGAGTTCTGTCACCATCTCTTATCCCGAGTTTTGGTCTAAAAGTAAGGAATAGATTCAAAGAGGTAGGTCTGAAATAAAGTATAGTTAAAATGAAACAATTTTGTCTTAAAGAAAGGGGTTACATTGTCACGCTTTGTGTGTCGAACCCATACCTAACATTTGACTTGCGTCGGATCGACGTTTAAAGCGGTGAAACTAACGTTAAATCGACGCTCGAGTTAACGTCTGACGCCATGCCATTGTTTAGTCAAGTTCAGGCGTACAGTTTTAGGCCTAACCTTCACCCTAACCTAGCCATTAAGGATGCCAAACCTGCCAGTGGAATAGAACAACAATAACAAAAAAAAAGGACTTAGAGAAGAGTGTCTCACCAAGAGAGTCGGTCTTTATTTGGATGTTCTTTGGTTCAGTGATATTTCCGCCACGTTTTAATCCACTAACTATTAACTTTCCAATCTTCTCGCCCATTTCAACCACTTTTCCAAGCTCAGCTACGGACTGAAATAACAACAAAGAGGTTGTGATGTTAGATTTTAGCCTCGGATTAAATGGGAACAAGAGTTCTTGAGTGTTAGTGCAAACTCTCGCTTTTGTTTGCAATGTACTTAGTCTGAAGTGTCAGGTGTCAGACGCTTTCAATAATCGCCCAAGGGGTAGGGCAAGAAAGCGTCTGATAATAGGCCATTTCCGAGTTGCCTTTAGCCTCTCTATCAAAGCGAGGCTAGGTGCGAAACCTTTCATATGAAAATGAGTTTTCATTCACATGCAAATAAGTTTAATTTGCATGTGAATGAAAACTCATTTTCATATGAAAGGCTTCGCACCTAGCCTCGCTTTGATTGAGAGGCTAAAGGCAACTCGGAAATGGCCTATTCAGACTACAATGTACTTTGAGTTCAAACCTGTACTTAAATTCATGCAACTTCAAGCGCTAAGAACGGACTCAGACTTCCATGTACTCTTGGTCACTGTTTAGATGAGAGTTTTATTCATCACGCATCGACCATCATCTAGTCGATATCCACTGCCAATCCAGTACAGTGCGAATATTTCAGCAAATGAGCACTACTTTCTCATGGTACTGTTTGTGTTTTGGGTTCGTTCTTGATTACTATATTTTGAAAACTTGAAAATTTGGAACAAAAAGTCTGAGTTGGATCTGAGCATAATAAGTTGTAAACATGTTGTCTGTTGTTTAGTTCATCTGTTGTCTTGATACGAATATTCGTAAAAGGAGGGGTACCTTTTGTCCGGGTGGTGATGAATCCAACACACTACCCAGAACCGCGCCTAGCTCCTAAAACCAAACAAATATAACGTTAACGACGGTCGGCCTTGTATATATAAACATTTTGTTGTTACCTGGTTAACCCAATCACATGTAAGGGTTAACACCACCACCCCTCCCTCCTCCTACCCCATCATACGGATAAGGTTTTGCTAAGGGAGTTTTATTATGGGTGACTAACGTTGTTATGTCTCGTTTATCCTCCAGTTACTTTTGATATGAGAAACCTTTTTTCATGTTGACTTCTGAGTCGGACCATACAGCCAGATTTTTTTCCAATTGTTCAATTGTTTTCAAAAAGTTTCATCTTTTTCTTTTAAACAAACTAGTTTTTAGTAATTAAAAAATAAAAACAACTGACTGCAACAAAATACAGTTATCCTCCATACCTTCATGTATTTCTCAGCTGATGAGTCATCGAATGATGCCCCCTCCAGTGAAGAGAGCAGTTCATTTAGCTTGTTGAACGTCTCGTCAGGTTGATTATGTTGGGTTGAATTCTTTAAACAAATAAAAAGTATGATATACATGTAAGAAGTTGACAGAAAGGCAGTAGGGACGGAATGACAGTTTAAGGTTGTTGCTTATTTTTGACAAAAAAATAGGAATTCCGTAAACCGTTTATTTGAATGAAAAGGATTTAATTTAATTTAGGTACTGAAAAATAGGTAACAAACGGCTAGCAACTCTGAACATTTTAAAACTAAATCAAACTAGTGACATCTCACCAAATCCAACATTTATATATATTTCTGCAATGAACCAATCAAATCTTGAATAATAAACCTGAATGAATCTACGCCGAGCTGTGCGGTAGTACTTGAAAAGAGTACGTAGGGTCGGGAAAAATGCAACCGGTATTAAGCGCGGAAAAACATGCAACCGGTACCTGACGGGGAAAAAAATGCAACCGGCACTTAACGCGGGAAACCATGCAACCAGTACCTAACGTGGGAAAACATGCAACCAGTACCTAACGTGGGAAAACATGCAACCGGTACCTAACGTGGGAAAACATGCAACCGGTACCTAACGTGGGAAACCATGCAACCAGTACCTAACGTGGGAAAACATGCAACCAGTACCTAACGCGGGAAAACATGCAACCAGTACCTAACGTGGGAAAACATGCAACCAGTACCTAACGTGGGAAAACATGCAACCAGTACCTAACGTGGGAAAACATGCAACCAGTACCTAACGTGGGAAAACATGCAACCAGTACCTAACGTGGGAAAACATGCAACCAGTACCTAACGTGGGAAAACATGCAACCGGTACCTAACGCGGGAAAACATGCAACCGGTACCTAACGTGGGAAAACATGCAACCGGTACCTAACGTGGGAAAACATGCAACCAGTACCTAACGTGGGAAAACATGCAACCAGTACCTAACGTGGGAAAACATGCAACCGGTACCTAACGTGGGAGAACATGCAACCGGTACCTAACGCGGGAAACCATGCAACCGGTACCTAACGTGGGAAACCATGCAACCAGTACCTAACGTGGGAAAACATGCAACCGGTACCTAACGTGGGAAAACATGCAACCGGTACCTAACGTGGGAAACCATGCAACCGGTACCTAACGTGGGAAAACATGCAACCAGTACCTAACGAGGGAAAACATGCAACCGGTACCTAACGTGGGAAAACATGCAACCAGTACCTAACGTGGGAAAACATGCAACCGGTACCTAACGTGGGAAAACATGCAACCAGTACCTAACGTGGGAAAACATGCAACCAGTACCTAACGTGGGAAAACATGCAACCGGTACCTAACGTGGGAAAACATGCAACCGGTACCTAACGCGGGAAACCATGCAACCGGTACCTAACGTGGGAAACCATGCAACCAGTACCTAACGCGGGAAACCATGCAACCGGTACCTAACGTGGGAAAACATGCAACCGGTACCTAACGCGGGAAAACATGTAACCGGTACCAAGCGTTGCTTGGTACTCGTCTTGCTTTTTTTATAGAAAGCTGTTATGCAGTACTGTCTTGTAATGAGCTGTTCATGCAGAAATCGGTAAAATTTGTTCGCGGTTTAAAGAGGTACTTACTGATGTTTTTGATGAAGGGTGGATCCTGGTTTCTAATGTTGGATATTTGACACTTTCCTGGCAAAGTGAAAAAAAAATCAAAAGCTCCTACGAGCCAACTCGGGAACACGAAACAACCTTCGGACACTCCCATCTCTTACGCATTTTGCTCCACCGACCCACTCCCCACCCTACTGTAACGCCTTCCCCCCGCCATGGGTACGGCAGGTGACCATTACCTTTTGCATTTGACACGGGCAAAATATATGCGCAAGCTTTATACACTGGTCAGCGGAATTACCAAAAACACTTTACAGCCGATGGAAGGAAGAAAGGAATGAAGGAGTGAACATTTGCATACTTGTCCCATCTGCTATAACTCGTTCAACGCTTCGCCTATTCACGAGTTAAAAATGATACATGGTAAACACAAGTTACCGTATTTTCTGTATAAGGTGGTTACTCTTCAGTCTTAAGTTCAAAGCTACAAGAGTTACTACTCAAGTGAAAGATATGGAGTCCGGTAATGGTTCTAACTTTTGATGCTGCAAATTAAACTAAAAAACTGTCACCATTATTCAAATGTACGGTCTTGAGCAATTCTTTTCTATGGTTTTGTTTGTTCTGCTGTACAGGTGGATCTGATGTTTTAATCTGAATATTTGATGAATTTAAGAATCTAAAGTGTGACATTTGAATGAAAGCTAGTCCTGTCCTGTTTTGGTTGTTTATTGTGCAGTGCATGCAGGCAAGGCGGCTCTAGTCTGTGGATAAAATCTTATTCGCCAGAACCATTAAATTGAAAGGAACTAGCTGATGAGCAGTACTCCCTGTTCCCCCTTCATTTTTCATGTGAAGATCTGGAATCATTTTTTGCCCGCAGCGTTCATAGCAAGATACCTACCGATACTGTTATCAAAGGTGTTGTTGTTGTTGTTGTTGTTGCTGTTGTTATTGACGAACTACTAATTATTCCTGGTCTTGGAGTTTGGACTGTTTCATTACCTGCAAAGAAAAACAAAATTTTATTGTCCCACAGAGTACTGTTAATAAAACGATAATAGATAAGTTATTTTCTGGAATACTTGAAAGGTCCACGTTCACACGAGCGATAGATTTTTGCTGCAATTTTAGGTGCGATTTTTATAGTGATTTTTATGGCGATTTCGTGGCGACGCAAAATCACACGTGTGATCGTGAACGGCCGGCGAATTTACTGCGATTTTGGAAATTCAGGTCGTCGTGATACCGCAGCTAGAAAGTTGATATGTTTGTTTACTTGCCAGCCTAGGCATGCGATAACGTAAAATGGTAATACCTGTTGGTTGTTGTTGTTGTTGTTGTTTTTTGCAAATAAAGAGTCTCTGTGTTCCACAGTTGACTTCCAGTTCCCATTGATGTCCTTGATTGTAAAAGGCGCAATTCTTGCCTTGCCTCTGTCCAGACGGCGGTGGCTCTTGGCCCTTGAACCAGTTTGTGTAATTGTAAGGCTCATTTCTCACCCATGCCCAGGGATCGTTCTTGGTCTTTCTCCTCAGCCCGATGTAAAATGTTTCGTTTGGTCGAAGGTGTGTTTGGTTGATTAGGAAATTCAAAAAATCGTCTTCTTCCTGACTAAGAATGCTTGTCAAGTCAGCACGGTGCTCACCACACCATTGCCTTGCGGACCAGAATGCCAGTTTCTGTGAAGTGTTATTGTAGATGTAGTAACATGAACTGCCATTTTTGACCCAACCAACTGGACAAACTGAAAACAAGAAGAAAATTAATAAAGACACTGCTGGCATTTCAAAGACAATGATACTTTCAGGACCCACGGGGTTGGCGAGGAAGCCTCCGATATAAAACTGACGGGGGTCCTGGTAGTATCTTTTAAGGGTTAAGGGAGCTATATCTCACGAGGATTGGCTCACCTTTGGCAATTATGCCCAGAAATGCAGGCAAGCATTGTTTAATGAGCGCTTCATTTTTGACATAGTTGTTTGTTGTCATAGTTTGTTGTCGTTTACATATTACTTCATATGTGACACAATTTCGTGTGTTATGGTGAACTTTTTTAGGTGAGGACACATTGTGATGCCATTCATGGAGTAGCGTGGCCCCCCTCTGCCTGCATTTCTGGACATATCTCACTTTTGGTCAAAACTACGCTTAAATTACTGATAAGTACCTTTAATTGTGTACATAATTTTTTTAACCTAAAAACGAGGATATAAAACATAATTTTTGTTGAACCTAAAAAAGAGGATATCAAGTGAATTCTTAAAGGAAGATCGCACCACAGTCATTTTTTTTCATCGATGTTTTACAGATACAGGGCCGGGAAACAACTTGCAAGTTAACCTAAACTTTTTCAAGTTGCAACTCATTTCCATCCTCGCCATCCGTCGCTAAAATCACACATTAATAGTTTCAGTACACTAATGTAGTAAATGTTAACAAAAAGAAACCATTATTTTTAAATTTCCTTTGATATAAATATGTCTCAGTTTGGCTATTTAAAGTGATTCAAGCAATTTAAGGACTCGACACAGTGACAATGAACCTACTTATACGACTGGGTGGCATAGAGTGGGACTATACGACTGGGTGTCTTGTCCACTAGGACACTATACATAACACACATTTACACACTTGGGTGAAGAGAGTCGACATTGTGGAGCAGTGTTTTGGCGATTAGGACACTAAAATACATTTACACACTCGGGTGAAGAGATTCGACATTGTGGAGCAAAGTGTCTTGTCCATTAGGACACTAACATGCATTTACACACTTGGGTGAAGAGAGTCGACATCGCCGAGCAAAGTGTTTTGGCGATTAGGACAACACAGAGACACAATGTACCCATTTAGACGGGATGGGTGGAGAGAGACAATGTAAAGCAAAATTTCGTGGCTAAAGACTTGAAAAACGTAACAGCAGAGAACAGGACTCGAGCCACCAACCTTCAGGTCTAGTAACCCTCAAAATCGAAAAAAAAAAATAATAATTTAACATCATTCGCTTTTTTTGCCAGAAAATAGTAGTTAAAAACTGAAGAAAAACCTAAATTATTTTCATTAAGTTTGCATTGTTCTTTATGGTTTGTTTTCAATTGTGAATATGCGAAACAGCACGGAGCTGAATTTTCATAATTACTTAACAGCAAGACATTAACGGAAACAATCCGGAGCGAAATGAATCCGCTATTCATAAAACTTCAAGATTTTAATCAGCCTTAGTCTCAGAGATCATGATTAATAAACAGTCTATAATGTTATTGGTGAAAAATAACTAAAGTGCAGTGCAAATTTTATAGTACTGACTTGTTTTTAGCTTTAGAAGCTTGGAAGTTACTAGAAAAACTGACTTATCTGAAATTAAAGGGATAAGTCAACCAACTCTTTTGTCTCTACCGACCACACGTCCAATTTTCAATTCTTCCTTAATAGACTCTAACATCTTCTATGGATAAGAAATATATCATCTTTTCCGGTAATATAACTGTTGTTTCATTATCGGGTTAAAATAGCTAATACTCGCCCGAGGCTGTCGTGGCTTTATCTAACAGCCAACTGACGCATCACGTACTAAAAATAATTGATCTTCATGAATAAACGATTATTATTGAGTGTGAGTCAAATTTAGTTTCTTCGCCTCTGTTAACATGAAGTTTATCAGCTCCAAACCAAGTTTCTTGAAAACAAGGTTTTGAGAAACAATTTCAAATATGTTTGTTATATCAATATTATTTACGGTTTCCATTTTTTTCAGTGATTGTAAGATAATTTCTTAAAAATTCTGAGCGTTAAGTCTGTTTCTTAAGAACTGTCTTAATTTAAGCCAGTTAGTCCGCAGTTTTTCTTTTGAAGAACAATATTTATCCATAAAGATAGTTAAAGAAATGTAAGAGTATATCGGAAATTTAAACTCATCCAAATGTAAAGGAATTTTGCTTGGCAACCAATAGGTTCGTTTCCGATGAAATTGAGTCTCCATAGGAAATTAACTTTTTTTTTCACAAAATATTTCGACTGAGAAAAATTAAATCACAGATAAGTCCAAGACAACTTAAGCCGTTGTTGTTTCATGTGTAGATGGCGAACATGAGTTCCACTTCTCGGTCATGAAGTTCGCTACAATTTAAGAATACAGATTTTTGCTTTGTTGTTAATTTGTTTCACCGCCAATTCTTATGGTTTCTCAATCTCAAAATCTGGCATACTTAAAACTTTTTTAGAATCAACGAAAATGATGCTACGTTGCCATGAGAGGTAAATAACAGCTGACTTTTGCACGAATTTCCTTGCATGATTCTCTCGTCAGTTGCTTTCTGTTGTTGGGTCGCCTGGGCAGGCTGTCGTGACAAAGGTTGAAGGAAACTCTCGTTCAAGTTTTATTTTCCAACTCCCGTCAGTTCATCGGATCTTGTGATGGTTTTAGCTCCTTAATTTAAAACGATTTCAAGCAAAATGTTGTTTTGAATCTGATCACACTTACCAACTGCAAATTCTCGGTTATCCAAATTATTTCCAACGCCAAGTTTTTAAACATACCTTGCTCTGATGAAGATTGGTGAGATCCTAGCAGCAAGACAAGGACCAGTACTGTTAACACGGAACCAAGGCTTGACAGGAAACTGGTCCTGATCATGACAAAGTTACTTCAACGCGTAGAGCTATAAATTTGCTTACAAAAATGTCAATTCTTTCTGTCTTCTTGACAAATAGTTCAAGCCCCTAGGGGTCGCCACAACCAGCATGAATTATCGCCTAATTCAATTCGACACAGCAGCTTTTTCATTTGCCTTAAATTGTAAATAATGCAATGAACTGACAAATTCAAAATGCTTGGTCTGGCGAGAAAACAGTTGTCGCGCGCATGTTGATAGCCTTGAAACTCATGTTATTAAGCATCTTCACAATGGATTATATAATTTGAATTTATTCAATTGTCATATTATATCTATTAGATCATCCGCGGTTTAATCTTGAGGCCGGAATATTCTAGATTTCACGGTAGGGTACTTCTTCCGTCCATTCCCTAAATCTTTCTTGTTTTGACTGCAATCAGTAAGCAATTTAAGTCCAAAGATTTAAGTGAATTACATCTACTAACACGAGCAGGAAACTGCCTGGTTTCTTTCTACTCCGGGCTTTCTACGCTTTAATTTTAAAATCAAAGTGTAAAGCAAGGCGTGCTGACGAGACCCAACCAGGTCGAAACAACTGTCCACGGTTGCATTTTGGCTTTCAGTTTGGGCTCTATCGTGTTGTTGTCGCGTTAAACGTTCTACGTAGTACTAGCCTTGCTTTACACTTTGATTTTATCTCTATTTATAGCTGACTAGATTTTCTCTAGATCCTACGTACACCAGCAGCATTTTCGTTCGCGGTCCTTTGCTTCTTGTTTACTTAATTTTAAATCATGTATTGCATCAATATGCGACCATGCAACTGTCTTTGACTGAAAAACTGAATAACGAAAAACACGCGCGTCAAGTAAGTGAGATAAAATATCCTCGCGAGAATTCTCGCGTCACTTGCAGTTTCTGCACTTGCAGTTTCGCCGGATACGTCACCATAATCAGTCATATTACGCTCCCTGGTCTGCATACACGGAGGCTAATAGTCGCGGCAACTAGTCTTTAAGATCAGTCGCCTGTAGTTGTTGCAGGAAATGATATCGTCTTTGACTGGTTTATGATTTTATTTGGTCGCAGCGACTAGTCGCACGAACAGGTACACAGGAGGAGATTGTGGGGGTAACGCAACGCGACTGGTCGCGTCAAGTTAAGCCAGTTCGAATTCGCGCTACTGAGTCGCACCGACTCTGAATTTTGGTCACCGCGGCTAGATGTCTTTACGAAAATGGGAAGTTCACACAGAAACTAGTAGAGGTGACATGGTCGCAGGGACATGGTCGCAGGGACATGATCGCATGCGACTAGTCGCCTCGCGTGTGGAGTCACACGATGGGTCATGAGATGCGTCCTGCGACGAGCTGTTGAATTTTTATGAAACAGGACGTGTTTTATCAGAAACAATTTGTACGCACCAGAATAGTTGATATCCACAGTGACGGAGTCTCAGAACCTCGGTCGATCATTTGCAAGCACTTTGACAACGACAATATCGGTGGGTATACCGTATATATTCGTCCCTTGATGGCCGGCTCCACTCGAATAATGAGCCCCTTTGCGGGAAATAATAGCCTGCTAGAGAGAGACTTGCACGGAGACGGTCCGAAACATTTCCGTTCGGCAATTTAATACGACGTGAACAGAAGGTTGATCCGTGCAAATTTTGTAAGGGATCCAAAATGAAACCGACGTTTGCGCAAAACGTGAAACGAAACTTATAGGAGAGGGGAGGGTCGGAACGTGTCGTGTTCACGAGTTGGCCCGAAGGAGCCTTTGGTACATGATCAGTTGCCGTGACCTTCTGAAATTTGCATCCGCTTCAAGTTGCATTATTTTTCTGGATGGCTGACTCTGAACTCGTGATCATTCCCAAAAATTTGATTCAGTGAACGCCCCTTCATTCCTTCTGAGAGCGGTAGACCAGAAAGTAGTCAACAAAATTCTTCTTGTTGTTTGTAATAATTCTTTTTATACTGCGGAGAAAGGTAGGGAAGATTTGATTTAACATTTCGTGTGGCTTCTCGGCTAAAGAAGCTCGACATGCTAAACCCATGATGTTTGTTTCAGTCTATTCAGTGCTCAAGTTTCAAGAATAAATCGCGTCTTCAAGCTTCTTGGTGATTGAAATTTAATTTGCAAACGCGGATGAAAACAATCAAGATACATAGAGAAACGTCAATTTACGTTCCCCAAATGCAAAGGTAAGTGATCTGTAAGATGTTTGTCTGAATGAAGTTATTTGTTTATACACTGTGATCGCTCGGCAGAACCCATGCCACGCCAGAGCTAGCGACAAAACAACGAAAATGTGATCCCGAAATAATCTTTTTTGTGCAGTAATGATATTTAAACCCTTTGCAGTCATAAGCCGTTAATTATTCTTACAACAGTTTCTGCAGTTTACACTACCAGTAGAACGGAAGTAATTATTAATACAAATCAATTCAAGGGAAAGAAAGTGAAACTACAATATTGTAGCTGATGTACACTGAATATTTTATTCCAGACGTTAGTGTATTTCACTAGAGTTCTTTCTTCAGCCAAATCAGTTAAAATTACTGGATTTTTACCCTACTTCCTACAGAATGAAGCCTCAAAATTCAAACGCAAAAGAATATCGTGTCAATTTCGTTGTCAGACCTTTATTTGTCACCAGTTTGAACAACACAAAATAGCGATTGACATACTCGTGTGAGCCAGATCTTTTGAAAGGACGACAGTGCAAAGTTTTTGTTATCCAATCGTCAGTCTCGCCATGAAACAAATCAATACCGAATCAATAGGAAACTTTGTCTAGTCCTACACGCATTTCGATACATTGCGAATCATTACTGACCGTTTTGGAATAAAGTGCGATCCTGGACTTGGCAAAAAAATAAATAAAGAACATTGTATAAAAGGTTAGCGGTGTTGAATTAATACTTAACAATTAGATTATGAACTCGAGATTTCTATCGCGTGAGACGTCCTCATCAACTATCACGCGATAGAAATCAAGAGCAAATAACCTGATTGTTTTAGTCATAACCCTACTAGACGTTCAAAAGTTAACAACAAATACTCTTCACAGACACTTCGAAAACGCGAAGAAGCGGCCGCCATTAGGCTACTCACTCTACTACAACAGAATAGATAGTGAGTAGCGTAGCCAATAAGAGAACAGCATTCGTGATAGAACGCTAATAGATTTATACTAAATTTATTTAAAAGTCACAAGACTATAATTTAGATTACCTGTGCATCATTTCGAGAGCCGCTGATGCGATCAGCATCACATATTATTTCCAAATTTTCATTTATCAATTGCATTGGCGTTGGCGTGACCTTTAGAAATTTGCATGATCTACGTTTGCATGGATGAAATGACTCTGATCTAGTGATCTTTTTCAGAAAACTATTTCAGTGAACATCCCTTCTTCACATCGGTACACTTGAAATGTATGTAACCAAAAAGTTTCATTCTTTTTATATCGAGTACGCTGGGTAGCGAAAAGTTATAGATTTAATAATATTATGCGTGACTTTCTTGGTGCGCTTGGCTAGACTGATTTGATAAGTGGTTTTATACATTCGATAACAAGCACATAACACTTGCATTTTTAGATGTTAAAATTGTTTCATGTTTCAGCAATGAATCGCATCTCCTATCGATGACTGAATGCTGTTTTCCACCACCCAGAGTTAACAATCAAGATACAAAGGCTCGTGTACGCTCTCCAAAGGTAACTAAGATACGATATTTGCTGTGAAGGTACATGAAATGTCTGTAATCAGTCTGGGAGATAATTCGTCTGGGATCACTAGCTTGGTGAAACCACGCTACAGCGACAAATCAACGTAAATCTGATGGCGAAAAATGTCAGTTTTTGTGCAGTAAATATGTTTTTTACCGGTCATAAACCACCAGTTTTTCGCATCTACACAACATTTTATACTCCAGTAGAATCAAGGGATTATGTATGAAATTCTTTAACTCGAAGGTAATTAATGAGAGAAATCAATTCAAGTAGCACAGAAACGAACACTAGAAACCAGCTGAATACTGTACTTTCTACACTTTTTTAAAGTTTTTACATAATGATGGTTGTGTATTCATCTTTGTTCTGTCACCACGAAAACTATAACCATAAAGGAAAACTATAACCATATTTTTTCAATCCCACTTCGTACAAAAACATGCAACAGTGTATGAACATATAAAAATTTGATCAGCTAATCGAGAATCGTCCGTTGTCGCATTTTTTTTTTGTTTAAAAATCTGTTAATTTCACAAGGATTGTACTGAGGGAGATCCGTGATATTTGGCACCAAATTTATGGTGATCTATAATTTTTCCTTCCATTTTATGATATGCAGAAACAAATATTTTGAGAAATAATATTTACAATACACAAATTCGGCTAACGCATTGTTGAACCCAATTCAAACCTTTTAAGATTAGAACTCTTTGTTCGTCATATTCCCATATCAATGAAGCATTGACATGGAAATTATGTGGAAATATTGTGAACAAAGAATCTTATTCCCGGAAGGTTTGAATTGGGTACAACAATGCGTTAGCCGAATTTGTCTATTTCAATAGACTATTTCTATAAGTTGAATTTTGCCTTATTTTATAAAATAAATGTGTCCATTGTCACTAATCCCACATCGTATGTTTAGTTATGCTTTAGTAACATAATGATCGTTTTCATTTATTGTAGGTATAATTGCAACTGGTGATCCTTAAATCCTCTTCTGATTATGGCACTACTTTATTGAATATTTCAGTATAGCATAAGGTAAGCACTATCCATTCTTCAATTTTTGTATGAAAGAATTTAAAAATATGACAGGTCCTTTTAGTTTTGAACCCGGGCTTGCGCTAACATCCCTTCCGCCGCGTATTCCAGGGTTGCACGTTCTCGCTTCTAGGATTTCAAAACGGCCATTCATCACGGCGCAATCAGGACTTTGTAGTTTTATTAACTTTTCCAAATGTAAGAACCATAAAGACCTTGGGGGATAGATCGTTTAGCTGCGCCGCCCCTAGACTTTGCAATCTGCTTCCAACTTCGATTCGGACTTTTTCTAGTTTGAATATTTTTAAAAGTAGACTTAAAACTTTTTTGTTGAATAAGGCATTTAATTAGTTATGTTAGTGTTTACAATAAGCTGTTGTCAATTATTATTATTTTGATCAGCATTATTTATAATTTATTCTACGAAATTTTTTGAATTGTAATTTTTAAGTCCTATTTTATCTTTTAATATTAATATCTTATTGTAAGGCGCAGTTGAATATTTTTATAGAAACTGCGCGGTACAAATTTGAATTTATTATCATTATGATTATCTTCCCGACAAAATGCTCGAATTTCTTCCTATAAAATGACTCCCGAAATACATGTACACGCTACATCACGAAACGAATTCAATCCTCGTCGCCAATGTAACGATTGCACATGGACGGTGCCCGAAAGAGACAAGGCATTGAACTCAAACATGAATACAACAGTAAACTTTACTTGGCCTGTACGCCATGGCACCATGAAAGCATGGTCACCAATTACCAATTAGTCAAAGCAAATTCCTCTCCGCTTGTGTCTTTAGGTCTGGGTTGAATCTCAGAACCCACTGTTTAAGGTGCGCCGAAGGTTTGGAGAGCCTGCCAAAAATGCACTCGAACGGTTTGTGATCAGTTTCTAGTTCAAATTTGCGTCCGTATACATGACTGTAAATCTCTCACATGCCCATACTAAGGCCAAGGCCTCTTTCTCTGTTTGCGAATACCTTCGTTCTACTTTAGTAGAATTCCTGGATGCATACAAGATTGCTCACCATTCCTTACCTTGACATTAAGTCAACACCACGCCCAAACCGTGTGGGTCTGCATCGGCGATGATACGTGTGTTGCAGGTCCCCTCTGAAGTACGCGAGTGTACTGGCCTGCGCCACCAGCTCCTTCAACTTCTGAAATGACGCTTCTTGAGACTTGCCCCAAACAAAAGGCTCATTCTTTCTCATGAGACTTCTAAGTGGCTCCGCTTCTTGTGCAAAATTGGGAAGAAACTTTGCAGAACACTGGACAAGCTGAACAAATGACCTGACCTGCGAAGCATCCTGTGGAGGACGTGCATTCAAAATGGCAGCTACTTTCTTTTCACTGGGCGTAACACCATGTCTGCTCAGATCATGACCGAAGAATGTTAACTTGGGAAGGCGAAACTGGCATTGGTCCCCGTTCAGGGCCAGTCCCTTTTCTCTCAACTGTATGAATACAGCATGTACAATCAGGTCATCAGCCAAGTTAGCCACTCCCTTGCAACCCTGCAAAACATCTGCCACTATTTTTTGCATAGTTTGTCCAGCGCTAGCGTGGAATCCCCAGGGAACTAGTAAACGAGGCAGACGCAAGAACACCTGGCGTCATGGCCTTCAGAAAGATCTCCTCAATGCCAACTTGACTTGGGAACAGGCAAAAAGAACGGCAAAGATCAGACCAAGATGGCGAGCTACAGTTGACGCCCTATATCCCCCCCGGGACGAAGAGGAATAAGTCAAGTAAGTTGCAACCCTGCAAAACATCTGACACTATTTTCTGGTACTTCATTCTCTGAACAGACCACGTTGTGTGTAAATGTTGTGATTTCGCGGGATTTTTCATCAAGTTCCAACTGATGGAAACCCCACCTATGATCAAGTTTGGAGAACACGATTGAACTAGTAAGATCGTATAAAACTTACTCGTTCGTAGCGATAGGGTGCCTCTCCCTCTCTTTGGCCTCTCCCTCTCTTTGGCTAAATTTGCCTTGCGCATGTCTACACAAATCCGAATATCTCCGTCAGCGTTCGGAACCAGCGGCGACACCCACTCTGTTGGGCTGTGCGACACATCCTCAATAATGCCCTTAGCTAACAGCTCAAGAAACTTCTCATCAACCTTGGCTCTTAAACCGAATGGAGGCCCTCTTCTAGGTTGTGTAACAGGCGTGACATCATCTTTCGCATGTAGCTTCAGCTGGAAAAATCCTTCAGCTTTCCTACACCAGTGAAGACTTCTGCATACTTTTTACAAATATCGGCATCATCACCCTCTGCAGTCAACGAACACACTTGTCCTTCTTCAACAGGACCAACTCTCAACTCCCAGTGTTCTTGCCAAGGAGAGACATCCCTGGGCCTTCAATGACTGTAAACGCATCAACACAGCTCTTGCCACTGACCTCACAAACAATTTCAGACACGAATGTCCCAATCACCTCAAAAGGTTCTTTCTGCCCGTAAGCAAACAACTTATTGCTCGATTTCTTGGAATCACACTGGACGCCCTCTTGCTTCATCACTTTACATGTTGCACGATCGATAAGATTAAAAGACACACCTGAATCAATTATTACAGCAGGTAAAATCACTCCTGCAACCTTCAAATCAAGTTCACCACCGCCTGTAGACTCAACAGCTTCAACTCGTAATGTAAACAACACAGTTATCTTCTGAACCAGTCATTAAATCTTCTCCTATTTTTCCCTCAGCATCTCCAGCTGGAGGTTTGCGTTCCTTTGTTTTGCAACGAACAGCAAAATGGCCAATTTCCTCACATACTTTGCAATTCCTTTTACGGGCAGGACAATTTCGGTCACTTGCCAGGTGGTCGGTGTCATAACACCGGAAACACCTCATCTCCTTGTTCCTTGTAAACCACTAGAATTTTGCCAGGCTTGTTTCCTTTGCCTCTACCTTGCACTCTTCCTTTTCCTTTTTCATTTGTTGTGAGATTTGCCAAACGAAACAGCTAGACTGGCCTGACTGGCCAATAACCTTGACTTGCATGTCCACAGCTTTCTGCACAGACCCTGCACACGAGGCGAGCCACATCTTGCAAATCTTTCAGGGTGGCGTTTGCCTTTTCCAAGAACTTTCGTAGAAGTCTTGGGTCCCTGCATCTCTAAATAAACTGATCCCTTATTGCCTTATCAACATTTGTAAACCCGCAGTAGATCGCTTTTTGCCCGCCACCGACAAACAAACTGGTCCACAGATTCCTTGGATTCTTGTTCCATCTGCCTAAAGGATGCCTTTCAAATGGAACGTTCAGCTGCGGTGTCAAATAGTTATCCAACAATTCTATACTCTTTGTGAACGGTCGGATATCTGTGCCAGGCACAAGAGTCTTCGGGTCTTCCTTGGGTTTAAAGTTAGGAAGACTAGTCACGTCAAGTAGAGGAACAAACGTTGCTGTTGGCGACGTTTGTGATGTCGAAGGTCGACTCGAAACTGTACTACAAGTTGCACCACTTTCTGTAATCTTCGCGACAAAATACTCGAATTTCTTCGTAAATGACTCCAAAATACACGCTTCCTCGCGAAACGAATTGCATCCTCGTCGCCATTGTAGCGATTGCACATGGATGGCGCTCGAAAGACACGGATTGAACTCAAACATAAACGCAAAAGTAAACTTTACTTGGCCCGCCATAACACCATGAAAGCATGGTCGCCAATTACGAATAAGTCTGAGCAAGTTCACAACGTTTAAGGCTTCCGGTTAAATCAATTTCCGGTACATTACATTTTTAGGAGATAATTGTTTGTATTCTATTTTCCTGTAAGACCCGTCGAAAGTGAGTGAGTGAATTTCATTAGCAATTTCATTAGATCCATAAGTAGGGCAGGGTCTATTATTCCTCGGGATTTGATGATATCCACCAATTTCAATCAAAAGTTTATGATTACCTTATTATAGGAAATTAACAATGCACGTTGACAACGCGAAGAAAATTTACGTTACACTAAATTAACGCGAATTTTTCAAAAGTTAGGTTTACATGCATTAAATTAACGCGAATTTTTCGATTAAAGCATCTTGCTTTATTTACTGCGATTTTCATAATTCTGCAAACTCGCACTTTACATTTCTGAACGCCAAACTGCGTTTTGGCTTCCGTCAATAAAACCTTCCAAGACAAGTGCACGGGAGACAGAGGAGTATCAAGATCAATCAAAAGACATTTTGAACTCGATTTTAAACAAAGAGGTCCTGTCAGATAGTGACTCTGAGGGGCCAATAGAGGAGTCATGAACTAATAAGGTTTTGTAATGAAATAAAAGTGCTTTAAAATAACAATGTTGGAAAATAGCGTGCATTAAATTTACATCAACATTAATTAAGATACATTAAATTAACGCGAATTTTGTAAAATCGCGTTAATAAAGTGCATTGTTAATTTCCTATAATAAGGTATGTCTAAATAACAAGAACGCGTATAATCGTTGTTAGAGTTATTATAAAATGAACCCTTTCATTAATTGTTTAATTTTGGTTTTTTTCCGTTTCAGGATCAAATTGAACTCCTTCTAATAAAGACTAAAAATGCGTTTCTTTTTATGAAATCAAGCGCCGTATTTATCCAAGGTAAGCTGTGTTTACCACAATAAAAAATCTCACTTCCCTGTGACTCCGGTAATTTCACGGAAGAGTTCAGTTGAGAAAAGTATCCCACACAAGATATTATTCGATCTTTACCTGAATTTATACGAAAATAAGTTTAGAGGAGCATAAATACAACATTTCCCTCGATCACCCAAGCCCAGGATTTCTTTAATCCTTTTCTTATTGGTTATTTTACGTACAGTAAAAACTCCCTAATTCTATTAATTCCCAGTTTCAGTTCTTTTTATAGCTTTGTCATCAGTTGTTAATTTAATATTTCAAGCTGAAAGAATCTTTTTTCTTCGGGCTTATTTTTGGACTGGTTTTGGTTACCTTGTATTGTACATTTCTGAATCTAACACCCTGCTCTACGTACTGGTAACCATATGTATAAACTTTCTTTTGCTAATAAATCCTAGAGTAACCATCTTTTGAAAAAAAAAGGAAAGCAGCATTGTTGGACGTAACGCCTTTCGCTTAACCATATATGTTACTTGTAGTTACCAGACAAATGTTTGCCTAACAAACCAAATTTATCACTTTTGTAGGTTAACTTAGCCGCCAAATCATGGCTTCTGCCTCACCTTCGTTTTCATCCACTAAGGAGACGACAAATTATGCCCGTCTCTGTCGTCTTATAGTGGATGTGGGATCTCAGGCCTTGAGGGACACCTTTGACCGAATACACGCACCAGCAGGGCTTCATGGAGCTTTGACAAGTCCAAGTCCAGCACATACCACTCTGCAGTCCCTTAGGAAGAAGAGAATTCTCAATGCAACCCAATGGGGAAAGCTGTATCCCACTATCTCTTCCTCGGTATCATCAGCACACTTTGACATCACGCTACTGATGGTGCTGCTGAGGAATATATGTGGCTTGACTCCACCCGCCACTGGCTGGGATAATCTCCCACCTGCCTTAGATACGAGTGTTCAAGCTAATATCGCCAGGGTTAAGTTTTATAGGAACAATGTGTACGGTCATGCTATCCAGGCATCTGTGGACGAGCCAACTTTTAATGCCTTATGGCAGGAGATAAGTAATGCACTAGTTGGACTGGGAGCGTCAGCTGGAGTAAATTATGGAGCCGATATCAACAAGCTCAAGACTGAGTGCATGGATCCCCGCATTGAAATGCACTACAAAGAGTTACTGAAGGAGTGGAAGAAAGATGATGATAGCACCAAAGACAAACTTGACGAGTTTGAAGGTGTGTTGGGAATAGGCCAATTATAGGCCATACATGTATGTATAACCCAGTTGCTAGAGTATTCCGTAATGTAACACTACTGGTAACATGATTGGTCAAAAAAATCTATTGATAATTTCAATCGCTACAACAAGCAACAACGACTTACAACAATCCTTTTTTTTACCCCCAAGTTTATAATTAGTATTTACAATTTTAAATAAGAAAAATAATAGGGGTATTGGCTACCCGAAATAACCTTAAAGTTAAAAATGCCAGGCAGCCAGTTAATAGAAAAGATATAAAACATGTTCAGGTCGGGGACAAAAACAAACAAAAACACCCGCGCAAAAAATAGGAGTACACAGAGCTAAGCTAACTACCAGTAGACTCTGAATATTGGGTAGAAAAACATTAAAGACATACGTGGAAAACGGGCACACATGGTCAAAGTTTGAGAATGTGAACTGCACTTAAAAGAAAATATAAAATTAATATCAACTTAATACGATTCATTTGTATTACATTTTCGTCTATAATCCTTGTCCGTCAAGTTTAATTTATTTAATTTAAGACTGTAATTTAACCCTTTTCCAGCATGCACAAGAGTTGTCCAAAATGGTCCAAAATAGCGCCACAAACAGTAAATCCACTGTGCATAGAAAAATCAAACTAAGCTACAGCAACGTCAACTCACCTCTCTGACTACTGAATTTGTTTGTGTCTAAGAAATGTTAAAGAAATGGAAGAAAGACGAAGATAGCGCAAAGGACAAACTTGATGATATGAAAGGTATGTTAGATAAATAAAAAAGAACAAAAACGTTTAGCCTTTTTATAGTAAACAGAACAAAGTTCATCTCGTCTTTCAATCGGCTGCAATCGCTAATTGAAATAATCAAGTATTCTCCCAAACAAAGTGAAACAAATGTGGTTATATAAAGTTGGCTAACGCACTATTGAAAGATCAGGTCAGGGAAGGGTTTGATAATACGTAATAAACGTACACGTCGTACACTGAAAGAAAAATCAAAGTAAACTACAGCAACGTGAACTCACCTCTTTGGCTACTGAATTTGTTTGTCTCTTTAGAAATGTTAAAGGAACGAAATAAAGACGAAGATAGCGTAAAGGACAAACTTGATGATATGAAAGGTATATTAGATAAAAAAAGTACAAAAACGTTTTTAGCCTTTTTATAGCAAACAGAACAAAGTTCATCTCGTCTTTCAATCGGCTCCCATCGCTTATTAAAATAATCAAATATATTCTCCCAAACAACGTTTAACAAATGTGGCCATATAAAGTTGGCTAACGCACTATTGAAAGGTCAGGTCAGGTTAGGGTTTGTAATAAACACTAAAGGAAAAATCAAAGTAAACTACAGCAACGTCAACTCACCTCTTTGACTACTAAATTTGTTTGTCTCTTTAAGAAATGTTAAAGGAACGAAATAAAGACGAAGATAGCGCAAAGGCCAAACTTGATGATATGAAAGGTATGTTAGATAAAAAAAGTACAAAAACTTTTAGCCTTCCTGTAGCAAACAGAACAAAGTTCATCTCGTCTTTCAATCGTCTTCCATCGCTATTAAAACAATCAAATATTCTCCCAAACAAAGTGAAACAAATGTGGCTATTTAAAGTTGGCTAACGCAGTACTGAAAGATCAAGTCAGGTTATGGTTTGCTAATATGTAATAAACACTGAAAGGCCAACTTTTCGACGCCGAATCTTGAAGCCTTGTGTGTCTGAAAAGTTAAGGTTTTTGCCATAGACTCAATCACACGACTCAAGGTGTAGCACCAAGAGGAAAATAGTTTGGGTGTTTTTTTTTACAAAACAAATAATGTTCGATTGTTTAGGGTGGTTTGCCTCTACATTGTACTAGGGCAATTTATTAACGAAAACTTTTATCCCCAGAAAAAAGCAAAGAAGACCTGAAAAGGATAAAAATTGAGATAGGAAACATCAGCGAGAAACTAGATTCTTTAGTAACACCAGGAGAAAAATCGAAGGATGAAGGTTGGTACCAAAACATTACTTTAAAACTCGAACCTGTCTATTTAGTCGCGATCCAAGCACTCTTGTTTTTCAATCGGGCTCATTTTTTGTTCAAAGATTTAAGTCCTAAAAATAGGCAAGTCAGTTACTTTCAAGTGGCCTTACTGTTTCGGGAATTGCTAGCAGGGTCTTAAAATTAAACGTCAGTTTCGTGGTGGTCGTTACATGTTTCTGGAATTCTACGGTATTTACGGACGTTTGCGTGAATTTCATCCTCAGACAAGACCAGAGCAAAACTTGAGCAGATTAACGTTCAAATGGAAGCAATCAGAGACAAGTTGGGTACTTTAAGGCCATCAAGTTCGATCCGAAGAAAAACTTACCACATAGGGAGAAACCTAAGCAAGAACTTATATGGCAGCGAATATCTACAATGCGCCTGAGTTTGCTTCTCTGCAGAATTTCTTTGAAACCTGCAACGAAAATCGTTTCTCTCAGTCGGCTATTTAATTTGATAGAGCTTGCAATCGACAGTACTTGAACTAATTACTACATTTACATTTATTCTGTTAAGAAGTCGGCAAGCAAACAATTCGGCGCTGACACGAGGGTCTTTGTCGCGTCGTTCCAGTAATTTCGCTCCCAAAATGAGCTACGCTGTTGCTTTTCTTCATCTCCCAATACTTTTTTTTTTCTTGTCGCGGATAAAAGTTGTCAATGTTTTTTTATCTGCTTTTTCCTTTGTTTATGGTACAAATCTTTTGGAATTACGCTTCTGTTTGTAGAAAGGATTGTTTAAATCTACTTTTTAAAACGCCTTTTCGTTATAATTTTAAATATTGAGAATCATGTATTATTTTCTGGGTAAAATGAATTGATTTGACTTACTGATAAATAACAAAATATAAACATTGGCCAACCAGGGCTAATGTTTGGCGCGAAAACCTATCGATCGAGCGTACATTCAAGTCTTTTTAATGTTCTTAACGTGTATGTGACCGATTTTTTTATTTGCTTGATTGAATCTACATGGAGTTCTGATAAGAAAATCGAAGAGTTTTTTCGATATCGATTTTCTTTTCCGTGTTTTAACCGTCTAAAAACGCGAAATTTCACTTCCGGTGGGGTACAATACCGTGCAAGAAGAAGACTGGAAATAGTCCGCTGTGACGTCAATACAGTGGAACCCCGCCTTACGGTCACCTCGTTAATACGGTCACCTCGTTATTACGGTCACTTGTTTTTGTCCCGGCGAAACGCGCACCCATACATTTTCTTATAATGAAACCCCGTTAATGCGGCCACCCCGTTAATACGGCCAAATTTTCATGGCCCGTTGGTGACCGTATTAACGGGGTTCCACTACTGTACCAGAATGCCAGTTTCGCGGTTTCTTGGTTCCTCGCTTTTTTTGGTGCGCCATGAGGAAGAAACATGGTTCTATTAAGGTGTGTTGTCTATGATTGTAGCAACACGCGCCAAAAAAACGGAGTAACTGAGAAACCGCGAACTGGCATTCTGGTATTGACGTCACAGCTGACTATCCTCAGTCTTTCTTCTTGCGCGGTATTGTATCCCACCGGAAGTGAAATTTCACGTTTTTAGACGGCTAAATCACGAGGAAGAAAATTCGATATCGAAAAACGTTTTTCGACTTTCTTTTCAAAACACCATGTAGATTCAAACAAGCAAATGAAAAAAATCTGTCATACACAGTTTAATGTAAATACTGAGATATTTTAAAAAAATTCCATGTGTGGAATTTTCTTGTCTCTTATGTTGCCGCTTTTAATGGGATTTATTTAAAGCATTCTAAAGTTATTATCATTTAATGCAATCCTCTGTTGTTTTGTCCAGTGCATATGTTACGTCGCGACGAAGTATATGTTAAGTATTGTATATGTGGCGAAGCTAATAGAAAAACGTTCTTTTTTTCAATACGGTGTGGTAACACTTGAATAAATGTAAAAATAGCATCCGAGAAAACTTCGACTCTTGTTTCCACAGTCTCGTTCCCCCTAAACTTTAACTCCTGTTGCCATACCATTATGGAAAATAGAAAGCGTTTTCTATTCCTGCTAAGAAAAGTTAAAACAAAAATAGAATCAATTTAATTTGACAAGACGAGGGAGAAACTTAACAGTCCTTCTGTACAACTTCATGTTTTCTTTCCAGGTGCTTTTGAACTAACTGATTTCATTGACGCAATTCGCCAACTCTACAAAATCCGTGACGGATGGCTTGCACCCTTCCCGTGGTGCGAAGAGTTTCGATTTCATCTTGATAGCATTTTTACCAGGTTAAAAATGGTCAGCAGAAAGAAAGAAAGAGGAAAAAAGACTAATAAAATTGTAAGCATGTCTGACATCTTCAGACCGCACGAAGAATGCCAACAGCCGAGGACAGTGTTACTTGAAGGGAGTCCTGGTATGGGAAAGTCAACATACTGCAGTAAGCTTGCTTACGACTGGGCCACTAAAAGACCAGAAGATCGTTTATTAAACTTCGAAGTAGTGTTATTACTGAATTGTCGTGATATCTATTCAGACCTCTGGGACGCCATTGGTGATCAACTTCTGCCTTTAGATGTTCAAGAACAGGATAAGGAAGAATTCTTCACGTTCGTTCGTCACAATCAGTCAAACGTTTTGCTGGTACTTGACGGCCTGGATGAGTTGCGTTCCAGTAAATTATCACACTTTAAAGAAATCATTCAAGGGAGAATGCTTCCAAAATGTCACTTGGTAGTTACAGCACGACAAGAGGTCGGTATAAAAGTACGAGAATGCTGTGACAGCTTGCTGGAAATCGAAGGGTTTACAGAAAAAGATGCTCGCATGTTTATAGTCAAGTACTTCAAAAATGATGACGATGATGTCGAAAATTTGACGGATTTGGCCCAGAAGCTCTTGCATAAGCTAATGGTTGACAAGAACCTAAGAGACCTGACGGCCAATCCTTTGAACACTGCACTTCTTTGCCTTCTTTGTGAAGACTTTGGTGGTGTTTTCCCAGAAAATAGAAGTCACTTGTATCTAGAAATAGTACAGTGTGTGATGAAAAGATACAGAAAAAAGAAAGAATTATCAGAAACTAACGAAGACCTCATTGAAGTCTATAAGGTTCATTTGAAACAGCTTGGCTCAATAGCGTTAAATGGTTTGCTTCAGGACGACATGTACTTTGAAGAAAGCGAGTTTGGAAATCGTGCAAACGAATTACCTGGGTTCGAATTTCTGTCAGCCCAGCCCGGCAGAAGCAAACGAAGACCAAGTCTCAGATTTGGCTTCATACATAAAAGCTTTCAGGAACTTTTTGCAGGTTTTTACCTCTGTTGCCAGCTTTTCGATGACGAAATAAGTCCAGAAAGCATAACTGACAACATCAGATATTTCAATGAGCTAAAACACGTCCTTTGTTTCACATGCGGCATATTAGCAGCGCAATGCAAGGAAAAATTAGTGGCTCTTTTTAATAGTATAGCCACTAAAGTCAACAAAGGAGATCATCTTGACTGTTTTGCTGTGGCATTGCAGTGCATTAACGAATGTAAGAAAGAAGACGGTGAACTGCACATGGAGCTTGTCGGTGCTCTTGGCTCGTCTCTAGAACTTACAAGTGTTACGTTACCATGGCTATTAGATGATACTGATGCTGTTGTACTGGGGGAAGTTGTTAAAATGAATTCAACGCTTACAGAGCTGGATTTGTCTAACAACGAAATTGGTGGTGCTGGTGTTGCTGCACTGGCTGAAGGAATTAAAACCAATTCAACGCTTACAAAGTTGGATTTGTCTTTCAACCAAATTGGTGACACTGGTGGTACTGCACTGGCTGAAGGAATTAAAACCAATTCAACGCTTACAAAGTTGAATTTGTCTTTCAACCAAATTGGTGACGCTGGTAGTACTGCACTGGCTGAAGGAATTAAAACCAATTCAACGCTTACAAAGTTGTATTTGTCTTTCAACCAAATTGGTGGTGCTGGTGGTGCTGCACTGGCTGAAGGAATTAAAACCAATTCAACGCTTACAGAGCTGGATTTGTCTAACAACGAAATTGGTGGTGTTGGTGATGCTGCACTGGCTGAAGGAATTAAAACCAATTCAACGCTTACAACGTTGTATTTGTCTTTTAACAAAATTGGTGACACTGGTGGTGCTGCACTGGCTGAGGGAATTAAAACCAATTCAACGCTTACAAAGTTGAATTTGTCTCTCAACCAAATTGGTGGTGCTGGTGGTGCTGCACTGGCTGAAGGAATTAAAACCAATTCGACGCTTACAGAGTTGGATTTGTCTGAAAACCAAATTGGTGACGCTGGTGCTGCTGCACTGGCTGAAGGGATCAAAATCAATTCAACGCTTACAAAGTTGTATTTGTCTCGCAACCAAATTGGTGGTGCTGGTGGTGCTGCACTGGCTGAAGGAATTAAAACCAATTCAACGCTTACAAAGTTGAATTTGTCTCTCAACCAAATTGGTGGTGCTGGTGGTGCTGCACTGGCTGAAGGAATTAAAACCAATTCGACGCTTACAGAGTTGGATTTGTCTGAAAACCAAATTGGTGACGCTGGTGCTGCTGCACTGGCTGAAGGGATCAAAATCAATTCAACGCTTACAAAGTTGTATTTGTCTCGCAACCAAATTGGTGGTGCTGGTGGTGCTGCACTGGCTGAAGGAATTAAAACCAATTCGACGCTTACAGAGTTGGATTTGTCTGTCAACCAAATTGGTGACGCTGGTGGTGCTGCACTGGCTGAAGAAATTAAAACCAATTCGACGCTTACAAAGTTGAATTTGTCTTGTAACCAAATTGGTGGTGCTGGTGGTGCTGCACTGGCTGAAGGAATTAAAACCAATTCAACGCTTACAGAGCTGGATTTGTCTCACAACGAAATTGGTGGTGCTGCACTGGCTGAAGGGATTAAAACCAATACCATACTTACAGAGTTGGATTTGTCTCACAACAAAATTGGTGACACTGGTGGTGTTGCACTGGCTAAAGGAATTAAAACCAATTCAACGCTTACAAAGTTGGATTTGTCTTTCAACCAAATTGGTGACGCTGGTACTGCTGCACTGGCTGAAGGAATTAAAACCAATTCAACGCTTACAAAGTTGGATTTGTCTTTCAACCAAATTGGTGACGCTGGTGCTGCTGCACTGGCTGAAGGAATTAAAACCAATTCAACGCTTACAAAGTTGGATTTGTCTCACAACAAAATTGGTGATGCTGGTGGTGTTGCACTGGCTGAAGGAATTGAAACCAATTCAACGCTTACAGAGTTGTATTTGTGTGCCAACCAAATTGGTGACGTTGGCGGTGCTGCACTGGCTGAAGGGATCAAAACCAATTCAATGCTCACAAAGTTGGATTTATCTTACAATAATCTTCCAAGTGATCATAAGATGTTTCGCTTTATTCGCATCTGTGAAAAAAAAATGCAAAAAGAAAAACAAAAAAATATTTTCACCATTCTGGCATGAAGCATCGTCAAAACTGTTGCAATATCATTTACCTTAGTTTTCCCCTTCGGTTTTGACCATGTTGCGACGTGATACCATACAATGAAAGGTCAGTCACTTGTTAAACAGTTTCGTGGTGACCCAATAGTACTTTATCATCCACAAGTCTTTATTCTCAATTTTTATTATTTTTTTTTGTGAGTCCAAGGCTGTTAATAATAAGCAGTTATCTGTAACCAATGTACTGGAAATGAAACTGAACGATTTTTTTTGTGGATCACCATCGTTTTTTGGTTAGTACAAATCGCAATTACATAACGGAAGGAATGTCAGCTGGATATTTACATTTATAAGAATCAGTTTTGAAATGTATATGTATTGCAGGTAAATTCCGTTCTCAGGTTGATTCAGTTTTCAATAAAGGGTATCCAGTATTTAATCTGTAAGTAAGCTAACCCTAACCCTAACACAAAGCTAACCCTCAGTGCCCCAGCACAAAAATACATGTAGCCAGTTGTATGTTGGTTAGCTTTGTGTAAGGTTTAGGGTTAGCTTATCTAGATTTAATACTGGGTACACATTTAACATACATATATATTGAATACTGATTTAACCTGAGATCGGATTTTACCTGCAACATATACATGTAGTCCCGTTAATGTTGGGATGAAATGACACTGGAAGTTTGCCAGGGTCTAAATTCAATGGGAGTGCATGACAGTCGATGAGAGTGCGTGGGAGCTCATGGAAAACGAAAGTTGACTGGAGTCCAAACTCTATAAAAGCCATTAGAGTCCATTAAAAGGAAACTTTTCCGCTAAAAAAAAACGAAATTTTGATAAATTATCAACTCATTACTTTCCATGTTATACCATTAATTTCCATGTTATATCGCCAGATCCCACCAAATATACAACTAAATTGGATAACAAATTTTATAGAGCAAAACAGAAGCAGTAGTTTGGAGAAATAGTGCAGGATTACAAGGATGGAAGTGGATTACAGTTTATCAAATTTGATTTCGAGACAAGCGGTCAAGAAATCAAAATTGCCATTCTGGTGGCATCACAGGGAACCCATACAATCTGTATAGGCTCCCTGTGGTGGAATTGTGAGTTTTTAGTCGTTATTTTGTCTCCTTAGTTATTAATTTTTTTTTGCGTTTATGACTATTGGCGATTTTTTCTTCCTTTTTCAAGATAATAAAGCAAGCTAAAAGGCATGTCCTGGCCATAATCATGAAAACAAGATATTTCAGCCGGGTCAGTGTCCCTTTAAGGTGATTCCCTAGTTTTGCATTGCGCATCACTACTGCGCATAATAAATTGCGTCATTTGCGCGTGCACGAGCGCGCGCGCACTCCGAAGCAAGAGGGTTTCCTTTAAGGATTCAATTACAAAGAGGATTTCGCGCTGGTCGGGAACAATAGCTTGACAACGAGCACGATGACCCCCAATTTTTAATGCAGAAATCTAAATGACACACGGTTGACTACAATATATCGCGATTTAAAGAAAAGTTAAAAATTCTGCTTTGAAATATTTGTATTTGAATGCTGTAAAGAACACGTCTTCAGGTAGTGTTGGGTATGCGCGCACGCCGCGAATTCTTTAATTTCTTTCATAATCTTAATTCCTGGTCAACTAAAATAGTTTATAATGTAACATCAAAGTCAATTTTGTTGAACTGCTCTATTATTTTAATCCAAACAATGATTTTTTTTTAGAAATTATAGTCCCCTTTCTGATTATTAGGGTTCAGTAATGAAACCTCGCGGGTCGTATAGTTACTATAATGGCCATCCATGTTGTGCAAAAACGAGCACGGTGACCCCTATTTTTTATTTCATTTTTGTGATGCTCATAATATAATTACCATCTGGACCAAGTTTTAGAAAATCGTAAAAATTCCTTCTTTTTCAATGGAATCACCTTAAAAGGCGTGAAATATAATTGTACGAATAAAATTGTTATGAAAATGTGAGCAGTTAACAATCGATAAAAGTGCAAAAGGAGTTGTTGTTTCTCATTAAATCTCTCTCTCTTATTTGGTTCTGGCTTCACACTTTTTGCACTTTCAGGGTTTTCGCCGGTTTGAGGCCGGACGTTTCGTCCGGTCGTTTTCCATTCCACGTCCGGTACTTTGATACCAATATTTGGAAGTTTACAGTGTAATAAAGAGTGGCATGCCTACGCGACTCTCACGCTCGTGTTTTAGCCTTTAAAAAGGTCAGCTCTTACGAGTATATCTTATAGCGACCGTTCCCTTTTGTATGATATTAGGGGCGGTTCTTCGTATATTTCGTGTGTTCGTTACAAAAGGCAGGATTTTCTTGTCTTCTTTTTGTTTATGCTGGAGCGCTTTATTTCTGTCTTCAAAAGTAACTTCTGAGAGGACCCTTTGAACAAAATTCTCTGGGTAACCTCTTTCAAGTAGATGTGTTTTGCGAGGTGGACAGTGACTCAGACAGTGATGATTCAGCCTTTAGTTCTGACCTTGATGAATAGACTACAAGAAAAAATTCACGTCCGGTGCTTTCAGAAATATGTCCGCTACTTTACAAAACTGTTGAAAACCCTGCACTTACAAGTAGCATTTTGAGTCACTTTGAAATATTTAACAGCGTAAATTCTATGTACTATGTATTTGCCCTGGTTTTGAACAATGCTACTGTATAAATTCTGTACAATGTTCCTGTTTTTAATAATTAGTATTAGTGGACAGCTTAAAAGAGATTTGGGCTTAATTTATTTTAATTATATTTCATGAACTAGATATACTTAGTGTTTGTAACCAACCAAATTTTGTGTAATAAACGTCTTTAAACATAGTTGGTGCTTGAATTCAATTCAGTGAGAAGACACGGAATTGCGGGCGGTGGGGCTGGGAGTTAGGTTTGATGTTATAAAAGTTTCATACCGTTTGGCAATAATGTCTATAATGTCCGTGTTCACCAACCCTTTTAAGGATAGGCACTAACATACCTCTCAATATTCACCTCACTTTTATTTTGTAGTTAAAGCTTCATACATGTAGTTCATTTCAAACAACAATGATTTCTACAAGATGGGTCTCATGCGACACTATTGATCCTGGGTTTGCTGTGTCCAGGTTGCCTCCAGTCATACTGTACAAATATCTTTGGAAAGCAAATTTCATATACTCGGTGTTCAGCTTTTCTGCAGTGGTCCTGATGCGCCATGTTTAGACACAACAATGGTTTGTTTCATTTGTCGCCAGTGACCTGAGTCATAGTTAATTTCAAATAACATTTCCACCAACTGGGCCTCTGTGACCTGAGTTCGTAAACTGAGGTATGTCGTGATCAGTTTTTCTGCAGTTGTCCTGACGCTCCTTGTTTAGACACCACCCTGGTACGTTTTAGTCGTCGCCAGTGACCTGAGTCATAGTTCATTTCAAATAACATTTCCACAAGCTGGGTCTGCTGTGACCCATCTGACGCTGTCACATTCTCTGTGTTTTCACTAAGCTTGATAGTTATGATGGGACCTTGATGAGCGTATGGCTTTTCTGTAGAAGGCAAAAACAGCGAGAAATTAAAGTTTAAACCTGTACTTCCCAAGAGCTCAAATATCAGAAAGCAATAATTGTGTGCAGCACATATACATGAAAGTACAAAAGAAATGTACTGCTCAATAGCTTTTACAGTCGAACCTCCACTAACGGACACCTCCCGTAAGCGGACACCTCCCTTATGGCCCTGTCACACTATTGCGTATCGTACTAGCGTATGCCAGCGTATGAAAAATATCACTCATACGCTGGTATACGCTGACATACGCTAGGGGTACGTTAGGCATAGGTTGTATACGTTTCAAGCATGGTCGCATACGGTGGCATACGCTGGCATACGGCGAGGCAGAAAAATTTTTTTAAGCATGCTTAAAAATTTTGTGCGTATTCGGACGTATGGTTTATACGCTAAGCATACGCTGAATACGCGAGAGTTACGCTTGAGGTACGTTACTCATGGGTCAAGTACGCTGGTCATACGCTGTATTTTCAAGGGCATTTTGTGCGTATAAAAATTATTTTGTGAATTTTCATACGCAACTCATACGTTTATCTCATACGCAATAGTGTGACAGGGCCTTTAAGTGGACACCAAACCGCGGTCCCGGCGATTTATCCTCTGTGACAATACATTTTTAACCTCTGGTAAGCGGACACCTCCCGTAAGCGGACACGGACACCTATTCGGGTTTCACGTGCACAGAGTCTAAAATAACCTCCCGTTAGCGGACAGTAAACGATATTAAGACAATTTCTGACAAAATAGGTTCGGTTTTAAAGGTTTTAATTGTGCTTGACCTACAAAAGCGAGGTGTGAGCCTGAACAGTACAGTCAGGTAACTAGTCATTTCGATTCCAAGGTGTCGGACATCTGAAGAGGAAAGCAGAAACTCATCGATAGTTTCTTTTTACGTACATAAGGACACTTTACGTTCTAGAAAATAACTACATGCAATGTACATGAAATATGTACTTCTGTTCTGTTCACCTCCGAAACATGGCGGATTAAGTATGTTAGTTTTTTTTAATGAAAAAATGGCTTCCATCATGCAGTTCGTATGACAGCAGTGCGAGAGCTTCACAGATATGTGCATTTATTTAGCGGCAAGTCTTTCAATCTTGAACAAAATTCTTTAAATTAGTGTTAAATTTATGTGTGATATAAAAAGCAACATCCAACAATACTGTGCGGATGGATAATACAATTACAAGCAGTCTTATCAGCTTTAAAAGGCATGTTCTGGTGCATTATACGCCCTCTGGTGCACTATTATTTGTTTTCAACCTCCAGTAAGCGGACACCTCTCGTAAGCGGACACTTACCCTTGGTTCCGACGGTGTCCGCTTACTGGAGGGTCGAAGATTAGAACAATCATATTCAAATAGTGTTACCGACCTAGAGACTCGAACATTCAAGAAAAGCCATGTTGATCAGCATACAAGGTACACTAATAAACAGCACTGCAGCAGACCATGGCTTAATAAATAAATAATAAACAGCACTGCAGCAGACCATGGCTTTAATGAGTAATGAGGCTACTTTCTAAAGAAACTGTGGTGCTGCATTGATGGGGGAGTGAAACAGGAAAATATTTTATCAACTGACATGATGACTAAAGGTAACTTGGCCACCATAAAGAGATTCAAAAGCTGGCGTTTAGAGTGTCCTTTGTCGCTTACCCTGGATACCAAAGGTTCTCTTGCAGCATGCTTTTGTGAGAAGTTGGGGCCAGCCGAAGGCTGCGCGAGAAAGGCCTCTGGCACCCAGGATATGTGTTGGTCTGACAGGGCTTGCACTTAAAATACCAGCTTTTGAATCTTTTTGCAGTGGCACAAAGTTACCTTATCAACTCAGTTGACAATATCAAATTGCCACTGCTTAATAGCTTGATTCAAATGGTTAGACATTTGGGCATCATCCACTGAGTCAAATATAAGAATACACTGCTCAATAGCTTGAATTCAAATGGTCAGACGTTAGGGTATCAGCCACATCATTAAATGAAAGAGCACACTTTACGGCTCAATAGCTTGGATTTGAATAGTTTGACAGTCTCAAAGACCACCTTGCATGGAACATAAAAAAAGTACCAAAACAAAGTGCCACTTAGTATGTTTCATTAAAATTTGAATTTGAATGGCAGCGACAGCAGTGACACTGTGGGCGCATACAATTTTGACAATCTATATCTACTGTACATGTACCATCCATTGGGCTCCATACAGTTACTCAGATAAATGGTATATAAAATTATGAATTTTCAGTCAATTCACAGTGACAGCTAATCTACATGATGTACATTTTTGTTACTTCTTTGCTTGTACATACTCATTGTTCAATCTTACCTCGTGCACCAGCCATAAATCCCAAAATAAGAGCCTTTTCTGCTCTACTCACACGGTTTGCATTCTTGAACATCTCATGAGCAGCTAACATTTGATCCCTCTGGAAAAAAAAAAGTTGACATTTGTTTAATATAGCTGAACTTTAGAGCAGTTTTCAATTGAGTGTCGAAAGTAATTACACAATTGCTTTGGTTTTGCATTGCTACGCTTTGTGATTGGCTAAAAAATCTCGCGCCACTTTCTCGACCAATCAGAAGTAAAACCAAAACCAATCGTGACTTGCTCGCACGCGTTTTCCCGCGCTTGGCGCCGCCGACATGTAATTGCTTCGAGCTCTGATTGGTTCATTGGATTGTTTACGACTGCTGTGATTGGTCAGAGTAATTACTTTGGTTTTGGTTTTACGACACTCAATTGAAAACTGCTCTATCAATAAAACTAGGTAATACCGCTTCCTTGGGACCTTTTGTCTTAAGGTTAAGACCACTGCACCTGAAACATTATTACATGTACTTGGTACCAAGCCCAGGATATTTTACACTGGGGACCGATTTGTCAGGACTTGATGGCCAGCCTGCTCATCTTCAAAATGGCAGGATTGGAAGACCCGCAGTTCGTAAAAATGTCACAAATCTTTTATGAACTAACCAGTCTGGCTAACCAGTTCTGTGAAATGGATAGTGGTGTTGGATAACTTAACAGTACATATTTTTATAGTGTTAACCCAATTGTGCACTTTGCATAATTGTGCACTAATTTTGATTGTACACATAATTGACGACAAAACCAGACCATAACCTTTAGCTTTCCTATGATACAGTATTGTGCAAAAGTAATGCAAACGTAATTCGATGAATTTCGCGAATATTCGACGAAAATTAACGAACTTTCGTTTGGAGCGACATTTCGACGATATTTCGGGAGACCTATTGTTTGAGCGGCAACGATATTTCGCCGCACTATGCGATGGTTCGAGCGTAATTTCGTGACACTCAGCGAAAAATCGAGCGAAATTTCGCGGCACTATGCGATATGTCGAGCGAATTCTCGTTTGTATTCAGCGATTTTTCGCTTGCTGTAAATGATACATTCCACATTGTACAGCGTCTCGTTTCATTTTGTATCTCGTTCGCTTGTAAGCAATCGACACTTGAGACTGAAGGAAGCGAATTACATTGTAACACGAAGTCAATGTTTACACCTCGAATTAAACAAGTTTAACATTTTGATAATAAAACTTACCTGTTTATGGGCCCCTGTAGAAAGTCTAACTGAAATTATCCATACGCTAACTATACGGTGACACTATTTATTCTTCAATGGTTATAATTCTCTAAGTTGAATCATGAACGCGGTTTGTTGTCACGGCCATTGTTCGGCCATGTGAGTTCTCGCCCGATCCAGTCAGTCATGTTAAAACTCGGACTGCAGACCGTGCAGACCATGCAAAGTGCAGACTGAGTATTTTTTTTATCCTGATTGTATTTTGTTAAATTTAAAATCATTTTAGAACGGTTTTGCATCAAACAGTCCTGTTAGAAATGTAACTTATGTTCCAATGCGTTCACGGGAAAAACCTCACACGGGAAAACGTAGTAACGCTAACGCACGGACAGCTAACGGCCTTCAAAGCGTTCTATCGGTTGACAAAAGCATTCTAACGGATAGCTTGAAGCGTTAAACGCTTCTGTCGATTCGTCTAACGGATAGCTTGATAGTTCGAAAAGGAACAGCTTCCGAGAATAATTATTTATCAGACTGTACCGACAGTCAATATTCAGAGCGCTAGAGCTTTGGAAACATTTTGCCGACTCAGGAAATAATTACGCTGGATGATCTTCCATAATAAAACAGCTAGTTTTTCTCTCCCAGAAATGTCATCGAGCATCTGCTTGGCCAGACAACAGTCCCGCTCTTAAAACGAGCAAGAATAAAGCGACGAATGTTTTTCTCACTTAATAGATGGAGATCACACGGATCACGCGTACATGTATGGATCGATGGAACACTCGCAAAACCAAATGCGGCTTTAATGTTTAGAAGACACTCCAAACTTACTGTGATGTTTTAGCGCGGTGGAATACTTTGAAATGAAGAAAGAAAACAGAGAATTTGTAGAAGTTTATAAAAATACTTGTGACTTTCACTTGTGCCAGTGTGTTTTCAGGTTTCAAATTACCGTTTTCGGTGCACTTTTACCACTTTTCCCAAGGGACCGCCAACTACAACAAACTTCAAAAGGTTTAATTTTTATTTTCTGCTACCAAACTTTCCCTACCGTCTTTAATTTCGATTTTAAATTTTAGTTCCATTCAAGATTTATTTTAATAATAAGTAAACATGAAGTGCAGAAATAATTTTACACATGAATTGTGCGTGACTACCGCACTTGGGACTCCGATACTCCGGGCCGCTTGTTTACATTCCGCGAGCAAGCAGCGAAAAAAGAATTAATGTTTTGCTGTCTCATAAAAGAAATCACGTTTATCATTCCCTGGCCTTGAAGTCAAAACCTTGCTCGATTCAAATAAATGGTAAAACGAGCGTGACTAGTACCATTACTTTGTCTTCTCGCGGACTGCTGGCGTTCTACGAATTACCGCCAGTCTGTCGTTCAGCCATTCACCGCGAGCCGTCTCGAAAGAATTATTTTGCCGTTCGATAATGAATGTATCAGTGAAAGCGACTCTTCGCAGACTGTTTATAATTATGGATTATTGGACGAAATTTCGCTCCGCTTTCAACGAGTATTGCTGGGATGTTAGATTTATACCATGTAAATAGTAAGTGAAGGTTGCCGTCACTGAATGCCAAAAGCTAAGCAAACGAAAAGCGCTATCACCTCTAGAACAGTCTTTTTCAACACTCTTAACCTGTCTTAACGGATTGTGATTACCATTGAACGGGTGCTGGGATAATTCTAATGTTCAGGCTAGTTCTAACGGATGTCAAACTTTAGATAACAGTTACAGTATTCGTTATGTCTGATTAAGACCGGAATTCGGATTTCCGGCCTTCGGAAACCGATCTTTGGCTGTGTGGTTGGAACGGCGACGTCGATCGCTTCTACGCTATCATAAATACAATGTACACTGTATCACTCGGGGTTTCTTATCATTGCCACGAATTTTCGCTTCTGCGAATTTTCGTAACTGCGATTTTTCGTTTGGCCTTCCGAAATATCGCGCGATAATTCGACGAAATTTCGTTTTGAGGTGGAAGTCTACCCGTATTTTCGCGCGACATTTCGCGCGAAAAGTCGCGCGAAAGTTCGCGAGAACAAAGAACGAAATTCGTCGAATTACGTTTGCATTACTTTTGCACAGTACTGTACAAACATGTCTTTTGGTTTTTCATTTGGTAATCTGGTGACATAGCCCCTTTAAATGAAAGACAAGTGTACTTACCGTAAGGGTAAGCTGTCGTTTGTTTCCTTGTTGCTGTTGACTGCTGCCAGGCACTCCAGCGGAGGCTGCAGGAGGAGTTCTTGTAGAATCTGCAACAGATGGCGCTGTTGAAGTTGAGGAACTGGACGTCAATGCTGCAGCTGCAGCCTGTTTCTGTTGTCTTTCCCTCATCATTAACTGTCGCTGTTGTTCCACATGCATCTAATTAAAAAAATAAATATGGCAAAGTATGAAGCTATCTGTAATTTCCAGGGGGTGGGGGTTTAAACCAACAAAACCTTTCCTGTGACAGCATAATTTATTCTCTTCTTATTAAATACTTATTACAAAAGGAAAGTAGCACAACATACTACTAGACAATATTGATATATTTCATTACACTGTAATTTTGATAGTCTTCATTTTTGGATTTAATACACATGAAGGTTTATTCATTTGTCTAACGATGGAGTCACTTTGAGATGTTGATCGCAATGTTTCTACTGCTATTACTGCTGGTCTTCATGAGGCAATGAGGTTGATTGTTTTCATATAGCTTTATATAGCACTTTGGTTTCGCTGCTATGTGTAACTATGACTATGACTATGTTTTAGACCAAATCACCTGATCGAGACTAGCAGTAAAAGCATTTGAAATGTTGCGATCAACATCTGAAAGTGACTCCATCGTGAGACAAATGAATAAACATTCATCTATGTTACAAACCATGATAAACAATGACCACATCTTTTATAGCACAGAACCATCTTGTAAAGTAAAATAAACTATACCACAAGTCAAAAATAGGAATAGATGTCTCACTTCTAACTCTCTCTTGAGATTAATGGTACTCTCACTGAGTGTATCAGCAGGTGGAGATTGTGATGTGCTTGACGCAGCCTGTGGGACATAGGATGGTGTAGATGATGGTGGCGCCATGCTTGTTGAAGGAGTCTCTGGACTTAAAGGAGGCTTCAAAACCAAAAAATATACTTCATTAAAACACACTGTTTGTCTGCTACAATTAATAATGCTAGAAAAGAAGCCCTATTAGGACCTATTAATTATTTTGTTTTATTTATTTTATATTAGGGGGGTGTGTTAGTCTGAATTTCAAATCTTGTCATTTTGCAATTTTCCAAGGTTTGTTTGTTGCTGTCAGATTTCATGCACAACAATGCCTAAAAGTTCAGAATTTCACCAAATCTTCATGCTGATCATCATAATTTCCCTTTACCGATGTTGCTGTTTTGACGCCATGTTGCTGATTGGAAATTTGCCCTAACAAGGCCTTAGAAAAATTAATGCTGAACAGATGTGAAAATTCTCAATGTCCACAAATTCAAAACAGCTTAAATCTAGTTCAGTTTTCTTTTGTAATTAATTAAAAAAAATGGAAATTGATTGGCATAATAAAGTAATGTTGTGTTATTGTTGGCAGCTGGTCAGCAGCTATCCCCTGGAACATAGGAGAATTAGACATCTGGCTATTATGATGTATAAGATTTACAATAGTCTATCTCCATCATATTTAAAAAGGATTTTTAACGATACATCAAATGTTCACTCTCATAATTTGAGAAACTCTGAATTAAATATGTATATTCCTAGACCAAAACTAGAAGCAACTAAATGTAGTCTTCACTACAGAGGGTCTGTCCTCTGGAACAAAATCCCTGCAGAAGCAAGAGATCATGCTAGCCTGAATGCTTTTAAGGCTAGTCTGTCAAATGAAATACTTTTTAATAAACTGATATGATAGGTAGAGTTAAATAAGTTTTAATTAACTTAATTATATAAGGTTAGATTTTAGGTTTACGATAATTAGTTATATTTAGATAAATAATTTTTACTTCGATAGTTTGTGCTTGTAAGGTTGTTTTTTTTTTTAAACGTTTTATCATTATTGTATGTTAAGTAGTCCACGGCTCACTGGAAGAGCATTTTTTAATGAAAGTGATCCCGTGTTTTTAAATAAAGATGATGATGATGATAGATACAGTGCTCGTGCCATGTGCCTGTTGCCCCACTATTTCATCCTTCAGTCTATAGAACCATAGCCGGAATTCAACTAAGAGTCTTACAAAACAACATCAAATTATAACTATTACGTAAATCTGCCCACCTTTGACGGTTGTGTGACAGGTGTCAGACCTGCGGCATAATCGGGTGTGGTTGGTTCTGGTGGCTTGGTGTTCTCAAGTTTTTTATGTTTAGCCTCCTCTGCATGCTCTGATTCTGATAATTTAGGAAAAGGGACAATATTTATATTGGCTTCCAATATCATGCAGAAGACTTGGAAGAGTACCAAGATACCAACAAAGAGAATTGTTCATTATACATTAACCCATTCGCTCCTACACCGGCCAAAACCGGCCGTACAATACTCCACTGCTTTAAAAAATTGCAACTTTGTCAATCGCGCGAACATTGCCCTAACTAGCAGTTCTGAGCATTGACTAGAAAGTCCTCAAATTGAGATACCCAATAAACACAAAAAAGTCAGCGATTTTTGCAGAATATCAGCGTTTGAATTTGGACAACAACAAAAATGACCGTTTTTAACGTCATAGAAAAACAACAAAAATCACGTTTTTGCCTTTAGTTTTTTTTATTCAAATCATCATGGCAAACCCAAAAGTCAACATTCACAGCAAAATTCAGTCCTAGTCCTAGCTTAGCAGTGATTTTTTTTGCTCTTATTCGTTGCTCAGGCCGAGCTCTAGCCTCTCGTTCTAATGCATACTGACCTTGCCTCAATTTTCAATATCACCACCGCACTGCATGCTGGGAAATGGCCAAAAATTTTGACAGCGTTCGTTTCTTTCCGCACACATTTCATATTTATACTAAGTCCACAGCCACTCCGACCCACCACTGAAATTTCGCACTTGTTGTATTCTCCTGTGGTCGCAACTTCCAAAATATGCCGCGGTAGGTCGAGAAATTCATCCAGAGTCGAGTCCCAAAGCTACTTCGTTTCCAGGCGGCCATTTTTCCAGTTCAACGAACAATGAGCCAAATTCGTAAACGAAGTACAACAACTAACTCGCTTCATTGAGAAGTGGACTCTGAACTACCTCCAAGCTTAATGATGCTCACCAGGCAGCTACTAAAGATGAAAAATGGCTGTGAACTTACCAAAAATCGTAGATAATTCATATTGGACCCTTTATTGCAAATCAGCCAAGCAAAATGAGATCGTCACAATGACGTTTCCAGTAAACTCGAGCCTTCAGTGTTTTAGAACAGCAGCACTTTCAATGGTAACTTCAAATATGGAGTCACGAAATCCTATGGGGCGTGTGAATGCAGAAAATCGCTCAAAAACGTAAAAATTCTCAGGAGTGAATGGGTTAAAAAACATGGTAAATTCCAAAGCAAAAGATAACCAACAAAATATACCTGGTAATGTGGATGACATCCTAAATTGTGTTTATGCAAATGAAAAAATGAAAGCTATTGAGTAGTACTTTCCTGTGGTACTGTTTATTGTGCTGTAAAAGTTAATTCTAACTTTTGAGTCTATGGATGAAATCCTAAAATGTGACCATTCAAATGAAAGCTATTGAGCAGGGCTTTCCTGTAGTACTGTTTATTGTGCTGTAAAAGTTAATTCTAACTTTTGAGTCTATGGATGAAATCCTAAAGTGTGACCATTCAAATGAAAGCTATTGAGCAGTTCTTTCCTGTGGTGCTGTTTATTATGCTGCATAAGGTTATTCTAACTTTTGAGTCTGTGGATAAAATCCTAAAGTGTGACCATTCAAATGAAAGCTATTGAGCAGTACTTTCCTGTGGTGCTTTTTATTATGCTGTACAAGGTGGTTCTATCTTTTGAGTCTGTGGATGAAATCCTTAAGTGTGACCATTCAAATGAAAGCTATTGAGCAGTACTTTCCTGTGGTACTGTTCACTATGCTGTATACAAAAAAATTAATATTAATAGTGTTTTATTTTCACATGACAAATGAATATGTCATGGACATTTAATCAAATCAATGTTCCAACCTGCTAATTTCTTTCTTCTTTTGAGTTCTCTGCCTCCTCCAATTGGCTGCTCAGTTATATCTAAAAGCTGGTGAAAGTTTGACAGACACTCAGTGATTCACACGATGCTGTTATTAACAGTAAGACGTACTAACATGTACATGCCAGATGTTTTAACACTTTCGCTCCCAGAGACAATTATGAAGACATGTAGTTTAGTTCTAATTTTTGCATCTGTGGATGAAATCCTATGGTGTGACCATTCAAATGAAACCTCTTCGGCAGTACTTTTGCATAGAACCATTTGTTTTTTAATATTTTTACAAAATTAAATCTGGGATTTTTCATGAATTTTGATCTCTGGCCAGCAATCTTGGGAGTAAAAGGTTAAAGAGAAATGCTATGGACACACGGCTGTTAGCATGCCATGGGGCATGTAGTAGGTTGAATGATCATAAAGTCAAGAAAGCCTCCCAAATCCATGATTGCACACAGCATTCATAATTAATGTAGTTTACATGTTTTTTTTTAAAGGAGCTAAGTCATGGTCATTTTGAGGTTTTTAAGGTCAAAACTGTCCCAAATTAAAACTAAGTACCTTTGTCATATGCAAAATGCTTACAGAACACTATGAGGAAGATGTCAAGTAACTTCTTAAAGAGAAAATAGACTATTAATAATCAGAGTTTTAGCAAATTGTTAAGACAGAAGCGATAAACTTGAAAAAATTAAGATGCAATCCATTTTTATCCTGGCCATCTGCAGCCCAAGATACTTATTTTTACTCTTTGAGCACTAGTAAGTCAATAGAATAATTTAAAACAAAACTGAACCCTTACGTCTGGGTTTTCACTGATATAAAGATGTATTTTGGCTTTTTAAAGTAACATTAAAAATGGTGACAGAGCCCCTTTAAGGAGAGTGGAGTACCTTAGTTCGTCCATGGTGTTTAAGGGTTGCAGCAGAGATGATGCTCCTGGATGAACCACTTGTTGGAGTGCCTCTGTTCGGCACAGGGCGGTAACTTGTGGGGTTAGATGTTCTTGGGGTAACTCTCACTATTAGATCAAAGCAGCATTGCAAAAAAGCAAACAAACAAACAAGCAGTGAATAATGAATCAGTCTTTAAAGTGGTAAGTTATGGGGGAAGCTACTTAGGAGAGAATCTTAATACAGTGTTAAATAAAACAAAAATGTTTCAAACAGAATTTTAACTGAAGGGAGGTGGCCATTTCAAGTGTAGTAACTCAGAAATAAGAAGGTCAGGAGACAGATGTATTTTATTTACTTCTTAACTGAAACATTTTCAAAAACACAACTCTGAAAACTTCTTCATAACCCTAAATTTGAAAAAACCTTGGCAAACATTACAAGATAATTTAACAAGAAGCCCAATTTTAAACTTTCAAGAATATTTTTTAAAAACACTGTGAAAAAAAAAACGAAAAGAAGACAACTGAAAATGATTTTTTCTTCTATTACAAAATTGCCTGGCAGCAGGCCCATGTTTGGGTCTCATGCACAAGTGGCAAAGCTGCAAAAACAAAAAACAGCCCATTTAGCGATTTCTGGTACAAAATGAGTAATTTGCACTGGTGTCATAGGTTTGTTGTCTCGTTGTTTAAGTGTACACATGTATATGTTGTAGGTTAAAATTATTTTAGGTCAAAATTATTTCAAACTAGGTTAATTTTTATTTTCCTTTGTCTGAGATTATGTTAATGAATCTGGGACAAAGGAAAATAAAAATTAACCTAGTTTGAAATAATTTTAACCTTAAATAATTTTAACCTACAACATATACATGTACATGTATTTCACTTACCGGGAGCTTCAAACTTTTTTGATGACGATTGAAGTTTATTTCCAGAGCTAAGAGGATTCCCAAGTCCTTTTTTCTGAGCAGATAAAGCTTCACTTGCTTCAGGGAAAAATTAATAAAATAGAAACAAAACAGTTGGAATTTAGTACATTTGATGAATAATAATGTTCGGCACCTGTTAGTATATAATGTAAGTGTCAGCAGGTGGAGGCTAACAGGCTTGTAGACACAAGACACACACTATAATAGTTTAGTCTTTTTATAAGCTAAATGGCCAATTAATTTTGATAATTTAATTAGTAATTTATTTATTTTGCCATAACACACAATTACCTGTCATAGTAGAATAAATGCCGGCAAGTATTTTGAGTTTCTAAAGTATTGTTAACCATTTCACTTCTAGTGTCAATTATGGAGACATGCTATGTTAGTTCTAATTTTTAAGTCTGTTGATGAAATCCCATGGTGTAGCCATTCAAATGTCACCTCTTCATTGGTACTTTTAAATGTTAAACCATTATTTTGTTGTTCAATATTTTACAAAGTGAAATTTGGGATTTTTCTTGAATTTCAATATTTTGGCACTCTTGGGAATTAAATACATGTATGTATTTTTAAATATTTACCTTTTTGTGTGAGTTCTGCTCTGAGTGCAGCAGACTTGGGTTTTCTTCGGAGTGTAAAGTGTTTGGGGAGGGGAGGCTGAGGACCTACCATGGCAACAAGTGCAGACCTATTTAGATAGAGGCATTCCAGGGGAAGGAAACTTGATCCACCATCTGGAAGGTTTGCCACTAAAAGATAGCATACAGGATAGTATGAGTAATTTCCAGTACTGTACAGTCAACTGGTAAGCCTGCTAATCCCACCAATGCTGTAAATACAAAAATGTATGATGAGATTGCAGGTCTACAATCAGGCTGTAATCTGAGCAGTACTTTCCTGAGGTACTGTTTGCTGTATGGTACAAGGTGGTCTGGTTAGGCAAACTGTATAATACCCTGTCTATGAACATGTTAAGTCAAAAACCCCTATTCTTTTTATGAATTTAGGTAACAAAACCATACCCTAATCCATCCCCATATAGGATAACAGATGGAAGTACATAATATGTACAAGTTTCCATCTGTTATCCTATATAGCGATGTGCCAGTGTAGGTATGGTTTTGTTACCTAAATTCATAAACAGAATAAGGGTTATATTCTCCCTACACATGAGAAAGTACTACTCAATAGCTTTCATTTGAATGCAGAGTTATTAAACCAGAAAAACATGCTGGCAGCAATGACTTTTCAGCAACTTTTTACCTTTTAACGGTAAAAATTAATGTGAGGAAAAATCAGAATCAAATGTTTCTAGGAGCCAACTTGTGAATACAAAACACTCTAAATAAAAAATTCTACACACTCCCCTCTCCTAGGGATTTTGCTCCATTGACCTCCACCCCCTGCATCCAACTCCCCACCCTCCCCTCCCTCCCTTCCCTCCCTCCAACGCCATCCCCACGGGTATTAGGCAGGTGACCATTACACTGTACATATTGCAGGTTCAATGTTTACCGTCCCTACCATGTCCTTGGCATTTTGCTCCACCCACCGCCCTATTCCTGTGTCCAACTCCCCACCCTCCCCTTCCCACCCTCCAATGCTGTCCTTATGGGTAAGGCTGGATGTAACCATTATCAATTGGGGCTAGGGTTGGATAAAATATGCTGGCATAATTTCGAGCATAATACTATGTTGCGAGCATTAAGCATAACGCCGTCATAATAGTCATGTTTAGGAGCATAAAAGTTGATAAAATTACCCTGCTAATAAAAACATCAAAATAATGTGTTTTTAAAAGAAATGTCCTGTCAATTGTGGGCTTTGTGGCTGCTTAATGTATATATTTGGCTTTGTTGAAGGCCTGGTTTTCTGTTTGAAGGCCTGGCTACCTTACGTTATGTCTGGCTCCCCAGGCCTGTAAGTTTGAGAGTCCACATTTAGCTCTTTTTGCTCCGTATGAGCCGATTCAAAGACGTTGTTGTTATTTAAAAGAAGGAAATAATATGTTAGCCCCTATTTTGTCTTTTTTTTGGCGCAAAATTCACCCAGCATCTTTGAGCATAATGCTAGGGTAACAGCATAATTTTGAGCATAGGAGTGATGCTCAAATTTTAGAGCATGATTTATCTAACCCTAATTGGGGCTTAGATGTTTCTGCAGATTGATCAAGTCAAATTTCTACCCAAATGCTACAGCCCATTCAACACTTTGCATATTAATGAGTTATAAAGATCTGTGGTATAGTACCCTCAGTAATTCCTTAATTTATATGAGAATTTCCCCGGGTATCATCCAGCTCTGTGATGCTGTAATTATTATACTGCAGAAGATGGTTCTTTTTTAAAGTCTTGAGTTCTAAATTGTTATTTGTACCATTGAAATGAAAGCTATCCACCAGTACTTTTGTCTGATGTGAAATTTATGCTGCCAGAAATGAGCTCACCTGTCTTTTTTATTTCCTCAGTCACCTCTGCAAACACAGGGCTAACTTCATCCAGATTGACATTCAGCATTCCTGTGCTGGGGTAGTATTTTAGTATCTCTGATAAAACACGAACCCATTCATCTTCGTCGTGGCTTCCAATCTCAAAAATTTCGCTCATTTCGGCGGTCGTTTCCTCGATAACTCGACGAGGTAGATGGAGAAAAGCCATCAACAATTTGACTTTCACCTGTGTTTCTAGTCTATGAAAACATTCTGGAATATTACGAAGGACATCTTGAGTTAGTAAAGACCGCAAACTGCTACCAGACCATGAATCATCTGAGGATAATTTGTTGTGAAGCCACAATGCTGTGTCTGCTTGACGAACGGAGGCCATTTTGTTTTCCTGTGGCGCAAAGAACATTTCTGGGGGTAGAACTGGGGAATCGTATTGGTATTCGGCTAGTATTCAAAAGGTTTTCAGTAGAACAGTGCAAAACTAACGGAAATAAATCTCTTCTATCATATTGAGCACACAGATGAAATTTCTAGCATAAAATCATTTCTCTGTTCTTAATAATATAATAAGACCAATTAAGACAAAAATTTTCTATGCCACCCCAGACGGAACATGAATGTGGTTAATGTGGTCTAGGGGGTCGGGTCTAGGGGAATGCTGTGGTTGCAAATTCAGAAGAGGGGGAGGTTTCTAAGCAGTTATGTTCTTGAAGTTCCGCGACGACTTGAGCATGTTTGCAAACTACAGGTGGAAAAACAAGTGCATTGCGACGCAAATTCAACACACTATGATTTGAATTTACATACGTTTTCGTCTCGATTAATCGACTGGTCGGCTTACGGAAATCCAGCTAACGCCCGATGCCTTTTGGAGGCCTAAAAGATCGCTTGTTGGTAAGTGAAATGTCCGGCGTAATTTTACTATCTATCACTTTCATACATCGTGCATGCTGTGCTACTCTATCGGGATATGCGATCATAGCGTTTGGCGCCATCAATGCGATATCGTTTTGTGTATTTAAAGGTAAATGAGACCAAGCTTTTTTCGTGTTTCTTAATAGCTCGAGCGCTAAAGGTGTGGCATTTTTCTAAATTATTAAGCAGAAATTTCGTTTCTCGTAGGTGTATCGTGAAAGTTTAATTTTCCTCGCCGTGTGAACAAATAAACGTCACATTGGTTTTCGCGCTAGTCGCATATCACTTCGCAAAATTTCAAGGAGAAAAAGTATTAATTTTTCGATAGTTTGGAAAAACTGCTTATCGAATATTTGTACAATCTTAAATTGTGCTTATCGCTCAAAATGTAAGTTAATGTTGTGGTGTTTGCATGTTGGTCGTGATGGAGACTTGCAGACAGACAAATTGCAATTTACATGACCGGTGTTATTAAAATCCTTTAGGCAATTTTGTGGTTTTAAGTTTTACTAAAAATATTAGGCAAATGCCGTAAAATAATTAAGAACACATGCCATCCAAATTTTTCAAGAAAAACTTATCTAATTTACAAGTTTGATACTCATTGAGTTTACTAAGGCTTTGTTTTATTTATCCAGAATGAATGAATACATGTGTATTGTGATAGATGTTTTGTATTGGCCCAGTTATGAATGCTTTGTTTATTCCCTTGTTCCCAATGGATGGATGGATGGATGTCCGATTTCTCTGCAGTTATTAAAACCGTTTCGCTTGAATTGAGGAGAACCATTATAAAATGGTTTCACTACCTCTTCGGTTGATGAGTACGTTGTTGTGGGTCAACAAAATTAATATTTTATGGGATCAGTCCTATTTTACTGCGTTTGGAAACAAGTTTTCATCGCAACAGTTGCTTCAGCTACAGCTATTAGCCTGTTATTCAAAAGTTATTTTTAAAAATGTTTGAAAATCATATTTAGAGCTGAAGATCGATTGCTTCTAATCAACAGTTTCACTGCCTACTGAAGTTTTTATCCCTGTTTAATAATTAATGCATTCGAATAAATGTTGTTTAGGTGGTTGCACAGTAACATAAATCCTTGGTGTAGCTGATAATAACAAAAAAATAATTGCACAATTTTGCATCAGATACAGATTGAGAAGCAGTTCGTATTTGTTAAGAATTGGGGTAGAGCTGGTTGCAAAATGATTGTTATTGTAATTTTTGGTCCATCTATAAACAAACCTCTGGAGATTTAGCACCCTCCTTCCACTAAGTGCCCCCTTTCTAATAAGCACCCCCCTTGAGTTTCGTTTCGTTAATAAATGCCCCCTTTCTAATAAGCACCCCCCTTGAGTTTCGTTTCGTTAATAAATGCCCCCTTTCTAATAAGCACCCCCCTTGAGTGTCGTTTCATTAATAAATGCCCCCTTTCTAATAAGCACCCCCCTTGAGTGTTGTTTCGTTAATAAGTGCCCCCTTTTCTAATAAGCACCCCCTAATAAGTGTTGTTTGGTTAATAAGTCCAACCCCCTTTTCTAATACATGTAAGTATCCCCCTTACGGTGTAAGTGTGGTTTCGTTAATAAGTGCCCCCCTCCCTTAAGTGTCGTTTTGTTAATAAGCACCCCTTTTCTAAGAGCACCCCATTAAGTGTTGTTTTAGTGCCCCTTGTCTCGACAGATATTTCCATGTGAGAGCACACTCCTTAATTTAAATGCAAAATCTCTATGAAGACTTGAGGTATAATAGCGAATTAATACATGTATTTGAATCCTTGTTACTGTTGTTCTGAATATATGAATATATATTCCTGTTATTGTTTTCTTAAAAAAATTAATCCCTCACTAATAAGCACTCCTCTCGGTCCAATAAGCACCCTCCCTTGAGCTACCAAAAGTACAGTAAATAAGCACCCTGGGCTCTTAATCAAATCATTACTTTTAACAGTAACTCAGTTTCTATAGCATGGTGTTATATCTGAAGCAACTAGTATGACTATTTCTGTATTTTGATTTCACAACCTAGCATTTCTCCTTGTTTCTAGGGTCTCTTTCCAGGAAGAAGACATTATGAGGATGAGTGGCGCACTGTTTATGTGTTAAACAGGTATCCAAGCAACGAGCATGATGTTGAACTCAAACAAAAAAGATATGCCGATAATGTTATTGTGACTTCAAAGGTGAGGGGCTGTTTAACCACCTACAAATTTATTACTGTATTTTATGTTCTCACTTCAGGATGAAATTAGCACATGTCCACTCGCCCAGGCAAGTGTCATATCTTCTTGGGAGAGTAAAAAATAATTGTTTCTAAAAGTCACTTGCCCAAATGGCGAGTCAGGCATGTAGATTCAGTTTTTAACAGGTGGGAATATAGAACTGACAGACGGGTAAAAAAGAGAAAAACGTAGTCCTTTTAAAGCTGCACTTGGCTTTTACAGCAGGAAAAATGAAGTTCACATCCGGGTAATTTCCCCGGTTCCCGGCTATTATCTACATCCCTGCGAGTGCTGTCAAAATTAAGTTTTTAACCCTGTTATGTTTTTGTTTTGCAGTACACTATATGGAATTTTGTACCAAAGAATTTGTTTGAGCAGTTTCGTCGAATTGCAAACTTTTATTTTCTTTGCATTGGTGTGATACAAGTAAGAAAAATAATCTAGTATAATGTTATTGTCAGTGCCTGTTTAGATTGCTGTAATCTAGTACTTGTATACCATGCAGGGACCCGATTCATGACAGTGTTATATATAGCAAATGTCGAATGCCTTCTAATTCCCTGGTGGTAATAAATGTAGAAAGTACTTGGGTGGGGGTACTTGGGTGGGGGTACTCGTGTGGGGGTACTCCGGTGGGGGTACTCGGGTGGAGGGTACTCGGGTGGGGGGTACTTGGGTGGGGGTACTCGGATGGGGGGTACTCGGGTGGGGGTACTCAAGGAAAATAGTGATAGGGAGGTGTGAAAGCCTTTTATTGTGTCTGCAAAAAGTGTAACCTTTCTATATAAAGAGAAAAGGGACTTTTGGGGGGTTATGTTCTCATCGACTGGAACGTTGGAGTATTTTTGGGTCTGGTTTTAGCCCTATTGATTTTTAGGGGGTCTAACAATTTGGCCTCATTCCCGTCTCCCCGCATTATTATAGCTGAGGGGTTTTAGACTCTGTGGTGTGTTGTCTCCTGCAGGTAGCCATATTAGATAAAGGAAAACAGGGGTCTTGTGCCATGTACCATTGCAATTCATTTTGTAACAAGTTTGAACTTTGTACTGTTGCAGTTGTTAATTGACAGTCCTGTCAGTCCAGTGACGAGCATTCTTCCATTGGTCTTCGTGATCACAGTCACTGCTATTAAACAGGTCTGTATGGAAGTGTGTTCACTTTTCATCAATTGCACATTAAAATTTACAATGTTGAATGAAAACTGTACAAGACAAGTCTTGACTTGCTTGTGACAATTTCTTTTGGCTTGTGAAAACAAACCTGTCACCAGTTACTAGGTACATGTAAGTAAGCTGAAATGTTAGTGCCGAGTCCTGCATTATACAACCAGATTTTAGTGGCACGTCAGTAGTTGCTGGATTAAATTGCACTGTATTCCAACAGGGCTGTTATTAAGTTTTGAGAATGAATGCCTACAACACGAGAAGTAGACGGTCATAAACTCAAGATCGTCTATAAGCTCCCATGGTTGTTGTTCTTTAGTCATTTTCAACCATTGAGTTGCTGGTCTTCTTCAGTGCAGCTGCTGTTTATCTTCAGTGCATAATAATCGACTGCCAGCTACTATAATTACAGCCTGGAAGCAGAGAATATACCTGCCAACTTTTTCTGAGTGATAGGCTTGAGAATTTTTTCATGGGAGTACCAGGATTTCCGAAGGGAACCCGACCAAATCCGAAGACAACCTAATCTATTCCGAAGATGTCTGAAGATGTTCCGAAGAATTCGGAAGTTTCCATGGACCTCAGTCCCCTGTTTAATAACATCCAGCTGTAATCGTAATGTTCAGAACGATAAAAACCTACAAAAAATGTGCCAAATTTTCATGAACGTAACTATATTTTTAATTGGATCATGCGATCAGTTAAGGCTGATGGCTCAAATCTGTAAGTCAGGCGTGAGAAATTGCTCCATGGGTGTGAGTTGGCATGAGATTGGAGTTTTGAACTCGCAGGCGTGAGACTTTGGCAGGTATAAGAGAATGTTTTTGTTGACTGTTGATAATTACTTGACAGTTTTGTGATATACATGTACATTGTACATGTCCTGTTATTCACAACAGGCTTGTTGCTATTACCAGTCTTTTCCTGAAGATTTGTTTCTTTATTTCTTCCAGGGTTATGAAGACTGGCTGCGCCATAAGGCAGATAGAGAAGTCAATAACAGGCCGACCAAGGTGATAAGGCAAGGAAGGGTGCAGGATGTTCCATCTAAGAATGTCAAGGTAAGATAAATAATATTAGATTTTAACATTCAGAGAACAAGTTTGTAAAATGAAGAAATAAACTTAGTTCTTTTGGTAATTGGTAGAAGATCTTGTGTTGTATTATTTTGAAGATACAGTACAAACTTCAATGAAGATACAAACTTCCCCATTCCACTTACGTGACTGTACATGTATAATATAATTACATCTATTAAAAGCAACCCCTTAATTATGTTTAGCTACCTCCCTTAAAAGTAATCCTCCCCCCCCCCCAATTCATATCAAAGACTTTCCTCCCCTTTTAGATGAAGATGCAAAAATCACTATTTTTTTTAAGGAAATAGTCAGTTGAGATGCTCAAAGCAGCTGGACAAAATCATGCCCATTGCTGGTCAATTTGCCTGGTACCCGGCTCTTAATAAAACCCCTGTCCTGTATCCATACATACTGTAGTGTACATGTAAACCCATGGGCTTCGATCTGTGTACAAATATAGCTGTTGAAGATAAAGACAATGTTATTGTGTTCATTTGTAGGTTGGTGACATTGTTCAGGTATCAGAGGATGAAGAGATTCCTTGTGATCTTGTGGTCATGTCCTGTGAAGACCCAGAAGGAACATGCTACATCACGACTGCAAACCTAGATGGGGAAACAAATTTAAAGGTACATTGTTCATTGAAATTCTAGAAAAAAAATTATAGGCTTCTTTAGTGCAGTATCACACAGGTCACTGGTTGGTAAATCACACCGGAATAAGGTTACAGTGAGAAGAAAGAAGCTGATAATCAGACTGAGTGTATTTACACTGTATTTGCCAACTTTAATAGTGCTTATTTTTTAGTTATCTTGTTCGTCAGCAGTCAGTGTAAGCCAAAGCCAGTAGCCACAAAAAAGTATTAATTGGTATTTTCAGTTACTCTTAATGCTGCCAAATAAAGTGCAAGTTCAAAAATTTCTGTTTGTCAGGCACAGGAGATAAAAATATACTAATGAACAGCACCACTCAACTGCTTTTAGTTGAATGGTCACAATGGATTTTCCATGCATCTACAAGTGAAATGTTTCATAGTCAAGACATGTCAAGCATATTGACTGCACATGCAAGTTTATTCAAAATTTTATTTTATTTATTTATTTCCCCTTATTTCTCTTTGATAAGGATTTTGAATTTTTTACCCTTCTCAGAGTTCCAGTACATCTATCCACTTGTTTTACTATTCGGATGACTGTATGTAGGTGGAACACTGAAAAAATTAATGTGCAACATTTTATTGTTTGTTTTAGGTTCGCAATGCACTAACGGACACGGCATCCATGCAAACAGCTGAACAGCTGTCACATTTAACGGCATATGTGGAGTGTCAACACCCACAGGAAGATCTATACAGGTAATAATTCTGAATATAACTAGAGGTGACATACAATATTCTGTATACATGTACATGTCAATATTCAATATTCTGGAGCACTGACATGTGTGCACATATTTTTAATAACTGCATCACTTATGTGGAGGTAAGGTACCTGAGACATGCGGGAGCTTCCACTATTGGCAGCCAACTTCTAGATGGAGGCTGCCTCCATGGCAAATCATGGCAACCTAGCCATGAGCCGTCACGGCAATGGAAAGAGGCACACTTTAAGAGGGAGGGGGAGGAAACGCAGATGCTGAACAAACACGCTGAAACCATCTAAAATGCTGAGCCAACTCAAACATGCTATAGAAATGACTGATATAATACTGCTGATCACTTAAGGCCGCCACAGGAAATCTTAATTGTTACAGATGTGTAAATTGCATCTACATGTAATTTGCAAAACAAGACACATGCTTACATGTATTAATATACTCTTGTGTCATCACTTGCAAATATTCAACAAACTGAATTGTAAAAATTGTTTAGCTCCCATGCAAGGACAGTAAAAAAATTATTACAAAATGGATTGGTCTGATGTAGAGTTGTAAAATAAAGTAAGACAAAAAATGCTTTTGCATCTTATAACAAGGATCTGTTATGAGTAAAGAATTCATTTTTAATTAATGAATTTTTTCCTTGTTCCAGTTTTACAGGTAGAATGATAATAACATCCAGAGGAGGTGAAGAACCAGTTGTGAAGTAAGTCTGCTTCATTATCATCCCCACTTACATACATGTATGTATATCCTAATTAGGCTGGTTTCCACTAGTGATGTAATAAGAAGCTGAGTCAGAATCAAAGCATAAGGAGACTTATGTTCTAGTGTAAACCATAAAAACAGAGTCGCAATCGGAATGGGAAGCCTGATGGAATTGGAATTGGAAAGATCAGGAGGTTTCCTTTTTCTTCTGATTTCGCTTCTGCTTCCGTCACTCACTATCTGCTTGCCTCATTTTGATTTCCACTAGATCGTAACTTTCTTGCAATTCCAATTCTGCTTCCGATTCCCCTCCATCTCTTATTTCACTAGTGAGAGCCAGCCCTTACACTGACATACAAAAAATAATGATCAAGCTCTCAAATAAAGCCATGAACTTAGACTCTTATAAACATTTTAAAATTTTTTGAATTTAAAAATTCAATTAATTTTACTTTAGAGCCTTAGGTCCACAAAATCTGCTTTTAAGAGGAGCACGGTTAAAGAATTCCACATACACTTTTGGTAAGTGAATATCATTACGCTGTGACATAATGCATGTGCTGGTCAGGAGTATTTTTTTTAAATAAATGTACAGTTAAATATTATTGTGAACTGAATTACTGAAACCAAGTGCTAAAGTATTATATATTTTTTTGTCAGTACAGACTATTAATAAAATTGGTTTTAAAATCATCAAACCATGTTGATCTGAAACTACATTTAATATTTTTTGTAAATGCTGTACCACTTTGGCCATTACATTTATTTTGTCATACTAATCTTTAAAATTTTGTAAACAAATATTATTATCTGTTTTCATTAGGTGTTGCTATGTACACTGGCAAAGAAACAAAGGTAAGAGATAGTTATTGTCATATTATATTATTTTTTATAGAAAATATATGTTGATACTAAAATCACTTGAAGTGATTGATTTCATTGTTCAAAATATTCGTGTATGTTTTATGAATTACTTATTTTTACTGTAAGTTCAAAATGTGTGACTCATTTGATAAAATCTTTTATCAGTTATGCTGTCATCAATTTACTTAAAGTCTGCTCAAGAGGTCTAATGGGATAAAGTTGTTTTGTTTCATGGGCTAAAAATGACAATCATTGACAGAGCCTATTTGCAGGTTGTTGTTATTAATAAACTACAATACTGTGATTGACAGCAGTGCAAAATGCAATGATAAGTAATATTAGTTGCCAGTGGGTTCTAATTTATTTTCAATTTTATTTGTGTGTGTTTTTCAAGATGGCTTTAAATCAGCAACAAGGAGCTCACAAGTTTTCAACTGTAGAGAAGTAGGATTTTTATAAATCTATTTATTATTTAAATTACATAGCCCACAAAATGGATGTTGCCACAAGCAAACTTTAATAAGTAAACGTTGTAAACATTCAAGTTTTATACATCAATACCATTGATAGCATACTGATCACCTGTAGTTGTTGCCCCATTTTTCTTCTGCAGGGCATTATGAATATATGTTCTTGATTGTGTTTTTGATTGTACTGTTGTGTTGTTTGTCTTCTGCAGGACAATGAATACATTCTTGATTGTGTTTTTGATTGTACTGTTGTGTTGTTTGTCTTCTGCAGGACAATGAATACATTCTTGATTGTGTTTCTGATTGTACTGTTGTGTCAAGGAGCTCTGTGTGCTGGTCTCATGTTCTGGAAACAAAGCACGCACTCAGGGACCCCATCCTATGTTTATGTGGAAAAACCAAATGTTACAGTATGTTGATAGTTCTCTGTTTCTTATTAAACATTGCAATTATATTAAAAGAAATAGTTCAAAGGCTCCCATATATGAGCTACATTGGGAATATAAAACATCTGGACCTCCCCTCTCCTTGACATTTTGTTCCACTGACCCCCCCTCCCTCCACCTACCATTGTTTGCATGTAAGCTAATCAAAATTGATTAGGAAACGAACCAGAGCATGCTTCATATGGTCAATTTTTTTTAATACAAACATGTATAAAGATTGAGTGTTTATCAGTAATATTTTAATGCAACATTGCACATTTTTTAATTATTATTTTTTTCTCCATTTCAGTTTACAGGTTCAAATGGTGTGCTGGACACATTTCTAGTATTTCTTATTCTGTTCAATTATGTCATTCCAATATCACTTTACGTCACTGTTGGTAAGTATAGAAACATTATGAATGTTACATGTATTGTACATTGTTATTAAAAAATGAACACTTGTATTAATTAAGTGTTGGAAATAATAATACCTGCTAACTTTTTCTGAGTCAAAGGTGCGAGATTTTTATCATGGGATTGCCTGGATTTTTTAAGATGATGCAACCATATCCAAAAATTTCTGAAGACATTCCCAATAATTAATGTATAATTTGTGAAACACAACCTTGTCCCAGTGCTTTTTCCTTTAAAAATCAGAGAATACTCATTTTACATGGACTTGGCAGGTATAAAAGAAACCCAGTAGGTCATTGGACATTGTCCGACCAAAATCCAAGTAATTTTACATTTTGCTTGATGCAAATTACAGTCCTCCTTGTGATTAATTGTAAAATAATACTCCTTCTCAAGTTAGTGCACATTTCTAGTAATGTTATCCTCTCTGCAGTAGAGTTTCATCGTTGAAGTTTTGTGGTTCTTTTATCGTGTTTCTTTAGAGCTACAAAAATTCATCGGTGCTTTGTTCTTTGCTTGGGACTTAAAAATGTATCAGGAGGTAAGAACCATAATATACATGGATTATGAGAGGTTAATATGTAATGTTTACTGCATGAGCGGGAGTGTTGTATTGGCCTATACAATCACGAGGCACAGCCGAGTGCATGTATAGTGCCGAATACACACGGACGCGAATGTGGTAAACAACTTGTGAAATTCACATTCACGTGTAAATAAGATACAACCACTCATGAGTTGTATCTGGAATGTAAATTAGATACAACCACTAGTGAGTTGTATTAAGATTGTATCTGGTATACAGGGTAACCATGTGATTGAAATGGCTCATTTCTATTTGTTAGTACCCTTAAGAATTATTAATGAATTTTACAATACAAGGTCAAATACATGTACAAGACTTGCAGAGATATCCAGACCAGGACTGGTTAAAAAATCAGGGATGTAGATTCAGTTTTTAACAGGCGGGAATATAGAACTGACAGATGGGTAAAAAATAGAAAAACTTACAGTGTACATGTAGTCCTTTTAAAGCTGCACTTGACTTTTACAGCCGGGAAAATGAAGTTCACAGCCGGGTAATTTCCCCGGGTCCTGGCTATTATCTACATCTCTGAAAATCAGAACATAAAACACATTTCTCCAACAGCCCCAGCCCCAAAATTCCGAGCAAGAGACAATAAACAACAGCGCATTCATATTTCACTCACTTTCACCCTTTCACTCCCAGAGTCAATTATGGATCCGACATGTAGTGTAGATCTACATTGTAACTTTTGAGTGTGTCAACAAAATCCTATGGTGTGACCATTCAAATGAAACCTCTTTGGCAGTAATTTTTGCATGTTAGCATTTGATTTTCAATATTATATTACAAGTCATAATGAAATTTAGCAATTTTCTTGAATTTTGATGATTGGCACAAATAAATCGGAGTGTTATTTGTTGAATTATGAGCCTCAGGCTAAGCTTGGGCAGGATTTGTGAGTCTCCAAGGTCTAAGGTTTTAAAATTTAATAGTCTCCCAGACAATCCTATTTTTGGCAAGCCTGAGATCCTGAGATGCTCCCTTCCTTAATTGCACAGCTTTGAGAGTCAACTAAAATTTGCCAAGACTCATTGTTTTTTATAGACCCCTTTTATTAAAAACAAATTACTGAAGCTCTGGAATATTTTGCTTAATTTATATTAATAAATGTATCAAAATGTATTTTATCAGGTGGCCATTTGCTATTATGTAAGTTTGAAATCAGAGAACTTTTTTTGTTTTCTAAATTCAAAATGAGCTGCCTTAGCTTCCAGGCACGAGTCCGCCTGCCTCAGGAGTATTAATAATAACTATAGGGTTAAAGGTTGTCTTTATTTAAGTTCTGCATTCTGCATAACCCACATGTACACTGTACCTGTACTGTACAACCAAACAGTAATACTAGCAGTAATCACAGATTATGGAGACGCGTTCGAAGGAACTTCCTGCGGAAATGAGCCCCTGAAAAAAACCAATAGGGGCGGCCATTTGGAAGACCGTCTACCAAAAAATCTCAAATTTTACTGCATGGAAACCACAGGACAACCAACATGAAATTAGGATTGCGTTCTTCGAACGCGACTATTAAAATGTGATGATTAAATAAAAAAAGTACATGTAGAAATAAAGGCAGAGCTCATGCAAAAGTACAAATAATTATATGTTGTTGTTCAATTTTTTTTTTGGTTTGAAAATGTTTAAACCTGGGGTCAATTCAATAAAACTTTGCAAGTGTAATTTACAAGTGTAGCCATTGTTTGGGTTTTTGCGGTGCTGATCGATAATATTTCAAAAATTTTTTACATCTAATAGGTAGCCTGTGATGTGCTGTACAAGATAAAGTAAATATTATAGGTTGTAGCGCTGCTGGGAATCCATGACGTCATCCAAAATGGCCGACAATATGGCTGCCATCTTGGATTTTGTTAAAAATTCAACTTTATCGGGAAAATGCGGAAATTGCAAATAATTTATTTTTTGTAAGAGTTACGAATTATGATACAATTTTGCTGCTTTTAGTAGCATTTTATGTTTTTTTTTGCTACTTATGACGCCATATCTTGTTATCATAGCAACCGGTTGCCCCCAAACTTTACCAAAATGTGTCAAAAGGATAAACGAACAGCTAGTGAAGACGGCATCCCCCCCACTTGTACGTCCAAGGGTTAATTTATTATCTTTCAAAATATTTTAGTTTTTAATTAATATTTATTAACAATAGTCATAAGAAAGATGTTTTAACTTTGCTTTTAATGTTTTTGTTTAGGATACAGATGAGCCTGCTATTGCCAATACCTCAGACTTAAATGAAGAACTTGGACAGGTACAAAATTATTGTTCATTTCATTGCATTATTTAAAGCATTTTTCTAGAAGTTAAGTGGTACTTTTATTAAACAAAGTCCTAAGGATAAACGATATTGTGATAAAACACAGGCAGTTGAGCTTTCTACTTTTCACTTTACTGTGTAACTGCAACTAAACATTGTTGAACATTTTGTTCACTAATTTTTCACTCACAAATTGTACTTTTTTTTATTAAAAAATAAATACTTTTGTTGCTAAAATAATGACTGATTAAATGTGAATTGAAGTAGGAGACATCTGGCAATCAGACCAAAATAATGATCCTGCATCTTAAAAAACTATCTTGATCACATAATTATTAGATTGCTTTGATTAGCCAATCTGTATTGTGTCTTTTTCTTTTATTGCGAATGATCTTCTTACCTGATTGGATCTCTTTTATTTTACCTTGCATAAACCTGTCATTACTTTAGCAGAAAGTGCTTTCTCAGCTTTTAACACAATTTGCAAATATCGGGTTAAGAGTTTCAAAATTTAGCATATTAAGGCAGCATATTAAGGTGGCTCGATATAGTTTTTTTTGGCGCGCGCAGATTGGGTTCTAATTTACCCGCGGGACTTTTAAAAATTTGAGTCATGCAAGAAAAAAGATAAACAAACATGGCCGCAACACTCCTTTCGCAATTTTATTTTTGCGCCGGCCTGGTTGACTGTGTTTTTCGCGTGTATGCAAGCTAGGTTTACATTCTTCTTTCTTTGGTGGTAATGTGATTTACCGAGAAAAAGAAAATAGGGCGGTTAAAGTTCCCTGACAAGAATGCAGTGAAGAATTGTTTCGCGATCGACAACTCAGCCCCGCATCGACGCAATTTTCCTCTGAATACGAGAGAGTTTATTTTGGGCTGTTTTTAGGGGCAGTGTATTTTTTTAAATCTAAACTCTATTAAAAGAGTAATGCAGAATGTGTTGGGAAAGACAGTTCATCTTCTAATAAGAACAAACAGCAACAGAGCGTGTGCGCGACGAAGTTCCCACCCACTGCATGATATTTGTGGTCGATTCTCGTCATCAATTCGATAAGAAAATGCACAAAAAAAGGGTTATCCAGCTACGAACCACCAGAGGAAATAAAAAGCAAAAAGAAAGCAGACGTTGTATGGCTTTTAATGAAGCAGCAAATCAGAAATACTCAAAGAAGAAAATTAGGAAATCTTCGATCTGGCGTTCAAGAAAAGACACAACAAGACGGCTACAGTGATTATCAATTTGTAGTTTTTGACACGGAGACAACTTCTTTAGACAAAATAGCAGCTATAACTAAACAGGTAAACACTTACAATTACTATGTGCATTTTCCCAAAATGCAATATCAGCTACTACGCTTCTCGATTTAACAAACTGTCAGTGGAATCGATAAATGGTCAGAAAACTTTGCTCAAAGAAAACGTTCCAGTGCATACTGTTCAACTGAGCGATTTCACCACTTTTCTCTCCAGTAATGCTATCGCAAATTGCCACAGCGTTTTGATCGGCCACAATTCTTTTGTTTTGACACTCCCACATTGCTACGCTGTCTTAGGCTCTCTCCTCCGCAGAGGCTCCTATCAGTTGGGCATGAGTTCAAAGAAACACTTTCATCCATGAAAAATTCTATTCGCCGACAGTCTTCACCTTGTCAAAACACCCGAATCGTTCAATCCGGGAGGAAAGCCCTGTAGAAGCAATCTTCCATCGGTTTTAAAATCTGTTTTTAATGAAGAGCTTTTTAGCACATGATGCTTTGGAAGATGTCTTTGCTCTCCATCGCGTATTTATTATTATTTCAATCCCCGTCGTTGTAAACAACGGCAATGTAAATCCCGCCTCCTTCGCTTTCGAAGACATGGTATTTTTAGACGAACGCTTCCAGCGTGTGCAATTTCAGGGATAACATCTTTTCTCAGAGTAATAATGGGCTGGTAAAGCAAAGCCTCCTACAAAAAATTGCAGAAAGTGGCCTGTCCTACCAGGACTTACAGCGTCTCTAGAGAGGCTCGCAATTTTGAGCAGAGCGCCGACAGCAGCGATTCCATCCACACCACGAGGAACAAAGCATCCAGCGATTTTAGCCAGAATTGTTAATCATTTCGAAGGAAAGTGATGTACCAGCCATTACTAGACACGATTCATCCAAAAGATAACAGTTTCTATCTCACAAAAAGCTGCACAGCGCGAAAGAGATTTGTCTATAAATGAATAAACAAGAATAACATCCGCAAATCGACCACAAAATCCGCGCGGAGGAGTGGCGTGACAACTGCCACGCATGCGTAATTGCCGATCTTGTCGTGTCAAAATTTTCAGAAATTTGAAACTTTCGAAGTCCACACTTCCGCTTCCGCTCGGTAAATTTTTTTCATTTTTTGCATGTTGACTTCGTTCTATACAAAGTGCGTTTTACGCGATTTTCAAAAAATTCTGTCAACAGAGAAAAAAATTACCAACGAATTCTAAAAAACGCGTTTTTTCTTTAAAATTTCTGACAGATTTTTTTTAAAGTTGGTACTCGGGTAGAACACAGGGGTCGAAGGCCGTATGCAAAATTTAAACAGAATTCACCGTGGAATTTTAAAGATAATTGAAGATATGTCTGTTTTGAGGCCCTACTAAAAAGCCCAATGGCGTTGCCATGGCAACGCCAACCTCGATACATGTATGGCAAATTAATACTGTAATATTATCTTGATTTCGGGGTAAAATGTGATGACGATCCGCAAAGTATAACTCTAATTGTTTTGCCTCCAAATATACTATACAGGGAAACCAAAATACTATATCGAGCCACCTTAAGTTATGGTCAAGCAATAAATAGTATTTTTTTTGGACGTTCAAAGTTGGTCATAGAATGCACAATCACTGCAACAAACCATTGAGAATGGCCGGATCTGGGTTTCCAGACCTACTGTAGATCAGTATTAAGGTGCCCCTATGATCAAATTTTTGATTTTTTTACATTTTCGTGTACTATTAGACTTTCTTACTCATCTTGCCAAATTTCAATCCATTACGAACATCAGAAGTCATTTTATTTTAACATTTATTTCCGAGAATTTACGGTCGCCATTAATTAACCTTGTTCCAAGGCTTGGTTGCGAATGGGAGAAAGTGACGTCAAAGACTCAAACATACCTCACAGGTTTAAATTATTATTATAACAATCAACATAAAAAATTGCACAAAGAACAAGTCCAAAGTTTTTGTTGCTTTTGCATGATTTTTAATACTTATTGTAATATATTACTGTATATTTCAACCCATGAGGTATGTTTGAGTCTTTGACGTCACTTTCTCCCATTAGATAGATTGCGCACTTGACCATAACTTAAATTGGAAAATTATGAATCAGTGGAACATAGACTTCAATTTTTTAGTATAAAAAACGGGTCGAAAATTTCATTTCATAGGCACTTTAAAAACAATATTCAGTACGTCACTAGGTCTAACTGTCAGTCAATTCATTTCTTTAACCCTTGTCGGTAGGTGGAGTATGTATTTACTGACAAGACAGGAACATTGACAGAAAATGACATGCAGTTTAGAGAATGCTCCATTAATGGCCTGAAATATGTGGTGAGTTCATTTCTTACAAGTATGGTATTGTAGTTATTGTAGTTATTGTAGTTATTGTAGGTATTGTTGTTGTAGTTATTGTAGGTATTGTTGTACCCCATGCAGAGGGCATGGGGTATTGGTAAGTACTCCTAGAGTGTACTTACACTGTATAATTATACCTGTATATCTGATGATAAGAACTAATATTAACTAAATCGATTTCATTACAATTTTGTTTTGTGACAGGAGTTGAACAGCCAACTGTTTGTGGCAGATCAAACAGATGGTCCTTGTGTTACCGTTCAGACCGTTCCTGTAAGTATAGATTTACAGATTTTTTAAAATAATAATTATTAATTCACAGTAGTAAGTGTGGTGAACTATGGATCTGAGATTTGGGTTTCAATTAAGCCATGTAATAGCCTGATTCTCAGCTTATTTGAGGTCATCTGTTTTGTCTCAGCTATTGAGAGTAGGGTAGAAGGAAGGGAGAGAAGACAGCTTTGTGAATCAAGTTTGTTAAGTTCCTGGTGTTCACTTTTGTTAAATAGGTTTGATGACTGGGGTGAAAACATCAGGGGTTCAATTGTACTAATATTGTTTTTAAAACACACTGTTTTTTTTTGCGAGAAAGCCAACGTTTCAGCATGCCTTGCAAATTTCTCTTATGACACTTGCAAATATTGTGTCCATTACAAAGGCAGCATTGCCAAAAGGAAAAGGACGCTTGCAAGTTTTGTGCCCTGATGAAGGCAGGATTTCTTTATTCAAAATTTTGAAAACATCAGTGCAATGAAGTACATTTAGTTACCTTTGATGCTTAACCCCACCTCTCGGTTAAAGTGTAAAGCACATTGGACTGGAATTTGTACACCATATGATAAGGTCATAACCATTATTATCTGTGTTTCAGTCTGAGGTGATGGAATTTTTCCTGACGCTGTCTCTCTGTCATACTGTACAAGCTTCAAAAGAGACAAGTCACAACGCTATCTACGATTATCATTACCAGGTAATAATTATTTGATCGCCATTTACATGTAGTACTAAGGAATAATCCAACTTTGAACCAGATTTATATGAATAAAATGTTTTTGGAAATATCTGCTCAATTGCATTTTGTTTTTAGGCATCATCCCCAGATGAGAAAGCTCTTGTGGAGGCTGCTGTTAGGTGAGACCGTGTAACATGCTGTTGAAGAGCTTTGAAAAACAAACTTGTAAACAAATACATGTAGAACATTCTGGAAGAGACGTCTATTTGAATGGTATTTCTTTGATGACAGATTTGGTGTTACTTATCAAGGGACAGTTGGTGATGATCTTGAAGTCAGAGTTGATCATGTAATTGAAAGGTTCGTATACTAAATGCTTTGCTGTTACTGGTTATCTACTATGCTGGATCATTTCTCTGTTAAAAATGATGTTTTATTGATAAGTTTGTGATGTCTCTTTCATTTCAGATACACCCTTCTCCATGTTCTTGAATTTGACTCAACTAGAAAAAGAATGAGTGTGATAGTAAAGTCACCAAAAGGTTATTATAAATAATAACATTAATTAAGCGTTAGGATAACATAGCCACCCCCTCCCCTCAGGAAAAATCCAAATCCGGAATTCGTTTTCTATGCTATGATCCAAAAACAGACTGTGAATCCTTATGAAGCGAAATGGAGAATTAGAAATAAATATACAACGAATCTGATAAGAATGCGCACAGCCAGCGGTAACTCGAATCATATAGCATACAAACTGCTCTGTGAAGTCTGTTTATTCCATTATCTCTTAACCAATTTACCAACTGGAGAAGGGGCGGCGGCTGCACAGATTATGATAACAGGGTGCAAAGAAAATTGACATTGAAGTTGGCAGAGAAAGTGGAGAGCCTACTGTATCTGTGCAAGGCATGGCAAAATTAATTTAGTACTGAAGGTATTCAAGGAAGCTGATAGCTGACAAGTGGCATATGACATGTGTTGCAGGTGAATATGTGATGTTAGTGAAAGGAGCAGAGACAGCTGTGTTGGATCAATTGGCGTCTGGTCCAAGAGATGTTACTTTGGATCATGTTAATGAGTATGCTGAGGTATGTAACTACAGTCAAACCCTGTTAACACGGACACTGTAGGGACCATGTAAACTGTTCATATTTACAGGATGCTCTCATGAATAACATTAATATTGTGTAATACCACATCTAACCCCCACAAAAACAATCAGAAATAATGATTGGACAAAAGTATAGATTTTCTCTCAACCAAACTAATAAATATGTGTAGCACATTCGACCCATTTTGAAATTGTCAATGTTGGTCAAGTACTTTTTCTTGTTTTCACAAATGGTTTGCATAAGGTTTCCACAAAACATAAAACAAAAAATAGTATTTTGTTAGACTTCTTATGTGACGTCAAAACTGTGTGGACATATAGCCATGTTTAATTACGGTAGTGAAGAGTTTGGTAGAATAAATTGTTATAAATATTAAATTATTATATTTATTTCGATGTCAACAGAAAGGCCTCAGAACGCTAGCTGTTGCCCGTAGAGTTCTTTCTGAAGAGGAATACCTTAAAATAGACAAAAAGGTAATCATTTGCCAACTTTATTTATATCTTTTCAGGGGGGTACTGCCTGTGTAGCACCAAATAAAAAAAGGCTGGGGGTGGGTGGGTTAACGTGCTTTCCTTGACATTTCGATGTGTCTTGTATTCCTTTTCTGAGGTAGCCTTAAAGACAGCCATTTGTCTTCTCCTAGTTTCACCTTATTATTTTAACACCTCTTATTGTTTGCTGTTTTCAGCTGACCAAAGCCAAGCAAGCCATCAATGACCGAGAAGAACAGGTATTTTATAGATGACCTAAAACGATGCTACTTATATGTTGCACCCTGCTTACCGATAGTGATACAAAAACTGAATCCATAACCTTTGTAAGAACCCCCCAAACTTAAATAGCTGAAGAAAGTACTGCTCAATAGCTTTCATTTGAATGGTCACACTTCAGGATTTCATATACAAACTCAAAAGTTAGAACCACCTTGTACAGCATAATAAACAGTACCACAGAAAAGTACTGCTCAGTAGCTTTCATTTGAATGGTCACACTTCAGGATTTAATCCACAGACTAAAAAGTAAGAACCACCCTGTACAGCATAATAAACCAGTACCCACTGTACCACAGGAAAGCACTGCTCAATAGCTTTCATTTGAATGGTCACACTTTACTAGTTTAGGATTTCGTACAGAGACAAAATCTATGCACAGCATAACGAACATACATGTAGCATACGAAATTACTGCTCAGTTGACATTCACTAATTAGAGCAACATTTCATGAACTGAGTGTTAACCACGTCTTATCAGTAACTAAATTTAAGCCGCTTATACAATCATACATTTATTCATACACTTGTCCTTGAAATTTTTAGCTTGCTCGTGTTTATGAGGAGGTGGAAAGAGACCTGCATGTTCTCGGAGCCACGGCCGTGGAAGATAGGTAAATAACACTTTCGTACATGTATGTTCTCTCAGTTTTCTCTTAAGCTGCGAAAGTTTAGCGTGGACAGGTGTAGGAGGAGGAAGACTTAAAATAAATTGTAATAAATCTTTTATTCGTGCTGCATCTTTGTGTGTAGATTACAAGATGGAGTTCCACAAACTATAGAGGCCTTGCGTGAAGCTGGAATCAAGGTAGGTTCTATCTCTTACCTTTAACCCTCTAATCCACAACATCAACCTACAAATTCTCCTTTCTTGACCCCATGTGTTTCTAATAGAAGTTACAGGGAGAAGTTGTTAAAATATCAAGAGAATTGATCTTGGTTGATCTTATCGTTAATTCTCCTGACCTCTCTGATTAAGTATTGATATCACAAGGAGAAATTTGGTGATAATCACTATTGGAGCTTAAAGGGTTAAAGAGTGCTGAAACGACAAGTTAAACAAATTCACATGAAAGTTCTGCTTAAAAACATAAAAATACTAGCACCAGCACCACAAAAGTATATTTCACTTTAATTTGTTTGATGAATCTTTAAGATTTTATCCGGCATCTTGAGGTTTCACTTTTGAGGCGTGTTTTTTTTTTTAGACATTTTGGACATTCTGAAACCACAATATGCTGAAAAAGTATTGTCACACAGACGCACACAAACATTCCAAGAACGTAAAGTCAAACTAGCGACTTTGTTCCACACATATCGGGTAAAACTGGGTCTTCAACAGGATAAATAAGTGAACGAGGTGGCTGAATGAAATACGTGTGCATGCATACCGCTGGGTATAGGCCAGATGGAACGAGAAATGACGAACGTTTGAATTCTTGCGCCGGTTTGGCCTGGACTCTCTCATTTGGCCTCAACTCTCAAGCATCTTTTTGAAGTCTCGCCAGCTCTCGTTTGGGTCGAATTGAGGCTCGTTAAATTCACAAGTCTCAGCTGAGTTGTTTAATGAACATAAGTGTTTGCATTGAAGGTGTGGGTTCTTACTGGCGACAAGGAAGAAACAGCTGTGAACATCAGCCATTCCTGCGGACACTTCAAGGTGACAACCGTAACATAATTTTATAATCTTGATAAACAGCAGAATTTTGTTTTCAGTTGTTTGCAGTTGTAAGCTGTATACGCCGTACCGTATTTTATAAAGTAAAAACTGTAGAGTGAATAATTCTCTTGTAAGGACGGATATGGTCACTCCAACTTTGCTGCCTGAGGCTTGCTGTAAACCTACGACACTATCAATTGTTGCGTGCAGATCAAACGTATGACTTGTTAACCATTGTCTCATAAAGCAACAAAAAGTTTGTATAATTTTGAAACATGCTCCTTAACTGTACAACACATCATGACTGCAAGTAGTGTTACACGAGCGGAGTTGTACATGACTTTGGCATGACGCGAGCAAGATGGCTACAGACGTCTCATGCGACAATCCTGACAAGAGTTGTATCATTTTTATTGATTCTAACACTTGTGGTGTAAATCTATTCGTAGACGGGAATGGAAATGATGTTTGTCACAAAGAAGCAGTCGGAGAGAGAATGCGAGGAAGAGTTGGTAAAATGCCGTGACATGTAAGTATTATGGTTGAAAAAAAAAAAAAACGTATTCTAGTGTATTTATCTCGTGAATACGCGAAGCGTTGAACAAGACATAGGATACGGGGACAATTATGCAAATTTTCACTCCTGCAATCACCGAGAGTTTAACCTTTTTGTAATTCCCCAGTGTATACACCACTTTCATAATGGTGGCCGATTTATTTATTCTTTTATATGTATGTTAATTAGCCTCACCGGCCTCGTTTTAGAGTAAAAATTCTTTTGAATTTTGCACATGTTACCGAGGCCAGTGAGGCTAATTAACATACATATAAAAGAATAAATAAATCGGCCGCCATTATGAAAGTGGTGTATTGCATCATCCAAATGTCTTGTTTCAAACAATGTATATTTATGTCACGCTAAGATGTTTTCTTATTTGTAAACTGAATACGCTTTTTTGTAAACTACAGATGGAATTAAATGGCAAGTTAACATTTATCATTTTACTGTCTTTTTTTTGCTCTTTGTTTTAAGCTTATTAGGGTTTTCCGATTTACCGGAAATTTCGCCGAAACGAAACACATTTTCCCGGCTATTACAACAAAGTGTTTTCACGGCGGCCATATTGAAGGTACCAAACAAAAGGAAACGTTTGCATTAGAATACACTACATTTCCCAAAGAACATAAACTTCAGTTCGGAGGAGGAGGAGGAGGAGGAGGAGGAGGAGGAGGAGGAGGAGGAGGAGGAGGAGGAGGAGGAGGAGGAGGAGGAGGAGGAGGAGGAGGAGGAGGAGGAGGAGGAGGAGGAGGAGGGAGGAGGAGGAGGAGGAGGAGGAGGAGGAGGAGGAGGAGGAGGAGGAGGAGGAGGAGGAGGAGGAGGAGGAGGAGGAGGAGGAGGAGGGAGGAGGAGGAGGAGGAGGAGGAGGAGGAGGAGGAGGAGGAGGAGGAGGAGGAGGAGGAGGAGGAGGAGGAGGAGGAGGAGGAGGAGGAGGAGGAGGAGGAGGAGGAGGAGGAGGAGGAGGAGGAGGAGGAGGAGGAGGAGGAGGAGGAGGAGGAGGAGGAGGAGGAGGAGGAGGAGGAGGAGGAGGAGGAGGAGGAGGAGGAGGAGGAGGAGGAGGAGGAGGAGGAGGAGGAGGAGGAGGAGGAGGAGGAGGAGGAGGAGGAGGAGGAGGAGGAGGAGGAGGAGGAGGAGGAGGAGGAGGAGGAGGAGGAGGAGGAGGAGGAGGAGGAGGAGGAGGATAATTATGATGGTGGAAAATGTACCTCACGCAACTTTCGAAAAGAAACGCGTGACGATTGCAATAACAAAAACGTTTGTATAAAAAAAGATCAGAAAATGCAAGAGTTAAATGCAAGAGTTAAATTTGGTCCTTAGTCCTTAGTTCTTAGCTTACTACACTTCTGAATTAAGCTTAGTTTCACGAATACTAGAAGGGCCTTAAAATATGAACGATACTAAATAACGATCACACAATACGTACAGTACAGTTTGGTTTGCTGGCGTGACTCCATTTAACTTAATGCATGTATTCGATCGTTTTGGTAGCAATTATGTGTTTGGGTTCCTGACACCTTTACTAAGTTCTCACTGAAACTGCGCGGCTCATATGAGTTATGGATTGTTATGTAGGTTAATTTAAGATGTCACGAGACTATGCCTTGTCTTTTAATCAGTCAAGCCAATTATTAGGTATGATATCATTTTCGAACATATATTTCAACTCTCAAACAAGGCAACACAGAGAATTTTACGGGATAAAACCGAACGTATCTGGCTTGGAAGTAAGCGCTGAATGGATTGTGCACAATGCCATTCCTATCTTTGTTTCCATTGAACACCTATGTATTAAAACAAAACGAAAAATTAACTTCATAGAGTATTTATTTTGAAAAAAAAAGCGTAACACTGTTCGAAAAAATACTGTGTACGAAGCCAAGCAATGATTATCAAGATTTGCGGTCATTTATTTATTCTGCATTTTCGACAGGATATGACTGAGTTTTGCCGCACACAACACAGCAAGTGATGAAGGAACAGTTCTAGAGTTGCTGTACATTGCTGGAAAATTAAATTCGAGTCTCCAGGCGGCTAAACATTTGTATGTAATGTTTACAAGATGAGCGGGAGTGTTGTATCGGCCTATACAATCACGAGCCGAAGGCGAGTGAATGTATAGTGCCGATACAACACGGACGCGAATGTAGTAAACAACTTGTGAAATTCACATTCACATGTAAATTAGATACAACCACTCGTGAGTGGTATCTGAAATGCAAATTAGATACAACCACTCGTGAGTTATATCAAGATTGTATCGGCCTATACTGGGTAATCATGTGATTGGAATGGCTCATTTCTATTTGTTAGTACCCTTATGAATTATTAATGAATTTTACAAGCAACTATATCAGCTTGATAACAGACCTCATATTCCAACGTGTTGCGCGGTCAAGAAAAACATTAATCTTGGGGCAAAAAGCGCTAAAAGTAACCCCATCTTTTAATGTTCTTGAAAGGGTTGGTTACAAGTTTACAAGTTGCTGTTCTTCTTCTTACCAGGAAATCTCATGACATGATCTTGCTTGACGTAAATATTAGGATTACCAGCTTGACTAGAGGGCAAGTAGCCCCGGGGCAAGCAGGTTGATTTTCATTTTGATTTTTCTTAATCAAAACCATTTTCGCCATTAAAAATGTTCCTGTTATTCTTGTACTCACCTTTTCAGTATTATGGTCTTTGTAGCTTTTCCAAGTTGCTCCATCCAAAGAAAACTGTAATATGAAGCTTTTAGTCCAGTGATCGTTCCAACTATTTCCTTGTGTTTCCACTGCACAAACAGAGCGCACTGCACCTATATCAACTTGAAGATAGTGTGTTCTGTCGTCTGATAACATTGGACACCACGATCCCGGTCCCCTGCTTACATTCAGTCGGCCGAGGTATGGATAATAATTCCTCGCCCATGTGCTCGCCGTCATTCTAGCATCCGGTATCACGTTTCTGTCTGCTACACCCACAGCTTTGCATGCTGTAAAAAAATCAACTGTCAGAGAATAAAGACAGTTCCTGCAGTTTAGCCACCCAAGTCAATTGCACATGGAATTAAGATTCGCTGCCACCGACACGTTTATACCTAATTCAATAAAGGTTGCTTTGGCAATTGGTCATTGGTAATTGGGCATTGGCATTTGGGCATACGGAACACAATGCAATGCTTTGCTTGAGTGACCGCCAAACAATAGCTTCCCAAAGCTCAATTACCAATGACCAAAGCAACCTTTATTGAATTAGGTATATACAAATTATGATCATGATGGCCCCCACACGCGTGTTCACACACGCACGTACATGACGCGCGTGCCCACACTAAGGGCCGGCTATGTCACCATTTTTTAGTGTTAGTTTAAAAAGCTAAAATACATATCATAGTTTATATCAGTGGAAACCCAAAAATAATGGTCCAGTTTTGTTTAAAATAACTTCACGAGTACACAGAAACTATAAACAAGTGTCTCTGACTACAGATGGCCAGGAGGAAGTGGAGTGCACCTTGAAAAAAAAAGGCAATTTTTTTCAAGTTCGTTCAATGTAAAAAATCAAAAGTTTAATTTTTCGGGATTCTTCTGAGGTTAAAAGCTATTTCAAATCGACGTTTCGGCTAGTTTAACTGGCCCTCTTCAGGAAATTAAGAAAATAAAAGTCAATATGGCGGACTGTTGTTTCTGCTTTGTAACCGCACTTTGAGACATCGTGAAATGTTATTTTGTTAATTTCTTGAAGAAGGCCAGTTAAACTAGCCGAAACGTTGATTTGAAATCTATTCAAGAAGAATCCCGAAAAACTAAACTTTTAATTATTAAAGAATGAGAGGAGAAAGTTTCAGAAATGCAATTCGTTCAATGTGTTTTGGAAAATTTGCTAAAAACTAATTATGGTTTATTCTTTCTTCAAGATTTGTTATCTTGTTCTTGGTGTTCTAAGAGCATTTCGTGTTTAAAATAAGATGCTCATGTTTACATTTACAGACCGTCTTTACACCAGGGGCTCATACTACATTGCATCTTATTTTATTTACGCACGTTAATTGCACGTAAAAATTACGGGACATTGGAAATCCAGGAGCGTTGCGTTACGACACAAATGACGGACTGCGTAGGAGACTAATCTTATAGGGGTAACCTCGTGTTTTCCTTTTCAACATCTTGTGTATTTTAATATTTAGTTTTTCGTATCTTGAAAAGGGAAAAAGATTTGAAATTGAGGTGCTCGAACTCAAATTACTGAGGTTTCTCCAAAGAGACAACGAGTCTGAGACTTCTTTACTTTTGCAAATAAGGCGGCAAGACCGGAACATAGACTCCCATACGACTTCGCGTAAAAATCGACACACCGAGACGTACAGAAAATTCCGCATAAAACGAGAGTGGGAGACTGGTGAAATTTGACTATAATTTTTCATTCGAGACCCGTTACAGACGTTAATTTGCAAAAAAAGGTTCTAAATACGATTTTCCACTCCTAGTATTGTATCGAGAAATTGCGATTTTGCTTCAAAGCATGTTTTTGCATTCTGTTAATCTTTTAAGGACATTTTGAAGGAAACACATGTGTTTTGTCATATAAATGAAAATAATTGATTAGGCCTACCCTGCTTAACTTCGCATTTACATCTGTTTATTTTCTCAGAACAATTTAAAAGAAGAATTAAAACGAATGAAACATGATTAAGGGCCGGCTTACTGTTAACTTCACATTCATCTCCACTCCACGGCAGTTTGCAGGAACAAGTAAAAGTTTCCTTTTTCTTGTCAAATAAACAAGAACCTCCATTGAGGCATCCGGTCATCAGACAGCCCTGGAAAAAATGTTAAAAAATTAATTGTAACCACAATCGGTAAGATCAAAAACGAAAGATGCTTAATTTAAGCTCGGTAATGAAATGAGTAAGATCGTTTTCCATCGCCAAGCTTGCGAGAGCAAAGGGTTTTTTCTTCTTGCTCATTTTTAAACCTCCGGAAACTTTCCGGCTCATGTCGGCTACCTGTCGGCCAACAGAACTTTTTATTTTTGCTGAGAACTAAAGCTGCTGTTACACGTAACAATTTTCCCTGCAACTTGTCTCGCAAAAAAATATTGTTGCAAGTTGCACGTACAATGTTACACGTTACAAATATCATGTGCAACTTGTCTCGCGAAAAAATTGCGTAAATTAAAATGACGCATCTGTTGACTAAAGAGTGTGGCGAAACAAGTTGCAAGAGCCATGTTACACGTATTTTTGTTGTGCAACTTGAAGAAATTTGTTGCAGAAGTAGAAAACGATTCAACTTTTCGTGCATCTTAAAAGAACAAAAATTCAGTTGCATGAAGGGGTGTTACACGTAAAAATCGTGCTTGCAACTTGCAACAATTTTTTTTTTGCGAGACAAGTTGCACGAAAAATTAGCTTCAGATTCACACTGGCTTTGTTTTGTCCGATATTTTTTATTGTTAAATTCATCGTACTCATCGTCAATTGACTCTTGACATCAAGACCTGTAAAAACTCATTTACTATAAAGTTAAGATAACACCGAGGGAATAACATCTTGAAGTGAGCGTCAAAATTTTAGTAGTAAAGAAGGACAGCTACAGTCCAAGCTTATACACGCAACATTTTACTGGGTCGATCTATAATTTTTGTGTTTTCACACTATTTTTAAACGAAGAGTTATATATCAAATTTTTTAAAGGATTTGGCTTTGCCTCAGAAAGTGTTTTTATTTTACTGACTCGCCTTAAGCATCATTGTAAATGTGGCGCCTGGTTGATCAATAAGCTTGGTGTCATCGCTTTTAGGAGGGAACTCGTGCTTATTTAATTCACAAGTTCCTTTGTCATCCTGCCCAACAGACTCCTTGAAGTTCGTTGAAGTACACCACGAATGTCTTAAGCAACTATGGCTGCAAGACATGAAAGAAGTAGACTCGATTTTTTTGACCAAGTGGCCAGCTAACCGCCTATTTTCCCGAGTTATGAAGTAGGCAGATGAAAAGTTGTCTTCGTTAGCGGCAACGATTTGGCACAAAATGAGTAACCAAATCATTCTAACCTGCTCTGTAATCCTCGCCATGATGATTATTCACGCAAGGTGTGTGGTGTGGGCCTTGTAGTATTGCGAAGGTTCTCGGACGGTAGCACTTAGCACGTATATTAACAAGGTTAGCTTGGCTAACATGTAGCACGTTCTATCACAGAGTGCGAGGAAGTTAGTTATGTTCATTACCATTCTGGTAAAGCCTGATGCCAGAGTGGCAAAAATCCAGAATTAAAGGGTGTTCCAAGCAAACAAACAGGTAACACAAAACGCGCCATTATCGCTATCGCTAAATGCGGAAGTGTTTATCATGTGGCATTACATTTCATCGAGAAGTTCATTTCAATTGACAATTAACTTAAAAGCGTGCCAGAAATTATATGAAATATGCAGATTGCGATAAAGAATTTACTTCGGCAGCAAAACTGTGGCATTTATCCACATCTCCACAAAAATAGTGACTTAAGTGCTTTAATAGTATTTTAGTGCATTAGTAATTCTGCAGCACAAGTGTTATCTTTAGCATGTTGTTTTGTAACAGGGTGTTAGTTTTGGATGATCATGTTTGGTAAAAAAGTTCGGCAAAAATTTATCACTGAGGCATCGTTTAATCAAACAAACTGGTGGTCCAAGGTGTATCGTTATCACAAAATGCGAAATTTGTCAGATTAAATTTAGCTTTATAAAAAGAACGTAAAAGGGTTCTGCAATTAACCGGAAATTTCGCGGAAACGGCACACATTTTTCCGGCTATTACAACAGTGTTTTCACGGTGGCTATATTGAAGGTACAAAACAAAAGGAAACGTTGGCATAAAAATAAACTACATTTCCCCAAAAACGCAAACTTCAGTTCGGTTTTAACCCTCTTATGTCTATTATCAAGATTACAATAGAATTGCATCATACTTGTATTTGTATTGTATCTCGTCGCCCGATAAATGGGAAGAACTGCTGTTAAGAATGGGAGTAGTTAACTTAGAAAGTCATAGAATACAAGATATGATTCTAACCATAGAAAAGTGCCTTAATGATAGAGCTCCATCCAGTGTTAAGGATTTAATATCCCTCCATCATTCTTATTATAATTTAAGGGGCGATTACTTATTAAATTTGCCCAAAGTAAATAGGCCATTTCCGAGTTGCCTTTAGCCTCTCTATCAAAGCGAGGCTAGGTGCGAAACCTTTCATATGAAAATGAGTTTTCATTTGCATGTGAATGAAAACTCATTTTCATATGAAAGGTTGTGCACCTAGCCTCGCTTTGACAACGAGGCCTAACGTAACTCGGAAATGGCCTATTCAACCAAAAATGGCCTAAAGACTTGGCGTTATTTTGCTGCAAAAAAAAATGGAATTCTTTACCTAACAATATCAGAATCTTGACCGGCAGCAAACAATTCATTAAGCAAATTCGCAAGTTTCACTTTGACAGCTCATAGTAGTAAGATAATTTTAAATTTTTAATTGTAATCATGAATTTATATCATGTGTTTTAATATTTTTATAGCTGCAATTTCTGTTTGTTCTTGGTTTTATCTTATGTTGCGGAGTACCTGCAAACTAGCTTTACAGCTAAGTGTACCTTCCACGTTAAAGTATTCTATTGTATTCTATTGTATTGCATTGCATTGCATTGCATTGTATTGCATTGCATTGCATTGCACTGCACTGCATTGTTTTGATGATCAACAGTAACTGCTGGCTGCACCAGGCACTTTGCATTTCATTTGTTAACATAGATTCATGTGCGTAGCTATGCCGAATAAAATGGTTGGACTTGAAATTGGTCTGAAGCCAAGTGATTGTAGTCTGAAGTGTCAACCGCGGCTATTCAGTGGTACTTCGATAATATTACAAATAACCGCTTTTCGCGTTCGAAGAACGCAATCCTAATTTCGTGTTGGTTGTCCTGTGGTTTATGTGCAGTAAAATTTGAGATTTTTTGGTAGACGGTCTTCCAAATGGCCGCCCCTATTGGTTTTTTTCAGGGGCTCATTTCCGCCGGAAATTCTTTCGAACGCGTCTCCATAATCTGTGATTACTGCTAGTAATATAAAATAAACTGGAGCTACAAAATATTAGCTACTATTGTTGTTTGCCTTTGTAAGTAATTGGTTTTATCATTTGATGCATTTTTTCTTCCTTTTTATTGGCCGAGAGCCCACCACGTGACCTGCGAATAACTGCCTAGGAATAATTGTGCTCATGCGCACAACGGTGCAAAGTTGTTTTGCTGCGAGTTATTGTCCTGCTCCCGTCCTCCACAATGGCAGCCCGATTTCTGCTCTGTTTTAGCAGTTATGAATAAATATTAAATAGAAAAACAAACTCGGTGTCTCGCAGATCAATTATTTGCCTCAAGCTTTGGCTTTGACAAATAATTATTCTGCTCACCTAACAAATCGCGATATTTTGCTCTTTGCTGCTCAACCTCGTCCAATAATTGATAATTATTATACATTGGTGTCACTAGCTCGATTTTGATTGGCTATAAGCACGCAGCTAATTATTGCTTGCTGTTTCTGTTACGTCATACCTACAGACAATGAATTTTATATATGTAGAAGTGACGTCATACCTACAAACAATAGTTTTATGCATGCAGAAGTGACGTAAGTTGTTTACTTACAAGTTGACTGCTGTGCATTGATCACTTTTTTGTGCGCGCTCTTGTCTTTACAAGTGCAGCTCAGGAATATGCATAATAAAACAATTATTGGATTCGGTTTTCGCATGATAGCGATAATTATCAAGGCCTCAGTTTGTGTTATCCGCCTCAGCCTTCGGCTTCGGCAGATAACACAAACTTTGGCCTTGATAATTATCGCTATCATGCTCAACCTCATCCAATAATTGTTAGTTATTCGGTAATTAAATGATTAATGGATAAATATACTTCTACGCAAGTGTGAAAATCCATGTCCTCACAACAACAATAACAGAAACAAAGCGTAATCAAATTCCCGGGTTGACGTCATTAATTAGCACTTTGTAAATTCAAATCTCTATAACTCGATAACGCTACGTTCAAAACAAGAATATTTCACCATTAAACTATTCAATGTGCGTAGAGTTTATTCTGAAAATATGTAATTGCAAAACATCAAGAACAACTAAAATTAACCTTACGTTGTTTCGTAGTATTTTCTTTGGGGAGGGGGGGGGGGGGGGGGGGGGGGGGGGAGACAGCCTGACAAAATGTATCCCATTCTGCAGTGTCAACTCTTGCTATAAAGTACATCCGGGATCACGTGTCCGCAGTGGAAAGTCCGCAGAAGCGGGAGGTTTTTTTATTTGCCGTATTAACAGTGTCCGTTTGAGCAGTTTTCAATTGAGTGTCGTAAGACCAAAACCAAAGTAATTACTCTGACCAATCACAGTAGTCGTAAACAATCTAATGAACCAATCAGAGCTCGAAGCAATTACATGTCGGCGGCGCTAAGCGCGGGAAAACGCGTGCGAGCAAGTCACGATTGGTTTTGGTTTTACTTCTGATTGGTCGAGAAAGTGGCGCGAGATTTTTTAGCCAATCACAAAGCGTAGCAATGCAAAACCAAAGCAATTGTGTAATTACTTTCGACACTCAATTGAAAACTGCTCTATAGCGAGGTTTCCTCAAGGCGAGAGTTGACTGTAATATTCCTAGCCGCTCCATAGCCCGTTTTGCAGATACAGGGTTTTGCCAGGGCATCCCATAATGAACATTGAAAACAAAGGAATACATTAATTTAAATGCTCATTATGGGATGCCCTGGGGGCAAAACCCCGTATCTGCAAAACGGGCCGTGCTACAAGAACCAACCTAAAAACGCCACTTGTTGTAGTTTAATTGGCAATTCACCGTACTTATTATACCTACAACAGCTCTATTACATGGATGTTTCTGTTCTTTGTTATCACAGATTACAGGGCAGATCGCCTGGAGTTAGGAAGCATTATGGCTTGGTTATAGATGGTTCAAGTCTAGTTCATGTTTTCAAGGGATACACACGTACGTGTAATGTATAAACTATTTTCTAGTTTAAGGTGGCTCCCTTTATAAAGGGAACTTCTACACTGTAAAGGAACTGACGTTGAATTGTTGGAAATACGGTCTAATTTACAATTTCTTCGAAAAACATCAGAACAATGTTTCAGTGTCAGGCGGACGAAACAGGATACAATTCTCACCCATTTCCGCTTTTAAATTTCCCGCGTTATCAGCCCGCATGCGGCTGTGTTTCCAAGGGATACAATAACATGTGGTATGTATAATGTTTATACCTGACTGAAAAAACGTTGTCAGGTAAAAAGGAAAAAGCATGAGACCGAATGGTTTTCTGGCAAGCGGAAAAAACTTCACAATCTTGTGTTCTCAGATAAATTGCACATTATTATAACACAGTACAATATGTCTAAAATGATCCTCTGAAAATATTTTATGAAGGAAAAGATCTCAAATATTAATATCACAATATATGGAATGTTAACAGGCCGCATTTGCCTTGTGCCCAGAATTCCATTGTCATTGTGTCGTATCGTTTATGGTTTGTTTTTTGTTTTTTCATCAACGTTTCTGCAATCCCTAATATCAAAATTTAAATTCTCATATCTTGTCCCTATATATTTCCTATAGAAATAGTGGGGAGAAATTGTTTGGATATCAAGAGAATTCATCTTGTGTGATAATGTCCTTAATTCTCATGACCTTTTTGATTGATATGGCATTGATATTACAAGGGAAAATTGATGCTGATCACTCTTAGGGATTAAAGGATTAATTTGTTTTTTCTAAATGTTGATTCTTGTCACGCATCTACCCGTATTTAGTACCACATTACTAATTGTTGCATTCAAATGTGCTGGTTTTCAAATGAGTATCCAAATTAACTCGTTTTGTGATTAGTAAAAAATAAAGCGCCACTTTCTCAACCAGTTAGAAGAAAAATCAAAGCGCTTCTTCCCGCGCTTGGCGCCTGTTACATGTATCTCTTTCGAGATCTGAATGGCTTACTGGATTGTCAGGTTCAGTTTTGATCGAGCAAAGTGATGACTTGGGTTTTGGTTCAAGACACGTAGTAACATATTTAACCTTTTTGTTTGTTTTACAGATCTTTTTGTGGATATCTGCCAACAGTGTGTTGCAGTTTTATGCTGTCGAATGTCTCCATTACAAAAGGCTCAGGTACCTTGTACAACATTGCACAGCGATCAAACGTGTAACGCTTGCACAGTTTCCGAATATATTTTATGAAATTCATGATAGAATACAGGAAGAACGTGAAATCTTCCACTTTAAAAAAAATACTTACAGATTTTTCTAAAAACTAAACTTCTTAACGTGTTAACCTCAGGGCTATTGTAGTTTTGCTGTCCTTCATCTTCTTGTTTTTCTTAAACTGAACTCACTATATTAGCCAAAAAACTTTCCTCCACGTTGTCTCTCTCCACCCAGGTGTATAAATGGGTATCGACAAAATGCAGGGGGTAACTCTGTGATGGACTAGCATCACTTCCAGTGAGGAGTAGCAATATTCCTAGTCTGCCAGTCACTTCATGCTACAGAAATCAGGTTAAGCTCCGGCAGAGTGGCTCACCTGTGGCTCGTGTGATATACCGTGTGGCATGAAATTTCGGGGGAATTTATTTTCGCGAATTTTCCGGCGATTCGCGAAATATAAATCTCGTGAAAATAATCTCACGCGAAAAAAAAATCCGCGAAAATTTACTCCATTTCTTTATATTACTGAATTTCTATAAAATTGACTGCAAACAATATCACAGCCTTCTTTGCAATTTTAACAAAACGAACAGTGTTTGGGGTCTCTGTGTAAATTTATAACTCTAGAGGAGACTATCTACTGAAAAACAAACATTTACGGCTGCGGTACATGAAAACCGTATGAACATGTCCAGTGTCTATGCAAACGGGTCGTCTGATGGGACACCATTCTCCAGGGCATTCGTGATGCCACATTTACGCCATTCATTAAGAATGATGGAAGGGTTGCTGTTCAGGTAGATGAAGAAATCGAGCAGCCATTTCTTGGTTTTCTCGCGCATCAGGGGAATCCCCATGTCCACTTTGATGTCTCTGGTTGGACAGCCAGCTAGACAGCCAACCATCTACCGTATGCTGTAGCTTTGAGTTGTAATGGCCGACTTGTGGCATTTATTAGTTAGAGAATACATAAACAAAATGTTAAGAAAATATGAAACCCCTTGTTGCTATTTTTGTATGTACCAGTGCCGAACGTGAAATACCGGACAGAAACTTGCCTAAGATCCGCAAAAAAATTTGTTCCCAACAGTAAAATCTGAAATCCAAATTCGCGAAAATTTCTGCCCGCGAAACGCACAAAATCGTCAATCCGCGAAATTAAACTCCCGCAAAAATTTTGTGTCACACGGTAAGGATAACACATTTCTATAGCGCATTTTCTCAGCGATTCAATATTGTTAATTACATATATAAAAAAAAAAAACACTAAAAAGATACTAAGTCGGACAGTTGGTTTTCGTCCAGCCTGTCTTCGAGAGAATTGACATCATTTCTTATGTGTTTGTACTTGTAGGTTGTCCAATTAGTAAAGTGTTCTCATGAGAAGCCAGTGACCCTAGCTATAGGTGATGGTGCTAATGACTGTGGTATGATCCAGGAGGCACATGTGGGTATTGGAGTGATGGGTAAAGAGGGACGGCAGGCTGTGAGGACCAGTGACTATGCTATCGCCAGGTTCAAGTTTCTGTGGAGAGTTCTTCTGGTGCATGGCCATTGGTATTACGTACGGGCTGCTGTTATGGTCCAGTACTTCTTTTACAAGGTAACCATTTTTATTTCATTAAACCTTTAAAGTGCTACTACAGACCAAAATTTTGCTTCTCCCCTTCTCTGCAGTTTTGGAAAGTAGAAGTGCGCAATACTTACCATGCCAAATTTCAAGTTCAAATTCCTTCGGGAAAACTATTTATTTCAAGAGTGCCCAAAATAAAAACTCAAGGACAATTTTAAGTTACAATATTCTAGTTCGATCCGGAAACAGTGGTGCTGTTGTGAGAGCATTCTCCTCCCGCCAAACCTTAGTTGACGAAACAAGTCGCACTCTTTCGTGGGCTAAAAAACTACAGTGCTCCTTGAAAGAAACTCAATTTTAAAATAGTTTGCGGGCCGGAATTTCGGAAATGTCGTCGGGAGCTTTGAGAAACGCACGCCAGCTCCGAAGGTTTTTTTCTCCGGGTACTTTGGTTTTCCTCCCTCCACAAAAACTCATATTTCCAAATTCTTATTCACAGTGGAAGTAAGAGCCTTTTTTTGGATTTCCACTGCAATTCCTATGTATGTTATTGAATGATTACTTATTTTTTTACTTTCACTGTCAGCAACACGGACAATGGTGAATTATAAATTTCGTTTCATCTTCTCTTTTACAGAATGTGAGTTTTATCACACCACAGTTTTTTTACGCCTTTTTCAATGCTTTTTCTGGGCAGGTATGTGAACTTACTTATAACAGTTTTGACTTTTGTATGTAGAGCGGATTTCAGTTGAGTGCTATAAAAACCAAAACCAAAGTAATTACTCTGACCAATCACAACAGACGCAGACAATCCAATGAACCAATCAGAACTCGAAGCAAATACAAGTATCCGGCGCCAAGCGCGGGAAAATGAATGCGAGTAAGTCACGATTGGTTTTGATTTTACTCCTGATTGGTTGATAAAGTGGCGCGGTTTTTTTTAGCCAATCACAATACGTAGCAATTGAGACACTCGATTGAAAACCGTAATGTTAGGGTTAACTGTTCTTCATGTACACTCGCTTTTATTCATTCCCACAACCGCGGCGAACGTAAAATTTCAATTTTGAAAACTTGTGGTATTTGTAGAATGTTTCGTCAACTACACTTATTTTGACATTCTTTTTTCTCTTGCAGCCTTTGTATCACTCTTTTTTTCTAACAGCATACAACATTTTCTTCACGTCTCTGCCCATTTTTGTGTACGGTATATTTGAACAACATGTTGGCAGCGATGCATTACAGAGTCAACCTCGCCTCTACAGGTATACCAAGATAAATTTTAAAGCCAGTTTATAACCCTCAAGAAATTGTAAAAAATCAAAATTTAAGAAGAAAAAAAATTATTATATGAGTGATAGCTTGCAAAAGAACTATCGAACTACACTAGGATTTAAGACTGAGCATGGCGTTAAAGCGAAAAACACAAGCACACGCGTTAGAAATTCCCGTCAAGTGAAAACGAACATGACTCAAGGACAAGCGAACAAGCGGTTATGTTGTGTTTCCGTCAGGCCCATTTTCTCGTTGAAATAAGAACTGCTATGTTAGCGCTTACCTGGAGTATGCTAGCGCGAGGTTCCCCCCCCCCCACCCCCCCTCCCCCCTCCCCCCTCCCCCACCCCCCCTCCCCCCTCCCCCCTCCCCTCTCCCCCCTCCCCCCCTCCCCTCCCCCCCTCCCCCCCTCCCCTCCCCCCTCCCCAGCCACGTACTTCGCGCGGACCCAGTCTCCCTTTCCTCTCCCTTAGGCTAGGAGTATGCTTGAGCTTGTGCTTGAGTCACTAGGGAAATTCAGGATGGGCGAGAGTCTCGATAAATAATTACTTGAATGACAATTTGGTACAAACAGGACATTGTAGCATAGCTCTTCTTTTCCGTGGGAGTGCATTCATTTTGTTTAGTTGATAACCTTATTTGGAATTTCTTTCATAGGGATATAAGTAACAACTATCGTTTGTCGTGGACGGAATTCTTCTTCTGGATAGTTTCTGGTGAGTGAGCCTAGTTGTTATTTCCATTTTACACCTCTGTACCGGAAGCATCTCACCTCTGTACCGGAAGCATCTCGAACCACTCATTATAAACAATTCAATTAACTTTATTTAAACACGGTAAAAACGGCTCAGTAAAACTGGTTTTCAGACATGCCGTGCACTTAAATATAATCTAATCTAAAATAAATAAATAAATTTCTGTCCTAGAGCAGTTTTCAATTGAGTGTCGTGAAACCAAAACCAAAATAATTACTCTGACCAATCACAACAGACACAGACAATCCAATGAACCAATCAGAACTCGAAGCGAATACATGTAGCCGGCGTCAAGCGCGGGAAAACGGAAAACCTTAGATAACAACGGCCTGGACCACCTCGGACGCCTTATTGAGACTTATATAACAGAGTAACTGGTTAGCTTTCAGTTGAGGTTAGGGTAAGCAGTTCATACAGTTAAATTTAGGACTAAACAACCCGAGAAGCTAGGTGGTACAGTGGTACGGTAGGCTATGTAAGCCTAAGCCTAGCTAAGGTCACAGGTTCAATCCTGAGTGGGGATTTAAGATTTTCTTTTTTACACTTAAAAATTTATTGAAAATAAAATTCGAAGTGTCGACATCGCGTTATATAATTCTCAGTAAGTGTCCGAGGTGGTCCAGGCCGTTGTTATCGAAGGTCTTTCCGGGAAAACGCTTGCGGGTAAGTCATGATTGGTTTTGGTTTTACCTCTGATTGGTTGAGAAAGTGGCGCGAGATTTTTTACCCAATCACAAAGCGTAGCAAAAAATAATTACAATCGCTAAATTACTTTCGACACTTAATATTGAAAACCACTCTCACATTCAAACACAACTCGTTTTGTAATACAAACCTCTTTTTATTTGACCCTCGATAAATCCGATAGCGCACATAATTGCTTCATCTAACACATGGTTGTTTCTTGTCAGGTTATTGGCATGCGTTAGTGTTGTTCTTTGGATCATATTTCTTTTTTCAAGGTGATACGTTAGGACCTGCTATGCTGGTAAGCAGTGGTTACTTGCTTTACTGAATAACGTGGGGTAGTTTTTGCATAAGCCATTTCCGAATTGACCGTTGTCAAATCAGCTTCGCTTATCATCTGAAGTTTCGGGAATATTCGGATAAACTTCCGTAATCTTCGGGAATCTTGGAGTGCGCGTCGATCAAGTCTTTAAAGTGCCTATAACCCTTAAATACATATTTTCAGAATCAACTCTACGCACATTGAATAGTTAAATGGTGAAATATTTCTTGTTTTGAACGTCGCGTTATTGTGTTAAAGGGATTTGAATTTACAAAATGCTAATTAGAAGACGTCAACCCGGGAATCATTTATTATACGACTACTTGTTTTCACCTCCAAGTAATATTTTTTACGAATCAATTGACTATCCACGGTTTATTTTAGTATTTATCAAATTAATTATCCTCAAGCTGTAAATTGCGCATAGAAAATGGCGTAGAAATAATGGCAAAGTCCTGGGTTGACGTCATCTAATAAGCATTTTGTAAATTCAAATCTCTATAACTCAATTCTTGGTTTGCAACCACGTGACAAGGCGGCCATGTTGGTGGTCAATACAATACAATTTTTGTCGCAGAATTTGCATGAAAATAGAGTTTAGTTCCCAGCGGAGAGAAACGCTTTTGTTCTTGACCACCAACATGGCCGCCGTGACGTCACGTGCAAACCAGCAATAACGAGACGTTCAAAACAAGAAATATTTCACCATTTAACTATTCAATGTGCGTAGAGTTGATTATGAAAGTAGAGGTTATAGGCACTTTAAGGAAGCGTAAAAGGTCGTCGTTTTAGCTTTGGTTATCGTCTTCAGTGATCGAAAACCTGTGGACTGTCTCTGTTATGATGCACTTAACATAATATATTTGTAGTCATTTTGTGTGTTGTGCTATTCAGTCATTCATGACTTATTCACAGAATGCATATGAAGCCTTCTGAAGAATAATCATGAGGTTGTCTTGTTACGCACACACATAAAAATAGCGAAAACTCCATAACACTGGCAACTTCGTTTCCTTCTCTCTTTTTTATGAAAATGAGAAGATGTAGTAACGCGATCATCTGAACCCAGACAAAATGTTACGACACAGCCAGCATGATCATACCAGTTAAATTAAGTAATGATCCGCATAAGAAGGATAGCGCTGAACGGCAATGGAATGTCAAACACAATGGAATGTCAAGATTTTTCATTGTTACAACTAGTGATCTCACTGGCCTAGACTCAAAAACCGCTAAAAAGTTAAGGTTCAAGGTGCATTTTGTCTAATTTTTTTAAGGTTTCAAGTAATTTGAGACCCAATTGCACAACATACAATTTTTAAAAGAAATTGTATTTGGGGAACTTCATCAAAGAAGCAAAATTATTAGCTATTGTTTTCTGCTATTCTGATTGGTTAAGCACGAACATTACCTAAAATTTATTTGATGCAAATGGATTTTCTTTATTTTTATAATGAAATATAATTATGAACCATCAGCTCCTCCTCTATTTTTGAAATCAAAGATATTCTGTGTGGGAAAGAGCTAATGCCGCAGAACAATGAAGTTTGCTATCGTTCTTATGTGGAACAAGACTTAAAGACTTGTCTGGGATTCAGCCTGCAAACTCCCACTCTACTGTCTGGTGCGCCATTAACTAAGCTAACCAGGCAGTGGAGTTTTGAATGGAGTTAGTTCAGTAGTTGTATTTGCAGAAGAATGCATAAAGGAACAAAGCGATTGATGTTTTGTTTTCATTTCGCAGCAATACGGGAATTCGTCATTTGGAACGTTCGTGTTCACAGTTTGCGTTATAGTTAGTAATCTAAAGGTAAGGTATATTTTAATATATCTTCTGTAGTCAGAGACATTTATAGTTTTGACAGTGTACTCGTGAAGTTATTTTTAACAAAACTGGATCATATATTATCAGTTTTGGGTTTCCATTGTTGCAAATACTCCTTTTGACTTTTCAAAGTGACCATAAAAATAGGTGACAAAGCCCCTTTAAGCTCCGGCCGTATGCTTGTGGACCACATATGGCCCGTGTGCCGTGCCCCGTCTTCCATTTGTTTCATATAATTCCCATGGCCCATGTGAAAATATGCCTACCTTCTTGCAGTTGTTTCATAGTATAATTCCTCTGGCCCTGGTATTGTGAAACTATGCTTACTTTGCCCCAGTTGTTTCATGCTGTAGTTGCTGTGGTTCGAGTGCGGGTTAATGTTGTTGATGGTTGTTTGCAGTTAGCACTGGTGACGCGTTACTGGACTTGGATGACTCACGTGGCAACATGGGGATCCATCCTTCTCTTCTTCCTGACTACTATCACGTTCAATGCCGAGACCTGGTTAGTTCTAAAATTCCTTTTGTCCTATTCATTTACTCTCGGGACTTCAATTTGCAGTGCTGCAAATAACAGTCGGACATCGGGCGTTGTCCGACCAAAATCCTAAAATTTACGACTTATTCGTCGACGCTTCCTAATCTTGTCGGCTAGGCAGAACGAATCGAGAAAAGTGTCGGTACCAAATCTGCGCCATCTTGAAACGTCACAATAGTATTCAGCATGCTTAGCGCGTCGTCAAAAGTCACAATAGTATCCTGCATGGTTAGCGCGTGTTTTGAACCAGAAACATGCCTGAAACGCGAATGCCGTGTCACAACGAGGTACCTAAGGAGACGCACTTTAATCTGTGATTACTTCTAGTTTTACATTCTACATCAAACATTTTGCAATTTTACATTTTACATTTTGGCACGTCCCAGCACATAAATGACTTAGTTTTGTCTTGAATCCAGAAACATTAAAATAGAAATTTATACTGTTTGTACCGTTTATTTTGCTGTGAAAGGCTCTCTCGATTCGAGAAAATTTAGAAATGACTGTGTGATTTGACATCACCCTACAATGATTGCGAACCGTAAAACGTTTTATAGCACGTCATGTATACTCACGGATTGTGTTTCAGGAAAACTCCAAAATGTCCGTAATAAGTTCAACTGCCATAATAATCGTTATATCCCTCCCAACTCCCTATGAACAAATTTTACATACAGCACTCTCCTGCTAATAAACTCCTGTACTGTAGGCTACTATCGTGTGAGTGGACTGAAGCCACAAAAACTCTTTCCTTTTTGTTTACAGGGAGGATCTTCAGCTAGCATTTAGTGACGTGATATCATTGAACATGTACAAGTTGTTCTTTCAACTCCTTTCTCAAGTCGTGGTGTGGCTAGGAATCATTCTACTCATATTCATGTCTCTCTTACCTGACATCATATTCATGTTGATTGGCCGTCATTTCTATCCCTCTGAGACTCAAAGGGCGCAGGTAAATTTGACATAAATCTTTGTAGCTTTGATTAACTCTTTCACTGCCGAAAGTACTGAAAGGTACCATCTTAGAAAATCCCCAAATTCCTTTTTTGCAAATTATCTAAAAACTAACCTAACCACTGGAAAGAACTGCACAGTAGCTTTCATCTGAATGGTCACACTTTAGGAATTTATCCACAGACTCAAAAGTTAGAACCACCTTGTACATCGTAATAAACAGCATCACAGGAAAGTACAGCTCAATAGCTTTCATTTCAATGGTCACACTACAGGATTCATCGGATCCACAGACTCAAAAGTTAGAACCACCTTGTGGAGACCATTCTGGTGCTGTTTATATGTCAAAATGTGAATGATTTTTTTCGGCAGTTTTGGGAGTGACAGGGTTTTAGAGGGTGTTTGTGACTTTTAAAGAAATGGGTTTTTTTTCCAAACCAGGAAATGTGCAAAAGCAAAAGCGAACTGATCATGGTTGGCACCAGTTGCATGTTCTGATTATTTTGTTCATTGAATTTTAGCGGTTTATCAATCAAGTATGGAAAGTTTGGTTTGGTGTTGCTTTAGTGCGCTCTTTGATTGGTTAAACCAAAATCAATTGTAACTTAAGGTGATATTACATGGGATGATTCGTCGCAACGACGGCTTCAAGCACAGCATGGGTGCGCGGACGATTTTCTTCGCAATTTTTGCGTTGCGAAGTTTTTTAATCAGCTTCAGAAGCTTGCAACGCAAAAACACAATTTTACTCAAGTTGTTTCGTGTAACATACCTGTCGTTAATTTTGTTGCGCTAAAAATCGTCGTTGCGAATCGTCCCGTGTAACATCAACTTTACGCACATTTTCCCGCGCTTGGCACCAGTTGCAACGTTTTCCCGCGCTTGGCACCGGTTGCACGTTTTCCTGCACGTTTTCCTGCGTTGTTTCCGTCTGTTGTGATTGGTCAAAAGTGTTTACTTTCACTTACACTTTCACTCATAAAAGACACTTCAATCAATCAATCAATAGTCTTTTTTAGACAAGATGGAGTTTGAGCGTTACATTTCATTAGTACAGTGGAACCCCGCCTTACGACCACCCCGTTAATACGACCACCTCGTTATTACGACCACTTTTAAGAGGCAAGAAAAAGCGTTCATTCAGTCATTTTCTTATCTGGAAAACCTCGTTAATCCGACCACCCCATTAATACGACCACATTTTTATGGCCCAACGGTGGTCGTATTAACGGGGTTCCACTGTAACTGCAAAAGGGTTGTAAAGGCTTGTACCATCTTACTGGGGAATGGGAGCGCAAGTAGTTCGCAGTTATATTCGCCCAATTCTCTCTCGATCTCGTAGCTTCACTGCTGGCCACTCGCTTTATGTCATCACCGTCAAAGGCTAAACTAACTCAAAGTCGATCGTTTTTGTCTGCGATGGTTGGATTTTTAATCCGTCTTGCACGAAATGCTTGGATTACACGAGTGCGAACCACTGATGTGTAGGTTGGAAGCATGAAGAGTGTATGGCTGCAAAACAAACAAAGCTTTTTGTTCTTGCGGGCGAATTTTAGCGCTTTTTCCAGAGAATGCATGAAAACGTTTTCTTTGGGGCAGGTGTAGAAAATACTGCCCGCTCACTTTAAGAAAATAGCTATGTATAGAATAATGATCTCATAAATAAAAAATGATGACTAACTACATGTTACTAAGTAAATAAAATATAATAAATAAATAAATAATTAAATATATAGAATCAATAAAACAAGTGAATAAAATTCTACAAAGGTAACCAATGATCATTTAAATCAAAACTGTAAGCAGTACTTTCCTATAGGGCTGTTTTTAATGCTTGTAACGAGGTTGTTCTAGAGATGAAATTCTCAAGTATACCTATTTAAATGAAGGCTGTTAAGTACTGAATTCCTTCCTGTACAAAGTGCTTGAGTTTGTGGATAAAATCTAATGAACAGTGTGACAATCCAAGTTAAAGTTGTTGAGCAGGAAATTCCTGTGTTGTTATTTTATCTTATTTTTTTTTCTTATTTCAAATGGAAATTTAAGCCGAAAAAGTTATAAACTTCATAAAAATGGTTTGTCGTTTAAAACTTCTGTACTACATGTACGTGACTTTTTGTGGGATTATACAGTTTTAGCAAATCGTGCAGTTTTTTACCTTTATCTGGGTCGAAACGCAAACGTCGTACGTCGTTCATGCTGCGCGGATTGAATTCACTGTGGAGAACTTCACTTTTGGAAATTCCCCGGCTACACCTTCAAAAAGGTAGAGTTTTATTACAGCTTTTTACTTAAGATCAACTCGTCATTGAATAACTGCACACAACAGTAACCATGTTTTAATTAATGCACTGAATATAGCCTTGCACACCATTTGTTAAACTGCTTTTCTCATGAAGCCACACTTTGCGATATGCAACATGCTTCCAACTTTTCATTCCATGGAATAATTCCTTAAGCCCCTTCAAATAAAAGCTATTGATCAACAATCTGGTTGTCGTTTATTTATACTGGACATAGCTGGTTTTATTTTCTAGCCTTTGAGTGCATTTTCTACATTTAAGTGTGACCCCTGCAATGAAAACTTTTCACGCGTTTATTCTTGTGCTGATGTTTGCTTTAAGTTTTTTTGAACATTTTAGATCATTTGTCAATCTTTGCTTTGCACTCTACGATTTCTGTTGCATTCTAGTTCAACAATATTTTGTTTCTGGTTGAATTTTATCCCAAAGAGCAGATAGTTGTTCAGTCTGTTTTACATTAATGCTCATATATTGATGTTTGTTTCCAGGTCCCCGATGCTGAAGAGTGCAGAAGGGTCCAGGGTACCGTGTATACCAGCACTGCACGTCGGGATGCGCCAGAGCTGTCCACTGAGAGTGACGTGTCCATGGTCGACCTCTCTGAATAGCGGGTTAACCCCGACTTTTACTCCCAGAATCAAATTCCTCGTCTTGCAGTGTAGTACTAACGTTTGAGTCTGTCGACCAAACCACAAAGTGTGATCATTCAAATGAAAGCTATTTGAGCAGCACTTTTTTTTTGTTGCTATTTGTTTCTAGTTATTTTGAAAAATGAAATTTGTTATTTTTTCATGTTTTGATCTTGGGCACTCTTGGAAGTGTTAACCCGTTGACCCCAATGAGCGCCGGTTCAAGACAACCAAGCGCAGATGCCATTCATGCACTGATTTAGAGAAGAACGATTTACTGAGGACGGTTACTATTTGTCATGCTTAGCTAAGAATGGCCTTAGCATTCAATTGCAATGGATTTTGAAAGCTAATTACGGAAATCATTCTAATTGTATGAAGCAAATTAAGCTACTTTCCACGAAAGGTTGTGTGGGATCGTTGGGCGGTAAAGTTTATATCCGTTGCCCCGAGAGCCTGAAAAGGTGCTCCGCCTCCTAAAGGCAGTATCCTCACTTCGACATTTGTCTGGTTGTTTGCTTTGCTATCACATTGAAGACCAGTTCTATTAGGCCAACAGACCAGACCTGACGGATGGTTAACGTCCTTAATTAGGGGTATTTTGAATTCTAAAGTTTTAGTAACTAATCTGTCGTGGGGAGCATTGTGATCTCTTCGTTCTAACAGACGGAAATGTCCAATTACGGTAGGACATTTTCCATCAATTACACATCTTTGTTTCGGCGCTAACTGTTTTGTCAAGCCCGCACCTCCTTTTGTGGCGAGAAAAATCTCCACACGCTAACACCCCAGTCTCGTATTCTTTTTTGGCGGGAAACGTTTAGCTCGCCCGTCTTTTAGGCGGAAAATAGCCACCACTTGAATAAGGCTATTGTAGCTGCAAATCCTTATTTGACCAATTATTTTTCGTTATGCATTTTTAAAGTAACGGTTTTCTTTCAAGCCTCGTTTTGAAAATGGGGCTCAAGCTAGGTAACTTGGAAATGATTTACTCCAGAGAATCACAATGTTCCACTCATTAATTAAATTAGCTTTAAACCAAATAGATCTATGTTTGAATTAAATATCTTAGAGAAAAAATTGTTTTCATGCATAATATATGTAATAGAGACACTAAAAGGAACGTCAGGTTTAATAGAAATTTTGTTATGTTTAAATTGAAGTTCGTAGGAGAATTATTAAAATTAAACTAGAATTTTAAAAAAATTATACTGACAGAAACATGGTGCTAGGACTAATTTTTTTTATGCAATTATGGCACTGTAGGAATAAAATAAAACGACTAGCTGTAACAAACCTCCGTCTGATTTGTTGTTACTGTTAGATCATTTCTTAGCTATATAGGTCATTACTTATGGTCAACGTATAAATAAGGTCCTCAAATAAAACGGTACGCAAGGCGTACGTAGGTTCTTCAAATTACGGTGACCGTCTGATCAATCAATCATTTAATCAATCAATCGATCAATCAATCGATCATTCAAACGACGCTTTTAATAGTCTAAAAAATTGCCGACAAACCCGTGGCTCTCGGATTCCACATCGAATTGGAATAAAAAATGCTGTTTCTTGAGGAAGAAGGAAAATCGGAGTATCCGGAGAAAAACATTTTGAATCAAGGCGAGAGCCGGTAACAAGCCCCACCCACATATGACGCTGAGTGCGGGAATCTAACCCGGACCGCATGGATAGTTTCGATGTTCGGATGACATGATTTGTGCAACTTAATTTGTAATGTTGATATATAATTTTGCCCTGCATCTGTCGGCCTGTGCATTTTTTATCACTGTTTTTGCTTTTAATTATTTTTTAATTAGTCTTCTTTCTTTGTGTTGGTTCATATTAATCTTTTAACACTAATTCTTCTCCCCCTGAAGTTGAACGAGGAGTACAGCCCAAGCCTTCTTATTCAGTTTGTTATTTGTTAGTCACATGTCCAATCGCCAAATGTAAACTGTATGAATCTCGCTAGAAATCGAAATCGAAATCTTTACTATCTTACAGGTTATTCCTGTTACCTTTACCTCCGTCCCACTCCCCTAACAACTCATTTTTTAGTTGCGGTTTTGTAACTCGTGGTTCTTTCTGTCAAGGCGCACCGCACGAGACGCTCCAGTGTTGATTTAAATGTAGTATTACCCAAGGAGAGTGGCTGTGCTGTGTTCAGGTACTGAGTCGAGCATTATTAAATTATCAGCACTTAGTTATCGCTAAGTTTGCACTCGGTGTATTGATGGCTTTCGTATTGCTACACGCCCGTCACAAACAAGAACGAGAGTTATCGAGATTTCAAACTCTGGCTGTCGTTTGGCCTCAACTCTCATGCCCTCTCGATGACTCTCAGTAGTTACAGGCGCTTTCCAAGAATCTAATTTTCGTTGGAGTTGATGAGAATTCTGAAATCTCGCTCTCATTTGGCTTTAACTCTCAGGCAATCTCATTGACTCTAGTGCGCTCTTAAAGAGTTTGAACTCTCGTCAACTATCTTTCTCGTTTGGCCTAGGCTTTACAGCTCAGTGTATCATGGCAGCTCTAAGCAACGCAGTCAAACTCCTCATGGCTGCTTTTCGCTACATACGTTAAAACACGCACCTATAGATAGATTAACATCGTTTACATAATTTCCGAAATGACCATTTACATTACTTTTACTATGGAAAAAACCTAAAATCCAAAAAGCTCTCTCGTTCTTTTATTGTTTGATTTTTTGTTTCACATTGTCAGTGATTAAGCAGCTCAACTTTCTCTAATACTAACTGATGCAATGCAACTCAATATATCAAAATTACTCATTCCAAGTTGCCTGTCAGTATTTACACGCAAAGTGACATTGATGTTTTTGAGTGGTGTTCAGTAAACGTTCTACGTCTGCCGTTAGGGGCTGTGGAAGTTTCTTCAAATCGAACTTCGGAAATCCCTGTTGCCTTTATTTGTACTTGTGTTTCATTTTACCACACTCGTGTCACTTGAAAGCCTCGCTGGTATTAATCATTTTTTTTACCCTCTGGATTCAAATGAACTAGTGTGGTAACGTAGGGTCGACTGCGCCGCATGCACCTCTGTGTATGTCACTTTTTTTGTCCACTTGAATGCACGCTGGCATGCAAATTGCTTAGCTTATTCATCTTTAAGCATTACTCAATCTCGCTATTCTTCAGTGGCACTTAAAAAGTAATGTGTGTTGTTAACGCTAAATATTAAAGCTGCCTCTCACTCTCTTTATAGGTGAGAGGAAATCGTTTGCGAGACACATGGTTGTAGCCTTACATGTAGCACCCTTCGGGAATGCCTCATCCTTTCTGCTGCTGTTGCTGCTGTTCTTCAACCGATGCATTGTGGACATTTGTTCGCTCAGTCACGCTGTATTCATGTCATTTCAAAGTGACTAGATCACGCTTTTAAGTCACGCCATTTTTAAAGTGACAAGGTCACACTTAGGTCACGTGATCTTACACTGGTTGGGTCACGCACGTTTGTATGCATTCGCGTGCTCTGATTGGTTCCCTGCTACTAGGTTATCAGTTCATATATACACCTAATTGCAATAACGTTGTCATAGAAAAATGAAAAATGAAAAAGCCAAATAGGAATTAATTAGTTTAATCATCATAGCGACACGTGGCACGATTAAGCGTGCAGAGGCTATTGTTTTAACATATGGTAACCGTCCATGTTGGAAATATGTTGCTACCCGGTTGATGTTATTCTCTGTGAATAACTGTTACATGTGCACAGTTGCACTACGAAAAAGGAAAAGTGCAAAAACTTGTTCTTAAACATAGTTCTTGTGCATGCTTTGAGAACTATTAAAATCCGGCGAGAATATACTTTGTATGTCCAATTAATTCCTATTGGCCTTTTTTCATTTTTTGTTTTTACATTTTTCATTTTTCTATGACAACGTTTTTGCAATTAGGTGTATACCTCGGGAAATGCAGAAAAAAAAGTTTGTTTTTCTTTTGCTCTGTTTGTTTAGTTGATTTTTATTTTTATTTATTTTTTTTTTTTACGACGAGATAAACTCTTTTACTTCCTTGAGTGACCAAAACCAAATTGAATAAAAATCCGAGATTTAATTCTGCAAAACACTGAAAAACAGTGTATAGAAAAGTACGGCTGAAAAGTATTTATTTGAATGATCACACTGCATGATTCGAGGTTTGTGAGAGGTGTTAGTGAATAATTATGTTCATTGTTGCCTGTTGTGACGTGTTTATTAATTGTATTTATTTTCATTAAGAACGAGTAGTTTTCTACAAAGAATAATCTAAGTTTAAAACACCTAGGACGAAAAAAGTCTTAAGCAGGCTGTACTATTTATCTGTGATGAAAAATAACACGTCTGATCGTGGGCGAGACTATTGAAAAAAAATGAACGCAATCCTAATTTGGTGTTGGTTGTCCTGTGGTTTAGGTGCAGTAAAATTTGAGATTTTTTGGTAGACGGTCTTCCAAATGGCCGCCCCTATTGGTTTTTTTCAGGGGCTCATTTCCGCCGGAAATTCCTTCGAACGCGTCTCCATTATCTGTGATTACACATGTTGTTAAATTACTGTAAGTCGATAAAAGACTCTTAATGTGGCATGTATATTGTCTACCTTGTAAATAAAGATAACACTTTTGATCCACTCGCGTAGGTGATGTTATTGAGTGATGTTGAACTGAGTAGCAAATCTAGTCCACAAATTTCGTTTTTCCGATCCCGCGAGACATATCTTTTAGTTTCATTTTTTTTCGTTTGGAAATCGGCTATTTAATTACTATATTCCTGTTTATTACATAATTTTTTTTGCGAATTTGGAGAATTTGTTTGCGATTTTTTAAACGCAAAAAACGCAGAAATTGCATGTCGTGAATGTTTCCTGTAAAAGGTAGGTGCAGTACTGTTTTCAAGATACGAAAGATATTTGACATCAAATTCCCAACCACATTTCTGCCATTTACAGTCATGGCAGTTCTTCTCAGTGCCACCCCCCCCCCCCCCCCCCCCCCCCCGATTCACTCCGGTACCCCCTTACGATAGAATCTGCGTCGCTATAACTCCTCCAGGATAAATCCTCCGGGTTGCAGGTAGCAGGAAAGCTCACTACATACCGTGCTTCTCTGTCAACTGAAATAAAAAACAGAAGTTCTCCTGCGACGAAATAATCACGTCTGTTAAATCCGTCGCAAATAATGCAAAAAGTTATCCAAAACTTCAGCCATTAACTGGTTCTAAGCACGGGAAAAGAAATGGAGGCAACACTCCACAGATTAGTTGTAGGTTCTGTTTGAACAGTACCACAGGAAAGTACTGCCCAGTAGCTTTTATTTGAATGGTCACACTATAGGATTTCATCCACAGACTCAAAAGTTGGAACCACCTTGTACAGCATAATAAACAGCACCACAGGAAAGTACTGCTCAATAGCTTTATTTGAATGGTCACACTTTAGGATTTCATTCACAGACTCAAAGGTTAGAACCACCTTGTACAGCATAATAAACAGCACCACAGGAAAGTACTGCCCAGTTGCTTTCATTTGAATGGTCACACTTTAGGATTCCATCCACAGACTCAAAGGTTAGAACCACCTTGTACAGAATAATAAACAGCACCACAGGAAAGTACTGCTCAGTAGCTTTATTTGAATGGTCACACTTTAGGATTTCATTCACAGACTCAAAGGTTAGAACCACCTTGTACAGCATAATAAACAGCACCACAGGAAAGTACTGCCCAGTTGCTTTCATTTGAATGGTCACACTTTAGGATTCCATCCACAGACTCAAAGGTTAGAACCACCTTGTACAGAATAATAAACAGCACCACAGGAAAGTACTGCTCAGTAGCTTTTATTTGAATTTTTATCCACAGACTCAAAAGTTAGAGCCACCTTGTTTAGCATAATAAACAGCACCACAGGAAAGTACTGCCCACTAGCTTTATTTGAATGGTCACACTATAGGATTTCATCTACAGACTCAAAAGTTGGTACCACAGGAAAGTACTGCTCTATAGCTTAAAAGGATTGTTTTCTCAGACCCAAAAGTTGGACCTTGTACAGCATAATAAACATGACAAAAAGACTACTGAGATGAAGTACTCCTCAGTAAGTTTAATTGGAATGGATGCAGTTGTTAAGTTAGAACCATTTTTTATGACATAAACAGTACCACATTTGAATTTCATCTTCACTGTCTTAACTTCCCTTAAAATAAAGGGTCCGCTACGGCGAGCTTGTGTGGCCTCTGCCCGCTGAACCGGCTAACTATCGTCGTTGGTCACAAACTCGATTGATAAAGCATTATCTACATATACAGTGAATATTCTTGCCATCACCCTCGTATTGAAGCGACCAGCTCCCCTCACCACCACCCTCACGAAACAATGTTTACATTCTCAGTAAGGAACTCTGTAATTATTACCGACAGAGTTTTAACAAAACTCCCGTAAGCTATCACGATCGCCTTTCGAATTAACGAAGTGGGCTTTTTCTTTATTTTCAAGCTCCGGTTAGCTACCAAGCCTGAGAGACTTACAACTGTAAGGATAAAATTCATTCTTCTTTTACACGCACTTGGATAAAGGACGATTTTTGTCGAGTGTGCACTAGTACTGTAGATTTGTGACATTTAAACACTGTTGGTAATCCTTTTGCCCTGGTGATCCAAACTCCATTTAAGGGTTTTTTTTTTTTGGGGGGGGGGGGGGGGGGGGGGGGGGGTGGATAGTGAAGATAAGACCCCCCAGGGCTCCTCCGAAGATCCGCCACTGTGGTATGTTGTACGTTCCCGTAGGCTACCAACTTCTGTCTTTCCTGTGACCAGCTAGTTCTAGTTACGACCACTTTTTACTTTTTATTTTTTTTATTTTTTTTTATTTTGCCACACACAATGAATTACAAGCAGAATAAAAACGATAATAAATAGGTTAATTAAATTTAAAATTTATACATAACTTGGGAGGAGTGACTGTGGCGGGGAAATCTCCGAGAAGCCGAGCTTATGAGGAATAGAGATTTCCCCCCACGGGCAATTTAAATACTAGGCGGCATTTTAAGAAATAAAGAAAAAAGTCTAAGTATATAAGTGTATTTAGGGGAAAATATAGATGTAAGGTGTTAAGGTATTTAGGTTGCATTCTGTCTGACCCTTAAAAATGGTTTGATCATACGCTTGAACGCTTGAATATACTATAAGACGGGGCATTTTTCAAAAAAAAAATTCAAAAATCCAGAGCTTACACAAGCTTCAACTATGTTTGAACATGGGCTATAGGAAAAGTGTATTTTGACTAAAGTTCAAATAAATAAAATAAGTTCAATAAAGTTCTATTTCTCTCAAATAAAGTTAAATTGCTCACATTAAGTAGTCCTGTGTCTTTTCTGGTCGTTTCGCTCCATATGTAACACGTCATTCGATTCTGAAATATTGTACGTACGTACGTGTATTGTACGTGTTTAGTGCTTAAGACGCATCTATTTTTAAGTACTTAACATTGAGAAAATTTCCCGTTGGGGTAAGGGTAACATGTGTAAACTGAGAGCGCATAATCTCTCCTTTACACAGTTCCTGAGGAGCTAATCATTTTTTTCTTGGATTGACAAGTTGTCGTAACCCTTATTCATTGAGCTTTCAGAAAATGTCAGGGCCTTTGTAAATTGTCAGACAATAAAACGCAAAGATGTTCAATTGAAGTCCCCTGATTCCTTATCTGATTAAATGTAATTTTCTCCACTAGGCTGAGTGTATTCCAGTCAACAAGCACAAGAAGAGTACAGTATCGCACCTCAGTGAAACAAGCAACAATAGAACTTGTGATTCTCTCGTGATACTGGACTGTGAGCAAGGAAGTACGGTCACACTTACTAAGATGACTCGGTAATCTTCAATGACGCTCACTCAGGAATCGCGGTCACACCTATAGAGGAGGACCGAGGAAAGACGCCAGCGCAACGAGACGAAAAATTCCATGCTGATGGATCCAGTCGTGTAATTTCAATACAAGGGTATATGTATGCCCCTCCCGCGTGCGTCTTTGCAATCGCCCCTATACGCAATATAACTTCGGACTCTTTTTCAAAGCCAGCTACCCCTCCCCCCCCCCCCCCCCCCCCTCACCGGGATGTGTGTGTGTGTGTGTGGGGGGGGGGGGGGGGTAGGTCTCCCATAAAAAGGTGTCGAAGACGCTCGTCGTACCTTTTAGGCGTTAAGAATGAGGTTTTGGCACAGTGTACTGTGTTCAATTTTAATCCAGTTGTAGCTATTATCGTACCTTTTGTGGTAAAGTAGAGATCCATGCTGATGCAATTGCTAGTAGTTATTAGTAGTAATAGTAATTCAGGTAATAAAACTGTGAAAAAGCTTGTTAATGTTTTCTTTTGGTTCTCCTTGGGGCCGTATTCACGAAATCCTACCTAAGATATATCTTAAGATATAACTTAAGATAAAATTTAGGAGCTTCCTAAGATATGTCCTAAGTGCTATTCACGAACGATATCTTATGGCCATCCTAAGGTAAGCGTAACTTAGCAGTCTCCTAAGTTTAATGGTCGCGGGCAGTTATCGATTAGTAAAAGTAAACCAATCAGAGATAGTTTATATCATGGCGCGATCTTATGAATAATAAGTTATGAAAATTACATGAATGAATATTTTGTATTGTGTAAATTGTTGTTGTAATCACAATGACGATACAATAATCTTTATTTTATCTCGAATTGAAGATAGCAAAACCGTGATAATATCTTCGTTCATGGTCAGTAGCGAAAGCAACAAACAAATCCATCATCATTTTAATAGGGTCTACTTCGATATTTCTTGTACAAGGGCTTATTTTCACGAAAAACGGAAATATAACTCTGCAAAGAGAAAGAAATGTGGAACCCGTTAATGACACGAAGGTTAACCGTGTTGTTTGACATCACTAGAAAATATTTAATTTTTCTTAGCAATATAATGCTTTAGAATGTTTATCTAATCAGTAACTATTGTGATACACAATAATCACGCTGAAAATCGACGTAAAACTCGTTAACAGTCGAATTTAGCCTCCGTCAAGACATGTTTTAATAAGTTAGGAGGTCAAAAAAATTTTGACCTCCTAAGTTTAGGAGAAAAATTAAGACATATCTCAAGTTAGGAGGTCTTCGTAAATACCAGTTAAGACATGTCTTAAAAATTTAGGAGGTCCTAAGTTTAGAAGAAAAAATAAGACATGTCTTAAAATAGGAGGTCTTCGTGAATACCAGTTATCTCCTAAGTTATATCTTAGGAGGCTCTTTGGACTTAGGATGCTTTCGTGAATACGGCCCCTTGGGTGTAAATTGTGTAAATATAAATAGGAGCCACGCACTTATGACGAAATTCTGGTGCCTTTGAAGGATTCTTTTCATATTTTCCGACAAGCATCTCCCCGGGCCCAGTCGCTTAATTATATGGGAGTTCTCCCCTCCCCATTTGACTCTTTTTTAAAGGTAGGCCTAGTAAAAGGCTTTCGCCATAATAATTACCACGTATTATTTATTGATATTTTGCTATTTGTAATTTTATTTAAAAATTAAGAAAATAGTACTATCTAGTTGTAAGGGTTTCAGTAGCTGGGGTAATAGATAGAAATTTGAACAAATCTATTTATTGCATTTCGGTACGAAAATGTTTTACTTGTTCACGTTTAATATGTCTTGTACGAAAGAACGTTGTATTTATATCTTTTTCACAAATGTGACCAAGTCATAAAATTTTCACGTTAGCTTCAATTCATTTTTTTAAAAGTTACCAAGAAAATAGTGCTATTAGTTGTTTTTGTCCATAATTATACTATCATGGTATAATGAAGTTTACCATGAAGTTTTACCTGTTTCTTAAATTACTGAAATTAGGCGTGAAACGCTGGTATTGCATGTACTGGAACCTATGTAACTTCTTTTGGTTTTTACTATTTTCTTGTTCTTAGTTGTGGTTGTTTATTTATTTACCACATTTCTTTACCTTGTTCCACATTGTGTTCTGAAATGGTAGCAGGAGATCTCTGCCAGCTCAGTAGAGTTGTCAGTTCTATGTAGATCTCATTTGCCATTATGGATACAGTATAATAACAATATATATAAATATAATTGCCGTGACAAATTACTGACGTTATAGAGCAGTTTTCAATTGACTGTCGAAAGTAATTACACAATTGCTTTGGTTTTGCATTGCTACGCTTTGTGATTGGCTAAAAAATCTCGCGCCACTTTCTCGACCAATCAGAAGTAAAACCAAAACCAATCGTGACTTGCTCGCACGCGTTTTCCCGCGCTTGGCGCCCGCGACATGTAATTGCTTCGAGCTCTGATTGGTTCATTGGATTGTTTACGACTGCTGTGATTGGTCAGAGTAATTACTTTGGTTTTGGTTTTACGACACTCAATTGAAAACTGCTCTAATACACCTAATTGCAATAACGTTGTCATATCAAAAAGCAAAAACCAAACATGAATTAATTAACCATGTGATGTGATTTAAAATTCGCCAGATGAATCAGCCTCGAATTGCATCAAAATTACACCAAGAAACTGATGCAAAAGATTTCTCTCAATAACATGATTACAGCATGTACATACATGATTAATACATGTACACGGCTATAAACGTGCGTGTTGTGAATGTTGCAAGGTATGATGATTATATGCTAATTAATTTCTATTTTGTTTTTTGCTTTTTGCTTTTTGCTTTTTGATATGACAACGTTATTGCAATTAGGTGTATATTAAAGAAAGAATTCTACTGAAAAATACAAGTGTTAGGATTTGTACCGAATCCATTATTTGCTTTACCTTTTGCCTTGACTTTTTCTAAAACGTTTGTAGAGTAAATGCAAGTTTATTTGATAGTAGTCTGTGTTTAGACGAATAATTCCCCAGTCCAGTTCCATCGGTCTAAATGTGAACACAGGCAAAAAAATGACCAAATTTGGCGTGATATCTCAATAAACTTTCGCACTAGTGTAAATTAAGTGACGACCAGAAACGAGGAAACGAGTTTGGTTAACGGGGTTGTTTTGCAGTGGTTAGAGTTTTTAATCCTACTGTTATCTTATCACGGCTAAGCAAGGTTTCCTTCAAACGTTAACCATGCGTTCTGAAGTTCTGACAATCAACTCACTCATTTTGAGTGCGAAAATTTGCATGACATATGTGCGATACTAAATTAGGTTATAGCTTGTTTGTAAATGCGATGTCCTCAATTTGTTTAATAAAATTTTTGCTTTCACTATGATTTTTTTATGTTTTTTTAAAATCAATTTTTCTTCTTTATTCATGTAAATGAAGTTCTGTATACTACGCCCCCCCCCCCCCCCCCCCCCCCAAAAAGAAAAAAACAACAAACAAAACAAAACAACACTCAACAACAAACCGAAAAAAAAAACATTTCCGAGAGAGCAGGAAGCGAAAGAAATAAAAACATTTTGCAGTCTAATGAGAAAATACCATACAAGTGGAAAAACAAAACAAACTAAAATGAAAATCACTCTCACGTGCGATAAACACCCTACGAAAGGGGTTGTCAATCGCGAAAGAAGATGGTCACGTGGTTAATGTTGCATTTTTCTAACATTCCGTGACTTTGCGTGACGATCTTTTGCGTGACTAAACTGCAGTTGTGCGGAGTGGTGTGGAGTCGTGTTTACATTGGGCGGCACTTACACAAACATGGCGCCCAAAATCGTGCTTGTTACGGGCTGTTCCACGGGCATAGGGCTATCTGTAGCTCTCTTGCTGGCTAGTGACAAAGAAAAACGCTTCAAAGTTTATGCAACGCTCCGAAATCTCGAAAAGAAAGGCGATCTTGAAGAGAAAGGCAAAGATTTTCTCGGGGACACGCTAATCATAAAGGCGATGGATGTTTGTTCGGATGAGTCCGTGAACGAAGTTGTGCAGGAGTTGTTGGCCATTGATCACAGGATCGATGTCCTCAGTAAGTGTTCTATATTCTTCTGGTTTGTTAGCTCTCATTTTACGCTGTGACAGTAGAAATGCTTTTACTTATATATTTTCACATCCGTCTGATCTTGGCAAATTTTGTGGCATTGAGGTCCCATTGATTTAATTAGATTTACTGAAAATATTACTCCTTCCATTAAAGATTCTCTCTAGAGAGTCCCGAAGGTAGTGTTATAGACATAGTTGATTATATCCGCTCCTGGGGGGGGGGGGGGGGGGGGGGGGGGGGGGGGTGGGGGAGGGGGGTTACTCTCATATGTAAGCTATATGGGTATGTCCCGCTGTGAAGGGCCGGTATGGTTCTCAAGCAGTTTAGCCTGGGATAGGGTATAGAAATCAGAGAGTTTTGGTATAGAATAGGGTATCATTTGCCAGGAAACTGATCAGTGGTATGAAGAATTAAGTATAGAATAGGAATTGAAACTCAGAAGAGAAAGAGCTTTCCCTGAACTGAAATAAAATCATCACGCCAACATTGTTGACAGATGGTTTTGGTATATTGGACTGTAATAGTGATACCAGTCTAAAAATAGCAAGTCTGGGATAGGGTGTGGATTTTTGGTGTCTAGTCTAGCATAGGGTTGCAAAATCAGCTGATGGTCTGGTATAGCATAAGTGTTTCAGAGTACCAGCAGCACACCCCCACCCAAAAATATACAGAGATACCCCCCCCCCCCCCCCCCCCCCCCCCCCTCAGGTATCTACTTAAATGTACCTGACTAGTAACAGGAGCTTTTGAATATTGTGATCCTATCCTTTTCTAGTTAACAATGCTGGAGTAGGATTGTTTGGTGCCTTAGAGACTCAAACATTGGATGCAGCAAGGAATGTGTTTGACACCAATTTCTTTGGTGTGTTACGGCTGACCAAAGCTGTTATGCCAGTTATGAAGTCCAACAGAGAAGGTCATATAATCTGCATAACCAGTATGGGCGGCATTAATGGAGTGCCATTTAACAGTGTTTACTGTGGATCAAAGTTTGCAGTGGAAGGATTTGTTGAGTCACTGGCTCCAATGCTCAAAACATTTAATGTCAGGTAAGTATACACATGTCACCATGGAGACACGGCACTGTAGTGGTTAGCATATCGGACTTCAGATCCAAATGTCAGTGGTTCAAAGCCTGGTCATGTTATTTCCTCAGATAATAAACTTTACTTCACATCGTCTCTCTCCACCCAGGTGTATAATGGGTACCAGTATCAAAATGCTGGAGGGTAATCCCTGGATTTAAGCTCCGGCTGTGTGTGCCAACTGTGCTGCTGTGTGACTGGGGATAACCCAGTGATGGACCAGCATTCCGTCCAGGAGGGAGTAGCAATCCTCCCTAGTTGTTTCATGCTATAGAAACTGGGTTAAACTCTCGCTACCTGTGGCTTGTCTGCGACTTCGCCTTGCCTACACATGTCAGATTGTATGTTTTTGCATGACTGTGAAAGTAATTAATGTGTCAACCAGGGTCCAGTGATGGTACTGAGATCTATAGTAAGGAAGAGGTGCACATCAGTGATTTTTAGTGGTGTGTGTGTGTGTGTGTGTGTGTGTGTGTGTGTGTGTGTGTGTGTGTGTGTGTGTGTGTGTGTGTGTGTGTGTGTGGGGGGGGGGGGTATATCCCAATTACATGTGTGTACAATTTTAAAAAATGGTCTAGAGTATAGGGGCTTTGAAAAGTAAGTTATCATTGTCTTTAAGATATGATAAATTTGTTTGTGATCTTACACTTATACCATCGCATCATTTTATTTTAAAAGATGTTCATTAATTGAGCCTGGACCAGTTTCAACCTCTTTTGTGGCGAATCAAGCTGCAGGCAAATTGGCCGACAACCTACCAGTAGATGACGAAACTAAGCAACTATTGGAAAACGTCGTCAAAAAATTCCGTACACTCTTTACTACAGTGGTCCAGAGTCCAGATGAAGTTGCTCAGGTGATTCTTGAGGCAGTAGTTGCCGAAAAGCCACATTTGAGATACCAGACTAACAAGAATTATGCTGCTGCGACATCAGCAAAGCTAACTGACCCCACAGGTGACAAATCTGTGGAACTCATGCATCAGCGCTTCTTTAGTTAGATTCAAGTTAATGGATGGCATATTAAAATACAGTGGAACCTGTCATTAGTGACTTTATAGCGAAAAGTGGCTTTTACGTGAATATTTGATGTACTTGATAGTTTACAGAACTGTCAATCAACAATCAGTCAATCAACAATTAGTCAAACAAACAATCAACAGAATCAAATCAAATATTAAATATATCAAATATTATTAAATCAGTCAATGAACAATCAATCAGTCAATCAATCAACTGAGCTGAGTAGCTATAAAATGTTCTATTACTAGATAAAATGTCCTCAATAGCGTTTGTCTACCAGTTTTAGCATGGAGCCCAGCCCTATAGAGTTATTATAATTATTGCTTGATTTTCTATGAGTATATTGAGATCTATACAAATAAACTTTATTTGTAGGTAACAAAAAGATAATTATACTGTAATTTGAAGTTGAAAACAAAACTTAATGCACAGGGGCCAAAGTTAGCAAACTTTGTCATTTTGTCACTGTCTTGTTTGTTTTGATAGCCAGTATAAGAAACAGATCATGAGAAAAATAGTACAAATTATCATAGTAGCAATAAATGATTTTTAATACGAATAAATGACACAAAATTTACACGACTTAAAGTGGATAGCAAAGGATAGGCGGCACGTAGAAGGAAAAATATCGCGAGTGCTGACGGAGGGGAACTGAGACCCCTCGTTTTCCCGCTCGTTCGCGCGCCGGTTTTTGGCTGTTCCCCAGTCCCACAACCTTTACAAATGGAACAGACGATAAAAAACCCGGCGACTCCCTAAACTATTTCTGTCGTACCACTCATCGAACCACCATTCCTGGGGGGTGACTCTCATATACAAGTGGCTGGGGGTGACAGTCGTACCTTGTAGGGGTTAAACTGAAATTCGTGTTTTGGTACCGTACCCAGAGTGTTTGAATCTAAAAAGGCCACAGGAAAGCCTTCAACGACTTAACGATCACACTTGTATATACTGACTGAACCAAAAGAATATAGTACTCTCTTGATTTAAACTAACTCAAAACTATTACCTAAATTTAATTTATTTCTGTAGAAAATACACCATATTTACTAAATTTTATGAATTTATGCTCCAAAAAGGATAAAAGTGCTAAAATTTGCTAATTATGCCGTGGCAGTGCTCGTTTAAAAAATTATGCTTTTTTGCTCCAATTATGCTAAAAATTATGTTAGCACAACCGCCAAGACCTAGTAAAAAGTGGTCAGGTGAAAAAATGTTCTAACCACGAATCAGTTATGTTGTTATGTGCGTTTCCCCATTAAAACCAGCATTTGCTGAACTGGGACCTCTGCATGTTTAAATGTCGCTTATAAATAATAAATCAATGGATAAATGAATAAATAAAATTAAAAAAAAAATGAATAAATACTCGTTTTTCTTACTTTTTTCCCGTAACATGTGTCGCAATTTTGTTGGAAGACAAGTCTGTGTTTGTCTGCGCTCGAATTTTTTTAAAGGTGTGCCGCTGCAAAAAAAATACGCCTTTAGCAGTTGTAGGATATATGGTCATATATATTTTTTAAAATCACACAACCACCCCTTCCCCCCCCTTTCAGAAATCTAATGGTTCGCGGATCGTTCGATTCAACGCGCAAACTGGCCGCTAGCGGGAGGTCAGGAGCGAGAGCTGAGCAACGCCATGAATGTATTCTCAGTAGTCTGAAGTGTCAGACGCTTTCTCGCCCTACCCTATCCCCTGTAGGCGCCGGCGAAACAGGGGGTAGTACGAGAAAGCGTCTGACACTTCACACTAGTATTAGTTAGTATTCTCAGGATCCCGGGGGGTGTACTCCCTTATATGACCTATATGGGGACGTGCCGCTGGACAGGGTATGGTTTTTGGCATTTTTGTCCTGAACAGGGTATATAATTTAACGCGAATCTGTCCTAAACAGGGTATGGTTCCAGTTACTTTAGCGCTTGTGGCGACTTACCTTATCGTGATTAGTATATTCATGCGAAGGCGAAGTCGTTTTCTTTTCAAAGGATCCGTCTACCATTTTTTAAAGCTCAGATTAATAACCACGCTCGAGTCGTGTCCTAGACAGGGTCCTAAAATAGAGGGTGTTGTCCTACACAGGGTAGGTATTTTCGTTTATTTTTGTCCTAAACAGGATGAGGGTCTCAGACCCTCAGCGGCACCCCTATACCCAAATATTGGTCAAGTAACCCCCCCCCCCCCCCCCCCCCCCGGGCTCAGGATATTAAATTATTTCACGATGTTACTAAAGCATAAAATTTGAAAACAGAACGTAACAGCCTTCGACCAAGCTTTTGGGCTCGGGAGCGAAAGTGAGCTTGCTCGCAGGCTAGAAAAATAATAGTTTGTTTCTTATCGTTTTGAAGATCATGAGTCGGCTTGGAAGAACCAGTTGAGCGTGACAAGAAGCGTTGCATGACCTCCACGTTTCGACTCTCCCTTTGTTACGAATTTTTTTTTTTTATATTTTGGTGTATGTCAAGGGGGATGAAGTATTTGTAAACAATTCTATTCACCATCAAGAAGCCATAAAGAGCTTTGGAACCTTTGGAACGTTTCACTTTGTCTAAATTGCAATTAGCCTGGGCAATTAACGAAGCTATTGGACCATTTTAAAATGTTCTGTTGATAATCGTTTATGCCGAAGGAAAAGAAAAACACGCTGTATTCTATCACACCCCTGACTCCGCGGGGGGCATTTATCGTGTACCTAACAACTTTGTCCTGAGCGACTCAGCCTGAGTGACAGCGAACAAGGCTGATTTCTTCGAAGATGGGAGCCGCAAAGAGTCGATTTAAAAGAAAACGAAGCTCTTTAAGTTCTCACAGAAAGAGTATTCCTAGCCAGAAAGAAGAAGAACAAACCGGTCCGAAAGTTGTGCTATTCACGGGATCCTCGCACAAAATGAATCTTTCGTTCGCCCTGCCCTTGGCTGAAGACCCACTTGGTAAATTTAAAGTGCTGGTGACGATGCCATCTCTCTCCAGTAGCGAATATTTAGCTGATTCGAGAATTTTAAATATTCTGAACAAGACGCTGTTTGTCCTACAAATGGACATGGATTCGGATGAATCAGTTGCTGGGGTTCTCCGAGAGATCATGGAAAACGACGGCTTTATAGATGCTGTGGGTGAGTTTTATAATCCAGTATCACTGTGTTTATTCTGCGCGCACGGTTTTTATGTTGGTTCCGTGCGTACTTGTAAAGTCTGTTTCATTTAATACATTCCCTTGCTGACAGAGATGCATTGTTACAACTAAAAGCCCCCTGCTTGAATATTTCGAAGCAACTGCTGGGGAATTATTTCCACTTTGGTTCTGACAGTTCGATTGAAAATGTATGTGTCGGATTTTTAATTTGGGACACTAATAATCTGTTGCCTCAGCGCTGTGTTTTGATCAAATTATATATAATCTTTTGCTCCCCAGGTCTCCATTATTTGTTTTCTTTTTCTTTTCTTTTGATCTCACTGCTTAGATAGGAAAACAGAAGGGAGGCAGACAAAATATTTTGGGCACGCAATCAAGCTGAAAGACACTACATTCTCCAGTTTCCGGCTCATGAATTGTTTAATCTTGTTTTTCATGTCTGTTTGCACGCATTGTCTCAATTTACACGGCAACTCGAGTGGCGATTGCACTATTCCACCACTTCATCATTTCGCCGATTCGCCTTCAAAGCTCTAAGTAAACATATATTTTCTTTCTGAAATATTTACAGTACGTAATCTTTTAAGCCAGGTCACTGCAGTAAGGTCACGCGATGAAAGCCATCCTTTGCGATTTCGACACCTCCGCACGCGACGCGGCTGAGGCGCGAGTGTTTTCCTCCTTCGCGACAGAAGACAGCTGATCGTTTACCGGTTTCGTGTTAGTTTAATTATATCAATAACGATTTTGTCATAAGCTAGTACTTACTTCTGACGAGCTAAACGCGCTCCGAGTTATCCGCTTTGTCGAATTTCGCGGATCATTTTGCGGATATGTAATAACCACAGGGAGACCAGGTGCACAACAGGAATACTTGACCATGAAATTAAGGGTTTGTTTGGGAAGCTGTCGTTACTGGTGATAGAAAATAGACATTAAATACAAAACTGAATGCAAGGCTGGCACTACGGCAAAGGGCAGATTTATTAATGGCAATATTTCGACTAATAGTATTAGTCTTCCTCAGGGCCACGTCATTGAGCCTGCGAATACAGCCGCCTCTCATCGCTCCCCGCCGCTTCGGGCGTTCGCGCGAGAGAGTGAACGCCCCTGGAGGCCGGAAGCGATGAGAGGCGGCTGTATTCGCAGGCTATATGTCATTAAGTGCTGCTCATTTGAATGTTTAAAGTCTTTAAACCTTGGTCTGCCCTTAATGATTCAAATCCTTATATTATTGTTGCCGAGTGGTTATGTTGCCTGGTCTCCTGTGTTTAAACCGGCATTTTGTATTTCTCTTTTATTGGTAGAGACATTATCTTTCCTTTTATTCGAATGTTGAGGTCTTTTTAGAACGACGAAAATATATATTCGATGAATATATTACTAGCTATAACTGCAAGGAAACTTAGAACACCATCCCGAGGGTGATGTGGTTGTGCGCATGCGTAAGGTACTGACCATACCGAGTGGATGATGTAGTGTGCTTCTTTGCAGTTATAGTTTGTAATATAAGTTGCCTCTGTTAGGGTATATGGTTGTGCGCATGCGTAAGGTGCTGGCCATAGGGATGGGGGTGATGTAGTATATGATGATGAGGGGATGATGTAGTGTGCTCCCTTGCAGTTATAGTTTGTAATATAGGTTGCCTCTGTTAGGGTATATGGTTGTGTGCATGCGTAAGGTACTGGCCATACCGAGGGGATGGTGTAGTGTGCTTTCTTGATGGTTGTGCGCTTGCGTAAGGTAATGGCCATACCGAGGGCATGGTGTAGTGTGCTTTCTGAGTTATAGTTTGCAATATAGGTTGCCTCTGTTAGGGTATATGGTTGTGCGCATGCGTAAGGTGATGGCCATATCGAGGGGATGGTGTAGTGTGCTTTCTGAGCTATAGTTTGAATATATTACTAGCCTGTTATAGGCTCTCAGTTAGTGGGGAAGGCAGTGTGCCCCGCCGCGAAAACTAGGCAGCAAGCAAAGCGAAGCATAGAAGAGATTGGGGAGATGCAACCAATCGCTCCTCAAGACGAGATATTTTTTCAAACCTTTTTCCCACCGTTTTCGATTTAGGTGAAACAATACACTGGGTACAAGAGCTCGAAGTTTTTGTCGCAATATTTGTTTAGTGAAAGTTATTAAACCTCTGTAATAACGTCCTGTTTATTTCCTCCATCAACCAACCAAATCAGATGTTTTGGTCTTGTCTTTCCTAACCTAAGCGCAGATGCTCCTAAGGGAGGAAATAGGAGACTTCTTTGCGCAGGTTAGTCCTTTCTTGTTTGTCCTCCGTTATCGGCCTTACAAAACAGTTGTTTCGGTTTTCGGCTTTGATCGAAAGTCCTTAAATTTCTTGTTCTTCCAAACTTTCACTAGTGTTACCATAACTCTATGGAAACACGGAAAACGTTTTCTATTACTCGTCATAATAATGGACGTCAATTTATTTCTCTTTATTTACTTTCAGTCATAACATCAAATGTCCTGCTCAGCGGCCAGCTAGAGACACACACCATCGACCAAGCAAAAACAATATTTGATGTGAACACTTTTTCGTTGATAAAACTGGTGCAGGCTATTCTTCCTTTGATGAAAAAGCAGCGAGATGGTCGGCTAATAGTTGTAAGTAATCAGGCTGGAGTACAAGGCATCCCATTTCACGGCATCTACTGCGCCTCCAAATTTGCAGTCGAAGGATTCATGGAGTGCATTGCACCGGAATGTCTAGCATTTAACATCTAGTAAGTTCCTTAACGCATTTCTTACGTAATAAATGGTTCGCTAGTGCGAGCTTGTGTGGCTCTTCATGTCCGCTAAGATCACCACTTCTGGCCATTTTAGTGCACAAAAGCTAAAACTTAGTTTGGTTAGGGTGCTTGTATCGGAATTTGAAAATGGCGCAAAAAATTGTGTGTCAGTTGAAGTACACCTCAAATCTGGCCATATTGACAGCCATACTAACGAGCTAAGTCTCGAGTAAATATATATGACTGAACTCCGTTGTTTAGCCCATGAAAAAGGGCCTCATAATGGGATGTCCGTAATAATGAGATGGTCGAAAAGGTAGTGTTATTGTTTACGAATACCGTTACGGCCTAATTGTAGCGGTCTATGTTTTACACTGAACCTGCACAGTTTTGATGCGTGCAAGATTTGTACCTAAAAAAATTAAAATAACTACGTTTGCACAATATCGTGCAAATTTTGATCGTTACCAAACTTTGCGCGGCTATACATTTCATTCCCACTAAAACTCAGTAAGGGGTTCACATGGTGTTAATACAGATTTGAGTTCGGCATGGTCTAAATTGGCCTTGTGATTGTTAACGTCGATTATTTGCACGACAGGGCGTGGTCAGAAATTTAAACGGCCAGCACTAACTCGTCCACAACAATTCAACAAACGAAAACAAGAGAGACGACTGGGGACGAGTCAATGATTCTCGCAACGTGAGGCGAGGGAAAAACGTCTCTCCCCAGTCTCACTCTCTGTATTCAGACTCACTTCAGTTCTTTTCCACCGCTTCAGCTATCGCCGCTATTTTTGGTGGACTCCGTGCAAAAAATACGGACTGTTTTGCAGTCTAGCATTGAAAGTAGCCTGCATTGAAGGGGTTTAATGATGGGGCGAAATTTCGAGGACGCGCGCGCGAGGGGAACACGCGCGCGCGCGTCCTCGAAGTTTCGCCCTTTAAAAATACCGGTGCCTGCAATGCAGGCTACATTGAAAGGTTCAACGGCATTTTATTATAGAGCTAAGTTATTCACCGTTATAACCTACTCTCCCTCTAGTTGTTCCATCATTGAAACAAGCATGATCAGAGGAGAAGAAAAGACGGCCCAGACCATTCAAGTTTCGATCCGTTCAAAAATGGAGAATGCGGATGAAGACACGAAGAAATACCAAGATTCTTGCTCTGGGAAAATGCGACGACAGGGATCAGTGAAAAAACTAAATTTAAAGAAAGTAGCAGAGCTCATACGGGAAGTTATAGTTGAAGAGAAACCGCATTTCCGATATCAGCTGAGTAAGTCTTCAAGAGATGCAGCGAAGGAAAAATGGACGGACATACATGGAGACTCAAATATATTCGACGCCGCTGAAAAATATTTGTGCATAGAAACGGAGCGCTTGAGGGAAGTCTTGGATAACCTGAACAATGTTGAAACAAACATATGACTTCATTTCAATTGTTGAAGGTCATCGGGAACAAGTTTAATAGACGGAGGCAGCGATTGCGCCGCGCCGCGGAAGAATATTTGGCGTAGAAAGATAAGCTTAGTTTGGCGAGGAAACTCTCTACTCTAATCTCGTCCCCCCAAGACCACCATAGCCGCCTAGCCGCCGCAGTCTGGAAACGAAGACCAATTGGTTCTCGTTCTCAGGCTCCGGCGGGCTAAGAGGGCCAGGCGGCGTTGGGGACGAGAGTCTCTCTGCGCCCAAGAGAACTTAATTACAGGCTAGGATAACCTTATCAGTGCTAGGACCAAATTATGAGTTCAGTAAATTGCTTGGAGACAGCTGGAGTAAACTTTTCACTCCCATAATCAAACATTGTGACAGTCTAGTGACATGTCGACACTGTAATGCTGTATAGTTCTAACCTTGAATCTGTGGATATGTTGTGGTTCAATTTTATCCTTGGTTCAAATTTTATTTTCCTTTGTTTTTGGATATGGTAATGTATGTTAATGAGTTTTAAACAAAGGAAAACAAAATCTGAACCAAGGATAAAATCGAACCACAACAGATACAAAATCCTACAGTGTGATCATTCAAATAAAAGTTAGCCCACTTAGCTCTTTTTGTAGCTAAATACATTGACACTTCATAAAGTTATCATCATCATCATCAGTTACTTAGCAGTACTCTCCTGTAATAATGTTTGCTTATCTTTCAGCGGCTTGTAAAATGACATTCAGGATTTTTTGTGTGTTTTTAACTACGAGCAGACTCTACTATCTCAAGGAAATATAGTAGAGGGGGCGAAAAATTCCGGCTCGCGCACACACGCAACGCGCGGCTGCGAAGAAGTTTTCTCATGGCTGGAGATTTCCCCCCCGCTTTTTGTGATATTTGATCGGTGGTTTCGCCATCGTGTTGCAGTTGTTTCCTTTTCCCAGATTGTCTCTCTTCCCAGGTGTGGATAAATAGGTACCGGGGATAGTCAGGAAAACCAAATCAACCTTGTATGCACACGTTTTTATCCCAGTATTACAAATACTCGGTATTGCAGACACCTCCTTCCGGGTTTGGGGGGGGGGGGGGGGGGGGGGTACCCCATATAAAAATGACAGGCGTGCTCGTCGTACCTTTTAGGGGTTCTAAATTTGTAGATTGGTACCGCTTGGGGTGCTAAATCTAAAATAACCACCGTTAAAATTATCGCGGTACCTTTTAGAGTATTGAGCCGAAAAATATGACAGGAGCAGGAGCATATTAAGGTACTGACAGGAGCAGGAGCCTATTAGATAGATAGATAGATAGATAGATAATCTTTATTTAAACACGGTAAAAATTCGTCAGCTAAAAATCATTATAATACTAACACAAAGCAATAAACTAATATTAAAAAATATCTATATATGAAGAATTTAATAAATAATAAAAAGCTGCTTTCCACGAATGCCGTGCCTTATAGTTCCTCTTTGAGAAGTCGTTTAAATTGCCCAAGGGACTCAGCTTTCCTTACATTAAGGTTCTGACAGGAGCAGGAGCCTATTAAGGTCCTGACAGGAGCAGAAGCCTATTAAGGCCCTGACAGGAGCAGGAGCCTATTAAGCTCCTGACAGGAGCCTATTAAGGTTAGTAATTTGGCCCGCGGTACATATTTTGTGTAACGCAATCAGTTTAACTTTCAAGACGGCGACGATTCGAAGAAAATAGCGTCTTGCACGCTTGTACGATCAAATAGAGCTCCTCTGGACCCTGTGGTATTCGTAATGACAAATGTTGACTGTAAAATGGAGGTTATAAGCCCTAGGCTTACACAACTTCGTTAGGGATTTAGACGTTTCCTTTGGTACGAACTGTATCACTGCATTTTGTTGCAGTGAGACTGTTTATGTTTATGTTGGTTGCAATTATGATTTGTTCGTTAATCAACCTCGTTCCCAGGGCTTTTCCCCTCTCTCTCGAAGGGAAAAGCCCTGGGAACGAGGTTGGTTCGTTAATCACAAAGGGCCAGTCTTAGTACTGCAGTATGCATCGGCGCAGTACTGTATACAGTTATCGCCATTATCGCGGCATTGCATTAGGCAATAAAATAAAATAAATTAATACAGTGGTATATTTTTGCATTCACATTGTTTATTGTTAGCTGGGCAAGCTCCCGTAAGCGGCCATCTATCCCATACACCTCTAGTGGCCGCTTACGAGAACCATTATCGTAAGCGGCCAGCTCCAGTTGCGGACACCTTTTTCGCATCCCGAGGGTGTCCCGAGGGTGTCCGATTACGAGAGCTGCAACTGTATGTATGTTGATTAGCCCTACTTGCCTCATTTCAGAGTAAAACGTCTTTTAAATTTTGCTAACGAGGCTAGTCAGGCTTAATATAAAAGAATAATAAATCGGCCACCATTTATGAAAAAAGGTTTATAAGCGGCATAAAAAACCGTATCGGAATGAGCTGATAACAAATCAGTTGTGACTACAAACAGCATTATCAAAATACGTTTTTCACTGACTGTTCTTTAATTATGCTTATAAAATTCATTAATAATTCATAACAGTTATGACCAATAAATAGGCAGTATTTGAGTTACATGTACACTTCTGTAAACCCCAATACAAATCAACTGAGTTGATGAATTATTAAACAGTAGAATTAACTTTTGATACAGACACCTGCTCAGCTAATTACTATTCATTAACTTTTCATACAGATCTCTACTCATTGTTTCATTTCATAAGTACGATAAAATATTCGCGCCCGATCTGTATGGGCGTTTACAATGGCGAGCCGAAGGCGAGCCATTGTAAACGCCCATACAGATCTCAATAAATCTATAATTCATTTCAATATTATTCTGCCCTCTACATGCCTTATAGTTTCCTAACTTTCTATTTGAAGTGCTTATACTCAAAGAGGAGGGCTTATATCCGGGGGTTAGGGGGGTCTTAGAACCGGAATACGGTATTTGTTTTGTTTACGGGAAGATAAGCAGGGATATACAACATCCTCGTTTCCAGGGTCCTCTCTCTTCAGCTACGTCATCATCGACTCTCTCGCGCGATGACGTGCGAACGAGATTGCGCATACAATAATGGCGTGAATGAGTCAGGCCTGAGAGCTTGTATTCAAATAACAATGAATTGTCGATCATTAAACCTACCTTGGAAAAAGGAAAAGTAAGAATAATTTAAGACTAAAAATATTAGCTATGGCATATACGACAGGAATTGTCTATCGTATGAGTTTTTTAATTTTAAACTAAAAAGCACACATACTTCACGGATTAGAGAGACCTTTATATGCAGATACCACGCAGCTCTTTACAACCTCTAATTTCATTGGACCTGGGTATCACGCAGCTCTATTGTTTTCAAGGCTGGGGTCCATTGTTGTGTTGTTTGTTCTCATGATTGTTTTCTCAGCAAATCAGAGAACACTTTGTAAGAGCTGCGTACTGCCCCTTTTTAAGGCAGTCAAGTTACCCTGTGTTGATACGATAAATCTGAATTTAAACGTCCACGAGGAATGAGAACAGATACAAACACCGATCGCGTAAACTAAACTGAAATACCGTCTAGCCTTGATTAACCGCCCCGGGAGCTTAATTCAAATTCAGTTAAAACCTCAATCAAACAGTTTTGACAGCTGGTCTTGATTCTTATGTGTCTAGCTTTAAAGCACCCTCAGCTCTTGTACTTTGTCTAGACATTTCATAGTACAAGTAAATTAACCGTGAACATTTCCTTGTATTACTAACAACACTTTACGACATCAACTTTTCTTTTCTTTTTTTGTTATATCTGGCAATCGATACTTATACATGGCAATCGACACTTTTTTGTACTGCAACATACAAATACTGCTTACACTTATACATTTAATAATACACTTTACGAAAACTTGTCCATTTCAAGGGCAGCATTTCGACCAAAGGTGTTCAGTAAATGCCGGGTTAATTACATGTGAAATCAGCCATAAACTGAATTTTGAAAAAACTCGTTTACTTTGATCACGCATACATACATCAGGATTGTTGAATTAAAATCACACGTCAAGGACTGACAACGATTAATAACTTGTTGTGAGCAGAATATTTTTTATTAGAATTTTAAATTTCTTTATTTTAAATTATAGTTGAGCAAATACGATAGACCTTATTCATAAATAGAGGCCTATTTATTGTTCTTTTATATGTATGTTAATTAGCCCTGCTGGCCTCAATTTAGAGTATAAATTATTTTGAATCTTGCGCATAACGAGAACAGTAGGGCTGATTAGCATGAATATAAAAGAATAATTAATCAGCGGCCATTTATATATAAGTGCAAGCCAAGGCACATCACTGTGTTCTATAGGTCATATGACGCAGTTAAAAATTCCTAATCTACTAAACAGCTTTTACTTCTGACAAAACAAATTGGAAACGACTCTTAGAATTTTGTGTTAGCAATTCGACTGTGGCATTTTAACAAAAGGTGAACAATAGCGGAAAAAATTTATTGGTCTGAAATGCTGATGTCATCAAGGCATGGATAAAGAGTGATAGTGAAAGAGACGGGGAATTTTCCACAAACGAATTCATAGACCATGTCTGGCATCTGAAACTGAAACATTGCAATGCATTTCAGGCATTTGACTAACGGTCGTTTAGCGTCGACCACATACAGTACAAGTATTCGTGCTCAAGTATGTATTTGGAACTGATATCCGAAGAAAGGACCGATTTTCCGAACTGTAAGTATCAGTTTTCCCGCTTCTTGATTTGATGAGTTTTATCAGTGAATTTTTGGTCTTGACTTTTTCAGACTCGTATAATTAAATTCCACTGCAAGGAATCATATTTAATGAAACACGCAACAACAAATTGATCACAACAACGTCGACAGAGATGGCCAGGACCTTCCAGCGAATAAAAGGCTCAATGAGCATGTACTGCTAGAGCCGGAAATGCCTGAACTTTTGAGAGAAGGCAACCTCAAGGAACTCGCAAAGGCTGCTGTCAAACAACTGCGTCGTAAACACAGCTTTTCAAGTGAAGCAAAAGCACGTCTACTCCATGTAAATGCGATACTGGATCGCGTGAAATGAACGCGGGCGCCACGTTAAAAGGCTGATGAGACATGAAGTCCAGGTTTCCTCGCGCGAGTTTACGCGCAATGGCCAGAGTCCAACTTTTATGCAGCAGCTGTTGATCTCCAATCCCAGTCCCGAACGACTCGTTGAGGTGATTGGTATTGGTGCATTGGAGAGAGAAACTTACTAACGTGTAAAAACGTGCGGTGGACAGAGGTAAGTTAAAATGGTCTGTTCATGATATATTGTAGATGTTTCATCCTATACAGCTTCAATGTCTTCAAGCAATGCACATTTTTCCATCCCTAAAAATATACGACACGTGTTCTTCAGTTAAACCTAGTGTGTTTCTTTGCTTGTGACTTCGTGTCCTGACTTCGTGTCTCTTCTTCGATCTAAAACGCTACATTAGCGACGAGGATTTGTTTCAATGGCAGAAAGGGCTCTGCAAACGCTGGATCTATCGGGATCCTCGGCACGAGTAGCCGAAACAAATGGCGAAAATGGAAACGAGCATTTGAATACTACGCCGAAGGAAAAGGTCTGGACAACACGAGAAAGAAAACTTCACAGCTACTTCACTTCGCGGGAATGGAAGTGCAAGATATTTTTAAAGATATCGAAGATCCTGACCCAACAGTCGATTAAGACCCATATGCAGTATGTATTAGAAAGCTGGGTAACCATTTTCGGGCCGAAGAAAGCATCCCTTTCGAACGCCACGTGTTCCGACTGTTGGCTCCTACTGAAGGAGAACCTGTGGATAAGTTTGTGGTGCGTCTTCGCTAGCAGGCAAGACTTTGTAACTTCGGGGATTCTCTCGATGACAACCTATGTGATCAGTTAATTGAGAAATTACGCGATATGGAACTAAAGAGGGAAGATTAAAACATTTGCTTGTGACTTTGTGTCCTGACTTCGTGTCTCTTCTTCGGTCTAAAACGCTACATTGGCGACGACGATTTGTTTCAATGGCAGAAAGGGCTCTGCAAACGATGGATCTATCGGGATCCTCGGCACGAGTAGCCGGAACAAATGGCGAAAATGGAAACGAGCATTTGAATACTACCCCGAAAGAAAAGGTCTGGACAACACAAGAAAGAAAACTTCACAGCTACTTCACTTCGCGGGAATGGAAGTGCAGGATATTTTTAAAGATATCGAAGATCCTGACCCAACAGTCGATCAAGACCCATATGCAGTATGTATTAGAAAGCTGGGTAACCATTTTCGGGCCGAAGAAAACATCCCTTTCGAACGCCACGTGTTCCGACTGTTGGCTCCTACTAAAGGAGAACCTGTGGATAAGTTTGTAATGCGTCTTCGCTAGGAGGCAAGACATTGTAACTTCGGGGATTCTCTCGATGACAACCTACGTGATCAGTTAATTGAGAAATTACCCGATATGGAACTAAAGAGAGAAGATTAAAACATTATGGCGACCTAGTGTGGTTCTTTGCTTGTGACTTTGTGTCCTGACTTCGTGTCTCTTCTTTGGTCTAAAACACTACATCAACGGCCAGAAATTTTTCTACACAAAAATCTAACTAAGAAAATCAGACTTGCTTGTTTCTTATAAGGACATCAGGATCCTTTACCTTGTACAGTGACAACATTTTATCCGAAACAAATCTGTGATTAATCCGTGTGGACATAACTCAACAGCCTGTTGATATTTACCCAAAGAAACAACGGCCCGTGTAGATAGCCTTTCGCTAATTGGTATGTACTAGTTGTACCTTAACTATGAGCATATTTTACGCGAAACGGCTGTAAGCTTAACGCACATGATACAAGTAAGTGTTTTTACAAATTATCCAAAATGATCTGTCGAGTGTGATCGTCCGAATTGGTGTAATTTTGAAAAACCTGTTGTTGTTAACATCGACTGACGTTAACGACGCTTCGACAACCCGACCGAAATAGTCAAAATGACTTTGCTCTCTTTCATGTTTCTCTAGGTTTTCTTCCGGAGTGAAAGTGCCACGACACAGGAATCAAAATCCGCCTGCGGTAAGTCCCGGTTAGGTTTTTATATAACTACTATCAGTTCTTGGCACGACTTCCACCTGATGTTTTCCTTGTCGAAATTTCGAATAAAACACCCTTTTATGTACCACAAAAACAGATAGCTTGGATCATTCTATATCACTTTTACTAGCTAGCTATAACTTGTGCTTTTATTTTAATAATGCTCTTTTAGGAAATAATGGATTACAACTCATTTTCTTTAAATTCTGCGAACTGACGCCAAATAGAACCATTCTTCTTATTGATGTTCGGTTTAAAAGTATTGTTCATTTATTTAGCTGCCTTTGTAGATGACAGCACTCCATTTCAAAAGGTTGTGGTATTCTGGAGGTGATTTTAAGTCCTCAGGAACGTTAATTGAAAAACAAAAATCGAAAAGGAAACAAAGCACACTAAAGCAATAGGTCTTATTCACGATAGCTGCCATGTTGATTTTCATATTATAATGCTTTTTGCCCACGTGATTTCTGCATGAGGGGGCCACACAAATCAAACTCGCAAGATTTCTAACGCGTTTATTATCATGCTGTTTTTTTTCGAAGCTAATGTAGAGTTACAGTATTTTAGTAGATAATATACTTGAGTCTTTTTTTATCGCTTTTATAACAAGTAAACAGCTTGCGAAGTTAACAAAGGTAATGCAAGCCATATTTAGAGCATTCCAAACTAATAATAAAAGCAATTGTCTTTACTCACTATCTAGCTCTCAGATATGATTTTTACGTCGATTCTCCACTATTAGATTAGGAAAAGCCGCCGGATTTCGGGTGTTTGCCCCCTGCCGAAAAACAACGTGGCTTATATTATTTGTATCACAATTTGAAAACCAACACGGCGGCTATCACGAATAAGGCCTATTGCCTTAACTTTTCCTTTGCCAGAGGCAGCTTAGAACGGTTGGTCTCCGCTGACCTAAAATACCCGGACTCCAGAAATGATATCTCGTACCCAGATTTTGTCACTCGTCCCGGGCGAGGAGTATAAATTTCGCTGTGTGTACTTTACGTCTGTATTACTAAAAACAAACAGATAAAACAAATAAAAACAAACAAACAAATAAAAAGTACATAAAATATACAAAAATGCAGGCGTCAGAGTCAATATCCAGTGATTTCATAATTTTCTTTCATTGGATAAGGCTAGCTGTTTAAATACAGGTTAAGATGTTAAAGCACTGACTCATCTCTTCTATTTGATGCGATTTCAGTCCTCTCTCGAGAAATGGCTTCCCAAGCTGAAGGCCAACAAAAATTCCTCGATCGTTTACTGAAATCGGATGGAATTGCACCCAGCCTGGTAAGATCTGTTCCAATAAAACACATTTGAATTCATGCATGATTAACTAATAAGAAATAAAAAAGTGGACTTTGCGAGACATCACGACAGAAACCGATAATGTAAGTGATGGTGTCTCGTAAAGTCTACTTTTTTACGTAGTTAGAGTGTTCAGCCCTGCAGTTTATTGTATGTTTGTTCATTTTTTGGCTGGTTAGGTCTCTCGCAGATCCTACGTATTCCGTTAGCACCATTATCGTTTGCGGTCATTTGCAGATTTTACTTTTATTTCGGAGAAATAAAATCCATTATCCAATCTCTGATGGGAAGTAAAACTTTCACTTCGCTTCCGTTAACAATTTTTAACTTCGGAAAAGAAAGAAATGTAATTATTCAGAGGATCGGAAATTTTTGAGGTCAAAATTTATAAGATTTATGTCCACTTTGCGTTTCATCGAGTTACTATACCTTCATTCACTACTTGCTACACTGTACCACGTGACCTTATTCACCAACAGCAATGGATCATTTCACAGTTGTGCTTAGTACTCTGGCCATGTTGTTCTTATGCTAACTAGTTTAACCAGTTTTAGTTTTAGCGTGATTTACATATGAAAAGAAGAAAGGTTTGAATCAAAACAAAGTCAACTCTAGCCTCATTTCCACTCAAAAGACACGTCCCTAAGCAGGCATCTGTAGAGAACTTCTAATTTCATTGCACCTGGGTATCACGCAGCTCTATTGTTTTTAGGGCTAGGGTCTATTGTTCTGTTGTTTTTTCTATAATTGTTTTCTCAGCCAGTCTGAGAAGACCTTGTAATAGCTGCGTACTGCCCCTGTAAATAGGGCTATTGTAGTCATGCCCGCAAAGCAATGAGACGCATTCCTCGCTGTGAGGGTGCCCACAGCTAGCCGAGACGATTTTCTCAAAGTTTCGAAACTGATCAAGTTGCTTCTGGATGTGCTCTTCAAAAAAATTGCAACATTTTATATTAAATCAAAAAGGGGGATATTGAATAGCAACAAAATCTCCAACGGTCATTTTTTGGGACATCCTTCCATTCCAAAAATCAGAGACGCAGAAAGAAGTCGCGAAGTATTTTTAAACCCGATGTTGTTAACAAAATCGTTTTTTTTTTATTTCAGCGCATTCTGATTTCAGAATGGCTGGATTATTTCCTGGAGACGACGGTTTATTTCACGATTCATGACTCCAGTATTTTCCCAGTTGCGGTTTACTGATTTACAGTGCACTCTTTTTTGTTTGTAATTAACTATAACATTCGTCAATGTTTCAATAGGATTTTCCTTGGTCTGGATTCTCAGATAATGGAAAGAGAGTTGAGCAGTGCACAGAACGCGACGATTTTTATTGCCAAATGATGTAAGTAACAAAAATAACCGGAGCTGACAGCTGATAATAATTGAAAATTATCAAAAAACATACTGAGATTGAGGAGGATTATGCATCGTCTGCCTTGATAGTGAAAAATTTACCTTTACGGCTAAGATATTATTGTTTTTACTTTTTTCCAGGAGGGCACGTGGTTCACCTACCTTTGTGATCACAGCAGATTTGCAGGTGACAATCATTTGTATAGCCTGCGTGGCCAGGCTTTTCCAACGAAAGCAAGCGAAGTAAAGAAGCCGCGAAAAAAATGTGGGCCATGGGGCGGCTTCGTTCCCCGGTTTTCGTTCGCTGCTTGCTTTCGAAAAAGCCTGGCCACGCAAGGGACCATTTGTATAACAATACCGAATGAAAAATACTAAGAAAATCTAGCCTCAAACATCATGTATCCATCTTAATAAAATCGTTGTAGGGGCATGGGATTCTCTGGTATCTCGGAGGATTTCGTCCTTTAAAGCGTCGAAACAAGTACTGCTCAATTCCTTTCATTTGAATGGTCACACTTCAGGGTTCATCCACAGACTCAAAAGTAAGAACCACCTTGTACATCATAATAAACAGTACCACAGGAAAGTACTGCTCAATAGCTTTCATTGAATGGTCACACTTTAGGATTTCATCCACAGACTCAAAAGTTAAAATCACCTTGTACATCATAATAAACAGTACCACTGGAAAGTACTGCTCAATAGCTTTCATTGGAATGGTCACACTTTAGGGTTCATCCACAGACTCAAGGTTAGGACTATACTACGGAAGCCGATAAGGGCCAATCCTAAAATAATTTTCAAATCTCGAAAAAAGTTTCAAATCTAAATAATTTGTTCAAATCCTTGTCCACTATTCTTTTCCAATCCGAAAATAATTTTCCAAATCCGAAAATCGTTTTCAAATCCCGAAGAGTTTTTGAAATCCGAAAATGTTTTCCAAATCCGAATATATTTTTCCAAATCCGAAAATGTTTTGCAAATCCGAAAATAATTTTCCAAATCCGAAAATCGTTTTCAAATCCCGAAGAGTTTTTGAAATCCGAAAATGTTTTCCAAATCTGAAAATAATTTTCCAAATCCGAAAATCGTTTTCAAATCCGAAAATGTTTTTCAAATCTGAAAATAATTTTCCAAATCCGAAAATCGTTTACAAATCCCAAAAAGTTTATCCAATCCGAAAATCATTTTTAAATCCCTAAAACTTTTTCAAATCCGAAAATATTCTCCAAATCCGAAAATGTTTTCCAACCGGAAAACGTTTTTAAATCGGTCAGTATAAAACATGGACTGCGGACTACGGACTGCGGACTACGGACTGCGGACTGCGGACTACGGACTGCGGACTACGGACTGCGGACTGCGGACTGCGGACTGCGGACTGCGGACTGCGGACTACGGGCTGCGGACTACGGACTGGGTATAAAACGCGGACTGAGAATCATGGACTCGGTATAAAACGCGGACTGGGTGTAAAGTAACGAGTACCGAAGCTGTGAACATAAAATATTGATTTACCTCTGTCGATAAATACGTGATTTATAATACGTGGTGGTCACGGCATGTTACTTTACAAACGTTTTCTCTTTTGATATTTGAAAAAAAAATTCAAATAAAGTAAAGCAGAAATATTATCTTAATTCTCGCAATTTTTCTCATTTTTAATCTGCTTTATACCCTACGAGCAGAGCCCAGTTCAAACTTTACAGGCTCTGCTCGCAGGGTATCTGCTTTACAGCGGTTCATAAATAAAGGTCTATATTTCACAAAATGCTGGTAGACAATTAACTCTGATTTAATCCGTAGCAACACTTTTCTGGATATTACTGATAATGGCAACGATATGAACTATTTTTCAAATTTGCGAAAAGTTATCGGGCCCTGAAAGCCAATGTTTACATTAAAGATTAAAATTTTGTTGGTTTTGAAAGCTAGGCAATAAAACATTATAAGTTGACAAAACAAGTCGGGCTGGTTTGAGGGTTAAACAATACTTCACCATTCTATAGATTCTGATTTTAAATTGCAGTTCCGGGCCCGAAAAGTTCTCGGGACTTTCGAGAAACGGGCCCCTTGGACTACAGAACAGCAAAATGTACTGCCTCGCAAATTTGAAAATATTTCATATCGTTGCCATTATCAGTAATAGCCAGAAACGTGTTGCTGCGCATTTTATCAGAGTTAATTGTCTACCAGCATTTTGTGAAATTTGGCCTTTATTTATGAACCGCTGTAAAGAAGATACCCTGCGACCCCTACGTATTAAAAATCTACGTATTTATCGACAGAGGTAAATCATTATTTTATGTTCACAGCTTCGGTCCTCGTTATTTTACACCCAGTCTGCGTTTTATACCGATTCCATGATTCTCAGTCCACGTTTTATGCCCTAGTCCATGTTTTATACCCAGTCCGTAGTCCGCAGTCAGTAGTCCGCAGTCCGCAGTTCATGCTTTATACTGACCGATTTGAAAACGTTTTCCGGCTGTTAAACATTTTCGGATTTGGAGAATATTTTCGGATTTGAAAATGATTTTCGGATTGGATAAACTTTTTGGGATTTGTAAACGATTTTCGGATTTGGAAAATTATTTTTAGATTTGAAAAACATTTTCGGATTTGAAAACGATTTTTGGATTGGATAAACTTTTTGGGATTTGTAAACGATTTTCGGATTTGGAAAATTATTTTTAGATTTGAAAAACATTTTCGGATTTGAAAACGATTTTTGGATTGGATAAACTTTTTGGGATTTGTAAACGATTTTCGGATTTGGAAAATTATTTTCAGATTTGGAAAACATTTTCGGATTTCAAAATCTCTTCGGGATTTGAAAACGATTTTCGGATTTGGAAAATTATTTTCGGATTTGCAAAACATTTTCGGATTTGGAAAAATATTTTCGGATTTGGAAAAATATTTTCGGATTGGAAAAGAATAGTGGACAAGGATTTGAACAAATTACTTAGATTTGAAACTTTTTTCGAGATTTGAAAATTATTTTAGGATTGGCCCTTATCGGCTTCCGTACCTATACAGTGTCGACATGTCACTAGACCGTCACAATGTTTGATGCTGGGAGTGAAAGGTTTACTCCAGCTGTCTCCAAGCAATTTACTAAACTCATATACCACCTTAAACAACATAAAAAGCAGCACCGCAGGAAAGTGCTGCTCAATTCCTTTCATTTGAATGGTCACAATTTAGGATTTCACCCAAAAACTCAAAAGTAAGAATCGCCTTGTACAGCATAATAAACAGTACTGCAAGAAAATACAAAGAGTACTGCCCAGTAGCTTTTATTTTAATACTCACAGTTTAGGATTTGATCTTTTTTGAGATTCAAAAGTAAGATCCACAGCAATTAGGACTTAAACATTTGACTCTGGTACTCAAAAGTGTTACTATGGAGACAGAGCTTAGATACCTGAAGGGGGGCTTAGCACTCAAGAACTCATGTTTAAGTCCTTACCATAACAGTCACTAAGTGTTGTTGGTTACCGACTGTTATTAAACTGGATCCGGAGTTTCTTCTTTACGTAATTCTTCTTTTTTTTTTCAACTCAGATACCTGCAGATAACATTGCCATCATGACAACACCAAATCGACCGACTGAGAATTCAGCCTAAACTTACTCTTTATTGTTCATGTAACACTTACTTACTTATAGTTTTGAGACGTACACTCGGCTTATGTTGGTCCTTAAAAGAAGAACTAATTAAACGCACATATTAAAAAGAGCGGGTGTCGGGCATTATGTAGAGAAAATATTTTTAAACTCAGTTTAGTGAAGGAATAACAAATAAACCGTGGCTGTGAAAACTTAATTCTTTTCCGTTGTGGGCACCTTCTCCTAAGGTAGTACAAAAGAAGTGCAAAATTAAATCATCAGTTGAATAAGAGCTAACTAACTGGAGCGTCAGCTGCTTGATTTGGTATATCCAGTGACAACAAAAGACTTTATTTTTACGATCGGTATCTCAAAAGACGACGTCTATCATTTTTACAAAACGAGCATACAACGTTGAAATCCCAATGGGCCCTTTCGGAATCTTTATATATTTTTTTCTGGCATGTGAAACCTACATTTTGCAAGGCACTCATCCGTGTGTTAAGACCCGTTTACACGGGCGATTTTTTCTGCAATTTTTGTCGCACTTGTCGATGCAATTTTTGTCGAGCACAAGTTGCATCTTCAAATCGCATGTGTTAACGGGCGGCGATTTCAGTGCGATTTGGGCACGATCTGTCGCGCGATGTCGCAGAGGTTCGAACATGTTCGAAACCTGATTTATTATTTATTTACCAAATAAGTCTTCACTCTTAACAGAGTATTGCAGACTGCTTTAAATAATAAAATTACAATAATAAATAAAACAAAAACACAAAATTGCTGATCAATATGTAAAGTTACACGGGGATTGCCTAAATGAAGATAGCGAGGCAGATGCAATAACTTCTGGCGGGTGATTGTTCCACTGTGCAATTGTTCTAGGGTAAAAAGAGTTCTTGTAATAATCACATGTACAACGTGGCTGCTCAAATCGATGACTGAGAGACGAAAGCCTGGTGTCCATTCTACTCTTATTTTCTTTCTGAGAAAATAATTGGCGAGGATTTTTGGGAAATCACAGCAAATCAAAGCAAATGTCGCACCCGAATCGCACAGGAAATCGCCGCTAATTTACACTTGAGACAAAAGTTGCATTGGAGAGCGCGACAAAAATCGCATCAAAACTCGCATGTGAAAACAGGCCGTTAGGGTGCGGTTTTTTTTGGACATATTCTTGTCAATACTCTAACAAACCAATAATTTTTCAGGTACACATCGTCAAAGTAGCGACTTCTTTCCATATTTTACGAGAAATAATAATCCTTGTATTGCACGGCATTCATGGAAAGCAGGCATTTTTTAATTAACTGAAGTAGAGTTTTATTAGCATTGTTTTAACTAGATTTTGTATTGTTTAACATTAGCATTAGTTAGTAGTTTATTAATGATTTTTCTTATGCCTGATGAATTTTTTACCGTGCTTAAATAAAGTTATTGTATTGTATTGAAGAATAGGTGCAATATTTAGAGGTATTCTGTTTTTGGAATGATCCGAATGTCCCAAAAACACGCGCCCTTAATCTCGTCAAAATGGAAAATACGCCGGTTATTTTTAGTTGCACAAAGTCACACACGTCACGGATCCGATTAGAAAGATAAATAAGAGGGAAAGCTACCTTTAATACGCGAGTCGGGGTTTTGGTCGAGGGTCGAGTGTCGAGGGTAACATGTCGAGGGTCGAGGGTACAAAGTCGAGGGTCGAGGGTAACATGTCGAGGGTCGAGGGTTCAAAGTCGAGGGTCGAGGGAAACATGTCGAGGGTCGTAAAATCTTTTTCATAGATAAAAAAAGATAAAAAAAAGTAAAAAGTAAATATAGTTTTCCCGGTTTTTTGTCGGCGGTAAAACCATTACAAGGTGATGACAAATATTGGCAGCATTGCGGAACGCCCTACTCCCAGTACTTTTTTGTCCTCTCCCAGTACCTTTTTTCGCTCGCACGCTACTTCACATCTTGCAATCTTTATGTCTGTAAGACGCATGTTCGTAGGTAGAATGCCCACGAAAGCTCCAGCAAAACGTCTGGTACCCAGCGTGTGTTCTGTCGTGAATTGTAATAACAGTTGTCGTGAATTGTAATAGTATACCTGTCGTGAATTGTAATAACCCGTTGTCGTGAATTGTAATAATCCGAGCTGTCGTGAATTGTAATATTACATTAACGTGAATTGTAATAAGTGTTATAAAAAATGAACAATTAGCGAGATTTATCTATGAAACCCGTGTTTCAATCTCGTGATGTAAAATTATTTTTTTGCTGGCTAACATACTTCAAAAAAATACTTAGAGTTCTAGAAATTCTATCTCTTAGAAAAACCAGTTCTTCTTGCTTCAAAGTTGAGATTAATTTTAAAAATACTTACTTAAAGTGGTACTATGATCAAAATTTTGCACTTCCCTTTCTCTTCAGTTTTGGAAAGTAGAAGTGCTAAATACTTACCATGCCAAATTTTAAGTTCAAATTCCAACGGGAAGAGCAGTTATTTTAAACGTAAAGTTCAGCTTCGGCTTGCCGCCATTACTCGATTTAAAAATGGCCGAGAACCACATAGGGAGCTGGATCTAGTTGAGTCGAGAGGAAGTTGACGTCATATTCGCAACATAACAATGGCCGCTTCGTTGCGTGGAAAGGTTGATCTCGCATAAACAAGACCTTTAGTTTAATCTTGGTGGTTCCAGGGCCTGCTTTATGCTGAAGATGTTTTTGTAAACGTTCGAGAAGATGCCTCCTGTTAATTTTGTACAACACGGGCGCCGAAACATTCTCAAAAGGCTGAATTTCTTTACACAAATTGTCTACCAGCCAGTTCTGTGAGAGTTCAACGCGCCGAACCACACAAGATGGATACTTTCTTTTGACAATACAGTATAACAGGGGAAACTCAACCACTAGGAACCAATTTATAATAGTCTTCTTCTGCTACTACCGCGAGATTTACTTTCCAAGGGAATTTGAGAGACTGAGTGAAACGCGTGAACCAGGAGGATTCGAAAATAAACTGTTGATTGTTTTCATGAATATTGTGAAACAACATACCGGGTGAGTGGCGTACATGTATGCATTTTTTGTTTCTCAAACGTGCACATCAACTGGCTATATAGCTTCTGAGGTTTGAGTTTTTTTTAAATACTCCATAGATACTACATGTTATACAAACTAATAGCTTATGACATAAATTGGCCTGGTTGTTTCTAAATATTCTCCTTTTTGTAGCACATTTTCAAATACACTCGCATGAGACTGTATTTTCTGATTACAGGAACTGAAAATATTCTTGTTGTTATCCAATTTATTATCCGTGTTCTTAGTTTTCAATTTTAAAGTTACATCAAATTGTTGTTTATTGACACATGATAACTGTTGTATTGTTGTTGGTCATTGTTATTTATTCTGCAATATTTTCAGATTAAAAATTTAATAAAGCACAGTGCAGTGGGGCTGCATCCTTGATGCATCTTGTACTACTTTTTTTTACATTTTAAAGGGGTAATGTCTAGGGGATTTTGTTTTCGTGTGCAAAACTACTAATTATTTAACTAACTAACTTTGGCTCTTGGATCAAAGCGATTCCTTCAACAGAGAACAAGTAACAGAAATTAAGTGATTTTTCCAATACGCAAAGGAAGAATCATTTTTTTTATTTAAGTTGCAATCCAGTCCATGTGCAGTCAAAGACGCTTAATTATAGTTTCATTGTCAACAAAACTAAAGCATTATTTTTTTGATTTCCTTTACAAATGTGTTTTTTTTTACTTTCGAAAAGGTACTAGTAACAGGTTGCATTGCCCTAGTTATGAAACATTTCTGTTTACAATCAGGATAGCATACTCCATTTAAATTTGTTCCTTTTAGTCATATATATGTTTGGATTTAACATTGAAATCTACCCAAAATGAAACTGTGAGGCAATATCTCCCAAGGTGGTTTCTTCGAAGCACTCAGAGTGTGTGTGTGATGTAGTGAGCAATGTTGGATTATTACCCAGCCACTTTCTTTGTGTGTATTTGCAATACCTCTTTTCATTAACTTTCCTGTTAATGGAGAATCTGACCCCATAAACAACTAAGGATAAAGAAATGTTAACAGGTCAGATAACTAATTACCTGCAAAGCCATCGTGCTTTCTAATAAAGGTACAGTTGAATGCTATTAGATATCTTTTATAACAACACAGTTGGAAGGGCAATTTTAAAGAAAAAACATTGGATTTAATTCAATTGGGACAGAGGAAACTGTCTGCAATAATCAATATTATTGTCAGTATTAAGCAGCATCTATAAAGCAGAGCTCCATACACAGTGTACTGTATACAAGCAAGATTAACTTTTTTGTTTATAAAACATTTTATTTACTTTAGTAAGCCTAGTTTTCATTTACTGCTATTTTCTGTGTTTTTTTTTTCATTGAGCTCCTGGCTCAGCACATAAAGGGTTCATGTAGAGTTTTGACATTTTTCACTGACAAAGTATTTTTTAGCCAATAATGTACTCTCTTGCTCAAGTAATAACAGGTTCATATAAGATAGAGTAAATGGAGCCAATCAGGCCAAAAGATCCTGTATTTTCACAGAAGGAAAGGACAAAATATATTTTCAAAGGTGTGGGATGCTTATGTCTAACCGAATCTCTTTTAAATCAGCTAATGGTAACCAGCAACAAGAGCAACAGAAATTATGGTATTTTGCTTTTGGATAATAAAACACAATTTATTGTAAGTGAAAAATGTCAAAAATCAAAATTAGCCCTTTATACACCTAGCTACTCAATGTATCCAGGGTGTATTGCAGGTAAGGTACCATCAAATAAATTATCAAGGTGTTTATTTGCAAACTAATGTACTTCGAGGAGCATTTCTGGTATGTACTGGAAATATACTGCTCGTGATGTTCTCTAGGAAGGGCCTTCCTCATACAGTGTCTGCATACTGGTAGTTCAACTGAACTCAACTTTGCAGGCAATTTCTTTCTTCAAAAGGAGGGGGGTTAATAGAGGATTTTCAGTATGTCAAATATCCAAGATATTTGGAGTTTTTTATGATCTGCTATTTTGCAGGGCCTTCTCTGAGGCCATGAGAACCTGGCTTTAATAAAGAATAAGAGCAAAATAAGAAACCACAGTATTGCCTTGTGATCTCTTGTGCTAAGCTACAATGTATTCCTTTCACCCACACACTGTTGAAACAGCAGTAAGTTTTAAGGCAACAAGATGATAGTAACATGTAACAGTATTAATAAATTTCTTTCTGCAAATTCCTTTCTTAGAAAATCAAATGGTTATATATATATATATATATATATATATATATATATATATATATATATCAATATGTTCATTCTTTCAAAACTTGCACATTAAACTTTCATATGCCTAATCTTGTGTGATTTTGGGAGAATTAAAAAAAAATACACACTGACAGATGCTAGCTGTTCCAGACTTAAGAACCCAGTGCTTATTATTGTGTTGACTTTGCACGAGGCTGAGTAACTGATTTGCTTGATTCACTCGGATTTATGCATCCTTGGAGACCAAGGAGGGATAAGGAAATTTAACTACAGTGTATGTGCTACTGGGACTATTGACGGGGTTTACAATAATTCAAGATGTCAGCTACCTGAGCTGTACACTTGATGTCTGCAGTGTTATCAACAACAGTAAGAACAACATCGTTTACTTTTCTACAACACCAATTTATTCGTTTAGTTTTGCACTGTAGAAACTCAAGGAACTGAATCCAGTGAAAAATAGTAATCGAGCAGTTGACTTTATTTGCTCTCAGTTATGGCTAAACTTCAGTGTGGAATGCTAATACACGTATTGTAAACAAAAGTCAAGATTCGATGCTTCCGCAAACAGCCATTATAATCCGCTTACCAAACTTAAACGGGGAAAAGTTCACCATAAATATTTAAAAAAAATCCTTATCGTACCATGTATAAACGTCCGCTTGCTGAGTAAAAATTCCTTGAAATTGACGGTCTTCTTCGGCTTCTTGAGCCATGCTTGTTTCCCAATCGGCAGCTTATTCTCTGAAGCCATGCATACGTCGCCAAATCCCCATGAAACGAAATAGGTCCTGAAAATTCATCAAGTTCTTCGCCAAAATTGTCCTTCGCAACGCTTTACGACGAACTGGAAAGTAAATTTTACGGCGAAGACGTCTCCAAATCCTTTTCTTTTGGTGGTTCTTTCGCTGTTGTCCAAGGAATGGCCCCGATCTTCGATCTTCGTTGCGAATATGACGTCACGAGACAACTCACACGTGAGACCGCTTTCTAAAATAATCACGGGCTTGACTTTTTAAACTGAGTAATGGCGGACTGGACCCATAAAAATTTTAAAAAGTAAAATAAAGTAAAATTTTAAAAATGTTAAATAATATAGCTTAATTTAATAATTTAATTTAATAATTGATCTTTGATTAGCCGTACCTTGCTTTTCTCAAGAGCCAGTTTCAAGGCCGCACTTTCATCTTCTTGCTGGTATAAACTTAACCATTCAGGGAAGGTTTCTGCCTCGTCACCGGAAACAACTTTAGCATATGATTGTACGCCCTGACATCCCGGATGAAAAAAGAAATTCCAGAAAAACAGAATTGTTCTGCCACGCTACAGTTAAAACTATAAGCTCCGCGAAGTATAACGAGTGAAGTAATGTGATACGGTCAACACCCTTGTCGATAGTTCCCATTTCTCGCTGCACTGACCGCATGCTGGATGTTATATATTGCCTGGTCGCACTCGAGAAAGAAAACGTATAGCGAGCCGAATGTTTTATTAAAACTGAAAAAGATACATTTTAATGATCTAAGACCAAGCAAAGGATCCACCGCTTAACTTGCCGCCCAAGCTTTCAAGATGGCGAAAAGAAACTGAGCGCTGAGAGGTTTGTTTTCACTCCTCACTAGAACACACGCTGGGTACCAGAAGTTTTGCTCGCGCGAGCCGCGCACTTAAGATCGTGGAGCTTTCGTGGGCATTCTACCTACGAACATGTTAGCGTCTTACAGACATAAAGATTGCGAGCGAAAAAAGGTACTGGGAGAGGACAAAAAAGTACTGGGAGTAGGGCGTTCCGCAATGCTGCCAATATTTGTCATCATTTTGTCATGGTTTTACCGCCGACAAAAAACCGGGAAAACTTTATTTACTTTTTTCTTTTTTTTTATTCGATGACAGTCTATGAAAAAGATTTTACGACCCTCGACATGTTTCCCTCGACCCTCGACTTTGTACCCTCGACTTTGTACCCTCGACATGTTACCCTCGACCCTCGACATGTTACCCTCGACACTCGACCTATGTTAATTTTCCCGCTTTGCCTCATTTTCGCTTGAAATTCCGTTTGTACTTTGCAAACGCTGACGAGGCAAAGATATTCATATGGATATAAAAGAATAATAAAACGGACATTATTTTAGACCAAGGTGTGTACGATAGAACGTAATTTTGTTTACTAGTTTTGTTAATCAAGTTCACAGTTAAAACGGCCAGGCGGAAGAGAACCGATACAAATTCTTTAAATGTATCGCGTAAACTACACTGTAAAACCGTACATCCTTGATTAATCGCCGCGGGCGCTTGTTTAAAATTCAGTTGAGACCTCAGTCAAGTAGTTTTGACAGTCTTGATTCCTATTTCCACGTTTGCCACTTGGAAATCTCAAGCGAACTCAGAATTTTTGTTCTTTTATTTTTGCATCTCAGATATGCGTAAAAGACACCTTTTGGTATATCCGGTGAACAAAAGACTTTATTTTTATGATCGGCATCTCAAAAGACGACGCCAATCATGTTAACAAATAAACGACCATACAACGTTGTAATCCTAATCGGCACTTTTGGAATCTGTATTCTTTTTTCTGGCATGTGAAACATACATTTGAAAAACACTCATCTGTGTGTCAACCTCAGTCATATGAAAAAATAATCCGGTTATTTTTAGGTACCTCGTGGATATTCGATGATTCACCCCGAGGGCATAATAATCACATATCCCCTAGCTGCCAAAAAAAATAACCCTTATTTACATGTCTCGCTTTAAAGAACCCTCAGCTCTTGTATGTCTTGACAATCCATAGTAGAAAGCAATAAACCTTATCACTTCCTTTTCTTACAACACTTTACGATAACGAGTTTTCAATTTTTCTTTTTTTTTTTTTAAGAAGGCCGTGTAGTTACTTACTATTTAATCATCCCGACAGGAACTTAATGCATACGCGATATGTATTGCAACAAACAAATCCTGTTTATACTTATACATTTGATAATACACTTAACGAAAACTTGTCCATTTCAAGGGCAGCATTTCGACCAAAGGTGTTCAGTAAATCATGCCGGGTTAATAACACGTGAAATCGGCTTTAAATTTTGAAAAAAAAAAAAAAACTCGTTTATGATGATGATTTTATTCCGGAAAATTCAAAGTATACACACATATATACTCCGTATAAAACATACACATAAATCGCCATAAATTAAATAATATAATGATGAAGAATGAAGGCAGCAAAAATAGAACATAATTTTACCATCTTCATACGAAACGTCTTCTTCGCACCTTTGTTTTTTTGTCTCTAAACATTCTTGGATGCCCTTTCCTCATATTTAAAAGCTTCGACTCTAGTGATAAAAATTGCGATTTCGAAAAAAAACTGTCCAATATGAAGTGGTTTTGAAGGCGAACACAAAGAGACTGAGCACCAAGGTATTGCAGGCGTTGTAATGTTATATTTACAGAACAGCTTAGTTTCACACGCCATGACTTGTCCACCTTGATATCCCGGTCGGATATTCTTCTCCACAGAACTATGTTAACGTTTGAAATTGTCTTCTGCTTCGTGGAAAGGAGCAACTGTAAAGTAAGAGAAGAATGTCGGCTGTATGTAATCATATGAGCTTTCAGTGAGATATCGATTGGATCTGATTTCGATTGTTCTGTTTAGTCGATTCACGGCTGAACGATTCCTCATCGCCAGATTCCTCGTCAAAATCCTCAGCGATGTTTGGGTTCATTTGAGATCTGCGAGCATGCTTAACAACGACCCACAACATAAAAAAACCAACGATAGCCACACAAGCGAGAAGCAAAGATGGAGTAACTCCTCCAGTGAAGCTCTTGATATAGCGGACTGTCGACGAACTGTTCTGAGGAAAACCATCCAACATCATGAAAAATACCTTGTATCACCGACGCATGAATGTTACATAAAAGTCAACCGTGAAATCGTTATTTCTTTGTAAAAATTGTTAGCGGAAGTTATAATATATTGCGCCTTAGGTGAAAGATTCTCAAGTGCTCTTGCACAGGTGGGAGCTGTCTGCTAAATCGCGAAAATGCAAATCATTTTTCAGGCGCCAAAAAAAGCCACAGAGATTGTATATTTCTAGGGCGAAACCTTGACTTCTAAGAAAATACAATTTCTGATTGTTTTTCTAAACTTTCAGTAGGTGATCGGTGATTTTATAAAAAGCAACATTAACAGTGTTCATGTAAATGTCTGATGGCCTTTTTAATAAATAAAAATTGGCTCCAAAACATCATGAGCGCTCCGTCACAATTAAACGCCCCATGGCAAAAACGGCTGTAGGGGAGAACCACCTTGTACGGGTGGAAAATCTGTCTACAGTAGCTTAATTCTAAAATGCAAATCATCTTCATTTAAAAAAAAAATTATAGGGAAAGACCTTTACTTCTAAGAATTTATAATTTCCTATTGTTTTTCTAAAATTTCAGGAGGTGATTGGCGATTGAAAAAATAAAGAGAAACATTAGCGGTTTAATCTCGTGATAAAGACAGGCAGTTAGCAGTCGGAACGTCGCTGTGATCCACATCTTAAGTGACCACATTGCGAGACAAAAGATAAAGACTGAAGCTACCATTTTGAAACCACCACTATGAATAACAACATTTTTTCATGACATTAGCTGTTTACATTTGAATGCCTGATGGCCTTTTTAATGAAAAAAAATTAGCCCCGTCATTATTAAACGCCCCCTTGAAAAAACGACTATTCGAAAGTACCGAGTTTATATCAATACGCGTATGGTAACCTCCAACACAGACATTATATGAGCTTGTTACGCAATCGGCCCAAAAGAACCTCTGCGTAGGATGCGCCCAAAACACAGGAATTAAGTCTCTAGAATAACCACCACAGACGGGAAAATTTTTCTTGATAATTACTTAGTTGCCGATTGTCAAAGACCAGGGGCGTTTGTCATTGGGGAAGTCCGGAGGCATTATCCGTCAGAACATTATGAAAACTTAGATTTAAGGCGATCCTTTTATTCTGCATTTTGAAGCATAATTCAGCAGCACCTTTTAGTTGCCTGACAACACTATATTTATGGAGGATTTCCTTACAAGGTAGGAAAAAATAGGAACTTTCATAACAGCCTGCAAATTTGATCATTTGAATTCCTAACTTAGTATTCCTTTTTTCACAATTTTGTCGTTCCAAGCATTATTTTGAAAGTTTCAATCCTTTTTTGAGCCCGTTTAGACAAGTATGTTCCATCTAACTTTTGAATTTGCGGTTGGTGAAAAAATCATATTTAGCTTGCTCATTCAAATAAACGCTATGGAGCTGCACATTCCTGTCATGCTGTCCGCCTATTATGTTGTATTAGAAGGCTTTAACTTCGAGTTTATGGACCTTTCTAAAGCGTGACGTTCCAAAAATTTTAATATGAAATTTACGGCATCCTCCGCCAAACTATTCTCAAAACAAAGCAAAGTATGGGCTGTTTATATGTTTAGCTAGCCATGGCGGAGTCTGTGTTTAGCCACATCTTGATGTATTCTTGAATCTGTTGCCGTGCCTCTGTTAACTGTGGTGGGTCTGATGGTGTTGCTGGGTACATATTGGCACAGTGAGCCGTACCTACATAAGATAAAGGTAACTGGTAAAGTCGCACACGAGCCACAGGGAACCCACTCAGCCGGAGCTAAACCCAAAACAACTAAGAGTATTGCTACTCCCCAGCAGTTTATCGTCGGTAACCCATACGCCTAGGTGGAGAGATAACGTGGAGTAAAGTTTCTCATCTAAGGAAACAAAACTTGTACCAACAAGATGTTAAAATATATATTCAGTCTTACCTTTGATAAAGATCGCTTGTTCTGTGGAAGATACATTCTTTACTATACCGAGTGCATGCCATGGATCAATAGAGCCATTTGGAAAAACAATCTGCATAAGGGTAAATAGCCGGTTTTTAAAATGCCGTAAAACAAAATTGCATCTAGTCAATAAAAAAAACACAAACAACACAAATGACCACTCCGACCAAGTGGAGTTAAACGCACGCAAATCACGATCGTTTTTTATTTTTCTGATTGGTTCGATCACATCGCACTCTTTTTTTAAACCAATGAAAGAACAAAACTCAACATATGCGACACCGTAAAAACCCCTTTTTGTTTAATACACATTCAGATCCTCAATTGAAAATCGCTCCATTAGCCAAGTAAACTCTTACGCAGGTCGTCACACAACGTCTTTCTCTCCAAGTGGGGAGAGGCGTTGCGTGACTATTGATGGACGGACTAATTTCTCTTCGAGGGGAGGTGGTTGTGGCACTTTCTTCAGCAGCACATATATTTTTCGCGACCAACTGTTGTGCATAACTTTGCAATTTGCTTATTACTTCGTTTCACTATGCATGATTTTTTTTTTTCTGCAAAGGCTTGCAGGATTATTTTTGTATTTGACCAACACTCCAACCTTTACCAAGCTTTTCAATGCAAACAAATCTTCATAGGTGAACATTATCATAAATCACCTTGCTTGATGCTATTCCGTATCCTCCATAGTTAGTGTTTGTTTGATCAACACCACTTTGAATGTTTGTAGCATTAAACTGAGGACCGTATATGTCCATACATTGCTGAATGGAAAATCTACGATCACAAAATACAAAAACACATTAAACCTTTTTCAAAGGACACGCTTTTCAAAAAATACATTAAAATACATTGTAAAATTCTCTCTTTGAAATGTGTTTGCTGTAAATTTCATTAAATACAATATAAAAATTTAAACCTACATTACATTAGGTAATGTTCTCTGCAACTTGTTTCGTAACGGCTAAACCGGTGCGTTGCGGCGTCGTGGGACTAGTCTGCATAACAGGTGTTATTGAGACGCTCAAGCGGGTTTTAGGGCGCGAGCGCGAAGCGCGAGACACGCACGCGGAGAGAAAAGAAAAATTATTATTATTTTTCTTTTCCCTCCCCGTGCGTGTCTCTCGCTTCGCGCTAGTGTCTCGCGCTACGCGATCGCGCCCCAAAACCCGGCTAGTACTTGGTGTAAGCCGGACTATTATGTCCCGGGCCTCACCCATATGCGTAAGAGTGGTGCAGTGTGTCACTTTCAGTGCTTGTACTCATTCTAGAAGTCCGTTGTGCCTTTAGTAGCTGAAGTGTCCGTAGTAGTTGTAGTATCTGTAGTAGCTGTAGTATCTGTAGTATCTGTAGTATCTGTAGTACCAGTAGTACGTGTAGTAAGTGTAGTATCTGTAGTATCTGTAGTAAGTGTAGTAACCGTAGCAACTGTAGTATCTGTAGTAACTGTAGTAACTGTAGTATCTGTAGTAACTGTAGTATCTGTAGTATCTGTAGTATCTGTAGTAGCTGTAGTAACTGTAGTAGCTGTAGTAGCTGTAGTAGCTGTAGTAACTGTAGTATCTGTAGTACCTGTAGTAACTGTAGTAAGTGTAGTAACTGTAGTAACTGTAGCAACTGTAGTATCTGTAGTATCTGTAGTAACTGTAGTATCTGTAGTATCTGTAGTAACTGTAGTAGCTGTAGTAACTGTAGTAGCTGTAGTATCTGTAGTATCTGTAGTAACTGTAGTAGCTGTAGTAACTGTAGTAGCTGTAGTATCTGTAGTATCTGTAGTAACTGTAGTAGCTGCAGTAGCTGTAGTAACTGTAGTAGCTGTAGTAACTGTAGTAGCTGTAGCAACTGTAGTACCTGTAGTATCTGTAGTACCTGTAGTATCTGTAGTATCTGTAGTATCTGTAGTACCTGTAGTAACTGTGGTAAGGGTAGTATCTGTAGTAACCGTAGTAGCTGTAGTAACTGTAGTATCTGTAGTACCTGTAGTAAGTGTAGTAACTGTAGCAACTGTAGTATCTGTAGTAGCTGTAGTATCTGTAGTAACTGTAGTATTTGTAGTAACTGTAGTAGCTGTAGTAACTGTAGTAGCTGTAGTAGCTGTAGTATCTGTAGTAGCTGTAGTATCTGTAGTAACTGTAGTAGCTGTAGTAGCTGTAGTATCTGTAGTAACTGTAGTAGCTGTAGTAGCTGTAGTATCTGTAGTAGCTGTAGTATCTGTAGTAACTGTAGTAGCTGTAGTAACTGTAGTAGCTGTAGTAGCTGTAGTAGCTGTAGTATCTGTAGTAGCTGTAGTAGCTGTAGTAACTGTAGTAGCTGTAGTAGCTGTAGTAGCTGTAGTAGCTGTAGTATCTGTAGTATCTGTAGTAACTGTAGTAACTGTAGTAGCTGTAGTATCTGTAGTATCTGTAGTATCTGTAGTAGCTGTAGTAACTGTAGTATCTGTAGTATCTGTAGTAACTGTAGTATCTGTAGTAACTGTAGTATCTGTAGTACGTGTAGTACCTGTAGTACGTGTGGTAAGTGTAGTAAGTGTAGTAAGGGTAGTACCTGTAGTACCTGTAGTACCTGTAGTATCTGTAGTATCTGTAGTACCTGCAGTATCTGTAGTAAGTGTAGTAACTGTAGTAACTGTAGCAACTGTAGTACCTGTAGTATCTGTAGTACCTGTAGTACCTGTAGTATCTGTAGTATCTGTAGTACCTGTAGTAACTGTGGTAAGGGTAGTAACTGTAGTAGCTGTAGTAACTGTAGTAGCTGTAGTAACTGTAGTAACTGTAGTAGCTGTAGTAACTGTAGTATCTGTAGTATCTGTAGTAACTGTAGTAGCTGTAGTATCTGTAGTAGCTGTAGTAAGTGTAGTAACTGTAGTATCTGTAGTGTTGTGTTTTGGGCTTTTTTACTCGATCAGCAAACCGCAAAACTCAAGGTGGCCTGTGCTCTCGGACCTCTACCCTGGGTGCAAGAGGCTCTCTCGCGTCCCGCACATCTCTCACTGATTACACGTCTCTTGTGTTTCTTCTATTTACGCCGCAAGAGAGAGCCTCTGGACCAGAGTGTGATTTCTTTGAGAGCGCCGAGCCAATAACAAGCCCAGTTATACAGCTACTACACATAGTAATCTACACTTACTACAGATACTACAGATACTACAGTTACTACAGATACTATACTTACTACACGTACTACAGATACTACAGTTACTACAGATACTACACTTACTACAGCTACTACACTTACTACAGATACTACACGTACTACACGTACTACTGGTACTACAGATACTACAGATACTACAGCTACTACAGATACTACAACTACTACGGACACTTCAGCTACTAAAGGCACAACGGACTTCTAGAATGAGTACAAGCACTGAAAGTGACACACTGCACCACTCTTACGCATATGGGTGTGGCCCGGGACATAATAGTCCGGCTTACACCAAGTACTAGCCCAAAACCCGCTTAAGCGCCCCCCAATAACGCTTGTTGTGCGGTATATACTTCATGTTAACACACCATATAGGGATCCTATCATATAAGGATCCTAAAAACTCATTTTAAAATAGTTAGCTTTTATTTACTGTTATGGGTAGTGATATCCATGACAGTAAATAAAAGCTAACCATTTTAAAATGAGTTTTTAGCCCTAAATAAGCGCGGATTCTTTGATGTGCATAAATTAAAACTCACCATGAAGTATATCCCTGTTGTGCAGGCTATCGTGGGACTGAACTGAGTTCCTTGGGAGATGTTTAATACAGTAGGCAATGATTCTTACAACTTGCCTTGATTTCGACCGTAGCCGTGACGATAACTGGTTGATCACACAAATTTCTGCTACACAAGTTGCAGGAGCACGTCACATTCTAAAGGTCCAGACACATGGTGCAACTTTTTCTTGCAATGAACGTTGTGCCGACAGGACTTTTGGGAATGTCACATGATGCAATTTGTTGCACGCAACGTCGCAAAAGTAGAACTCGATTCTACTTCTGCAACTGTTGCGCGGAACGTGGCAAGTTGCATCGTGTGTCCGGGACTTAAAGAAGCGCTTAGTGCTGCAAACTCTTTGCCGCTTTGCCGCTATCGCTTTGCAAAAAGTAAAACGGAATTCTACTTCTTGCAACGATCGTGGCAAAGAAAATGTTGCGATAAAGACCCTTTGCTTATGCAGCGTATTTTATACCGGGCAACTTGTCTTCGTCCAACTTAGCTTGTCTTGTGTTGGAACAAAATAACGAGACAAGTTGCACAGAACGTTGCCTAGTGTAACAGAGGCTTAAATGCCTTATGGAAAAAAACTCTAGCTATTTTTTTAGCTTACTGCGTACGTCAAAGGGAAGAGCTTTCCAAATGGTTGATTATCAGAATCAGACGTTTGATAAAACCCAAACTCGGTACATGTTTGATACATCCACTGCCGACCTGAAGAACAACACAATATAACAAACAAGAGAGTTGAAGTGTAACATTATAACAGGAATGTTAACTGAATGACAACGAAAAAATAATGCAAGTTAAGGACCGTTTAAACGGTTCAGCATTTGCTTCAACATTCGTAAACATTTGTTGAACCAAATGTTGAGACCCTTTGAACAGGTCTTGCAACATTGTTGAAACTTCAATGTTGTTGAAAGACTTGAAAGGCGTTAAAAGTGAACTGAAAAGTGTTTGTGGATGAAATACGGAAGTCGGAAGTCTGACCATTCAAGAGATTAAGCTACTGAACAATATCTTCCTGCGGTGTTGTTTATTATGCTGTTGGTGCTGTACCTCGTTCATTTTTGTCATCGAAAGATTTTAACATTGCTTACCTCCTTCAGAAGCACTACTGCTCCATGAAGTGTTCTGCAAACTTGTGATCATGCTTTTGTAGTTTGAGTCAAGGCACTTGGACTCATATGTTTGGAGCATTAATGAGTTTACTTTAGCATAGCGAGCCAGTGAATCTCCAATGTCTTCGTTATTCATTATGCCACATAATGTATCTATCGTTATATTTGTTCCAACTGCACCCTTTGAGAAAAACAACAACAACAATATAACTTTTTCAGGAAATTAACGTTTTGTACAAAACCAATCGCATGGAGAGTTTTATACCTGGACGTTGAAAATGGCCAAAACAATAAAGCACTCAGCGGGGTTTGTCAAGGTGGCCTTAAGTTGAGTATAGAGAACTTCGACTGTAGATTCGCAACGACGATTTCAAGCCCAACATTGTTTTGTTTTCTCGCTGCAAACACGTTGCAAGTTTTTCTTTCAGCTTCAATAACTTGCCACATGTTTCGACATGATGCGAGCTTGCGACTCCGTTTGGCCGCCAGGGGCTAGTTCTTCCCCGTTTGGCCACCAAACGCAACTTGTCGAAAGTCATGCAATTACAAGCGTGACCGCGCGGGACTAGGCCAACCAAACTTGGGAGCCAGCTTATGACTCTGATCCAACGAAAGGCAACACAAGTTGTCATTTACCAAAGACGTACGCGTGCTGTTACACGGTGTCGTATTTTAACGCAACAATGTTGTGCTTACAGTATAGACTACTTGTGGTTCATTCCATTATTTGATTAGTATAATTTCAGTTTCCAAACCTCAGTATTCCAATATCCTTATTTAAATGCACATAAAAAGGCTGAATGATCGAAATAAATAGATATATAGATGACATGTACCTCAAATGCTCTGTTATCCTTGTTGTACTGAACAACGCCAGCAAAATTTCCAGATAAGTCAGATGCAAACGTAGCCACATCATTTACTTTGTCTTTATCAAGTGGATCACAGAGTCTGTAAAAAGAAAATCAAGGTAACTGTACTAATAAAAAGCTATCAGAGATGAAATACTATACTGTATAAGCAACGACCTTCTTGTTTTCAGATTTAGCATCATTTTAATATGATACAGTGGAGCCTTTACTAACAGCCACCTCCCATGACTGCCATGTTTTCTTGTCCTGACTTCTTATTTATTCACTTAAATCCTCTAATTGATGACCTTCCCATACCGGCCACCTCTTTAAAACGGCCAGAAAGGTCTGTCAGTTCAAGGAGGTCATTGTGGAGAGGTTTAACGGTATTTTCATACATGGGCAAATTTATACAAAGTTACATTTCATTGCCTCACTGGGCCGGCTAGCGTCTGTGCATCTAGATTTGACTTTGTCAGCATCAACTTAAGAATCTTTTCTGGCACCAGAGAACTGCCAACTTGAAGAAAAAAGATCTAAAGGGTCCTGAAGAGTCATGTGTCTTTGACAAGGGAGTTTCTGTTACAATCTACTGGTATGTGGAATTTAGAATGTAACAAAGATTATAATGTAAGAAAGTTGTAGAACCGTAACCATAATCATGAATAAATATAAGAACGTTTTCTGACTAAAATGTTTTAAAAAAGATCTTATGATCACAACAGTATGCCGCTTGGAGTGTCATTAGCAGTACACATAGTTCACTAGATGGTTCAATACCAAAACCTTTATACAATAAAAACAATCTGAACGAAAATACAACCCACTGACACTTACAAGAACAAATCAGTGAGCTGTTTTGCACCTTCTTTAGAGGACAGTAATGAATTCAATGTCTTGGTAGCATTTGCAATATTTTTAACACAGTCTTGTCCTGTTGTACCAAGTGATGCAGTGACAACATCCATGTACTCTGGAAAATCAAGCTTCGCAAAGACAGGGGCACTTGAAGCAACGGCACCTGCAAATGCAAAGAAATTTGAGAAATTGGATCTACACTGCTATTTGCCAGGGTTATCTCTCACTGCCATTTTGAATAATAATAAGACCCTGGGTACAAGGTCAGTACAATTCAAAATTACCAACCATTCACTAGATGAGGATATTTGAGTCTGAACCAAGCAGACAGTGATCCGGGGTAGGAGCCACCAAATGAAATCCACTTGCTTGATGTCAAGTTAAACTTCTTTGCCACTGCGTTACGAAAGGCTGCCAGGTCAGCAAGAGCTTGTTCACTGTTAAGATACCTGAGGCTTGCATCACTCATGTCACTAAGCAAAACACAAAGATACATGTATTAACATATTAATGAAACCAAGAAGATAAAACAGGCTTATGCTGTAAACCTCTTTGTAGTTCAATTGTTCCTGATTGTTTAGAGCGTCCAAGCAGTGTGTGGAACTTGCACACTTGTTAGGTGTGTTGTCTACTTTCAGGCTTGTGCATCATATTGGGCGAGTTGGTGGGTGGGGTCTTAATCTCACACAAGTGATTGGAGTGGTTGTCAAAAGGTTTGGAAGGAGCCCTAATACATTAATACAGTAGTTGTGGTTCCCCTGAGTGGGGTGGGGGGGGGGGGGGGGGGGGGGGGATTGGGGCATACCCACTGTGCATGTGTTTCACCTTGCACCTTCCCAACCAACCCAGGGAGGAGAAAATACTAACTGGCGCCAAAACCTTTCTTATGGGGGCTTAGTGACCTGTATAAAAGACATGAAACTTTAGATGAGGGTACCAGATTTCCATTTGTATTGCCTATATTGGATTTGCAAGACGTGATATTTAAATCCAATAATATCTACCTACCTTGTTGGTTGACTTTTTCCATAAAAGCGGTGCTCCAGTAGGAATGTAAAAGCACCAAATACTTGCGCATTCTTCATCATATCACCAACTGTCAGCCATATTGGACTGGCCTCACCTTCGCCTCCAATCATAAGAAAAACAGGCCCGTTTGGCTTCACATGGAAGTTATCATTATAAAAGTACCTTTGCTGCCATGTTTTGGTGTTTGAGTCATCAAAATGATCAAGCCGTTGTGTAAACCACTGGTCTTGAGGAAGATCTTTGACATTTATGTTGTCAATTGCAGGAGCTGCAAGCATTCCCCCACGCGGTCTTCCACGTACAAATTGAAGGGAACCGCGAGAGAAGGTAACAAATCCAAGAAGAAGTATTATAAAGTGAAGTGAACGGATGAAAAGCGTCATATTTGTGGAGGAAATAAACGAAAATATTAAAAACTGCCGCAATTGCAAGTCGAACGAAAGCGCCTGACAGTCATGTGGGGTTCGTGACAGTGACAAAAGATACCGTGACGGATAGCCGCGTCTGCTGACCGTCTGCTGTGATATGTGTCACGCGACATGAGCCCACAATGCCTTATCTTCATAATTGAGCATGCGCAATTTCAAAAAGCTAAACTTTCAAGCGAGCAAGAAACATTATAAACATCAACAGATTTTCAAACAAAAACGTGAAATTTTCCCTTCTTAAAGAAATATTTATCCTTAATATATCATTGTACATAGTTCTATAATTTTTATAAGGCAGTTTTTAAAGATATTTATTAGCAAAAATGAACAAATTCGAAGCGTAAGTGTTTATAGTTTATTGAGATTTTTAGTCAGTTATTTGAGGTTTTATCTTCTCCAACTAATGACTTCCGTTTTTCAACAACAGACTCAAGTTTGATGACTCAAATAATGGTGACAACAGCGATGACAAAGAAGACGAAGAAAGCGAGCCAAGGAATACGGTATTAGTAAGCTTAAGTTTTATTTGTGAAAGAAAATAGGAAGAATTTTAACATCATCTTCATGTAGGCTTAAAATAAGCTTAAGCTTGTAAGATTGGGTCCGTTCACAGAATTTAGACTAAAGAGGGGAATGCGAAGTGGTCTTCATTTCAAGGCATAAAAGGAGACAAAAGTATTTAACCATACTTTTTCTCTCTTTATTCCAAAACGTGTGTATGTTAAGATGCATTATTACTATGTAAGTTCTGTCATATATATCCCTGGAACCACTTGCAAGCACACATTGATGTTGCGTTTTGTGTTTTATTTTATTTTATTTCATGCCAGTTCAGCTGGTGACAACATCAATAATACAACAAAAAATAGGTGAAATACTGTAAGCACAGGTGACATATGTACATGCAGCACTCAGTTGAGCTTTGTGTGGGCTTATACAATACATGTATGCCCGAGCTTATTTCATGCTGGTGCCCTCCAGTGAAGTTTTAAGCTTAAAAGAAAAAGTTTTTCTTGTGATGTGTGCTTGTGCTAAAAAATAAAACTGAAACATAAATCAACTGAAGTTTGCTAAACGAGGGAGACAGTCGTGCAACTGACAAACCTGTGGTCGTGGAATTCCAGTGCTCATGTTTGTGCTTTGCAAAATTAAAAGTTGCATGTTATACTGGTTTTTTTTTTACAGTAGTCATAAATTAAAGATCTCTTGGTCTCTGTAATGTCCATAAATATAATGTTTTTAACTTTAAAAGGACAGAAATGGTGAAGGCTTGAATGGAGGTGATATGACAGAGGAAGAAGAGAGAAGAATGAAATTTCAGACTGAGGTATTTAATTTTTTTTTTGCCATGTTAATGTTCAGTATTTTATTGGAAATCTAATGAAAAGTGTTTACATGATACTGAAGCGTAGAAAAAATTATCTTCAATGATTTTCAACTTTTGCAGTGAAGCATATAAAAACTTGGCAAAAAAGTAAGCCAATTAATTTTCTGACTAATGAGATGGTCTTATAATGTGAGTGTTTTATGTTTAAACCCATGAACACTGTGGTGAATATCCCCTACTCTTTTTACATGTAAACTGTAATACAGGTTCTTGGAAAACCCCTACTTGTTAAAGGTAGGTTCACATGTAGGTGCAGGAGGTTGATGTCTGGTAAAATAAGGTGAAATATACTGTAACATGACCTCCAATTGAAATATTATGTTTTATTTCTTCCCAGCTTGAAAACAAAGTTGTGACAGTTGGTGAAGGAGAGCATCCTCTGCAGTGCCCGTACGCGTTTTGGTTTTCACGGAGAGCTCCGGGCAAGCTTCAGTCGGCTACTAATTATGCTGACAATATTAAGCTTGTAGGGAAATTTGCATCAGTAAGTTTTTTCTTTTTTCTTTGTGCTGCCGAATTTGGGACACTGAAAATGTATCTAATTATTGTTAGTTGGTATAAGTAGTTAGGCCTGAGACTTTACTTTTATCTACATCACATACCCCTACATGTAAGTGTTGTGTGCCTACCTAGAATCTTGTAAGCTTGAACATGGTAAAATCTCAAACTGCTGTCCAGCTACATGTACATGTTAGTAATTCTCAAACTAAAACCTTTTGTATTGTTATCTCAAACAACAACCTGGCTATTTACTGTACAATGGACATTACATGTAGTATCAGAGTGTAGCAGAATACAATAGCCTGGAAGCTGGCAAGGTTATTCACACGAAAGCAAAGTTTTGATGAATTATTTGTGCAAGAGCAAAGTTTTGGTAGCAGAGCTGCAAGTACATATGAGTAGCAAAGCCATAAAAAAGAATGATTGCGGTTCTGCCAACAAAGCTTTATCCTCGGATTAAATGTGAATGCAATCCCACCTGCTTCACAAGCCATCTTTACAGTTAAAAAGCTAGTTGTTCAAGGAAGATACCAGTAATCACTTTCAAGAGATTCAACTGTGCTGATGTGTTTTTTAAACAGGTTGAACAATTTTGGGGATTTTACAGTTACCTTGTCAGACCTGGCGACTTATCTGGACACAGCGATATTCATCTTTTCAAGGATGGGATTAAGCCCATGTGGGAGGTATGCTGATACTAATCAAATCCCTCTTTGTAAAGTCTGTCTTCATATGTCAGGGAAATCCCAGGGGATTTCACTGTTTCCTGACTGTCCTAAATGTTCAGCAATAATATTATAAACTAAAAGATGCAGCAAAAAGTTTCCTATTTTGATTTCTGAGGGCCATTTTGAGACTTGAACCAAGTTTAGAGGTTTGGTAACAACAACATCTCCCAACTTCCCATACTGATGAAAATTATGTTTTACAACTTTCATAAAGCTTAGTCTGAAATAGTCGCTGGCCATGCCAGAAATCTGGGATGCATCGAGAAAATAGAAACGCTTCATATTTTCCCAACCTATCCCCAAGAATATCTTCTGGGGATATCTTCATCTTCCTTGTTTCATAAGTCAGAAAATGTCTGGAACATTGAGGAAACAGGCTTGCAATCCATACAAAAAGTAGGCTTTTAACAGGGCCAAACTACTATTGTGAGAAGCAAATGACTTGACATAAAACTATGTCACTATTCAAACTTGTCTCTGTGATTAATTACAGGATGAAGCAAATAAGCATGGAGGGAAGTGGATAGTTCGGCTGAGAAAAGGACTTGCATCAAGATGCTGGGAGAACCTGGTATAAAAAAGAAACAGATGAAAATGCTTTAATTTGTTAATTTAAACATTAATAGAGCGGTTTTTACTTGAGTGTGGTAAAACCAAAACCAAAGTAATTACTCTGGCCAATCTACAAATGCAAACAATCCAATGAACAAATCAGAACTTGAAGCAAATACATGTAGCTGCCAGCGCCAAGTGCAGGAAAACGTGTACGAACAAGTCATGATTGGTTTTACTTCTGATTGGTTGAGAAAGTGGTGCGGGATTTTTTAGCCAATCACTTTTAGCGTAGCAATGCAAAACCAGAGCAATCAAGACATTACTTTCGACACTCAATTGAAAACTGCTCTATAACTGTGTTGGTACATACATGAAGGTGCAGTCAACTTGTTGATATACAAGTATTAGTTAACTTTATAGTAAGTGGTTATTTGTTTGCTCATCTAATTATTTTATCAAATTTTGCGAGTTAAGTGACAGTTTTTATTTTTTATTTTCTCATATATTGTTAGGTGCATTAGATTATTCTTATAGTAATGCGTCATATAAATTACTAAATTATTATTATATCTTTCTTTATCAGATCCTGGCAATGCTTGGAGAACAGTTTATGGTTGGAAGTGAGGTTTGTGGTGCTGTGATTTCAGTGCGATTCCAGGTGAGATACAGTTTTTAATAGTCATTCTACTATTAAAAGGCATCGTACACAATGTAAAAAAAAAAAATAGTCAACATCAAAGGGTCAAAGATTTACGAGGTTCAACACAGTCAACAGGGAAACTTCAAATTACATTTTATGTGGTCCTTACAAAAAAAATATTATCTGCTTGTTTTTAGGAAGACATAATCTCAATATGGAACAGAAATGCTGCTGACCAAGTCACCACAACAAGAATTAGGTAAGTTGCACTGTGAATTGGCAAAATACAGATGGTACCAATCATAGTAAAATATTAATTTCAAAAACACTTGCACCATCATGAGTCAACCTCCCCCACCATAACTGATGCTGCTGATGCACACAAAAAAACCTTGTGATGACCTAGCATCCATTGCAGGGGGGAAGAAATAACTGCAACAGTTTCAGTTGCTTCATGCTATTGAAACTGGGGTTTAATAGTCTTTATCTTTACTAGCCTGTTCCTGGCATTTAGATAGTGGGAAAAGTGCAAACAGTTGGGGAAGGCGCAAAGAAGAGCCCCACATTTTTTCGCTCGCTTTTCTTTGCGCCTTCCCCAACTATTCGCGCTTTCCCCACTATCTGAACGCCTGGAACAGGCTTCATCTTTACTCTACTGTTGAATTAAGCCTGACTGGTCCAAGATATTTTTATACACACTTCACCAGTGTTCTCAACTCTTAAATGCTTCAGTTTAAAGGGGAAGTATCACAGGAATTTTGATGTTTTTTGGTCAAAGCCATTTTACAATACCTTAACTTATTTACAAAGTAATACTAAAACACCAAGAGAGTGAAATCAACCAATTCTTTAAAGAGGAACAAATCATGCTCTGTTCTAACCCATTTTGGAGACGAAAATGTGATTTTCAAGTTGCAATTCATTGAGACCCAGTCCATCAATGACTAGAGACACTCATCAGCAGTTTTGATATATTTTGTGATCATTTATCACACCACTGGAGCTTTATTTTTCGGTTTCTAATCATACAATATCTTTTTTTGCTTTTTAAAATGACACCAAATCCCCGTGATACTTCCCCTTTAAAATTTACTTTCTATTCAGGAAGATGTTTTAAGTGCCATTTGCATTTGTTGATGTGGCTAAAAATTATTAATACCTTTGTTTTAGAGACACACTGAAAAGAGTTTTGAACTTGCCACAGAATACAATCATGGAGTATAAAGCACACCAGAGCAGCCTGAAGTATGACATTGTATAATATAAGATTTTATCTCAATGTATGCAAGGGTAGTTCCTTCACCAACAAATGTATGTTTACTACTTGGAAATTGTTTCTACCATAACATTAATCTACTTTCTTTCACCAAATTTGATATCTGGAATGCCTTCTTGTTAGAAAAGATTAATAACTTTTATTAATCTTTATTCCATTGTATTTTTCAGGGATAACTCAAGTTTTAGAAATACAGATGTCTTCATGAGATAAATCCCACTGGCCCACAGAAGACAAGTCAGCTAGAACTTTGTGTTTATTCATGCAACTCAATGATGCATTCAAATAAAGTACACTGTTTTGTTTCTGAAAAATTGTTTCTGTTTTTATAACATACCGATCAATAAATGCCAGCAAGCTACATTGTACGAGTCAAATTCATAATGAAGTGACTGGGATGTGCAGTGTCTGTCTCTTTGGGATGGAGTGCAGCATTTGAGGTAAAAATAGGTGGTCATACATGTATGTAAGCTCAAAGCAGCTTCTCTAACTCATAAATAAATGATCACATTTGTACAAAATAATATCATAGACATGATGGTGGTTTAAGAAATTTCTTTTTATTTTATGGTCAGTTTGAGAAGCGACCAGGTGTACATTTTATCACGATTTCCAACAACTCAAATTTATTTTTTAAAAAAAGAAAACTCTTATGTTATCTTTAAGTCAGTTTCGCTTCATTCATGGTCATAAAAGCCAGTTGCCAACTACTTTTGACATCCCTGGCCTTGAACCAGATTTAAAAGACAAAAAGATTTGTGTAATAGAATCAAGTCCATCACTACTTGTACAGCCTCAGTGACTTGTTGAAGCCAATGGTTTCCATCACATGTAGAATTTATATAACATTCAACCAGCAGCCAAATATGTTATTCTTGATTAACATTCAAAATACAGTTGTTTCTGAGAGAACAGAAGTGAAAGGAATTTCACAAGATGTTTCTCTGTTTGCTTTCAAACTCTCTGTGACCATTGCACTGGTTTCATCTTGATCAGAGGCAATGTAGCTTGCTATCTTGTCAGGAAGAACCACATACAATGTGGGGAATTCCACAATGGTCTTGTTGGCAAGACACTCCTTTAGGGTTTTTGAAGTATCCAGCTGATAATACCTACAAAGCACACAGAATTTACTTCAATAATATTCATAGTACACTACATGAAGGTACTGCATAACTTGCAGTCACAAAGACCAATATAACATGAAATTGAATTGACTGCCAGCTATCCCTTTTCAGTCAGTCGATCGGGTGAGCTAATCACGAAAACTAGCTCGGCGAGACTGGAGCGAGAGAACTGGGGGAGAGGCACCTCTTCCTCAGTTCCTCCCTCGGCTTCTTATTACTTTCACTCAGTTCATCGTCGGGATGATGCTAACCTGCTCAACTATCCAGAGAGGGATTGCTAGCAGTCTAGAAATTGAAGGGCCGAGTATAACTGTACATTTCATCTTATGTTTTCCCTTATTTTTCACTGTTAAAGAAAAATTATTTTCAATTGTTTATTGTACAATAATACTAATGCTATTAAAGGCGACATCTCGTGGTTTATCTTAAAATAAACTACTTGCAAGTTTGCACTGACCACCTATTTTTTTTTTATTAGCTTTGCCGAGGAACAAATAAGCATAACACAAATAAATAACATTGGTAGATAAATTGGCTGGGTGACCGCAAGAGCGTGGAGCCAGTTACTGTGGGCCCATTATTTAAAAAAAACAATAAAATACAATTCTGACTAAATATAAACAAACAGACATACTAATTACAACATGACACAGGACAGGTGAGGCTACGGGAACTATTGCATTTCAAACACACTATCTAAGTTAAAAGTATAAGGGTTATCGTAGTCTATTTTGACTAATGGCCATTTTGTTCCCAGTACCTGTTCAATTGTATTTACACTTGAACCTGTAATAGTAAATTGTTTTAATACTCGGCAACTACAAAGCAAACCAGAGTGTGCGAGAGACCTTTACATTGACCTTAAAAGTCACTTGGGATGTTCTTGCCTGCAGCTTTTTGCAAATTGTGCTTCCATGCATGCATACACTGCATTATTTTACCTTAATTTGAAGGCAGGTAGAGGTTCCACTTTTAAAAACACATAGACTCCTTGGGGCCCAACTTCACAGTAATTCTTTAAACTGTTAAAGAAATGAGATGTCAGGCTTCAGTATGCAACATTAAGAACTATATACTATCTTTATCTTCATCTTGGGCTTGGCATCTTAATGACCCCAAAAGCTATGTCAGCTGTAACTTTGTTCCATGTAGCTGTTAAGGCCGGCACACACTAGGGGACATGTTGCAGCGACAGTTTTCCTCATGTGACATCCCTGTTTTACCGAAAAAGTTATGTTGCGGGGCACAATTTTGTCCCTGCAACATGTTGCATGAAATTCAGCTGGTTTGAATTCGTGCATCATGAAGCGGGGACAACATGACCCCCATTTCGATGTCGCATTGTGTGCACTGCTCTTGCAAACTGTCCCCGCTACAAAATAGGTGTAGTAAGCTCCTTTTCCTTCCCTTATCTTAGCCACTCATGTATCTATCGTTTTTGGTCAACATAATTACACATTTCTTCATCTAGTAACATCATTGACAGTTGTAGAAGCTTCTTTTTTCTAACCATACATGTAGAGTCCGCCATCTTTCTTTGCTCATATACTAGTTCCCAGGCGCCCTTGGTGATTTCTGTGATTTTTATACCTCAATCCGCTTTGTGTGCACCAGCTTGCATACTGTCCCTGCAACATGCGCCTATGCTGTGCACATGAAGGGGCTTGTCCCCGCTTTAAGTTCCCACAACATGTCCCCTAGTGTGTGCTGGCCTTAAACCTTGTTTAATAATTGGTTGACCAACCAATCCGGGCCGACCAATTGTTTCCGCTTGTAGCTGTCCTACCGAACTAATTTCTAGCTATTTAGACAAAATCATGGCCCCCATTGTCAAATCACTACCCTCGTACATTAAGGACACCAATCACGCATTCGAAATTTTCCGGGATTTCAGTTTTCCCAGCGAAAACAAATTAATTTTCACTATGGACAATACCTCTTTATATACCGTCATCCCCAATGACGAAGGACTTCAAGCACTATAATATTTTTTCGACCAGCGCTCCATTCAAAACCCAAGCTCAGAAACACTGCTCCGCTTGGCCGAATTAGTTTTGACACTTAACTGTTTTTCATTTTCCCAAAACTACTACAAACAAGTAAATGGAGTCGCCATGGGCACCAAAATGGGACCAAGCTACGCTAACCTTTTTGTAGGCCACATCGAAGACAAATTTTTTAATCAGTAACACGGAACCAAACCCGAACTCTACGGCCGCTACATCGATGATTGCATTGGCGCTACCTCTTCCAGTAAAGAGGAACTTAATCAATTCATAACTTCTGTCAATACTTTTCATCCAGCTCTAAAATATACCTGGGAAATTTCCGAAACCTCAGTCGCTTTTCTTGACATTAATATTTCAATCAACGGTAACAGTTTATCCACAAGTGTGCACTACAAACCTACAGATTCCCACAGTTATCTGTTACATTCATCCTCCCATCCATCGCACGTTAAAAACGCCATTCCGTATTCTCAATTTCTCAGACTTCGACGTCTATGTAGTGATGACTCTGATTTTTCCAACAAATCAGAAGAAATGTGCCAGTTTTTCAAGAAACAGGGATTCTGACAGGGTGCGCGGGTGCGGGACCGCACAATTCGGTCAAACCCGCACAATTCCTAAAAATCCGCACAATCCCGCACAATACTGAAATATTTGCTTACAATTTTAATTAAATCAGGTATTTCTATTGATTACCAAGATTTCGAGAAATGTTTTAGGCTATTTTCAGCCCATTTTCCTTCCAAACAATCGAGATATCCCTCGCTTTCCTCGAACAGCTCGAGCGATCGAGATAAAAACAACAAGGCGTTCTCTTCGCCGTCCTGGGAACTAGTCTCAGTTTTACTTCTATCCGACTTCCTACCGAATTTTTCGCGTAGCTTTTTAGTTGTCGTTTTCCAGACATTATGTCGTTTTTCTTAGCAGCCTGTCGATATTTTATCGAGCGCTTTCGCTTCCTCTTTCAGTTTAATATGTTGGGGACCGAAGAAGAAGCACCGAAGAAATGTACTTACCGTCGCGCCGAAATGAAATGTCACTTTGTCTGAATTAATTTCGCAAAGAACTGATCAAGTTTGCGAATCGACAAACAAACTGTTAAAGCGCTGGAACTTCGGATTGATAGGAGAAAATTATTAAGTTCTGATCAGAATACTGGATTTGATTTTTTCAATCAAGTGAAAGACGTTTTCATTCAGGAAAATGCAAAACAAACATGCTATCAAATTACATTTAGCAGGCGATTTGCATACATCTCGAGGTTCTGTTTTTGCGCAAACTTTCGAAGAAATTGTGTGAACCTTTAATGGAAATTATTCACACTACATAAAATGTACGGATTTTTAATAAAGGAACTCGCTCAGATCGGAAACATTTTATTTTGAGGTGGTATTTCGGTTTTACCCGATCGAGTTCATCGTGTCACGCAATGTGGTTTTGTTGAGACAAATAAACTTTGGTGAAGAAAAACAGCCGCAAATTGGCGATTGCTGGGTACATTTTGATCCCCAAAGTAAAACATCTATTTGTATTTTTCATTTATGCAGAATTTCCTCCCTGTCATATTTTTCTGGCCTGGCTAGAACACTGGTGATTGAATATTTGGTTGGTCACAGGATTGCGCAATCCCGCACAATTTCCCGCACAATCGAAGTTATTTACTGCACAATTTGCCCCAAAACTCCCGCACAATTTTAGTTTTTTTCCCGCACCCTGTCAGAATCCCTGAAGAAACGTGGGTACCCTGACTCTGTTGTTAATACGGGCCAACAACGTGCACAACAGATCGACAGACAATCAGCACTACAAATGCCACAGATGGAAGAGAACGAGAGAATTCCATTCACCCTCACTTTCCACCCACACAACAACACAGTCAAAAGCATCATTTAAAAAAATTTCAAATTACTCCAAAACGACCCCTTTCACAACCCCCACTAATTTCATTCAAACGTGACAAAAACATAGGCAACTTTCTAGTTACGAGCGCACTGAAATCTGACGATGTACCGGGAACTTTCAAATGCACACGCACACGATGTAACACTTGTCCTTTCATTCACAACGCGGACAAAATAACAGGACCCAAACGATCTATTAAAATCACTGATCGTTTTACATGCACCTCCGTAAATGTTATCTACTGCATAACATGTACTTTTTGCAAAAAGATATACATTGGCGAAACAGGGAGGAGACTGGGCGACCGTTTTCGTGAACATCTCCGAGACGTTGAAAAAAATGACAAAGACGCATCCAAACCAGTCGCGCGCCATTTTAATCTTACTAACCATTCTAAACAACACATGACAATCTGCGGCGTTTCCCTACACCAGGGTAACACAGAAAGCCGTAAAAACCTAGAACAAAAAATCATCTTTCAAATCGGCACTCTCAAACCCCACGGAATCAACGAACGCTTTTCATTCAACTAATCTACATTTGTTTTCACGTCACCAAATTTCCACCAATAGCGTAGCTCCACCACTTACTATATAAAACCACACACTACCCACAATTCCTTGATTCGCTCCGACGAAGGGCTAGCGCTCGAAACGTCAGCTATTTGAATCTTTTTACGGTGGTCAATTTACCTTATCGACTCAGTCGATAAAACTAAATTCTCGTGTTTCATCCCCCCACCGACGCAGCACCACAGTTTCTCTAGAAACTAACCCCATTCCCTGATGATAAAAGTCTGGGGGGGAGGCAATAAGCAATTTCGTCCCTAGATAGTAGGGCATTCTTTGTACATGTATTGTCGTGTAAAACATGATGAAATGTGACTCTTCACTTCGTTTTTAACAAGAATTGTGAAGAATTTTGTCATGTGAAACGCAATGAAATGGCATTTTCTGAGGTTATATATTTTGTGATATTTCACCATCCTTTTCACCTTTGCTTGTGAACAGGATCTGCCTGCTCAGCATCAATGTACTTCTTGAGGGCATCACTAACAACAGATAGCTCTGAAACCCTGCAATAAAACATTCAAATACAGGACAATCAGTTTTAGTGCTCATAATTTTAAAGCTTTAGTAAGAGGAATAAATTAAATGTTACTACAGTAACCATAGTTACAAATTAAAATTACTGTTACGTAAAAGGTTGTGCTGTTATGAGTCCTGTAACTAATGCAACTCTTACTTTTGAGTCTATGGACAAAACCCTGATTAGTAAAACTTTCATTCAGTACTGTTCATTCTTTTTTTCAAGTACATGTAAATTTTCTCTTTATTATTTCTGAGCCATCCCTGGAAAAATGGATATTATTCACAAGCTAAGAATTCAGTGCAGTTCACAGTAGAGTCTATTCAGTTTGTTTTTTTTTCTTACCATTTGTCAACATATTCCACAGCAGATTGAGGAAACACCCATCTAATTCTCCACATTATACACTGTGATCTAGAAAACAAAGTTGTATTGCTGTAATTGTAGCTTGAGGACATGAGTGTGAATATTTACTGCATACACAATTCACGTCACAATGTCACACCACAACTTCGTTGGACCCAGGCCCCTCTCTACTTTTAAAATGGCAGATCAGGCATAGAAACCTCTGAACAAGGTTACCAAAATACTTAAAAAATCCTGGCATATTTTGTCGCGTAACAATGATGGAATGTCTTTGTTTCATTTCAATGATGGTTTCACAATACACATTTGTTGATTACAGCATTCCTCAGTGTTGGAAATCATATCATGATATAGTATAATTGCTAACTTACTCTCTATTGAACTTCGATGAATTTTCTTTCCTCTTTGACATTCCCATGGGCATTAGCTTCAAATCTACTCCACTTTGCTTGGCCTTACGACGAAGAAGTGAAATCTGAATCCAGATAACAGTAGACTTATTAATACATTTATGTCAGTATGAAAGAAGACAAAAAGTTCTTTAATTATTATAAGTATGCATAATTTTCGGATAACCCTACATTATTTTGTATACAATAGCATAAACTGATCTAAAGAGTTCAATTGAAGGCCCCACCAAAAAGTATGCTAAGTGGGTAATTGAAGCCTTAAGATCCAAATAGCTGTAATTTACATGTATACTAATGAAGACTTTAGAACAATAGCTGCATGCGAAGAGTACTGGGAAAATGGACTTGATTTCAACCAACACCAACATGTGATTATTTTATGGAGTCATCATAATACATTATTATATTTCCTACATTTGTTGGCAGGTAATAGTTTCATACAGCTGGGAAGTTGATCATTATTACCGAAATAAAATGTAACTGGCTGCTATGTACAGTGAATACCTGGACAAGTCAAATAATAGAATACTCACTTTGACAGGCAATATATTGTTTTAAGGGACTGTTTGTTAATTATGGCTAAGAGGGGGCTGGTGTTCAGAAAGGGAGGGGGGGGGGGGTACATTTTTGCTAAGTATTCAAAAATGGGGGGTACATTTTTCATTTCGGCAAAAAATGGGGGTACATTTTTAGTTTTGGTATTATTAACAATGTTTCAGTTTTTGTATTATTAACAATGTTTCTGCTTTATATGGAACGTTTCTGGGGCCAACATTACATCTTCTCGTGTCAATTCTTGTAGGGATTTTCTCACAAAAACTCCCACCTTTGATGCTTCTCTGATGTTAGATCGTTTTTCAGTCCAGGTGATGTTTATAATAGGCTCTGTGATAGGATTTTTCGACAGATTTTTGCTGTTCATCTTCCTTCTGTACAATTAACTCCCAGGCGTTATGCACTACCTGGACGAGTGAACTGGGACTGAGGAAACTTAAGATCAAACGGGGGGAGGGAAGAGGGGGTACAGATTTTGTACAGCACATAAGTCGGGTGGGTACATTTTTTGTAAATACGGAATATTGGTGGGTTCGTTTTTCACTGTGCCTTTTTTAGAAATAAACACCGGGCCCCCTCTTAGCCATAATTAACGAACAGTCCCTAACTTTGATCAGTAAGTAATGGCAGATATATACAGTGTAATATAACTTTACCACACCTGTGTGCTCCAGCGTCTCCAGCATCGCCGGCCATCATGCGCTGCTGAATATGCTAACCTATCCCCATCTTCCAAGAATCTGTAGTCTATAAATTTTTAAACACAACACAGCAATCAAGATTAAAAGAGTGTTTATTGCTCAAATCCTTGAGGGACAAAATCTGACAATTTGTAAGCACCAGCCTCATGGGTCACTGTATAATTCACTTGTAAAAGAATGCAGCATCAAACAGCAGCTCCCCCCAGGGTTTCTGTGATTTCCCCAGGGAAAGCACCGTAGGGGAAGCCAGTGATTCATGTATTACATTGTGTGACTTGTAGCTGTAAGTATCAAGCTTATGATGTCTATCTACATAATTTATTTGCAAAATCCTATAAGGACATCTAGCAAATTCCAGTGCAAAGTGCAAAAATAAATGAAAAAATAAATATGTGCAAATAAGGTAATAAATAATTGTGGTATAATAATAATGAAAAAAGTACGGTAACAATCAGTTATAGATTAAACTAGTAGTAATCATAGATTATAGTGCGTCTCCTTATCCCGTGGCACCTCGTCTTAGCCTAGTACCTCAGTTTCATGAGTTAATTCAGCCACTGTTGAAAAGGGCTATGTCGCGAGATATGTCACGCAGGCAAAAACGTCGGGCCGTCATCAAACAAATTCACGCTATCGCCGTGGAATCGGGCAAAATCCTGCCGTGCTGTGTACTCCGAAAGGTCTCAGATTTTTCCGACATATAAATAGTATATTTGTCTTGATTTCATTTCGGTTATTTCTCCGATTCTGAAATCATACTCCTCAGTACATGTACCAATACTGGAACCGGAAATGAGAAATTTCGACGTTTAAGTCACGCAACATTCAACGTGAAATTTCGCAAGATTTTTCGGATAAAATTACAACTACCAATTGCAAGTAAGACACAAGACTGTTGAATATAATTCCTTTATTAGCTAGACAAATTTTAGTCACAAAACTGCGAAATCTTTAGTCGCAAATGCGCCCGATACAGGCGCAATTTCGAGCACTGTAAAGTTAAATTATCTGCGTTCGCCTGGCGCGGCCGGTCAGTGAATTATTGCTACAAGACATAAGCGAATTGCACCGTACCGTAGAACATTGCGAAGAACGACGTCGGTATTTAGGTGAAAGCTTCCCAAATCAGGCAGAGAACCACAGCAAAATCAAGATAGAACATTCAAAACATACCAGAACGGCAGCGAGGAAAATCTGTAACTTCTTGCTTGATTCCAAAGAGACCCAACAACTTACTTGGTCCGGAGAAGAACCTTCGTCCAATTTTTCCACTGCGTACTTTTACTAGGCATTGAAATATTGAGCCGTACGATTCCAAAATCGGGAAAATATCCGAAACTAAATCAAGACAAATAGATTATTCACATGTGACATTTCGAAACCCCAGCTCCCGAGGATGATGCCTGATTTCCACGCGATGCTGGATACTATTGTGACGTTTCAAAATGGCGCAGATTTGGTACCGACACTTTCCTCGATTCGTTCCGCTTAGCCTAGACGACGCGCTAAGAATGCTGGATACTATTGTGACGTTTCAAAATGGCGCAGATTTGGTACCGACACATTTCTCGATTCGTTCCGCTTAGCCGACAAGATTAGGAAGCGTCTCCTTCGTCGACGCAATTAATTAAACTAGCACTTAAGGTGGCTCGATGGTGTTTTTTTCTGTGCCGACCACTCTTTTTCAATCACGTATTTGGATATCTTATTCAGTATTTACCTAAATACTCATGGCACACACTTACTAGGGAAAAATTGAAGTTTCCATTTCAGTTGTATTTTTTGCGATCGAAGCGTCCTTGGCAACGATACGTTGCTAGGCGTAGTTTTACTTGTGAGGCCGCCGTCGGCCTGTATGAGAAATTTTGGTAACTCGCTCTTGGGGACTGAAAGAGTACCACAATGCACACATTTTAGCCAAGTTTGGTTAACTTCTGTGAGAGGATTTTTGAATGGCGCGAGTTTACTTATTTTAGGGTTAAATTTGGTAAAATATCAAAGTTTGTTGTATTTCACCCCAAACTGAGAGATCGAGGACCTAATGCCGATTTCAACTTTACTCATTCATAAGAACAACTATTGTACCTTATTTGTTTGGCTCTTTTGGCGGATTGACGGTTTTGGATTTTTCCCTGTGCCGAGTTATAATAATCGAAATTTACGATGTTTTTGCAACAAACGAGCAGAGAATCTTATGACCTCGCTTATTTTAAAAATCTGAGATAGAATTTCCCAAGAATAAGCGAACGATAAATTTGGACCTTCTTTTACTTAGTCTCCAAATTTCGTGTTGGTTGAAATGCTGTGAGACTTGTACGCTGAACGTCGAGTTGGTAACATGCGCGCTAGTATTTTCAGAGATTTCTTGTTCTCCGAGATGTTTACAGTTCATGATCTATTCTGCATATTTCATTGTTCTGAAATGACACCTGCACGCGAATTCCAGTCTAGCACGGGCGGAACCAAAACGCTTGATTAACTTCCGAAGACCTGCCGATTATGGTAATAAACTCTTCTGTTAGACACGCTTATTGTAGCGTTTTTCACGTCTTTTAATAAGGGAAATAATTGCTGCCTTGACAGTGAGTAAAAATTTCTGTTTTCTGTTTGCGGCATGCTCTTGCTATTTTTAGGTCAATTACGTGTTTAACGTTGATGTTCAACAGCTCACCTGTTATTTCATGAACACATTGCCAGGACTGATGAATTACCATAATCGGCAGGTCTTCGGAAGTTAATCAAGCGTTTTGGTTCCGCCCGTGCTAGACTGGAATTCGCGTGCAGGTGTCATTTCAGAACAATGAAATATGCAGAATAGATCATGAATTGTAAACATCTCGGAGAACAAGAAATCTCTGAAAATACTAGCGCGCATGTTACCAACTCGACGTTCAGCGTACAAGTCTCACAGCATTTCAACCAACACGAAATTTGGAGACTAAGTAAAAGAAGGTCCAAATTTATCGTTCGCTTATTCTTGGGAAATTCTATCTCAGATTTTTAAAATAAGCGAGGTCATAAGATCCTCTGCTCGTTTGTTGCAAAAACATCGTAAATTTCGATTATTATAACTCGGCACAGGGAAAAATCCAAAACCGTCAATCCGCCAAAAGAGCCAAACAAATAAGGTACAATAGTTGTTCTTATGAATGAGTAAAGTTGAAATCGGCATTAGGTCCTCCATCTCTCAGTTTGGGGTGAAATACAACAAACTTTGATATTTTACCAAATTTAACCCTAAAATAAGTAAACTCGCGCCATTCAAAAATCCTCTCACAGAAGTTAACCAAACTTGGCTAAAATGTGTGCATTGTGGTACTCTTTCAGTCCCCAAGAGCGAGTTACCAAAATTTCTCATACAGGCCGACGGCGGCCTCACAAGTAAAACTACGCCTAGCAACGTATCGTTGCCAAGGACGCTTCGATCGCAAAAAATACAACTGAAATGGAAACTTCAATTTTTCCCTAGTAAGTGTGTGCCATGAGTATTTAGGTAAATACTGAATAAGATATCCAAATACGTGATTGAAAAAGAGTGGTCGGCACAGAAAAAAACACCATCGAGCCACCTTAAGAAGAGATAAAATTATTTACAACTGCTTTAAAATTACTTATTGAGGTCATATTGATGATATTTGGCGGTAGATTGTACCAGTCATTAATTGTTCTAGGCCAGAAACTACATGTATATTTATACTCATCACATGATGTTTGAATTGGAATAAACTTCATTGGATCAGAGTTTCTAGATGTTCACAGATTTACAGTTATCTAGCTTGTAAACTCAAAAGCATCGAGTACTAGTGACTCCTATATATAATGAGCAGTGAAAGAAGGTTCGTTACCTGATAACAAGTTACTGTTTGTGTACTTGTCGACTGATACAAACTTGGTCTTACAACGAACTCCTGAACACTGAAATTGCGCCTTGTGGCATTTAACACATGCTAAACTGATAAAAACAATATTAAACAGTCAATTCCATGATATTCGAAATTGATATCAACTTTCAAGTGATGCTTATTACCTGCATGTCCGTCTTGCACAGCCTGGACAGCGATATTTAGGATTACTTTTCCCGCAAACTTCGCACTTCACCGCCGACACGTTGTCCGCCATTTTGCTATTTTTACGATCGCTAAGCATTGTGGGTGTCTACAGACTCACTCCCAATCTATTTTCAAAACAGGCCTTCGCGATCTCGCGTGGACTCCCGCGCGTCTATTTGCAGGAGCCATTTTTTCCTTGCGACTTGCAACGCAACGCTGACGAGAACATTGCGAGACAAGTTGCAGATTACATGTTACAGGCATGCAACTTTATATCTCGCAATGCTGCGAAAAGTGAAGAACTGTTCTACTTTTTCTGCAACTTGTAAGACGCTTGCAACGCAATTTTTGTTGGCAAACAACTTGTGAAGGGGAGTGTTACCTAACTCTCGGGTGTTTCAAGCGCGATTTTTATTTCTCTCAACTTGCGGTTCACAATATTTACCATAAATGACGTCCTAGCGTCTGTAACCGCTGTTCAAAGCGGCATTCTAGAAGACGACACGCTTTATAGAGGATTCTGGGTAATAACATTTTTCAATATGGCGGAAGATCAAGCTTTCGAGTGAAAAAGAAAACAACGTTGAAATTATGGCGCTGGATGGAGAAGAAAGCACACCAGTGCCCAATCTGGCACTGGAAACCATCGTAAAACCAGCACTTCGTGAGGTAATTTAATTAAAAGTTCGATTTGTAACATCTTTACCCAATTTCTTAGTTGATTTCTTTTGCTAAAAATTTAAGCTGATCTGTTTTGGGTGTTGTCGTCATAGAAAAAGTGTCATAGTTTGATTGATTAGTTCATTAATGGAAGATAGCTGTATTTGTAAGGAGATAATGACGGTAATTAGTGGCACAGAATTACTTATTAAAGTACAGTACAACTGATATATAAGCTTAAGATCTAGGTAGAAAAATAATTGTGAACCAACCATGCACCTCTTAGTCCATCTTCATTATACCTAAGGCTGGTTCGGTATAATCATTATACCATTACGTACAATTAAAATTGTATTGTTCCCCGACCAGTTTGCAATTCTGTGTTAATCGCATGCCTAATTAAATCACCAGCTCCAAGTGTCTATGAAAACTAACATTTGTAACTACAAAACATATACAGTGAAACCTGTATTAAGTGGACCTCATATTAAGTGGACACCATATTAAGCAGACACACTCTGTTAAATGGAGGCACGGTGCTAGTGGTTAGTGTGACAGACTTTCAACTTGAAGGTCGGTGGTTGGAGCCTGTATTCAGTGGATCACTCTATTAAGTGCACACTAGCGAGGGTCCCTAGTGTGTCCGCTTAATTCAGGTTTCACTGTAGTTCTATGCTGGATATTCACAATTCTAGATTGTACACCAGTTCACATTGTACTTGTAAAACATATGCCAAAGGTGAAGTCCCATACATGTAACAGACTTTGCACTTTAAAATTGACTAGTCATGCTATGTTCAATACCAAATTAGGTAATGTTTTCACATAACTATAGTTAGTATGAGCTAAATGTTCTGCTATACATTTGTAATTACAATATACCTACCTACCTACCTTCCCACTACTTCTTTGATATTACAAAGATCTTGATCTGTAGTTCATTTATGTTTTTGTTCTCTGCCTACCATCTTTGATATTACAATGATCTTGATCTGTAGTTCATATGTTTATGTTCTTTGCCAACCATCTTTGATATTATAATGATCTTGATCTATAGTTCATTTATGTTTTTGTTTAGTTGGAACCATCCTTTGATGCAGAAGCTGTTGAAAAATTACGAGCTGCTTTTACCAAGGTTAGAAATGGATCAGTACTACATGTACGGTCAAACCCTGGCAAAACTGATGGTGTCAGAGGTGGGAAAGGTGTCTATATAAAACATTGGGGTCTCCATATTAACCAGGGTAATTTAGAAGATCATAGCATGGGCTTTAATTCTGCTAGGACCAAGAAATTAAAGTGTCTGTAATAACAAGGTGTTCATATAGCAGGATTTGACTGTACCGTGTATTTTACAACAACAATAAATTATTTGATTTACAATAATTGTTTATTTACTGTAATACCATGTGTACGAGTGTCCTAGAACTATGTGCCTGGGTACTGTTACCCATATCCCCTTAGTCAGTGCATTACATTTCAAATTTAAAGGTCATTTATGTTTTAAAACTTTTTGTCAGGCTGAAAAAGAAGTACCAGGAGTTACACAACAGATTGTTGGAGAAATTTTAAAATCAGGTAACTCGTTTGTTTTTAGTTTTGAAAGTCACAATCTTTAATATTCCAGTATGTGGCCCAGCCAATATTGGAACCTGCAATTTCCTACTCTGGAACCTTAACTGAAAAAAAAATTGGTAGACATGACAAGACATTAATATTGCAACATGCAAGTGGGAAAGCTTTTATTAATTGTGCTTTTAAATTCCATTATTTTGATTTATAGCATCATTATCAGTGAACATGAATGAAATTCTCCTTCTTTGTGCTGCAAATAACAGTAAAGGTAAGCTTATTTTACACTTTGTCTTCTTACAGTGGCCAAGTTCTGAATATAAAAAAGTCGTCAATCCATTTTGAAAAATGCTGGCAAAAAACTGTGAAGGAAATTTATCCTTGATACCTTTTGAATGATCAGTCACTTTAGGATTTTGCCCACATGTCAGACTAAAAAGGTTAGGAAAGTACTGCTCATTAGCTTTCATTTTTCATCCACAGACTCAAAACGAACCACCTTGTACAGCATCAAAAAACAGTAGTACCACAGCAAAGTACCACAGACATGAAATTAATTTGAAATACCTTGTACAGTACGAACAGCATAATAAACAACACCACAGGAATTCAAATGTTAGAACCAGATAACATTATTAGGTTTAACTGAATCTGGTTTAATGCATTCACCAACAGATTATAACTTTGATGCCCAAGAAAAGGAGTTCACTGCATTATCTAAAAAAGCCAAAGGTAGAGCAGTTGTATTAAGATTATTATGTAATTATTGTCTATTGACAGAGAAACTTCATGCTTTTTAGTTGTAAAGTGCAAAATCAGAAACAGATTGTTATCCACCCAAGGAACCAGGAAATGTTGCTGTCACAGGAGATAATCACTTACATGACAGATACAATGTCTGACTTAACAATATTTCAAAGGATATTTCACTGATAAAATGTGGTGAAAGGGAGATGATAACTTAAAAACATACGAGAGTTGATGCTCAGAGAGAGGGGGCGGGGGGGGGGGGGGGGGGGGGGGGGGGGGGGGGGGGGGGGGGGGGTGAGGTGGGAGTTTAAACTAAAAAACTAAACTGTGGATACTTTCTGGAATAACAATACAATTTGTACTGTTTTATGGCTATTTTTAAGTTGACACTACTTCAGAGATACATTGTATTCATAGACACAAAGTTGCTATAACGTATTGTAAAGTCTGTATAATCCAATTCCACTTCTTACATTCCCAGGTGCACCGCTACTCGGAGGTTTGAACAATTATTTTATTCAAAGTAATATTTAATGTTTATTTTTTGCAGATCTTAAGGTTATTTTAGCAAAAATTCCAGCTGAAATTGGCAACAGACAAAAGTTTCTACAAACTATAAAGTAAGTACAGAAGTGTTAATAAGATTTTCACATTAGAGCAGTTTTGCAATTGAGTGTTGAAAGTATAATTTTGCAATTGCTTTGGTTTTGCATTGCTCATCTATGTGATTAGCTAAAACTTTGCACCACTTTCTCAACCAATTTGAAGCATAACCAAAACTAATTACCTTACTTGCACACATTTTTACACAATTCCTGTGTACAGAAATGAAACAGTTAATGAAAACGTTTTTATTAAGAAACCTGTTGTTGTTGTTGTTGACCTAGAAAAATTGCATGCAATTTACAGCATCCTAACAAATATTTTGTTATGTTTAGGATGTTATTAAATTTTGAAATATTTAGACAATGTATGTTTGAACTCTTCAGAGATATTGCAACTGCTATAAAGGACCTGTTAGATGCAGTAAATGAGGTTTTTAAGAATTGTCAATCTGTTGGAAAGATGTCGCAGTATAAAGAGGTATGTTCACTTTTCTGAGTTCCAAAAATTTACCTTATTGTATTTTCTTAAAAAAGTGCCCAGGGAACGTCAATTCAATAAAACTTTTACAATAATATTGTAATTTACAAGTGAAGCTGTTGTTTTCAATCTCTGGAACAATGGCTACACTTGTAAATTACAGTTGCATGACTGTCTCCCTCGTTTAGCAAACTTAAGTTGATTTATACAGGAAATCAGAGAATTAACTCTGTGTGTAAATTGAAGGGCCGAGAGCATGTCCAGCCTATATGACTTTTTAGGCCTTTTTTTATTTTTTCTCGCTCGGAATAGCTCAGAATAGCCTCATTTTATCATACAACGAATAATATCACAAGCCCTTGTCGAATTTGCACTAACCCTAAGGAATTTGACCACTTTCACCTGAAAAAAGCAGAGTTCTGGCCCTCCAGTGCTTTGACGGTACATTCAGAGCGCAATTTCGAAGCCATTTGAAAGCAGTTTGACCGTGAGAATATGCGACTGCAATACTTCTGACCAGTGCCAACAACTAAACGAAAATACCGTTATTTACGCACGCCTGGCTCGCTTATCTATCGTGAGCTCACTACGGCAACACATCGCCTCTGTAGCATGTGTGTGAGCCAACGTGTATGAGGCCCGTCCGGTGATTGAAAGACATCATTAAGTCCGGAAATCCTTGAGTCTCTAGCACTTCTCAAAGAAACGAGTCGTGTTTCTTGTCCTTCCTTGTGTCTGAAGCGCCATTTAGCGCTCGAGGTGAAAAACGGACCTTGGTCGGGAAGACGAGCCGGCGGGAAAGTCTGGAATCACTTCGGATCAGAAAAGGGGCAGCGTTGAGAGTTGTGGGCCATTTCCCATCCCGTGCCGTGGTCGAAATGCCCGATATCCGAAGTGCTTTGAGACTTATAGTATTTTGCAAAAACTTTCGGTCGGGAACTCCATTTCGGTTTTGTTGTAGGATTTCCCGACATGCTTTGCGGCAGTGGTAGATGGGTCCGCTGTGCGTGGTCGGGCACTTGAAATACAGCTTTGGGCAGCTCGAAGTGAGTTGTTGCTGGCCGGCAGGAAGACGTTTCGCATTTGGAGTCTTTAATGCAACATTAAATTCGATTTAAAAGGATTTTGAAATCGAGATACCCGTTTTGATGCGTATCAAGCTTTAAGTAATAAAACTTAGCCTGAACTGAGCATGTGTTCCTCGGCGGTCTAGTGGTTTGGTCGGGGATTTCCGCTCGGACGTCTCCAGGTTCGAATCACGCTCAGCATCTTTTTTTTTTTTTTTTTTTTTTTTTTTTCGAACTGGACATTATGAAAGTGATTTACTTTTTTTGCGTTCGTCAAAATTCCTTACGTTTAATTTTTAAAAAATATCGAACCGTGTCAGTGTGAAAACAGAAGCTTACCGCAATATTGCGTTACAATAGGAGCCTTTGATTGATTGATTTTTTTTTTGCATACGGTATTTCTCGAAAACGACGGAAAAAAACAACAGAAAAAAATTCGGAACAATGTTTTGCAACTAATTTCTAGTTCACATGCCAAAATTGGACAAATCTGAGCAAGAAAAAATAAAAAAAGTCCTAAAAAGTCATATAGGCTGGACATGCTCTCGGCCCTTCATATCTAAGCACACTAATCTGCTAATCTAATTATCTAAAAAAATTGTTATTCATAAAAGAAATCCCAAGGGGCATCTAGTACGGCAAAGACAAAATGCTGCAGGGTTTGTTTGAAAGGAACAACTTGTCATGAGCGGTTTAAAAGCAGTGAAACGAACAACTTGAGTGCTTTAAAAGCAGTGAAGCGAAAAACTTGCGGTTTTCGCGAGTTTCGCGAGTTTCTGTTAAGTGAAACAAGCAACTAAAGCGGTTCAGCCGCAGTGAAATGAACAACTGGAGAGGTTTAAAAGCAGCGAAACAAACAAATTACGCTTTTTGCGAGTGACACGAAAAACTTGGCTGTTTAGAGGTAGTAAAACAAACATCTTGTGCATTTTTCAAGTGAAACGAACAACTTGAGTTGATTAAAAGCAGTGAAGCGAATAACTTGCGGTTTCGGGATTGCTGTTATGAATAATAATAACTTTAAATAATTAGATTAGCAGATTAGTGTGTTTAGATATGAAGGGCCGAGAGCATGTCCAGCCTATATGACTTTTTAGGCCTTTTTTTATTTTTTCTCGCTCGAAATAGCTCAGAATAGCCTCATTTTATCATACAACGAATAATATCACAAGCCCTTGTCGAATTTGCACTAACCCTAAGGAATTTGACCACTTTCACCTGAAAAAAGCAGAGTTCTGGCCCTCCAGTGCTTTGACGGTACATTCAGAGCGCAATTTCGAAGCCATTTGAAAGCAGTTTGACCGTGAGAATATGCGACTGCAATACTTCTGACCAGTGCCAACAACTAAACGAAAATACCGTTATTTACGCACGCCTGGCTCGCTTATCTATCGTGAGCTCACTACGGCAACACATCGCCTCTGTAGCATGTGTGTGAGCCAACGTGTATGAGGCCCGTCCGGTGATTGAAAGACATCATTAAGTCCGGAAATCCTTGAGTCTCTAGCACTTCTCAAAGAAACGAGTCGTGTTTCTTGTCCTTCCTTGTGTCTGAAGCGCCATTTAGCGCTCGAGGTGAAAAACGGACCTTGGTCGGGAAGACGAGCCGGCGGGAAAGTCTGGAATCACTTCGGATCAGAAAAGGGGCAGCGTTGAGAGTTGTGGGCCATTTCCCATCCCGTGCCGTGGTCGAAATGCCCGATATCCGAAGTGCTTTGAGACTTATAGTATTTTGCAAAAACTTTCGGTCGGGAACTCCATTTCGGTTTTGTTGTAGGATTTCCCGACATGCTTTGCGGCAGTGGTAGATGGGTCCGCTGTGCGTGGTCGGGCACTTGAAATACAGCTTTGGGCAGCTCGAAGTGAGTTGTTGCTGGCCGGCAGGAAGACGTTTCGCATTTGGAGTCTTTAATGCAACATTAAATTCGATTTAAAAGGATTTTGAAATCGAGATACCCGTTTTGATGCGTATCAAGCTTTAAGTAATAAAACTTAGCCTGAACTGAGCATGTGTTCCTCGGCGGTCTAGTGGTTTGGTCGGGGATTTCCGCTCGGACGTCTCCAGGTTCGAATCACGCTCAGCATCTTTTTTTTTTTTTTTTTTTTTTTTTTCGAACTGGACATTATGAAAGTGATTTACTTTTTTTGCGTTTGTCAAAATTCCTTACGTTTAATTTTTAAAAAATATCGAACCGTGTCAGTGTGAAAACAGAAGCTTACCGCAATATTGCGTTACAATAGGAGCCTTTGATTGATTGATTTTTTTTTTGCATACGGTATTTCTCGAAAACGACGGAAAAAAACAACAGAAAAAAATTCGGAACAATGTTTTGCAACTAATTTCTAGTTCACATGCCAAAATTGGACAAATCTGAGCAAGAAAAAATAAAAAAAGTCCTAAAAAGTCATATAGGCTGGACATGCTCTCGGCCCTTCATATCTAAGCACACTAATCTGCTAATCTAATTATCTAAAAAAATTGTTATTCATAAAAGAAATCCCAAGGGGCATCTAGTACGGCAAAGACAAAATGCTGCAGGGTTTGTTTGAAAGGAACAACTTGTCATGAGCGGTTTAAAAGCAGTGAAACGAACAACTTGAGTGCTTTAAAAGCAGTGAAGCGAAAAACTTGCGGTTTTCGCGAGTTTCGCGAGTTTCTGTTAAGTGAAACAAGCAACTAAAGCGGTTCAGCCGCAGTGAAATGAACAACTGGAGAGGTTTAAAAGCAGCGAAACAAACAAATTACGCTTTTTGCGAGTGACACGAAAAACTTGGCTGTTTAGAGGTAGTAAAACAAACATCTTGTGCATTTTTCAAGTGAAACGAACAACTTGAGTTGATTAAAAGCAGTGAAGCGAATAACTTGCGGTTTCGGGATTGCTGTTATGAATAATAATAACTTTAAATAATTAGATTAGCAGATTAGTGTGTTTAGATATGAAGGGCCGAGAGCATGTCCAGCCTATATGACTTTTTAGGCCTTTTTTTATTTTTTCTCGCTCGAAATAGCTCAGAATAGCCTCATTTTATCATACAACGAATAATATCACAAGCCCTTGTCGAATTTGCACTAACCCTAAGGAATTTGACCACTTTCACCTGAAAAAAGCAGAGTTCTGGCCCTCCAGTGCTTTGACGGTACATTCAGAGCGCAATTTCGAAGCCATTTGAAAGCAGTTTGACCGTGAGAATATGCGACTGCAATACTTCTGACCAGTGCCAACAACTAAACGAAAATACCGTTATTTACGCACGCCTGGCTCGCTTATCTATCGTGAGCTCACTACGGCAACACATCGCCTCTGTAGCATGTGTGTGAGCCAACGTGTATGAGGCCCGTCCGGTGATTGAAAGACATCATTAAGTCCGGAAATCCTTGAGTCTCTAGCACTTCTCAAAGAAACGAGTCGTGTTTCTTGTCCTTCCTTGTGTCTGAAGCGCCATTTAGCGCTCGAGGTGAAAAACGGACCTTGGTCGGGAAGACGAGCCGGCGGGAAAGTCTGGAATCACTTCGGATCAGAAAAGGGGCAGCGTTGAGAGTTGTGGGCCATTTCCCATCCCGTGCCGTGGTCGAAATGCCCGATATCCGAAGTGCTTTGAGACTTATAGTATTTTGCAAAAACTTTCGGTCGGGAACTCCATTTCGGTTTTGTTGTAGGATTTCCCGACATGCTTTGCGGCAGTGGTAGATGGGTCCGCTGTGCGTGGTCGGGCACTTGAAATACAGTTTTGGGCAGCTCGAAGTGAGTTGTTGCTGGCCGGCAGGAAGACGTTTCGCATTTGGAGTCTTTAATGCAACATTAAATTCGATTTAAAAGGATTTTGAAATCGAGATACCCGTTTTGATGCGTATCAAGCTTTAAGTAATAAAACTTAGCCTGAACTGAGCATGTGTTCCTCGGCGGTCTAGTGGTTTGGTCGGGGATTTCCGCTCGGACGTCTCCAGGTTCGAATCACGCTCAGCATCTTTTTTTTTTTTTTTTTTTTTTTTTTCGAACTGGACATTATGAAAGTGATTTACTTTTTTTGCGTTCGTCAAAATTCCTTACGTTTAATTTTTAAAAAATATCGAACCGTGTCAGTGTGAAAACAGAAGCTTACCGCAATATTGCGTTACAATAGGAGCCTTTGATTGATTGATTTTTTTTTTGCATACGGTATTTCTCGAAAACGACGGAAAAAAACAACAGAAAAAAATTCGGAACAATGTTTTGCAACTAATTTCTAGTTCACATGCCAAAATTGGACAAATCTGAGCAAGAAAAAATAAAAAAAGTCCTAAAAAGTCATATAGGCTGGACATGCTCTCGGCCCTTCAATTATAGTGCTTAGGTAAACCCATAAATTTCCCTATACTGAGCGTTAGCCCTAGTAAGGAAATGAGGGACCACACGAGGGAAAGAAAAAAATCTTTGACCTCGGTGGGATTCGAACCCACGACCTCTGGACTAGATCTTCCGTCGCTCTACCGCTTGAGCCACGAGGCCGTATGGGAGCAGATCGTGGGTAACAAGGTGGTAATTCGTGGCAATGAGAATGTACATGTAAAGGGTACAAATGAATGCCAACTGCAGCTTGCTCCCTCCCTCTTCAGACAAATACAAAGCACACGAGGTACTAGGCTTCTCAAAATGTTTTAATTTCCTACCAATGCCGCGATATTTCAACATTTATTTGTACCCTTTACATTCTCATTGCCACGAATTACCACCTTGTTACCCACGATCTGCTCCCGTACGGCCTCGTGGCTCAAGCGGTAGAGCAACGGAAGATCTAATCCGGAGGGGGTTCGAATCCCACCGAGGTCAAAGATTTTTTTCTTTCCCTCGTGTGGTCCCTCATTTCCTTACTAGGGCTAACGCTCAGTATAGGGAAATTTATGGGTTTACCTTAGCACTATAATTTACACACAGAGTTAATTCTCTGATTCCTTGCTTAAATCACAAACGTTTGAATCAGAGGCAGACCCTCTTCGTGTCAAATTTGGATATTTTTACCAAGAGATCTAATTAGGCCAAAAGATCCTGTATTTTTTAAAACAGAGAAAATACATTTTGGCTAATGAGTACCCTGTATGACTCTTCGGGCCCAAATAATTTTGTTTGAAAGGTGTAGAATCTTTCCATCTAATTAGATCTCTTTTATTCCAACTAACTTCAACCAGACATTATGTGGCTAAGAAAAATAAATTGTGAGTGAAAAATGTCCGCATTCAACATAAGACAGTCATGCTCCCAGTAATTCAGTAATTATTTGTTATGCTCTTAAAACTGCTGAATGGTTTGAAAAATCATTCCCTCCCCATCAACCCCTAGAAACCAGCCCAACGGTACTCTCATTCATTGCTTTTGTCTCTTTAGGGTCTGGAACGGAACAAAAAGGAATTTGTAAAATACTCTAAAAATTTCAGTGATACTCTAAAGCAGTACTTCAAGGATCAGAGGTTAGTTTTGAGTGATTTCACTTTTAATTTAGTTTGAGGTGGCAGTCATCTCCTTTCCCTACCGCCTTGTTGGTGCAGGCATGAGAGACCTGCCAATCTACATTTGTACCCTTATGATGGTGTTTCAAGTAGACATTTTCTTGGCACCCCAGGTTCCAGTGACACGATCACCCGTGAACTGAGACACAGTGTTGAATACATACCTCGCAAAACTGAAGAAGCATAACATTTACCATCATTCCTTATTTATCACCGCACGTGATGCTTTCAACATTGCTGATCCTAGCAGTACGCAGGACACATGTCCACGCATGTCATACATGAACCTAGTATTTAGCCTAGTTCATCACAAGTCTCTCGTAGCTCAGTGGTTAGAGCATCTGACCAGTGTGTGAACCTAGTATATGGCCTAGCTTGTCATAAGTCTCTCGTAGCTCAGTGGTTAGAGCATCCGACTGGTGTGTGAACCTAGTATATAGCCTAGTTCGTCACAAGTCTCTTGTAGCTCAGTGGTTAGAGCATCTGACCAGTGTATGAACCTAGTATATAGCCTAGTTCGTCACAAGTCTCTCGTAGCTCAGTGGTTAGAGCATCTGACCAGTGTGCGAAGGTCAGGTTCAAATCTTGTCAAGGATTTCTTTCTTTGTCCCACGCTCGTGACATGATGAACATTGCATCTTTCTCAAAACATAAATTATTTATACTGTCTAATAATAATAACTTTATTCGCAAACCTTTGGCTAAAAAGAATAACAGTTGTGTTACAATTAAAAAATATAAAAGTTACTGAATATTAACATCAAATGAAGAATGATCCTCGCAGTTATGAACGCAATTTAAGCAATTGCGAAAAGAAGCCTGAAAAAAATTCAGGACTTCAACGGGGTTCGAACCCGTGATCTTGCGATGCCGGTGCGATGCTCTACCAACTGAGCTATGAAGCCACTTAACAATAATAATTTGGAAAATAGCACTCTAAAAAATTAAAAATTATTTGCAGCCATCACTCTGATAACTTGTGTCTTTTTTATAACTTCAGTCATTTATTACTGTGTGTTTCAGGGCAGAAGCAGTGTACATCAGTGCCAACAGGCTCATCAACCAAACAAACCATATCTTGCATATGTTTAAACTCGCCGGGAGCTCGTGAATGTTTTCCGCACAGAAACAGCTTTGTAAAATACGTGTACTGTTAACTTTTGTATTATTTTACTAACGTGTTAGGCAATGCACTTAAATCAATCTTTTTGTAGGTTTTGTAGCCAGGTGGGCATCGAAATAAAAGGTTTATTTACTAAATGCAATCCAGGCTTATCTTTACGCGATGTTTTGTTGTGATCTTATGCAGCTCTTTCTCCGACTTACAGCTGCCCATGTACGTACCATTAATTCCAGTTAATTCCAATCTACATCTACATAAATTTTAAGTCCTACAAAGGATACCCATCACTGCAAGACGTTAAAAGTAAACTAATGAATATAAATATTTACATAGTATTAAAAAATAAATAAATAAATAAATAATAGGTAAATAAATAAAAAATAAATAAATACATACATATTAACAATGATTTAGAAATACATAGACAAGTAAAAACAAGCAATATAATGATGTTTCAGCGACCTCATGACGCCATTATCAAGGGTACTCTTGAACTCGCATTTGTTAATTTTATTCTCATTTGTACCCTTGATAATGGCATCATGAGGTCGCTGAAACGTCATTATATCGCTTGTTAATACATACATAGAGATAAAAATTTAGAAATTAAAATAAAATACTAATAATATTAATATGGTAAATGTCACATGCTATTTAAAAACTTTAATTACTTTAATCTAATCAAAGCGCTTTCTGAAATAATGGAGTTTTTTCTATATTCTATATTTTTCTTTATTCCAATAATTACGGACTAATTCCAATAACTACAGACTAGGGGGGATTGTTTCCTGAAACTGTTAACAACCTGTAATGCACAAAACCAGACACACCTACCACGGCAGTTTCATCCCACCAACTACGTCAACCGCCTCTCACCGTGTCTCATTCTACCCTAAAACAATAACCCAGTGGAACAGTTTACCTCACTCCCTTTTCACTGATGATTTAAGTTTGACTACCTTCAAACAATCTGTATCTTTAATTTATCATAACCCAGTCTAATCTGTTTATTGCTGTAACATCCACTGAACAACCCAACCAATTAGGTTGTTATGGTAAATAAATAAATAAATAAATTCTTAGTCAATTGCCCCCCCCCCCCCCCCCCCCCCCCCCGCCGCTTTCTCCCTCTAATTAATTACTAAATGCAGACACGAAAAAAATTTTATGCAGCCAATCAGAAGCAAGATCGCTCCAACCGTCCTTCTTCCGCCTCCAACGACACAAAATGACGATTGCTTAGTGCGTAAAACTCGAGTAAATGTAACTCTTATAATTTATAACTTTAATAATTTGCTCTGCGTGTATGTGTATCGAGCATTCCTGTGACTGAGTGAAGCAATATACAAGGGCTGGCAAATGGTGATGTTATTTGGCTGCCGAAAAAATCAGTCGCAGAAGCAGTAAGTTCGTTAAGTGATAGTGAGCCCCTTTAATTCATGTTTTTTTTAATGTAATGAACGTTTTTAACCGGTGAATACGCGCATGCGTAATGAACGGGTTATCGATAACGAATATAAACAACAATAAGCTTAAAGATGTTTCGCATTTGGAGTCTTTAATGCAACATTAAAATCGATTTGAAAGGATTTTTCGACCGAGACACACGTTTTGATGCGTATCTACCTTGAAACAATAAAATGTAGTCTTTTAAAACTAAGTGCATGTGTTCCACGATGGTCGAGTGTTGTTTTTTTTTCTGCGTTTGTCAAAAATCCTTACGTTTAATTTAAATAAAAACAAGAGGCTTCGAGCAGCCTATACTCATGGGCATGCGTAATAAAGTCTTTTTGAATGTTTTGTAAATGAAGGCTGTACCACAATGAAGCCAGTCATTCTTCTAAGTCATATACACCTATTTCAATAAAGGTTGCTTTGGGATTTGGGCTTTGGTCATTGAGCGCCATTGTTTGGTGGTCACTCAAGCAAAGAATTGCATTGTATTCAGTAGTTTCAATGCCCAATGCCCAAAGCAACCTTATTTGAATTCGGTTTATATGTAACGTGAACATCAGTAATGTAAGTAGGGTTGTAGGAGACGCTGTCGTGACACTTCAGTAACGCTGTTTTACCGGAAGTGAGAGTAGCCGGAAGTCTCTAAACAGGAAGTGTAAATGGCAAAGCTATGAACCGGAAGTGCACAATTTAAAATATGCGTGCATAAATTTGCATGCAAAATCGTGACACAAAAAATAATAATAACAACAGGCTTCAAGCAGCCTATACTCATGCGCATGCATAATAAAGTTTTTTAAATGTTTTGTAAATGAAGGCTGTACCACAATGAAGCCAGTGATTCTTCTAAGTCTTATATATACGTAACGTGAACATCAGTTATGTAAGTAGGGTTGTAGGAGACGCTGTCGTGGCACTTCAGTAACGCTGTTTTACCGGAAGTGAGAGTAGCCGGAAGTCACTAAACAGGAAGTGCAAATGGCAAAGCTATGAACCGGAAGTGCACAATTTAAAATATGCGTGCATAAATTTGCATGCAAAATCGTGACAAAAAATAAGAAGAAGAAAAATAAAAAAAAAAACGAAGGGCATTTTTTTAACTCATTGCGCTTTGCGCATGAGTAAAAAGAAAAAGAAAAACAAGAAAAACGAAGGGCATTTTTTAACTCATTGCGCTTTGCGCATGAGTAAATATCGAACTGTGTCAGTGTGTAAACATGAGCTTACCGCAATATTGCGTTACGCGTTAGCAAGGCCTGTTTATACAGAGCGCCACCTTTGCGACTTTCCGCTCGAAAGTTCGCACGAACCACCGTTCATACAGAACGCGGTAATTTGGGCTGTGACAGTCGCAATATGTGCTGCCATGCACCATCTCATGAAAATGGCAGCAATAAGTTTCCACGCATTTTTCTTTTTCTCTGTGTCTTTAAAATCACGACGGCCTTTGTCGTATAAAATTGGGTGTTTCCAACTTCCACAATTAGCAGTTTAGTTTAGTCCGACATGTTGTCAACCGGTGCGCTTCAAAGTCAAATTGTTTACGCGTACCGCGTGTTACCTGGGCCGAGTTACACGAAAACAAAAGAACTGATTGGTTGACAAGAAATAGTTCGTGCGACCATCGGCATAAAAATTCGCTCTTGAGGCAATCTCTGCGACTTTCCGCACTAACCAATATCCAGCTGCGTTCGTAGTCGCCTTTGGTATAAACGGATTCATACAAATTGCTTATACGCAATCCAATGCGATCGCCGCGTTCGCGTTCGTGGTCGTGTTCTGTATAAACAGGCCTTTATTCACGGGTTGGCTATTAGGAGCCTTTGATTTTTTAGTAAAGTCAGGCATAGTGTAGTCTTATATAAAATCAAGGTTATTCAGCGAAAAGTTGTGTAATATTTGTAATTGTTTTGGCGCATACGTGCACTCTAAAATGCTATATCGTATGATAAAGTCCAATATTAATATTGAACAAAGTGTTTGGTTAAAACCACAATTTTTTTGCGATATTAAGCGTGAAGGAATTTACTGTTGTCCTGATTTGCAAGGCCTCATTTTGATCCTGCATGCCTTAGCGGTAAACAAGAACTCAAAAGCAAACTCTTTCCACAAAAAACAGTCTGCCGGCTGATCCTCATACATTCTAACTAAATCTCTACAGTTCAGTCCTTGTGGGCGGCTGGCAGTTGTGGCAAAAAATGCCGATGAAGGTGTTTATAATCATCTCTTTGGTCGGAGGTAAGTACATGAAAACTGTTGTAATACCGCCCATCACAAACGCAGTATAAATTTTGCTTTATTTGAGAACACCTCTAACAGAAGGCACCCTGAAGAAGTCTAGTTAGAGGAGTGAAATGGTTTTTGAGAATATTCCTACCAGAACGACGATAAACACTGAAGAGAGAAAGCAATTAACACTGATTACGGCTTATTAACACAAGGTCGTAATGAAATAAAATCAACTGCCAATCGTTTAGATTATACTTGATACCGATTTCCTGCCGATCATATTTTTTAAGCTTCAAACTTTCGCCACGTCGGATTCGTCGCTTTCTTGGACTAATAACTGCATAATCCATTCACCTTGATTGTGTTGAAAAAAACTATCTGTTGCAGACGTTTCTCAAGCTGATTACAAAGATTTATATAAAACTTTTTATATAAAGTTTTACTTACTTACTTACTTACTTACTTACTTACTTACTTACTTACTTACTTAGTTACTTACTTACTTACTTACTTACTTACTTACTTACTTACTTACTTACTTACTTACTTACTTACTTACTTACTTGTTATTCTATTCATGTATGCCATGATCAGTACCATACTCTGCTCAAATCTTTTGGACTTGAGGTACATAAATGAATCATAAATGGCCTGCGGATAGAGAATGTTAAGTGAAAAAATGACTCTCGCTTTAAACAATTGCAAAGAAGCCTAACAGGGATAAACGGCTTTCACTTTTTCCTGCAGTGAGTTATAAAATTTATGCAACATCGTCATCCCTTAAAAAAAAAACTTAAAATTCTAACAATAATGTCGCCAAATTTATTCAAATGCTGTAATACAGCCGTATCAGAGGTTTCCAAAACAAAACATCACATTTTTAAGCCAAAAAATATTCCAGTTATGGATCATATTTGTGTACTCCCAGATATTATGCACTTATTGACTGAGTGGGAGGGCCGGACGGGAAAATATTTGGCTCGAGGTCATGGCGTACGGACCGAGTGCAGCGAGGTCCGTACGCCATGATCGAGAACCAAATACTTTCCCGTCCGGCCCGACCTAACTCAGTCAATAAGTATTTTATAATATGACTAGAAAGTACAAGAATAGTTGCGCAGTGCGAGGTCACTTGAACTCGAGCGGGGCCGGACGGCTTTTTCCGGACCGGCTCACGTCAACCCGTCCGGCCCCACTCACGTCACCTTGCGATTCTATTTTTTGTAAGATTGCATTAGCGGGGCCGTACGGTCATACTCCAGTAGCTGTTTTGTATTTCTTATGGATGCAATTAGTTTCTTTTGTACACTGAAAGCGATGGACACGTAAAGCACCCAGAGCTATCTTCGACGAATTTTTTTGAAGTTTCATCTGCCAGAATTATCGCGGTACCTTAGGGTATGAGCCGAAAAAATATGACAGAATATGACATGTGTTGTTTTAGAATTGGTACCTCTTAGGGGTAAAAATTCTTCTGAGCCACGCCCATCAAACGAGTTTCTGGTACCTTTCAGGGTGTTTTTCAAAAATTTCCGACGAGCACCCCCGTCATTTTTATATGGGAGTCCCCCCCCCCCCCCCCCCCCCCCCCCCCCGGGGCATAACACAGGAAAATTCAGTACTAAGCTAGGATGTCTGGCACACGTAAACCGGAAACTTACGTCATTTCCATTTTGCTGATGAACCCAAGCCTGGGTGCTGACATTGGGTGGGTATCAACTACATTTTTGTTGGTTTTCCAAAGATATATTTTTTCTTCTATCCCTTCTTTCAAACTCACATTGAACTACCCTATTTATTTTTCATGATTTCAGGCGTATTTTCTCAATGGACAGACGCAAACGTTGATGGTAAGAAACCTCATACACATATAGCACAACATAAATGTTATTTTCCTTAGGCAGGTCCAGGAGGAGTATCACCATGGCAACCCCCGGGGGCACACCCTTACTTTGCATTCCCAACTGGGGAAAACGCCTTTTCTCCTTTTGGCTCGAAAGGGTTAGGTTTGAAAAGGTTTGGGCAGCTTCATCAAGAGGGTGATCAATCATCAAAATGGAACTTATTTTATTCAAGTCTCTCACAAATAAAAGAGAATTCTTGTGTTTTTATGGACAATTTATAATTTAAGATAAGCGAGATAATACTAAACACACTCCTTGGCAGCAATCGCCCCAAATAACGTTTTTTGGGACACAAGCTTTAAAATGCATGTACAAAGCTCTAAAATCTACCAGAAAGTATTTAATTTCTACATTTTTCAATTCACTGAAGTCACAGAATAGTGTGATTTCACATAACGAAAAACTTGATGTTTTAAATTAAAATTTAAACGAGAATATGCAATTTAATTGACTAATCCGTGCAATCGTAGACTTTATCCTAAACCCTAACACAGTCACAGGAAAGAGCGAAACAAATGTGACTAAATTTCGTTGTTTTTAGAAGTTTGCTCTTCACTTTCCTTGTTAATGGCGGATGCAAAGTCATTATACTGTTTTTAAAGGAATGGTGCTGCAGTAGTGTCCTTCTTTCAGTTCCCCATATAATATTTCACAACATGGTGAACAAATAAATAAATAAAGAATGGCCATGATTAATTAAAGTCACGGGCAATCGAATTTTCAACGGCGTACTTGACAGTTGGATCATTATCATATATTGGCTGCGGCCGCACTAGAGTAGTTAACTCGGTTATTTGCAATTAACTAATTCGTAAAATTAACTGGTTTAACAAAATTCCTGATGCGGCCGCGTATTTTTGGCGTTCACCGAATTTTAACCGTGTTAGCGGTTCCCATGGAAATTAATTAAAGAACAATAGACTTTTTTTAACCGGGTTAGGTTTATTTAAACCACCTCGCTAGGTGGTTTAGTGCAGGTTAACTTTCCCGATCTGTCAATCATCTTCGCTTACGCGGTAATTTTTGGCTTCCTGTTAAATTCGTAGACCTTCGTAGGGACGACTTTCAATTTCAAATACAGAAAGGAAAACCGTCGTGTGTTTATGTTCTCCACAAAACCTATAGGTGGTTTTCATGTTACGTCATCGCCGCCATGCTGGTGGACATAAACAATAGTTCTCTCATTAGCTCCTTTTGTTCGTCCACCAGCATTTGTTCGTTTCACTATTGTTGTCTATGTCTCTAGAGATTGGTTGCAAACCACCTATAATTTGATCATTTGACGATGTTGTTTTGCAGGGAATAACAATATGTAAAATGCACGTGCAGAGGCATTGTTTTCGCTCATTAATCGTAATGTTTTGTGCAGCTCTCGCTAGCAAATGATAACAAGATCTCTCACGTTCAAAGTTCAACCTTCTGAAGTGCGGCCGCTCAGAAAAATAAACTCGGTTATTTCACTTTTCACCGAGTTATTTTAACCGGGTTATTTTAACCGAGTTACTAAAAAAATAACCCAGTTAACTCACCAAGTGCGGCCGTAGCCATTATTTGATTCATTAGCATCAAATGTTTCGTTATGTGAAATCATACTAATAAGTAAGAAAGAAACAAAATTGTTTGTTTATATGACATGTGATTCTTTTTGGCTAGTTGGCAAAAGGTACAAAACTAGAAAAGCGAGTGTACTTATTGTTACAAGTGTAACATGCTATTTTTAACTTTTATCATACACCACAGTTCGCTTAGTTGGAAATCGAACACATTTTCCATATGGTCGCGTTCAAGTGTTACATAATGGGACCTGGGGAACACTGTGTAGTAGGCAGTGGAACCTAAATGAAGGTCACGTGGTTTGTCGGCAGCTGGGATTCGATGGAGCTGTAAGCGCGTTTAGCGAGTCACGGCATGAACCAGGGACGAAGTGGATGAATAACTTACAGTGTAGAGGGAATGAAAGCTCGATATCAGGATGTATTCACGGCAGCTGGATACCAGTCAGCTATTGCTTCTATCATGCAGTCGCTATGTGCACGTTGCGAGGTAAACTTCATAATAGTTTGTAGCTCCGTGGTCTGTACACTGAAAACAAAAACTTTTTATGATATGGTTAAAACTGACTCACGATGAAAATCAGCCTTTTGATTGGTTCACTGAACCACCCACCATACACTTTTTGTTCCTCTCGATTGGAAAGCAAAATCGTTGTAATGCTTTTTTTTGTTTTTTTTTTTTTTGTTCCTGCATTCAGTTCGTCTAACAGAAGGATCGTCTGCCAAGGAAGGCCTGGTACAATTGTACATCAATAATACTTGGGGACGAGTCTGTGGTGAGCAGTGGGACAAGCAAGACGCTGAAGTAATTTGCCGTTGGCTGGGCTACCAAGCATCCTCGGAGGCTTATACCATTTATCTACAGATCAGTGCTGATATATGGATGAACAATGTGCAGTGCAATGGAAATGAAGACACGCTGTTTACCTGTGCGTATGATGGCTGGACAAATAGCAGCTGCATGAGTAATCGAATGGCTGGAGTGAGGTGCAATGGGGCGGAAGGTAACATAAAAGTCTATATGGCAAACATAGCACCACTGCACATCGGGAAAAATGATATTTGCAATGAATATAACCACATGAGTAGTATAGAAGGGATCATATTATCCGTATTTTTAGGGAGGAATCTCATTAGTGTAGAGAGGAACACATTAACATGGGTGACGTCATAGACTGTTTTCTTTATCTCATGAATAAAATGCGATGAATTCTAGTTAGTTAATTCGCGGTGGAAACATTAGCTACCCCAGAAATTTTGTATGTAAAAAAATAATTGATGTGCCAAAAAATATATAATTAAAACAAATTAATGTGCAACAATCAGTCTTGAATTCTGACGCTCAAAGTGCCTTTTTCACAGCCTTTAATAGTCTGTTTATTACCTGTCAATTAGCCCCACTAACAGTTGTTTGTTATTAAGGACCAGTTCCAAGTTTATGAAGACAAAGAAAAATTCGTCGTCGTGTGTTTACGCTCTCCATAGAACGTGAAATTAGGAAATTTCGGGTCTTATTTCGTGTACCGCATAGATGACGTAAAACAATAAGAAACATTGTTTTCGGTCATTGTTTTTGGGTAAAAGAATTTTGATGAAGCATTGTTTCCTTTTGTTTTACGTCATTTGTGTCCTCCACACGAAGTAAGAGCCGAAATTTCACCTCGTGTTGGCCAATATAAAAATTTGCTCGCCCCCGTTATTTTAGCCTTTCAACGGGCCTGATTGTCTATATCTCATGGATAAAATCTCATTAACGTGCGGGGGAATACGTTACGCCAAAACGTCTTACTCAACAAACTTTAAACAGATATAGCGATAATGAGAAGCTTATTAGTTTTGTTTTACAATTTATAGATCTAAATTAAAAAAGTCAATGTGTGTAAACAATAAACACCGCTATATCCGATGTATTGTTTGCCAATATTGGGCCAGTATTGGGCTAGAATTATGATGTATCTATATAATGATATATTTGGGGTGGGTTCAAAATGTTTGAAAACAGCTGTATATATATCTTTTAAAAAAAAATACATGCATCTTAATGATGGCACGATCGATCTAGTTTCGCCTGGCTTCTAAACAAAACAAAACACAACACAACCCTCACAGATATCTTAGTAACTTTCTTGATTTTAGTCTTTTAACTTAAATGCACAAAAGGCGTGATAGTGGAATCATTCATCGTCTATAATCCCTAAACAAATCAATATTGGTTTTAAGCCTTTAGTTGCTCAAACTGCCTCAATATTGTGATATGGTAATAACTTTATTCAGGCAGTTGAAAGATTTAGCTTATCGACCGACCTAGTCATGATGCCAGTTAATCGTCTTTGGTCTTTTTACCTTAACAGTCATGCTGGTTAGTAGAGGGTCTTTCATGGACGTTTTAGTTGGTGGATTCTGGGGCCCGGTTTGTAGTAATTTCCAGTGGCAATTACGGAACGCCAATGTATTTTGTCGTCAACTGGGTTACCATGGAGCTTTAGCGGTATCTGGTAATTTTGACGAACGAATCGTGGAAATATGTGTGCAAAATATGCAATGTGTTGGAAACGAGAATTCGATTCTGAGATGCAAACATGATGGATGGACATCTGGAAGTTTTGTGATCAGTGTTGTTTGCTCGCCCACTGCAGGTATGTACAGAGTAAAGGTTTGATTAACAAATAAATAATTTGCACGGCATAGAAGTGATGGTAATGTTTATAAAATTGGTGATGGTGATGGTGCTGTAATAATGGTGATAAAAATGATATTGATCAGGGCGATTGTGATATATGGAAATAATGGTAATGGTGAAGGTGATAACAATGAAGACTTCAATGGCGATGACGATGGTTATGGTGATAACGCTGATGATGACGTACATTATATGCTTACATTTATATGTAGCAATCGACTTTTGTAATTGTCTCTGCAGCTCGGTTAGTTGAAGGGCCTTCTGTCAGACAAGGACTGGTACAAATGTATTACAACCGCACCTGGGGCTGGGCCTGTGCTGAGCAGTGGGACAAACGAGACGCTGATGTTGTTTGCAGAGAGTTGGGCTTCACAGGCTCGTCTGCGATTTACAATGGTTCAACTGGTGTATCAGGAAATGATACTTTATTTATGAACAATATTCATTGTACTGGCAATGAAAGCTCATTGGTATCATGTGCTCACGGTGGATGGACGCATCTGGGCTGCAGAGTCGGTCAAATCGCTGGTGCAGTGTGTATAGGACAAGAAGGTACAAACTGATTAATGAATCTGATAACGTTTCAAAATAGTAATTAAATTTAATATCACAGCAACCGATAAATATAATGCAAGATTGTCCCCCCCCCCCCCCCCCCCTCCTCTTCCCCTACCCCTCACTTGATCATGCAATAAAAAAACAATTTTGCTCAATATTGTTCACTTTTGAACAGATTAGCTGTACTGTATTATTATGTGAGTAAGAAATTGTAATTTCTGGACAAACAGTGAAAGATCGCTTGCATTTTTTTAGTCTCATTAGTACATAGTGTTGTATAACTTTACTCGAAAAAGACTGCGCTAGATTATCGACTGAGCAAATGACGATAATCGCATTTCTTTTACTCAACAGTCAGGTTGGCCAGCAGAGGTTCATCTTTACCACCTCGTATGGAGGTTTTGTCTGGTGGATTCTGGGCGCCAGTTTGCGATGTTTGGTGGGGTCCACAGAATGCCAATGTATTTTGTCGTCAGCTTGGTTACGATGGAGCTTTAGCGGTATCTGGTTATGAAGAACAAAATTCGGAAATATGTCTGGATGTAAAATGTATTGGAAACGAAAGTTCGATTCTGAAATGCAGAAACATTGGATGGACATCTGACAAATTTGTGACCAGTGTTCTTTGCCCCCCTGCAGGTATTTCATTTTCTTTTTCAAGGTGTATACATTGCATAAGTCAGAGCAAATAGACGACTAAAATTGCTGTTATCATCTATGGTGATTATAATGCTATTTTTAGTGACGACGATGATGATGATGATGATGATGATGATGATGATGGTGGTGATGATAATGATGATAACGAAGTGAAATTCAATACATTGTACAGATATTCATTAACTAGTATTCGACTTCCTTAATTGCCTCTGCAGTTCGGCTAGTTGAAGGACCTTCCGCAAGGGAGGGACTGGTGCAAGTTTATTTCAACCGCACCTGGGGCTGGGTCTGTGCAGAGCAGTGGGACAAACAAGATGCTGACGTAGTTTGCAAAGAGTTGGGATACACAGGCTCGTCTACGATTTACAACAAATCACCAAATATACGTGGAAATGTCACTTTATGGATGAGCGATATACGCTGTACTGGGAATGAAAGCTCGCTAGTGTCCTGCACGCATGGTAGATGGAAATTCATTGGATGTGATTCAGTTGGTCAAACTGCTGGTGTAGTGTGTGCAGGAAAAGAAGGTACAATGTTCCAGCATGTGGTAGAAAACCGTATTATAACCACTAGATAAAACTAGTACATAGATGCACATTCACGGTCCACAATAGAGACAGTTTAGTGCAATTAATGTGATTAAATGCCGACTCCGGGAACAAATGTTTATTGCCGCTGTGCATTATAACAACAAAGTGCACGATAACAATGATAGATCATGGAAGTAGATTAAAGTACAATAATAAATTTGCTTTATGACAGGCGGTTCAGAAATCAAAATTGCCTGTTTGATAGTTAGATTTGGAGTTTCACTTCATTTTCAGATAGGTTTAATAGTACACAAATCATAATTATATAGACTGATCTTTTTTACACATTACAGTCAGATTGGTCAGCAATGATTCACCTTTACGTCGTGTGGAAGTTTTGTTTGGTGGATTCTGGGGGCCGGTTTGCAGTTATCAGTGGGATATAAAGGACACCAATGTGGTTTGTCGTCAGCTTGGTCACGGTGATGCTTTAGCAATCCCTATTTTTCTCAGGAGCATATTTATGCGCAATACGGACTTATGTCTGGAGCAACTTGAATGCAGCGGAAATGAGAGTTCAGTGCTACAGTGCCGACACGGCGGCTGGAGAATTCAGGGCCACGGTGAAGACGAACAATCAGGGATATTGGTAGCCAGAGCTGTTTGCTCTCCTACGGGTACGTTATTTAATTTTGCAAAGATTTTTTATGAAGTAATTGTCTTATTAGCTACTCTAGCTTTTTTCATGCATGCCTGCTCAATATCAAATCTAATTGATCAGCATGCTCAGAATCCTATTAAGGATAGGACGTTCGCATCCTAATGATTACCTTAGTGGAATATGACGGATGGATAGAATAGTTTATGTATGTCTGCATCATGATGTATGTTGTGGTTTAGATTTTTCTTTGGTTTGAAAATGTTCAAACCAGTTTGATTTTTGTTTTCCTTTGTCTCAGAAGAGATTATGGTAAATGAATCAAGGACAAACGAAAAAGAAAAGAAACTGGTTTGAAAATTTTCAAACCAAAGAAAAAATTGAACCACAACATGTATTCAAGAGCTCTGACGTAATGAAATTAAAGTGAATCACTTTGTAAGTTACATGAAGGTTTTTACTGTAAATCTTTCCTATAATGATATCATGCTAAAAGTTTGATATTTGTTTTTATTTTCTTTCTCTTAACAATTCCGCGGCTGTGTCAGGGAGACCGGAATATGTGTCTAGTGACTTGGACAGCGTTTATATGACATGGATTTCCTCACAGTCTTTAAACTACACAGTGCAGATGTGGAACAATAAGACCCGGTCATGGGAAACTGCGCGTTGTTATGAGAGCAAAGCTGCTGGTTCCTGTGTAGTGGTTGCTCCTCGAGCCACGGTTGTGGGTTTAACCTCATCAAGTACCTACTTCTTTAGGATAATAGTTGACAATATGACCATCAGTGCAACTTCTAAGCCAATGAAAACCAAAGAACTTGGTGAGTTGATTCTTTACCAGTTACAAATGGCTACATTATCCTACAGTCCGGGCATATTTCTTCAGCTCGGCTGGTTTTAAACCCTAAATTTATACCCAATCATTAATTTTCGTTGGAACTGGATTATCCGAAAGGAATATCTTGATGTGATCCGTTCGCAACTTTTGACCCGTTAGAAGCTTGTACCCGAGACCAGAGACATTGGAACAAAGGCAGTTGTGGGTCGTTATGAAATCAATCGTTCAGCTAATACATGCATAGAGCGATTTATTTTCAATTGAGTGTCGTGTAACCAAAACCAAAGTAATCACTACATTCACAACAGACGCAGACAATTCAATGAACCAATCAGAACTCGAAGCAAATACGTGTCGGCGGCGCCAAGCGCGGGAAAACGCGTCAAGTAAGTCACAATTGGTTTTGGTTTTACTTCTGATTGATCGAGAAAGTGGCGGGTGATTTTTTAGCCAATCAAAAAGCGTAGCAATGCAAAACCAAAGCAATCACTAAATTACTTTGAACCGCTCAATTGGAAACCGCTCTATCCAGGGATCACGCTGAGGAACAAATATCGATTACCCAATTTGGCTGTAGCGGAAAAGAGGTCGAGGGACGCTTATAAAATCCTATATAAATATATATATATTTATTTATTTGGATTGCATGGCAAAAACTGTCATTGGTATACAGACACATGTTATTGACTTCACACTGTTGTGTTAGGTACCCCTGGTAAGCCGTTGCTTGTGTCAGAGACATTCATAACCATCACCATCAAGTGGAATTCACCGCATTCCTTGTATAACATAACATACACTGTACAAATGCAACCTGACACAGAAGTTCCTTGGATGGACGCTAAGTGTAGCGATCAGAGTATCCTGCCAAACCGGTGCATCGTCAAAGGTTCTGTTGCCATGGTGACTGGTCTTAAACGGAACACTGTGTACCGCTTTAGAGTTTACGCCATGTCCAAAGGAGTCAGAAGTGACTTCAGTCTTCCATCCGACTCCATACGAACAGCAGGTGATGTTGAATTACTCAGTTTTGTTTTCTGTTGCTCTGTTTGAGCGCGCTAGGTTTGTAATCCCTAATGCTAGCCTAATGCTAATCACTTAGGTATAGAGCCGGGCAACTAAGTGAAGTGACTCGAACATTACACCTGCCATAAGTTCGGGGAATCGTAGTTTGATTTCTGCTCGGGGTATCCCTGCGGGGTATCTGAATTTTTCCCCGACATTTGTTGTTTCACTTAATTGTGAGGCTTATCAGAGTTTACCTATCTGAAGATGAACAACGTTTGTAGTCCACCCTTTGCACAAATTTGTTTTCACGAGTCTTTCATTCCCAACTTGAGAACAAGAATCTGCGATAAATGATAAAGCAATCCCTTTGCCTTAACTTTTGCCCTATAGCTAGCTTAGGACAAAAGGAGTGCAATTATTTAAGTTTCATGCTTAATTCTGGTTGTATGCACATTTAGGACATTTTAAATTAGGAATGCAGTTCACATATTATTTTATCGATGTATTGCAAGCATGTGCTAAATTGTTTTTAATTCAAAGATGCATTTATATCGATCAGTATCGGTTACAAATGCTCTTTGTCTTCATACGGTATCTATAGAAAGCAAAGCCATGTATTTTTATGAAAAGAGGTATAAAAGACTGGCTTTCATATATTGTTAATAATGGAACATCCACTGTTGATTTTCCATCTATTTAATTTGTAGAACTGATGCAAAACTGCGCATCTCTATCTATTATAAAAGGCCCGACTTATATACAACGTCGTTTTCAGTGTCTTTTATCTTCCTATCCCAAGGTGGATGAAAGACCCTGGGAACAAGGGTGGCTGAAATTTTCTGACTGATGGAACAGCGAGTGTCGCCTTTCCATTAACTCAGATTGTAAACACAAAAATGCACCTGAAATAGTGATCAAGCTGTTTTACATTTCTATACGTGCAAATTTTGTCTTTCTTCTTGAACTATTTGTAAAGAAGAAAATGCGAAGTAACGTGGTGTTCACTGACAAACGAAGTGTATTTAGTTGACTTTCAGGAAACACATGCTTCGTTTTCTTTATTTTAATTCCCATTATTATGGTGTTGTTCTTTTTACTTTTCAGTTTCATTGGAAGAGGATAAGGATAACAGGGCGAAGTGCTTAACACAAAAGCGCTAAACAACGCAGACAAAATTAACGGCTTTTTTTAACGATACGTTAGCGTAAACTTGGTAATATAAGACATTATAAGGCGCCTTAATGTAAAGCTAATACATAAGTGTGCATTCTGGTGGAATTATTTTCTTTCAGATTTTTTTGTTTCTTTTTCCTTTCAGACGGAGCTGGCATCTGTCAGGGATTTAGGCTATAGCCAGCCGATAGTCTGCTCATGATGTCTTTAGCCCATTGCCGTGATACTTGCAGGCTCTGGATTAAAGGTACCGGATGATTTGCGGTTTGTGATGTTCTATATTTTGTATCTCCTGTCGGACATATACTTCTCAATATATTTTATTGTCCGGTCACACTTCTGTCGTATTTCATCCCGCACAATCATAAGTATTAAAGAACCATTATCCTTGAGTTACTCGCCATTCGTTTTCTCTATCCTCACATGAAACCGTTTTTCCGTTATTTTTTTGCTTGTCATAGAATTTATAATTTGTTTTTAATCAATAAAGTTTAATATCTGTCTTTTTTTTTGTTTCAGTAGTGGCATAGGGTGTGTAACACGGTTGGGACGATAGATGAATCGACGCCTGCTGCAGTAGAGACTCTACCTTTACTTTTTTATGAGTGTAAACAGTATTATTATTATTATATAATTAGGTTAATAAAAAATATACCACAATAGCGATGTTTTTCAGACTTTGTGAATACAGCAACCCAAAAATGTCTAAAAAATTAACTTCCTTTTTTCAAATTTAACAAGATAACAAGAATGATGTTCGACATGGAGAAAAGTAACCCCTTTCATTCAGTCATCGTTCCTGCAAACCACGTTGTTACTATTGAATGTTTTATAAATGCAGGCTGTACCACAGGGAAGCCAAGTAACCGGACCTTATATGGCAATCGAGACACAAAGAAAAGATGAGGGCAAACCTTACCTCATGCCGCTACGCGCATGAGTAATCAGGCAGAGTAAAGGAAACACCGGGACACATTGAACTTTAAAGCGGAAATAATGATATTTTAGAAATCAAACGGACAAATTTTGGAAATCAAAAACTCATTTTAGAAATTAAACGGACAAATTTTGGAAATCAAAAACTCTTTTTTACTATAAAAATTAGCGATAAAAAATCACGACGTTTCGACCTCTCCGAGGTCATTTTCAAGTGGATGTAAGAATACAGAATTAGCATAAATATATTACGGTATAAAAGCATAAGAATGTAGAGAGCGCAAAAATGTGGTAAAATATGTAAATATAGGTGATAAAAAATTAAACTAATTAAATAAATAAAACAAGAGTTAAAAGGACTTTCTAAACAAATAACTTAGCGCGGATTGAGTCGCACTGTTTGTTCAGTGTTGGCTTGAGTTCTTTGATAAAAAGCATTTTAAAAATAAGACAATCAAATTTGTTCTGACACTTCTTTAAAATCTTAAAACTTCGCGCAATGTCATTCAAGTCCATATCATGCTGCTCTCTGAGGTGGTTTCCGACTGCCGACCCCTTGTGTTCTTCAATGCGTTGATGTAAGTGTCGGCATGTGTAGCCGACATAACCTGCATCACACAGATCACACTGGAAATGGTATACAACGCGACTCAATCCGCGCTAAGTTATTTGTTTAGAAAGTCCTTTTAACTCTTGTTTTATTTATTTAATTAGTTTAATTTTTTATCACCTATATTTACATATTTTACCACATTTTTGCGCTCTCTACATTCTTATACTTTTATACTGTAATATATTTATGCTAATTCTGTATTCTTACATCCACTTGAAAATGACCTCGGAGAGGTCGAAACGTCGTGATTTTTTATCGCTAATTTTTATAGTAAAATCTTTTACTAAAAAACTACTCATTCAATCAAAAACTCATTTTAGAAATCAAACGGACAAATTTTGGAAATCAAAAACTCATTTTAGAAATCAAACGGATAAATTTTGGAAATAAAAAAATTACTTGGTAAATCAAAAATGAAACAAAATAAATCAAACAGATTTTTAAAACAAATCAAAATTTCATTTCAGAAATCAAAAATCGTAAAGATATATCAAAGCGACATTTTTTTAAATCGAAGTAGAAAACTAAAAAATCAAAATCCTTTTTTTAGCAACAACTGAAACAAGAAAGGAATCAAAAGTTACAATTTTTTAAACGATACTCCTCGAACACCGTACGGAACACCAGGTAAACATTGAATTTTACAGTTGGAAAGATTGAACCTTCAAGATATGCGAATGTGACTTTGAATTTGTAAACTTGTAAACTCGTAGAAACTAGGATTTGACTTTGAATTTTAAACTCGTTAGTTTATAGCATTCAGCGTTATTCAGTTTTTCTGTCAAAGACGTCGACAGTTGCATGGTCGCATATTGATGCAATACATGGTTTAAGTAAATACAAAGCAAAGGACCGCGAACGAAAATGCTGCTGGTGTACATAGGATCTAGAGAAGATCTTGTCAGCCAAAAATAGAGATAAAATGATGAATTGTAGTTTACGTATACTAGCCTTATCTTTATTATCTTGTAGGTCATTTCCGCCCCTCCTCTTTTTTTTTTTTAAATATGTATTGCGACATTCTCCTTTATATAATGTTGTATTTTTATTTTATAATATAGTAACATCTTATAACCTGAAGAAGGCTGGTCTGGCCAGCCGAAATATTGTTTGAAATATATTTACTCGTTGTATCAGCTTTGCAGTAGTCCTTGAACTTCTCGTTAGTATATTGATTTATTTTAGCTGATTAGGTCTCCTCCTGTGAGATCCAACGAAAAACCAGCAGGATCTTCGTCCACGTTTTTTGCAGTTAAACAAATCTTGGATCCGCCATCTTGGATTTCTGAATTTTTTAAAACCTCTTAAAAACCGTCCAAATTCACTCAAAATTAATCAAAAGCAATAAATAAACGCTAAATGACGTAAAAATATAAAAGTTATAGCAATAAACATTGTTTTTTCTTCATTCAAAGGTATAAATATGCAAATTTAAAAAACATAGCTGTTAAAATCTTGTTGCCATGGAAACATCAAGTCACGTGATCAAAAAATGGTCACATAAAATTGTTGCCAGATAAATTTTAGGAAAAGTCACAAAGTTTGGTGGCGTTTGAATACATATTAAAGAAGTTATGAATGTTGAAAGTTAGCGCGGGCACTTTGTGCCCCCCACCCCCACTCCAGGCCGAATAGGGTTAACGCGACAACGACACGATAGAGCCCAAACTGAAAGTCAAAAATGCAACCGTGGACAGCTTTTATTTTAAAATTAAAGTGTATAAAGAAACCAGGCAGATTCCTGCTAGTGTTAGTTGATGTAATTCACTTAAATCTTTGGACTTAAATTGCTTACTGATTGCGCAGTCAAAACAAGAAAGATTTAGGAAATGGACGGCAGAAGTACTCTACCGTGAAATCTAGAATATTCCGGCCGCGAGATTAAACCGCGGATGATCTAATAGATATAGCATGATAATTTAATAAATTCAAATTATAAAATCCATTGTGAAGCTGCTTCAGTAATAACATGAGTTTCAGGGCTATTTACATGCGCGCGATAACTGTTTTCTCGCCAGACCAAGCATTTTGAATTTGTCAGTTCATTGCATTTTTTAATTTATTTCCAATTTAAGGCAAATGAAAAAGCTGCTGTGTCGAATTCATTTTTAGGCGATAATTCATGCTGGTTGTGGCGAACCCTAGGGCTTGAACTATTTGTCAAGAAGACGGAAAGAGTTGAGATTTTTGTAAGCAAATTTATAGCTCTACGAGTTGAAGTTACTTCGTCATGATCAGGACCAGTTTCCTGTCAAGCCTTGGTTCCGTGTTAACAGTACTGGTCCTCGTCCTGCTGCTAGGATCTCACCAATTTTCATCAGAGCAAGGTAGGTTTAAAAACTTGACGTTGGAAATAATTTGGATTACCGAGAATTTGCAGTTGGTAAGTGTGATCAGATTCAAAACAATATTTTGCTTGAAATCGTTTTAAATTAAGGAGCTAAAACCATCACAAGATCCGATGAACTGACGGGAGTTGGAAAATAAAACTTGAACGAGAGTTTCCTTCAACCTTTGTCACGACAGCCTGCCCAGGCGACCCAACAACAGAAAGCAACTGACGAGAGAATCATGCAAGGAAATTCGTGCAAAAGTCAGCTGTTATTTACCTCTCATGGCAACGTAGCATCATTTTCGTTGATTCTAAAAAAGATTTAAGTATGCCAGATTTTGAGATTGAGAAACCATAAGAATTGGCGGTGAAACAAATTAACAACAAAGCGAAAATTTGTATTCTTGTAGCGAACTTCATGAAGTGAAACGCATGTTCGCCAGGTACACATGAAATCACAACGGCTTTTAAAAGTTGTCTTCGGCTTACCTGTGGTTTAATTTTCCTCAGTCGAAATATTTTGTGAAAAGAAATTGAAGTTAATTCCCTCTGGAGACTCAATTTCATCGGAAACGAACCTATTGGTTGCCAAGCAAAATTCCTTAACATTAGGGTGTTTAAATTTTCGATATTTCCTTTAGGACCAAAGTGTACTCTTACATTTCTTTAACTATCTTTATAGATAAATATTGTTAATTTTTCAAAAGAAAAACTGACTAACTAGCTTAAATAAAGACAGTTCTAATGAAACAAGAAACCCACACTTGACGCTCAGAAATTTTTACGAAATTATGTAACAATGCAATGAAAAAATTGAAACATAAATAATTATATTGATATAACAATCATATTTGGAATTGTTTCTCAAAACCTTGTTTTCAAGAAACTTGGTTTGGAGCTGATAAACTTTATGTTAACAGAGGGGAATTCGAAGATACTAAATTTGACTCGCACTTAATAATAATCACTTATTCATGAGGATCAATTATTTTTAGGACGTGATGCGTCAGTTAGCTGTTAGATAAAGCCACGACAGCCTCGGGCGAGTATTAGCTATTTTAACCCGATAATGAAACAACAGTTATATTACCGGAAAAGATGACATATTTCTTACTCATAGAAGGTAGAAGGTAACTAGACCTGAAGGTTGGTGGCTCGAGCCCTGTTCTCTGCTGTCATGTTTTTCAAGTCTTTAGCCACGAAATTTTGCTCTGACATTGTCTCTCTCTACCCATGCGTGCAAATGGGTACATTGTCTCTGTGTTGTGTCCAAATCGCCAAAACACTTCGATCCACAATGTCGAATCTCTCTTTACCCAAGTGTAAAAATGTGTGTTAGTGCCCTAATGAACAAGACACTTTGCTCCACAATGTCGACCGTCCGCATCCAAGTCATGTAAATGTGTGTTAGTGTCCTAATGACAAGACACTTTGCTCCACTATGCCGACCGTCTCTTCACCCAAGTGTGTAAATATGTGTTAGTGTCCTAATGAACAAGACACTTTGCTCCACAATGTCGACCGTCTCTTCACCCAAGTGTGTAAATGTGTGTTAGTGTCCTAATGAACAAGACGCTTTGCTCCACAATGTCGACCGTCTCTTCATCCAAGTGTGTAAATGTGTGTTAGTGTCCTAAAGAACAAGACACTTTGCTCCACAATGTCGACCGTCTCTTCACCCAAGTGTGTAAATGTGTGTTAGTGTCCTAATGAACAAGACACTTAAATTTGCTCCACAATGTCGACCGTCTCTTCACCCAAGTGTGTAAATGTGTGTTATGTATAGTGTCCTAGTAGACAAGACACTTTGCTCTGCGCCACCCAGTCGTATAAATAGGTTCATTGTCACTGTGTTGAGTCCTTAAATTCCAAAAATCACCTTGAAAAGCCAAACTGAGACATATTAATTGTATCAAAGGAAATTTAAAAATAATGGTCCAGTTTTGTTAACATTAACTACATTAGTGTACTGAAACTATTAATGTGTTATTTTAGCGACGGATGGCGAGGATGGAAAGGGATTGCATCTTGAAAACGTTTAGGTTAACTTTGCAAGTTGTTTCCCGGACCCGTATCAGAGATATGTCCAGAAATGCAGGCAGAGGGGGGCCACGCTACTTCATGGCTGGCATCACAAAGTGTCCTCATCTATAAAAGTTCACCATAACACACGAATTTCTGTCACATATGAAGTAATATGAAAATGACAAACAACTCTGTCAAATATGAAGTACTCATTAAGCTTGCATTTCTGGACATAATTGCCAAAAGTGAGCCAATCCTCGTGAGATATGGATCCACGTCAGTTTTATATCGGAGGCTTCCCCACCAACCCCGTGGGTCCTGAAAGTATCATTGTCTTTGAAATGCCAGCAGTGTCTTTGTTAATTTTCTTCTTGTTTTCAGTTTGTCCAGTTGGTTGGGTCAAAAATGGCAGTTCATGTTACTACATCTACAATAACACTTCACAGAAACTGGCATTCTGGTCCGCAAGGCAATGGTGTGGTGAGCACAGTGCTGACTTGACAAGCATTCTTAGTCAGGAAGAAGACGATTTTTTGAATTTCCTAATCAACCAAACACACCTTCGACCAAACGAAACATTTTACATCGGGCTGAGGAGAAAGACCAAGAACGATCCCTGGGCATGGGTGAGAAATGAGCCTTACAATTACACAAACTGGTTCAAGGGCCAAGAGCCACCGCCGTCTGGACAGAGGCAAGGCAAGAATTGCGCCTTTTACAATCAAGGACATCAATGGGAACTGGAAGTCAACTGTGGAACACAGAGACTCTTTATTTGCAAAAAACAACAACAACAACAACAACCAACAGGTATTACCATTTTACGTTATCGCATGCCTAGGCTGGCAAGTAAACAAACATATCAACTTTCTTAGCTGACGGGGATGATCGAAGGATTTTTTGGGGTTTGAAATTTTCTATTCCGGGATTTTTTTGGGTAGAAAATTTTGGCAAGTATTTTTTTGTGTGGCTTGATTTTTATCTTTCCTCCTTCCCAACACACCTCGCGCTCCTCTCGTTAATTGAGAGACGACTGGGGACGAGTCAGCCTCCACTTGACTGGACCAGTTGCCCACGCAATGCCGCGCGAGGTAACCCGAGACGATGGCAAAGGAAACCTTGGAAAAGGAAGCCTTGGCAAAGGAAGCCTTGGCAAAGGAAACCTTGGCAAAGGAAACCTTGGCAAAGGAAACCTTGGCAAAGGAAACCTTGGCAAAGGAAATCAAATGTCCGTTGTTGATCTGCATTCAAAGCCCTGTGGTAAAAGAGAAATAAACAGATAATCACTAAGCACGCGAACGTTTTACACAACAAAAAATGCTGGATCCAGGATAAATTGAAATACATTACATTCCACGATGACCATTGCAGATAAAACTAATACAACGAGGTAATATCTTGGTATATATTCAATCGAACTTGCTTAAAACAATCTCAGAACTAAGGAGAAAAGCTCGAGAAACTCTCAGACGTCAAACGCGAAGAGCAAAAATCATTCCACGTGAAAACGCGATAAGCTGGAAATTTCACGCGCGATTACCAAACATAACACGTTTCCTGGCGATAAAATGCATATTAATGAGTCTAAAACAATGGATATTGATTGATGAATGCCACGCTACCAAGTATAAGATAACTTCCTGTCCAGTCAAGTGGAGGTATTCATAGATCGAAAAGTCAGTAATCAATTTCTGATTATTTTGCATGCGAAAATGTTTATTTTAAACAGAAAAAAGTGGCCCACCGTACATTTTAACCCTTCAACTGTTGGTGAGTAGAATTTTGTGAAAAAACCGCACGTAATACTTGAGTACGGCCTGGAAGTAAATCGGTCCCCAAATTAATTTCATCCCTTGTCTCTTTTCTCTCTCTCTCTCTATTACCGTTAATAAATTAATAACCAACAGTGAAACGCAAGACGATAATAACAGCCGCGTGACATCATTCAAAACCGCATCTACCGGAAATCCGGAAATCGAAGTCTAAATTGTCATCGATGCCTTTCAATTTGTCCGTGTTCAGAAATAGAAAAAGTCGCCGCTCTCTTTACTTTTTGGGGAAGCAAACATGTACTAAATACCGTTGGGAACCTACAACAAGCCAGATTGGACGATGTGATATATGTTTAACTGCTAAAATCTACGCAGTGGACGATGCACTCGCTTCGAGCACTCCATGGCAAATGACTGGTCACGCAATTTTCAGTTGATAATATAGTTCATTAGCGTTGCATCATGGGATACCTGAAAAATCCTGCTTTTGTGTGACCGTTGTTCGTATTTTTAAATTTAGAGGAAATGTATGGGAATATCGAAAAGGTTCACTTATCGTAATATACTGCGATGAATATTTACATACAAGATCAAAATAAACGTATTTTTACCTGAAATGTTGTGTGATGTTATTCTTGTAGCTGAAAACGGCGAATTTTAGCGATTTGAAGGGTTTTGCATCGGACGTTTACCTGAGCGTATAGTAGAGCACCCTGGATCCAGAGGTCCGTTCTCTGAATATCATGAGTGAAATTAACCGTACAAACGGTTTTTTTCTCGGCGTGTTGCGCCTCGTTGTTGCGGCTTCGCCGCTCAAACTCGCCGTTTCCACTAAAAAACAAAAACCTCTGGCACCCAGGGTAATAGTACATGATAGTAGAGAGACAAGGGAGGAAAGCTGGATTTTGGACTTTCCAGCGTCGAGCCGATTTTCACCAAGAAATTCCTATCGCACGGCTTCCAATCCCCGCACCAGGCAAGCTGAAACCCAGAGGTTTCTTTTCGTACCATTACATTTAAAATCCTTCCAAAACTCGAAGCGCTAGACCCCAAATAATATCGAGAAAACCAGTATTCGAAGCTCGAAAACACCGCGGCTGGTAAAATGTGTGCAAACCTCCAACAGTCACGCCGTTTGCTCCTTTCTGATTGGATGATAACAAACAATGCCCTTTCATAAATTCGTCCTGCGGGAGGGGAAGCAGGGGCAAATAATCAGCAACGAACTTTACACTTACCGTCCCGGGGTGAAGCGAATGGCGCGTGATGGAATGAGCCCAGCAAGACGCCATTCGCTTCACCCCAGGCTGGTTAGTAGAAAGTTCGACGCTGCTTATTCGCCCCTGCTTCCCCTCCCGCGGGACGAATTTATGAAGGGGAATTGTTTGTTATCATCCAATCAGAAAAGAGAAAACGGCGTGACTGACGAAAAGAAACCTCTGGGTTTCAGCTTGCCTGGTGCGGGGATTGGAAGCCGTGCGATGGGAATTTCTTGGTGAAATTCGGCTCGGCGCTGGAGAGGTCCAAAATACAGCTTTCCTCCCTTGTCTCTCTACTATACGCTCAGGTAAACGTCCGTCCGATGCAAAACCCTTCAAATCGCTAAAATTCGCCGTTTTCAGCTACAGGAATAACACCACACAACATTTCAGGTAAAAATACGTTTATTTTGAATCTTGTATGTAAATATTCATCGCAGTATATTACGATAAGTGAACCTTTTCGATATTTCCATACATTTCCTCTAAATTTAAAAATACGAACAACGGTCACACAGTTTGTGTGGGCTCCCTGTGCTCTGACGTAATGAAATTAAAGTGAATCACTTTGTAGGTTACATGAAGGTTTTTACTGTAAATTCTTCCTACAATGATATCATGCTAAAAGTTTGATATTTGTTTTTATTTTCTTTCTCTTAACAATTCCGCGGCTGTGTCAGGGAGACCGGAATATGTGTCCAGTGACTTGGACAGCGTTTATATGGCATGGATTTCCTCACAGTATTTAAACTACACAGTGCAGATGTGGAACAATAAGACCCGGTCATGGGAAACTGCTCGTTGTTATGAGAGCAAAGCTGCTGGTTCCTGTGTAGTGGTTGCTCCTCGAGCCACGGTTGGGGGTTTAACCTCATCAAGTACCTACTTCTTTAGGATAATAGTTGATAATATGACCATCAGTGCAACTTCTAAGCCAATGAAAACCAAAGAACTTGGTGAGTTGATTCTTTACCAGTTACAAATGGCTACATTATCCTACAGTCCGGGCATATTTCTTCAGCTCGGCTGGTTTTAAACCCTAAATTTATACCCAATTATTTTCGTTGGATAGAAAATATTGTTTTAGCATCCCCCTTTCCAAGATGGAACTGGATTATCCGAAAGGAATATCTTGATGTGATCCGTTCGCAACTTTTGACCCGTTAGAAGCTTGTACCCGAGACCAGAGACATTCGAACAAAGGCAGTTGTGGGTCGTTATGACATCAATCGTTCAGCTAATACACGCATAGAGCGATTTATTTTCAATTGAGTATCGTAAAACCAAAACCAAAGTAATCACTCAATTCACAACAGACGCAGACAATTCAATGAACCAATCAGAACTCGAAGCAAATACATGTAGCCGGCGCCAAGCGCGGGAAAACGCGTCAAGTAAGTCACAATTGGTTTTTGTTTTACTTCTAATTGGATGATAAAGTAGCGCGAGATTTTTTATCCAATCACAAAGCGTAGCAATGTAAAACCAAAGCAATCACTAAATTACTTTCAACCGCTCAATTGGAAACCGCTCTATCCAGGGATCACGAACAAATATCGATTACCCAATTTGGCTGTAGCGGAAAAAAGGTCGAGGGACGCTTATAAAATCCTATATAAATACATACATACGTACATAAACTTTATTAAAGTGTCAAAATATTTAGCTGTAAGGCTAATTGAGGACACTATAACAAAATATATAATAATAATGATAATAATAATAATAATAATAATAATAATAAAATATTTATTTATTTGGATTGCATGACAAAAAGTGTCATTTTAATGTGGTATACAGACACATGTTATTGACTTCACACTGTTGTTTTAGGTACCCCTGGTAAGCCGTTGATTGTGTCAAGGACATTCATAACCATCACCATCAAGTGGAATTCACCGCATTCCTTGTATAACATAACATACACTGTACAAATGCAACCTGACACAGAAGTTCCTTGGATGGACGCTAAGTGTAGCGATCAGAGTATCCTGCCAAACCGGTGCATCGTCAAAGGTTCTGTTGCCATGGTGACTGGTCTTAAACGGAACACTGTGTACCGCTTTAGAGTTAACGCCATGTTCAACGGAGTCAGAAGTGACTTCAGTCTTCCATCCGACTCCATACGAACAGCAGGTGATGTTGAATTACTCAGTCTTGTTTTTTGTTGCTCTTTGCTTAATGCTAATCACTTTGCTACCGAGGTAACCACAGTAAAGTGATTTGAACATTACACCCGCCATAAAATCGGGGAATCGTAGGTTTGATTTCTGCTCGGGGTATCTGAATTTTTTCCCGACATTTGTTCTGTTTCACGTAATTGTGAGGCTTATCAGAGTTTACCTATCTGAAGATAAACAACGTTTTCAGTCCACCCTTTGCACAAATTTGTTTTGGTCTTTCATTCCGAACTTTAGAAAGAGAATCTGCGATTCATGATACAGCAATCCCTTTGCCTTAGTTTCCCTATAGCTTAGGACAAAAGGAGTGCAATTATTTTATTTAAGTTTCATGCTCATATACCTTATCACTCATGATTAATTCTGATTGTATGCACATTTAGTACGTTTTAAATCAGGAATGCAGTTCACATATATTTTATCGATGTATTGCAAGCATGTGCTAAATTGTTTTTAATTCAAAGATGCATTTATATCGATCAGTATCGGTTACAAATGCTCTTTGTCTTCATACGGCTTCTATAGAAAGCAAAGCCATGTATTTTTATGAAAAGAGGTATAAAAGACTGGCTTTCATATATTGTTAATAATGGAACATCCACTGTTGATTTTCCATCTATTTAATTTGTAGAACTGATGCAAAACTGTGCATCTCTATCTATCATAAAAGCCCGACTTATACACAACCTCGTTTTCAGTGTCATTTTTCTTTCCATCCCAAGGTGGATGAAAGACCCTGGGAACGAGGGTGGCTTATATTTTCTGACAGATAGAAAGCGAGTGTCGCCTTTCCATTAACTCAGATTATAAACACAAAAATGCACCTGAAATAATGATCAAGCTGTGTCACATTTCTACACGTGCAAATTATGTCGTTCTTCTTGAATTGTTTGTCAAGAAGAAAACGCGAAGAAACGTGGTGTTAACTGACAAACGAAATGTATTCAGTTGTCTTTCAGGAAACACATGCTTCGTTTTCTTTATTTTAATTCCCATTATTATGGTGTTGTTCTTTTTACTTTTCAGTTTCATTGGAAGAGGATAAGGATAACAGGGCGAAGTGCTGAACACAAAAGCGCTAAACAACGCAGACAAAATTAACGACTTTTTTAACGCTACGTTAGTGTAAACTTGGTGATATAAGACATTATAAGGCGCCTTAAAGTGCACCTAACCCACAATTTTGTTTTCTTTTGATCAACTCAATGTACGTTGAAAAATCGAATAATGAAATATTTCTCGTTTTTAACGTCGCGTTAGTGAGTTATAGAGATTTGAACTTACAAAATGCTAAATAGAAGACGTCAAATCAAGACTTTACTATTATTTCTACTTCAATTTACAATACGCAATTCATAGCTTAAGGATAATCAATTTAAGAAATACTAAATAAAAACTGTTAATAGTCAATTGATTTGTAAAAAAAATATTGCTTGGAGGTGGAAACAAGTAGTTGTATAATAAACGAGTCTTGATTTTACGTCATCTTATTAACATTTTGTAAATTCAAACCTCTATAATTCACTAAGACAACGTTAAAAACAAGAAATATTTAACTATTCATTTTTTCAACGAACATAGAGTTGATTAAGCGAAAAAACAATTTTAGGGTTAGGTACACTTTAATGTAAGGTTAATACAAAAGTGTGCATTCTGGTGGAATTCTTTTCTTTCAGATTTTTTTGTTTCTTTTTCCTTTCAGATGGAGCTGGCATCTGTCAGGGCTTTAGGCTATAGCTAGTCGATAGTCTGCTCATGATGTCTTTAGCCCATTGCAATGCTACTTGCAGGCTCTGGATTAAAGGTACGATGATTTGCGGTTTGTGATGTTCTATATTTTGTATTTCCTGTGGGGAATGTACTTCTCAATATATTTTATTGGGGCGTTGAGCAGCTCTCGTAAGGTCTCACACCATTGGTTCAATACCCTTCGTGAGAACAATGGCTCCTAGCTCTAAAACCAGGAGCAGCCGCGACGCCTTCAGCTATGGAGCTGCTACACTATTGTTTTATTGTCCGTTTTATTTCCTCCCGCACAATCACAAGTATTAAAGAATTATTATACTTGATTCACTCACCATTCGTTTTCGCTATCCTCTTGCACATGAAACCGTTTTCCGTTATTTTTTTGCTTGTCATAGAATTTATAATTTGTTTTTAATCGATAAAGTTTAATATCTTTTTTTGTTTCAGTAGTGGCACATGGTGTGTAACACGATTGGGACGATAGATGAATCGACGCCTGCTGCAGTAGAGACTCTACGTCTTATTTTTTGTATGAGTGTAAACTGTATAATTATTATATAATTAGGTTAACCCTCGATCGTACAGGGGGGGCAACCCCCCTCAAGGTTTTTCTCCCATATTTTCAAGACCATTTAAGATTAGTAGATGCCGTTTTCAGTAGCTGTTCGTTTATCCTTGAGACACATTTTGGTAAATTTGGCGTCAACCAGTTGCTATGGTTACGAGATATGACGTCATAAGTAACATGTGGTCAGGCCATTTTTGAATAAAAATGCGTGTTTTTTACCTTTTTTCATTGAAAGAACGTATAAAATGCTACCAAAAGCATCAAAATGTTTAATTGTATGTTATTTTACAACTCTAGGAAACAATATTTGCAATTTCCGCATTTTCCCAAAAATTTTGAATTTTTAGTAAAATCCAAGATGACGGCCATCTTGGCGGACCCCAGCGGCGCCACAACCCATAATATTTACCTTATCTCGTAGAGCACATCGCGTGTTATCTATTGGATGTAAAATATTTCCGAAATATTGCAGCATCTAAAAACCCAAAGGGGGTGGGGGGTAAACAACCCCCCCCCCCCCTTGTACCACGGTGGGGATATAAGTTTGCGTGTACATCCGAGAGTTAATAAAAAATATGCCACTATTAATAAAAAATATGCCACTATAGCGATGTTTTTCAGACTTTGTGAATACAGCAACCCTAAAATGTCTAAAAAATTAAATTTAACAAGATAACAAGATGTTCGACATGGAGAAGAGTTAATGCTTTCATTCAGTCATCGTTCCTGGAAACCACTTTGTCAGTCACTATTGAATGTTTTATAAATGAAGGCTATACCACAAGGAAGCCAAGTAACCAACAACACAACAACAACAACGTTAATTGGCACTGTAAAGTTACAAAGATGTATACGTAATATATAAATTAAAAATAGATACAGTAGCTGGTTACCCAAAATAACTAAAAAGCTAAACTAGTTGGGTAACCATCATTTATTAATTAAAAATAATATACATGCGAGTCAGAAAAGTGGCTTAACATAGATTAACTAAATTTAATGTACACACCTTAAATAGAAGTAGGGATTACAGAACAAATATACACGTATAAAATGAAATAAAATAAATAAATAATAGGTAATAAATAATAAATAATTATATGACAATCGTGACATAAAGAAAAACGGGGGGCAAACCTTACCTCATGTCGCTACGCGCATGAGTAATCAGGCAGAGTAAAGGAAACGCCGGGACACATTGAACTTTAAAGCGGAAATAATGATATTTCAAGAAACACGAAGAAAACATGAATCTGACTTTGAATTTTGTAAACTCGAGACTTTAATTTTCAACTTCACGGAACACCAGGAAAACATTGAATTTTACAGTTGGAAACATTGAACCTTCAAGATACGAGGATGTGACTTTGAATTTGTAGGGGGTGGGGGTCGGTGGAGCAAAACGCCCAGGAGAGGGGAAGGTCCCAAGGTTGTTTCGTATTCACGAGTTGGCTCATATAGGAGGGAGGGAAGGGTAGGGAGTTGGACACAGGGGATGGGGGTCCATGGAGCAAAACGCCTAGGAGAGGGGAGGGTCAGAAGGTTGTTGCGTATTCACAAGTTGGCTCATTGGAGCCTTTGATTCTGTGCGAATTTTAAATAATACGTTGTTATTATTTATGTTGCAAACAGTTAAATTTAACTGCTGCTTTTGAGGAACACATGAGGGGGATAACCCGAATCACCAATAGATGTATACGCAGTCTTTTTTGATGGATCTGTACATTCAAAACAACTGCGAGTGTTTTCCCACCACTCCACTCCAAGGCATCCATCTTTGCACTTCTCTTTGCACTCTTCAGCCGTGATTTTTGCATTTCCAAATGAGGCTCGTCCTGCCGAAGTGCACCACTGGGGCGTGAAATCAAGCCATGTAATAGAAGCTAGAAGGATCCAAGCAAATAACACTCATTATAATATGACCGTACGTCCCCGCTGACGCAATTCTACAGAAAATAGAATCGCAAGGTGACGTGAGCGGGGCCGGACGGGTTGACGTGAGCCGGTCCGGAAAAGCCGTCCGGCCCCGCTCGAGTTCAAGCGACCTCGCACTGCACGACTATTCTTGTACTTTCTAGTCATATTATAAAATACTTATTGACTGAGTTAGGTCGGGCCGGACGGGAAAATATTTGGCTCTCGGTCATGGCGCACGGACCTCGCTGCGCTCGGTCCGTACGCAATGACCTCAAGCCAAATATTTTCCCGTCCGGCCCTCCCACTCAGTCAATAAGTGCATATTAGATTTCATTAACGAACAAATGAATTACTTGAATTTAATCGACCTTGTTTATATACACACGTGTCACAGTTATAAGAATTTCCTCCTCGGACTTAAAAAGTTAGAGCAATAATACCCAACTCAAAGGTTTAAAGGGACACTGTCGCGCTAAAATAGCAAAATTTCGCTGAGCTTCCATTTCCACGTTATATCGCCAAATACCACCAAATATACAACTTAGTTGGATAAAAAAGATTCTATAGAGCAAAACAAAAGCAGTAGTTTGGAGCTAAAGTGCAGGATTGCAAGGATTGAAGTGAATTACAGTTCATGAAAAACACGTTATTTCAGCCGGGACAGTATCCCTTTAACAGGATCACATACTACATGGCCATTTTACTGAGCCAAGCCAAAACTACTACTTGTCCCGGATATTATAGCCCGGTGATTCCATAGACACGCTTTATTAATAATACCGTTAGAATTATCGTGTTACCTTTTAGGGTATTGAGCAGAAAAAAATATGACAGAATATGACATGCATTGTTTCAGAATTAGTGCCTCTTTGACGTAAAAATCCATTTGAACCACGCCCATCAAAACAGATTCTGGTACCTTTAAGGGTGTTTTACCAAAATTTCTGACGAGCATCTCCGTCATTATATGGAAGTCCCCCCGGTGAGGGGTAAGGGGGGGGGGGGGGGGGGGGGGGGGGGGGGGGGGGGTGAGAGAGAGAGGTTAGCATTCATTCGTTCATTCATTCATTCATTCATTCATTCATTTTATTTTCCATTAACTACATAGCAGTGTACTATTAACAAGTCCCTGCAAAAGAAGGATGTCGATAAACATCGAAAAGTAAACCACTTTGTCTTTACATATTTACATGTCAGTTCATCCTGACAAGAAACTTGTAGTATAAATGATAACGTTGTTCATCGAACGCTAGAACTTTAGGCGATTCACTACCCCGTGTATCTATAAAGTGTTGTTATTGTGTTGTTGTTTTATGTATGTTTGTGTTTATTAGAAGGAACTTACGCGCGGGGTCTTTTGTGTCTTGTGGATCAGTGTTAACCTGAAATGAAAACATGGAAAAGACGTTAATAATTATCGTGACTAAATGTGGTACAGTTAGACAACATATTAATTCTATCATGGATGATTTGGCAAGTTGAACTGAATTAACTCGCTTCACAAGATCTTCCGAAGGTGAGATGAATATCACAAACCTCGACCTTCGACCACAAACTTCATCTTTCGAGAAACATTTTGCAGCGTTTCGTCATTTTACCCTTCCCGGATGTTGAAATCTTGTATTAATTTTTTTCTCCAGCTCCCTCTAATGAAGCGTGCGGCGCATGGAACGCTTGCATGACGTCACATCTGCATTTATAAATCACGGTATGTGTGGATATGACGTCACAATTGCACGCATAAATCTCAACTGTCTGCAGATATGACGTTATTCACGATAGCCGCATGTTGGTTTTCACATTATGATGCAAATTAGCCATGTAGCTCTGCCAAGGGGGTAAACATTGAAAAAAAAAAGACAGTTTTTGGAAGATCGGTTCCGTGTAAAAATCATACTTAAGAGCTACAACCTCATACAATAATTTTGAAACATATGAAAAAATGTATCCCCCACCCCTTCACAAAGTTGAATACCGTTCGTGTTTTGAGTTCTGGTTGAAAATTGCCGGATGTTTACAAACTTTGAACAGGGGAACGGGGTATAGGATTATAAATTGTCAAGTGTTCTAATGATTAATAGCTGAGATTGCAACCTCAGACAATAATGTTGAAACATATGAAAAAATGTATCCCCCCCCCACACACACACCTTCACAAGGTTGAAAATCGATCGTGTTTTGAGTTCTGGTTGAAAATCGCCGGATGTTTGCATCCTGGAAAAGGAGAACGAGATACAGGATTATAAATTTTCAGGTGTTCCAATGATTAATGGCTGAGATTGTAGGTAGTGGGCAGTTGGAACAGTTGTTCTATATCTGACTTGCATTCGTTTGTTAACTACACAAACTGTTTACTTGCTACAAAAGCGACGAAAACAACTTAAATTCAAGTATATTTAACAACTATTCACCGAAGTGGAGGTGGGTAGTGGTGGATATCCATCACTACCTACCTACACTGAGGTGAATAGTTGTTTTAGTATATACTGAAACAGAGATAATATAAAGAAAATGATGCTTTTTAACTCATTTATTCCTGTCAACGATTACAATTTTCGCGCGCAAAACTGATTGCTGGAGGTGAATAGCACTTGCTATTCCGAGTTTCAGTAGCCAATCAGAGCGCGCCAACAATGCTATCCACTGTTTCAGTATATACAAATAACGTCTATAGCTTGGTATTGGGGTATTATCGTGTCGCCATTTGGATCCCAGAGAAGTTGAGCCAAATTTTAAGTCATGTGACGTACCGTCCGTGGATGAAATCCTACGGTGCGACCTTTCACATGAAAGCACGTTTTTTTTCTTTTACTTGTACCCTAGTTTTTATTCCTACTTTTATATATATTTCGTTGTTATATTTTATATTTATATCTATATACTTTTGCTTTGCTATTTATTTATATTATTATTAATTTTCTGTGTATGTTCTATGGCCTCACTGAAAATCACCATTATTATTATGTTTATTATTATTATTATTATTAATTAATATTATTTAAAGTTCTCTATTTAAATTATTATTATTATTATTATTATTATTAATACCGACTTTTCAATATGTTGCCGTTTGGTTTTCAGTATACAGCTATTTCAATTAACGTTGTCGGATGAAAGCTCAAAGCTACAAGCCAAGATAGTTGGGAGCGGCGCAAAATAAACGTTTTTCCCGTTCCTCGTATTGCTCGTATCGTCGTTTCTTTTCGTTTCACCACTCCCAACTATCTGCATGTCTGGAACAGGCGCTCAGTTTACTCGTTCGGTCTTGACTTGTAGGCTTTGAGCTCTGAGCTTTGAGCTTTCACCCGACAACGTTAATTGAAATAGCTGTATAACAAAATGAATTATCATTCGATGTATTTTTCTTCCTTTTCATTGGCCGAGAGCCCACCACGTAACCTGCGAATAACTGCCTACGAATAATTCTGCTCATGCGCACAACGGTGCAAAGTTGTTTTGCTGCGAATAATTGTTCTGCTCCCACTACAATGGCAGCCTGATTTCTGCTCTGTTCTAGCAGTTATGAATAAATATTAAATTTAAAAACAAACTCTGTGATCGAATGATAAAACAATTATTGAACTCGGTATCCCAAAATATCGTCTTTTGACAGTGTCTCGGAGATCAATTATTTGCCTCAGCCTTCGGCTTCGACAAATAATTGATCTGCTCGCTACTGACAAATCACGATATTTTGCTCAACATCACCCAATATAATTGGTAATTATTTTTTTTTTATCTTTTTAAGGATGGAGTTTAGTTGGCAGGCTCGGAGCTCATTCTGTCTTATTCCTAATTTTTCTTTGTCTTTTATTCATAGCATACTACCAACTTAAAATGAGAGGAAATAATTGAATTGGCACGGTTGGAAATTGAAATAAATAATTGCAAGACAATAAACTTGCGGTTGATTAAACATGCCATATTTCGTTTTTCATTTCCTGGGGCCACTATAGCTTATTTATTTGTGAGCTCTTAATCATCATATCCGTGGAAACAATATTGTACAAAATGAAACCGAATAATTTTTCAGAGGCAATTATAACACAAATATCGGACAAGCAGGCGTAAATTGTTTATCAAACTCCAACGAACATAAGATATCGGCATTGGCTTGTCTCAGTAGTGACTTCACTACCGACTTTCAATATATATAACGACAGTGGATTAATAATGTCGCTGGGTTATTTTTATATTGAGTACCGTTGAATTAAATTTAGAAAAGTGACTGACGAATTCAAAAAAGTGAAATGCCGCATGCATTCACACGGGTACGTGAAGGGACAGTGGTCTCAGCTAAACGTCTGTGGAATTTTCAAACAATTTGAGCGCATAAACATTTCCTATACTATCTTTATTTTCATTACTATATGAATGTTCTACACAGTTCTCTCAACTATTGTGAATAACAATGTTGAATTTACGAATTCATGTTTTTCTGTCCTGTATTTTGATCAATATTTGCACAAATCCTCTAAATGAAACCTCCCTTAAACGGCCGGCCACATCTCTCAACAGTGGATGAAAAATTCTGTTCGCCAGGGTGGCCCACATGCATACACTACATGCGGTTTTGTTTCATTTCTAGGTCAGCTCGTAATAACAACAAGACGCGTTAAAAAATTATAAGTACTGAAATATTTCATACCTTTTTGATCAGGTAACATCCTCTCAAGATAATCATGGCTACTTCGTTAAAAACATCTATTCGTTCTTTCGAGAGATCGCACTTGTATTCTGCTGCTCTGTAATTTGCCGTGTTGCATTCGAACTTCTTAGCACAAGAGCGAGCACATAACATGACATCTTCCGTGTAAAAGCTTGAAATAAACGGAACACCTTGGATTGCGCGATTCTCTTCTAGCGAGAAGTAAACGCTCACATTTTCGTCAGCTTGCGTGATTGAAAACAGCAACATGAAGATATATAACGGAGTTGTATTTACCGTTGCTAGTCGCTCATAGATATACATTTGTTTCCAACAGTACAAAGAAGAAATAGCAAAAGAAGGCGTATTCGAGACATAACTTAATTATGTCATCTTGATACGTTTGTTTTTTGGCTAGCAGCTGGGTAATATTACATATGCATTAGACGAATCAAACAATGAAAATAATTGTTGATTGATGACCGAGGCAGGTGCAATGGTATAATGCATTCTCGACCCCAGGCCCTTCTTATTTCTTACTGCGCATGCTCGACGAAAACGAAGGGCTCTGGGAAACTCCGGAGTATGCTAATTAGTTCGTGGCTGTATGGTCTCTAGAGCGCATGCGCTCAGTGAGGGGCCAATATTGGACCAACGTTGACCTCTCACTGAGAGCATGCGCTCTAGAGACCATGTAGCCACGAACTAATTAGCATACTCCGGAGTTTCCCAGAGCCCTTCGTTTTCGTCGAGCATGCGCAGTAAGAAATAAGAAGGGCCTGGGGTCGAGAATGTGGTATAATGCCTTTCGCAGCGGCCATGCGCGAACAAACATTTTATTTACTATTAAAGCGGAGACCCAAGGGCAGTTAGTCGGGGCGAATGAGATTACAAAGGAGCGAAACAAAATAGGGAGGAGAAAAGTTGATTTTTTTTTTCGCAATTTTCTACTCTCCCTCGCCCCGACTAATGCGGAGGATGCGGAGTTTTTGAAAGGACACAATGTTGAGATAACTCAAGCTACTTTACAGTATTTGTACATGCAACTTGTAAGTTGAATTATAATATTCTCATGCGCTCTTTTGCGAAGAACGATTATTCACTTTATACGCACCACTTATCAGTTGAGTTCTGACAATTCTGTCATTTGAAAACTCGCTTTTTACCACACACCTTTGAAATATACCAATCTACTTCATGTAGGAGGTACATTGTAACAACGACAAATACAATCTTTGGGCAGATGAATGGCGCCATTTTCGGTAATTACACTAGTAATAGTGCTGGAGTTGCGATTCTGTTCAATAATAATTTTGAATTTGAAATTGAAATTGTCAGACAATTTTCGGAACGTGATACGCGCGCGTAGTCCGCGTAGTCCTCGCATTTAGAAATATTGCACCCCATGGAAACTTCTAATGGAGCGTACATGCTCCCTCCTCTCCTGGGGAAAATAGCGCGTAATTTTCGTTCGCCCCCTTACAGAGGTGCGAATTCTCCGAATAAATTCCACACGTGCCAATTTTGTCAGCTTCGCCTGAGCTCAGCTGAGGAGCAGCTTATAATCCCAATAACTATTTTCCCAATAGGCCATTTGCACGATGACGTCATATGACTACAACTACCAGAATTCATTTCGTTTTTGTTTTCTTATTTAAATTTTGTAATCCCAGTGCGGTTTAAATAACAATAGCACTAATTTGCACTACAAAACAAAAAAAACTGAAGGATTCTGGTAGTTGTAGTCAAATGACGCCATCGTGCAAATTGCCTATTGTAAGCCCTTCTAAGCAAAAAAAAAAAAATAAAATCGATTCAAAAGTATTGAAGTACCTTGAAATTCATGTGGATGGAGTTTGACACTAAACTGCTGGAGTTTCGAAAAATGATGGAAAACGCAGCATCAAATTGAAGATTTGAGCAGGTTTTGGAGCATTTTATGATATTTTCAGAACTGGTGAATGCTTTTTAACGGTTCGCACGATTTGCAATCGGCTTAGAATTCGGATTTGGCAAGCATTGGGAAGGCTTTTTTTTTTTCCTTTTCGTGGATTGTTTTGTCAAAGAGCCTCAAGTATTTAAAATTTTAAGGGAATTTTAGGGCTAAATTTTAATGAACTTAATATTTCCACACTTCTGCATTAACTATTTTGCTGAAACTTGGTAAGGGTGTGTATTTTAAAGTCAATGTAAGCTGCTTTCAGAAATTTAACACAAATATCACAGCAAAATTTTTAACAGGGTGCGATTTTGAGCGATTATCACTTAAAAATATTTCTTCCCAGTAAAATAGAATTCCATCATATTATCGCTAAATAATAATAATAATAATAATAATATTTTTTTTTAATTTACAATGTTTACAAAATATTAAAAACCCTAGTTTAAAAAAAAAGAAAACTTATTAAGAGAAATGTATATATATACATATTTATATACGAAATATAAGAAATATCATTCTTGTGTACGTGATTTAAGAAGTATTCATTTCTAAAAAAATTTCTAATTAAAAGAATTCATAAAAATAATAATTTAAAAAAAATAAATGATCTAATTAATAGCTCCTTCGGCAGTCTCTATATCTTTGTCTGCACTTCTACAGTCCCAAGATGCTCTCTTTGCAGTCCGTGACCCTCTCAGACAAATCAGTGCAGATCTTAAAAGTGCAAAAGATATTCTTGCACGGATCCATGAAATTGTTTTCGCATAATCTTCTCCTTTCTTTATCGCGATCATCTCAGCTAGGCGACTGTGGTACATCAAGCATTCCTTACCTATTCCATCGGTTGTCGTGAATACGAGAGGTGTAAATGTCCCGTGTTCGACGTCGAGGACTCTACCAGAGTATTGGCGCTTTTTGTCGTTCTCGTGCATACGGTATATTTGATCTGGGCTGAGATCCCTGTACGATTCAGCGTTTGGGTGACAAACCCTGACATCAAAAAAGGTTGATCGTTGGGGCTCCCAAAATCCACGTGCATGTATATCGAGCCTTGCATCCTGCGATTTGTTAGTCCTCTTGTTAACTGCTCTCCTGAAATATCTTGGAGCACCGGCTCAATAGCGACGTCATTACATACCATATCCAGAAACTCCGCCTCGCCTTATTATTATTATTAATAATAATTATAATAATAATAACATAATAATAATAATAATAATAATATAATATTTATACAGTATAACCCCGTCAGTTTAAAAACACTGGTATCAAAGGGGGTCCTGTTAAATACTAAAATACAATAATGCTAGAATAAAAAGTTCCTAAAATGTATAAAAATATTTAAAACTACTAGAATAAAAAGTCTCTTAAAGTCCTTAAAAAGTATAAAACTATTAAAAGACTATTTACATCGTGACATAATTACAGATAATGTTAACATTCAGTATTAAGAAAAATGTGTTTGGAACTTGCTAAACCTTCTAACAGCTCTAAGTTTTCGGAAAAATTTTGACCCAAAGTTTGTCATAGACGAGTGCGCCCGAAATAACGACGGAGCCACCTTAAATCAATTCGTGTGGGACTAAAGGGTGAAGATTTGCCAGCTCGTTTCCTTTGACATTTCATTCATATATATTCACTATCATCGGGTATATTACGAACTCGCAATGGACCATCTATCCATGTGGCTTGATAGCTCAGTGGATAGAGCATTGCACCGGTATCGCAAGGTCATGGGTTTGAATCCCGTTCAAGCCTGATTTTTTTTTCAGGTTGCTTTTTCAACTGCTTAAGTTGAGAGCACACTGCGAGGATCACACATTTCACTCATGACGCTAAAAATTGACCAGATTCATTAAAAGTCTGCAACATATTTTCTAAATCGGGTTGATTTAATTTTCACGAATCGGCCGTAAATCATGTTAAAATACACGCAATTTAGGCTCCGAGCCGATAACGGCCTTGAGCGGTCAATAAGCAGAAATTCGGACCACTCAACCAACCAATCAGAAGCCTCTATTTCATTGCAAAAAAAGTAAGATGGACACATATTGTACAATACACATTAGCATTTTATTGAGCTTATATTCAACAACAATAAAGAAAACATTGAATTGCCCAGCAGAAATACCCATTTCTAAAACAGATCTCTTACCATAGAATTTGCCACTTTGAAAATGAGAAAACATGACTGATCACTGTGTGAGAACAAGTACCGTTTAGTAGTTTTCATTTGAATGGTCACACTTTAGGATTTTATCCAGACTCAAAAGTTAGAACCACCTTGTACAGCATAATAAACAGCAGAGCCCGGTTGTTCGAAAGCCGATTAACGCTAACCCCGGATTAAAAGTTAACCGAGGATTTCATTTCTCTGTTTAAAAATGTTTTCAAAAGGTCATTTGTAGAAAGTAGTGAAGACAAGATAAAGTCAAAACTGAAGGGCAGAAAACCTTAGAAAATTTTCATTTGTCGAGTTGTTTACAGCCATGCTCCGTCACGCGTGACCAGTAATCACAAGACTGAAATAAACATTTAAATATTTCATTGTAACGTCCGAGATTTGAATGAAACCTTGAAGATCTCTTTGGAAAACACTTTCTAAGTCACGAGTTAACGGAAAAATAACTTCGCTACGCGCATAAAAAGACAAATATTGTTCGGATATGTGACATTTCAATTCAAATGATATTTTGTTGCTCTTTGTTTCCGAAAATGCGGTACAATTCTGACGGGAATTCCGAATCTCTGAATGAATTTACAAAATCGACGCGTAAACTTGAAAAATCCATTCAAATTTTCAAAAATACTGGTCACGCGCGACGGAGCATGGCTGTAACTGGATTCAAAATTGACGCTAATCGCTGGGTTAGCTTAATCATGCTTTGAACAACCCGGCCCAGTGCCACAGGAAGTACTGCTCAATAGCTTTAATTTGAATGGTCACACTTTAGGAGTTCAACCACACATTCAAAAGTTAGAGCTACAACTGTACCTTGTACAGCATAATAAACAGCACCACGGGAAAGTGCTGCTCAAAAGCTTTTATTTGAATAAAATTAATGGTCACACTTCAGAATTTCACCTACACTCAGAGCCAAGTTCCGACTTACACTGTAGAACCATCTCCTTACTGTATTTTCTAGAAAGTGCGCCACAGCACTTTTTCAACTGTGGTGCTTCACTGAGGGTGGTGGTTATTAAAAAGTCATTAAAACAATATTTTTAATAGAAAATAACTAAACTTTTTCTTTCTTAAACAATATTATTCACGAGCTAGAATAAATTTCCAAATAATTGCAACTCGTGAACTCAAGTACTTTGTGCCACACACATGAACTCAAAATATGCTTTGTAATAGTGCCGTGTTCTTGTTAAGGGATGTGACAATTATTAATATTTTTGCTCTTGTGTGTGGACTTTTTGGAGGGAGGCACTCATTCAAGGGTGACGCTGTTTTTAAGTACATACAGTATACAACTCAAGAAGGACTCGGGAGTGAAAGGGATAATAAATTGAATTACACGCATGTCAACATTTGGAAATACACCATTTCAAGTGCAATAAAACACTCTTCTTCACTGTTCCTTCTAGTTCAGAATCGCTCCAAGTTCCTCACTTTAAATGTGAGATAGAAGCACATCAGAATGTTATGCAATCATAAGTATTTAGCCTGGTTCAAAATCCTTAGAAGTTGTTGTGTTCATACACCTTTTTCAAAATGGCGGCCAATTCATTATTCAGTTGTTCATGTATGCATGTTAATAAGCCATTTTTTGCCACATCAGCATGTGTAAAATATGAAACAATTTTTACGTGAAAATGAGGCAAAGAGGGCTTATGGACGACATGAATATAAAAGGATAATAAATTGGTTGCCGTTTTGAAGTAAGGTGTCTTTCAACAGAATTTCACCTCATTAGCTTAAATCATAACTGAATTTTTTTTTTTTTTTTATTCAGACAAACAAATATTATTAACTTGGAGCAAGTCTAATTAAAGTTAAAACAAGTCCTAAATGTGTAAATGTAGCTTCCATGACATGTGAAGTACATGTACATGTACATGTACTAATTTCTTTATAGAAAGCAGTACCCTTCACATAAAAATAGCAGAGCCACAACAGTTAACCAATGTTGAGACCAAAACCAAACCTTGCTTGATTCTTTGCATGATTCACCATTCCACTCAATACAAATGTAAAAGGCAATGGAGGAAGTCTCTTTTCCATAAGTGCAGCTACTGTCCAATTTGTGTCCACCATTCCTCGAAACGTAATATTGGATTTGGGTACTTCAATTTGATACCCAGCACTTACAGAACTATCACGCGCTCTTGAGTTGTATTCATACTCCACACCAACTTTTACATTCTCATTGCCCTTATGCCAGTAGCTCAGATGCCAACCAGTTTGACCTACAGCGGTTGAAGCTATCCACCTATCTGACGTGTAACGACCAGCTAGAGACATCATAGCGGCCTCCTGGGAGCCGTACTGGTAAAGCAATTCCCCTCCTATGTCAATATGGGGAGCCATCTTTTGAAGATAATGGGCCACCATGATTCCTGAGCCATTAATGATATCTATGTTTGCAGCAGTTAGACTGGCTGTGAAGTCATTACCTTTGTATTCTGCATCACTTTGGACAAGAACCCAAACTGATTTTTGTGTCTGCAAAGGAATGGAAAATTTATTTTACCAATTGGATGCACCATCATTACAACTGTAATTTTATATTTCTTGTTCTCGTGTTCATTTTTAATGCACAAAAAAGATGAATATGTTTTTGATCACGAGTCACCAAGCAAATCAGCGTAAAACTGGTTTGAAAATTTTCAAACCAAATAAAAAAAATTTTGAACCACAACACATATATACCTAAATCAATTTCTATTTTATACTATACCTATATTTATATCATATTATAACATGAGCCTAATGCTAGGGAGATTGCGTGACAATTCTCTACACTATCGACTTTAAAAAAAATTGTATTTTATGTTAGATTTACTAAAAAAGTATTTCCATCCATCTCTGACAGTAACTAAATCATGGTTCAAAAAGTACTGTAATCTTATAAATGGGGTTGACTGTGATTTTATTATTATTATTTTGAATGCATATGAACACAATACCTGAATGATCATCTTTCCTCTGATGCGGTCTGTAAACTGGTGAATCATTTGAGCGTTAAGACTACCATTTGTATCTATGTCTCCCAGCAATACAGGAAATGCCTAAACAAAAACACAATCAAAGAAGGTATTTCTTTCAATTCAACATACAGTACAAGCTTTGACTGTATCTTTTGTATACCCTGTAATCTCATTTGTATTAAAAAAAAAACATGAATTGACTTGAAAGTTCGTGCAAATTGGAAAGGGGCTTATAATGGAGATTGGGAAAGGAGGGCACACACTAGGCTTGATTACCAGCCACTTTTCGGAAAATGAGAACATGCTGTCTCTTCTCAGGAAGTAAAACCGAACCTGAGTGAGCAGCGGAAATCAAGCTTAGGCTCACACATGTACTGTCAGTATTTTCAAACATAAATTTTAAAAAGACTATTGTACCTCATTGGGTCCTCTCTGCTTGTTTCCTACATAAGTAGCACCAAAGTGGTAAGCACCTGGCCCCATCCCACTAAGTTGAAGGGTGTGGCTGACTTGAAAATGATTACTAAGACCCTTGTTAATAACAAGCTTACACCCCTCAAATGGCTGAGGAAAGACATCTGCAAATAAAAAGAAAGATTTCATTACAATCTTTTGTGCTTTGTAAATTGCAAACTGGATATTCTTTCAATACTTAGGTAAAACTAGGTAATTCTATTTTTGTTACCTAGTTTTTTTAATTAGGTAATTCTAATGTTCTGTCAACACAGCTATATTTTTACTTAAAAATACAAATTCTACAGATGACAGTGAGATTGTTTACTTTTGAAAGGACTGGTCATGTGACTATTGGGGAAGTAGCTAGGGAGGGGGGTGAATAGGGGTATGCAAATCCGCTGATCCGTGCTATTTTTTGGCCCGATCTGTCAATCGGACATTACAGTATTTTCGTTCAAATCCGGATCCGCATTACTTTCTGCAGTGTAAATATACTGCACAAGGGTATATATGTATATACGTATATTTGTTTTGTTTTTCTTGTGCAGTAATTAGATTTTACTCGAAGTTTTCTGCCTTAGCTGGTGAAACTGGAAACAACAGTTGACAAAATACCAACATACCATCCAAGGCCGACCAAAAAATTAATGATCAGGTCCACAATCTGAACTTCTAGATAGAAAAAGTCTGGAATCCGGGCCAAAATTTTGGGTTAATCCTTAATCCATGGTAATTTTCAAATCTGCGAATCCGCTTAATTTATCGCTAAAATCCGCAATCTGTGCATTTTTCAAGGCCAAATCTGCCGATCCGCGAAACTATTCACCCCTCTCACTAGGCGTCAAAGGTACAAGTTCTATTACATGTATAAGTGGAAAAGTAAAAAAATCTGAAAACATTTGTGTAGATGCAATATATTGTTTGCTACTTTTTCAATGAAAATGCAAACTTTTGTGGGTGACACAAACATATACCCAAGTGTCGTGGGAGGGGTCACCATACAATTGGCTACTTTGGAGGGTATCAAGCTTACATGTGATGGCTCACACAAGCTTTCCTTGCAACAAAGTCAATTTTATATAGGTGGTTTTCATGTTACGTCATCGCCGCCATGCTGGTGGACATAAACAATAGTTCTCTCATTAGCTCCTTTTGTTCGTCCACCAGCATTTGTTCATTTCACTATTGTTATCTATGTCTCTAGAGATTGATTGCAAACCACCTATAACAATTACCTCTGCAAGTGGGTCAGGCACAACTAAAAGAATTCGAAATCAAGTTAAATAAAATCATTAAATCATAATTTTAAAAGTTTATGTTCACATTGCCCAACATCAGTTGAGTATGCAAGAACTCTCTAATGACCTCGATCCGGAAAAACTGAACTCAAATCCAAACTAAATTTAAGTAAGAACTGTACTTAAGCCTATAATATTGAGCAACCCTAAATTATACGGGCAGGACTGTACTGAACTCGCAAAAGTTGCGGCGCAATTATCAAAACTCAAAACACTTTTCACCTTACCTTAGCAAACACTATGTTCATTTTTCTGGGTAATGATCGGGACAATCTACGAGACTCACAACTTTCACACAATAAAATCCAAGAAGCCGGTATTAAGCTTACATGAAACCTACCTTTGCATGCCTTGTGTAAGTCTTCATAAGTTCCAGGATTGCTCTCTGTGGCCTTTTTCTCCACCGATGATGGCTTCTCTTCTATCGGGGGTAAAGCCGTGATAGGTGGAGGCGGGGGCATTGCGGTGACATTGCTGGAAGATGAGGGATTCGTCGGTGAAGCAGCAAGAACGTTCCCCATCTTTGATCGTGTGAACCATGTGCAAACGCTGATGTAAGACCTGATTGGCTCTTCGATTGGCTGCCATGTTGGAAAAACGCGAAAGACTGGGAATGGGTATATGAATATGGAGACTGGATCCGACTCTCTTAGGACTCTTGGTGTAAGCAGAAATGAAATGTTCTCAGTTAAAAATAAATTTTAACATAGGGGAAAGCTTTGAATTGCTTTGAAATTAGTATGGAATTGTTCAGAATTTGTTGTTTTAGGGGTGTGATATGAGCTGTTATTGTGAACATGTTGCAACGTCATGCGAACAGGTAGCAACTTCCATTTTGAGAGAGCTTACATGAAGTTTTACTCTCCCACGTGCCTTACCTTACTCACAACTTGTCGGACAAAATAATTCAAATTGGATTTAACAAATTGGGTTAAATGAAAATTGGGTTTAATTCTGCTTTAATCTTAAGAAATGGATCCAGAAGGTAAAGAGCCGTTATTTCAGGACATAGATGGCGAAGAAGGACAAAAAGTTACTTCAATTGAGAGCCTTTGTATGGCTTGCGAGGAAAACGTAAGAAAACTCGATCTATATTAAGCTTAATAATATTAAATTAATAATAGCTAATAGTGCGCTTTTTTTAGCTATATAAATAGAAAATCAAAAGCGCATTGCAATATTGAAAGAAAAGGAAAAATCTATATAAATCAGCTGTTAAAGAACTAAGTAGGAAATTTCAGGCAAATATATATATATGTCGCAAAAAAACCTTTGTCATCAACTTATTGCAGGAATCTGCAGTCAAGTTATAAAGTATAATAAAATTATTGAAGCTATCCGAAACATTCTACATACTCTGACTCATAATTAATATGGTTTCTATTTTTTACAGGGGACAACAAGAATGCTTCTTACAAAAATTCCATTTTTCAAAGAAATTGTAGTGATGTCATTTGATTGCCCTCACTGTGGATATAAAAACAATGAAGTACAGTCAGCGGGAAGGATACAAGACAAGGGTTGTACAATTACGCTCATAGTTTCCTCACCAAAGGTAACCATAACTACAGCACGAACACAGTGTGTAATTTATTAAGTTGTTGATTACTGTAATCCTTTCTTACCTCCACCTGCCTGCCCCACACCGCAATAGAGTTTGCATGGAAACTATACATTGTACTTGTAAATTACAGAGATTACAACCCTCCCGATTTGATTGGAAGTCTCCCGATTTGATGTCTTGCCTCCCGCTCTCCCGATTTTTAACAAATTCTCCCGATTTATTATAAAATTCTGACAACTTGGGAAAAATTGCTAATCTTTAGGATTTTTTTTGCGATCTGTCACTGCAAAACACACATATTACACTTCCTTCTCGGATAATCAGGACAGAATGATGTCAAAATGCAGGAAATGGCACTTGAGAGAACCTAAATTTGCAAAATTTCCGGGGGGGGGGGGGGGGGGGGCATGCCCCCGGACCGCCCTAGAAGCTCCCGCCTTCGGCGCTCAGGATAGCACCTTAATGATTACTCCCTTTTTTCCATCACATGGGGGTGGAATCTCTGAAATTATGAATTATTTTTCCAGGATTTAAACAGACAAGTTGTGAAATCAGATGCTGCATCATTCACAATTCCTGAGTTTGAATTTGAGAGTCCTGCCTTTACACAGAAAGGAGGTAAGGTGTTACCTGCAAGTTTTTGTTATTTAAAATTGAATGACAGGAGCATGCGACATGCACATTATGAGTTGGTTGCTTATCAGTACTTGGACATGTTCTTCACGTCTGCATAATTCCAGTATTCTGTACTTACCATGTCTTTGAAAATTACTCTTCAGAACTTAACACCATTGAGGGGCTTTTGGAAAGAGCTATTACTGGCTTGAAAGAACATCAGACAGTAAGAAAGGTGAATTGATACTCTAGAGACATGTATTTTTCTGTTTCCCTCGAAGAGTATTACCGAATCATGTAATTCGTTGTAGTCGTCAGCTTTAATTAAGACATGTGGTTCTAAAACTCATTAATAATTTCTGACAAGAACACAAAAGAAATTACTAGTACCGCGAAGGAGGTTTGGATACCCAGTCTTAATTTGCCTAGATTTTGCCGATTTCATTCCTTCGTTTTCTCCACATTTAATGATCAGTTTGAAAAGCTACTGTATATCAAACACACACTTGTGTTTCATCAGGTATCCAAACACCTCAAAGTGGGTTAAAAAAAAAATCAGCTGCACCTTGTTTTTTCAACTGGCCCACTTCTCAATGTTTGGATATCCTGATGAAACACTCTTCCACGCAGGGATTCTGACAGGGTGCGCGGGTGCGGGACCGCACAATTTGGTCAAACCCGCACAATTCCGCACAATTCCTAAAAATCCGCACAATCCCGCACAATACTGAAATATTTGCTTAAAATTTTAATTAAATCAGGTATTTCTATCGATTACCAAGATTTGAGAAACATTTTAGGCTATTTTTAGCCTATTTTCCTTCCAAACAATCGAGAAATGCCTCGCTTTCCTTGAACAGCTCGAGCGGATATAAAAAACAACAAGGCGTTCTCTTCGCCGTCCTGGGAACTAGTCTCCTGTTTTATTTCCATCCGACTTCCTGCCGAATTTTTCTCGTAGCTTTTTAGTTGTCGTTTTCCAGACATTATGTCGTTTTTCTTAGCAGCCTGTTGATATTTTTTCGAGCGCTTTCGCTTCCTCTTTCAGTTTAATATGTCGGGAACCGAAGAAGAAACACCGAAGAAATGTACCGTCGCGCCGAAATCAATGTCACTGTGTCTGAATTATTTTTGCAAAGAACTGATCAAGTTTGCGAATCGACAGACAAATTATTAAAGCGCTGGAACTTCGGACTGATAGGAGAAAATTATTAAGTTCTGATCAGAATACAGGATTTGATTTTTTCAATCAAGCGAAAGACGTTTTCATTCAGGAAAATGCTCTACGATCTATTAAGTTTGTGAGAAAAACAAACATGCTATCAAATTACATTTAGCACGCAATTTGCATACATCTCGGGGTTGTGTTTTCGCGGCAAACTTTCGAAGAAATTGTGTGAACCTTTACTGAAAATTATTCACACTACAGAAATGTACGGATTTTTCATAAAGGAACTCGCTCAGATCGGAAACATTTTATTTTGAGGTGGTATTTCGGTTTTACCCGATCGAGTTCGTTGTGTCACGCAATGTGATATTGTTGAGACAAAAAAACTTTGGTACATTTTAATCCCCAAAGTAAAAGGTCTATTTGTATTTTTCATTTTTGCAGAATTGGCTCCCTGTCATATTTTTCCGGCCTGGCTAGAACACTGGTGATTAAATATTTGGTTGGTCACAGGATTGCGCAATCCCGCACAATTTCCCGCACAATCGGAGTTTTTTCCCGCACAATTTGCCTCAAAACTCCCGCACAATTTTAATATTTTCCCCGCACCCTGTCAGAATCCCTGTCCACGTGTTTGATATTACTTCTCCACTACTCCACATTTTCTGACATGATTCAAATAATTTTGGCATAGTTTGCATTTTTTCTCAAATTTTTTTTCATTTGATGACAAATGAGAAAAAAGATGCAAAAATTGGTGTCTGAAAATTAAAAAAAATGTAAACACAGTGTACATGTCAGGTAAACAGGTAAACTTTTCTTTTTATGAATTAAAGAATAGTGACATGTTCTCATAATGTCAGGAAAATATCATGAACATGTACTGATGTAATCCGTGTTGTTATTCCTTGTTGTCTTTTTTACCAGTTCCCTTCCTTTTTATTAACAGATCATTGATCCTGCAACTGCAGAAAAGATTGATGGCATTTTATCACAGCTTACAAAATGCTGCAATGGAGAAACAAAGTTCACTTTGATTTTAGACGATACATCTGGAAACAGCTTCATAGAAAATCCACAAGCCCCCAAAGAAGATTCACAAATGACTGTTGTACATTACACACGGAATCCAGAACAAGATGCCAAACTTGGCCTTCAAGCCACAAATGAAGAAGAAGAAACTAAGGAGGCAGAAGGTGTGTCTTTTCGTAGTTTAAGGTACAATATACAGTAATTAAGACATTAGCCTTAATCCAAATTGAGTACCAGAGAAACAAATGCTAATTTATTGTTATGATAATCTTAAATTGACACCCCATATAAATGGATGTAGCAGAGTTTACAACACATGACCTGACTGTTTATTTCACTAAATACAGTATTTATTATTTTATAAACTAGCAGTAATCAAAGATTATGGAGGCAGGTTTGAAGGTTCCCTGCGGAAGTGAGCCCCTGAAAAAAGCAATACAGTAGGGGCCATTTGTCTAGAATAGGGTATCATTTTCCGCTAAACTGATCAATGGCGTGAAGAATTTAGTCTATAGACAAGGTTTACTGCCAAATGGCATTTAAAAATCGGTACGGCGGGCAGTACGGCATTTTTGCTGACCCCTGTTAACTAATAGCTGTGATAGTGAACGAGTTTCTGGAAAATAGCGAGTCTGGAATAGGTCTAGGATAGGGTAGGGTTTTTTGGTGTTTAGTCTAGAATAGGGTTGCAAAATGCAGCTAAAATGGTCTAGTGTAGGTTAAGGGTGTCAGAGTCCCAGCGGCACACCCCCACCCAAAATTTTTAATTTTTTCTGCATGCAAGGTACAGGGTAACCAACACAAAATTAGGATTGCCTTCTTCGAATACAACAAAGCATGTATTATCAGGCGGTTACTTCTCTGGTCATTTCTTGTTCTGTTCTTGATGAAACATGTTCTGACTAAAACAGTGAATACAGTGTTACAAAATGGTGAAGTCTGGTCTTGAATTTTGATTTGTTAATTGCATTATCACTGATCATTATATATGTACAAATGACGAGGCTATGCAATACATGTAGATCATGACGAAGATGATATTTTTTTTAATTAAAGCAGCATTAAAATGGTAATACGAAGGTTGATGGTTTTTCTGTTTTATATAATTTTTTCTTTACACAGAAGAAACCCACGAAAACAATATCAAGGATGAGGTAATAATTCTCCAGTCAGTATTATGCAGTTTGTTCATTGTGTGTCTGGCTTAAATTCTCTCTTATTTTCTTACAGGTTTTAAGCTTTCCAACAAATTGTTCAAATTGCAATGCAGCAGCAGAGACGAGAATGAAAGTTGTTGGTATCCAGTTATCACTGCTACAGAATGATTGTTATGTGTATGCGAAAGGGGTAACCATTGACCTGTTAGATAGTTGGGCTCCAATACTAGCCTGTCTGCCATGTGTGACCTACCATGAGGTGATATAGTGGTTAGCCTGTGTGGTGATGTAGTGGTTAGTGCATTGGACTTCAGATCTGAAGGTCAGTGGTTCAAAGCCAGGTTTCAGTCGCTGTGTTGTTTCTTTAGACAGGAAACTTTGTACTCCGCATTGTCATTGAAACTGAGTTAAGCTTGGTGTGGGTGACCTGTGGCACATGTGACACCTTACCTTACCATCAACCTCCTTACCGTGGGTGACCTGTGGCACATGTGACACCTTACCTTACCATGGGTGACCTGTGGCATGTATAACACTCGACCTTACCTTACCATCAACCTCCTTACCATGGGTGACCTGTGGCATGTGCGACACTTGACCTTACCTTACCGTCAACCTCCTTACCATGGGTGACCTGTGGCATGTGCGACACTTGACCTTACCTTACCATCAACCTACTTACCATGGGTGACCTGTGGCATGTGACACTTGACCTTACCTTAACACCAACCTCCTTACCATGGGTGACCTGTGGCATGTGCGACACTTGACCTTTCCTTACCATCAACCTCCTCACCATGGGTGTCCTGTGGCATGTGTGACACTTGACCTTACCTTACCATCAACCTCTTTACCATGGGTGACCTGTGACATGTGTGACACTTGACCTTACCTTACCATCAACCTCCTCACCATGGGTGACATGTGTGACACTTGACTTTACCTTACCATCAACCTCCTTACCATGGGTGACCTGTGGCATGTGCGACACTTGACCTTACCTTACCATCAACCGCCTTACCATGGGTGACCTGTGGCATGTGTGACACTTGACCTTACTTTACGATCAACCTCCTTACCATGGGTGACCTGTGGCATGTGTGACACTTGACCTTACCTTACCATCAACCTCCTTAGCGTGGGTGACCTACCAGACTATTGGTTAAGCTCCCACACTTACACCATTAAAGGAGATAGGTCATGGTGATTTTGAGGTTTTTGGGTCAAAACTGCCCCAAATTAAAACTAAGTTCCTTTGTCCTACACAAAATGCTTATAGAACACTGTAGGGGAATGAAGCTATATTACATTACAATTATTTAGTCTCTACATGTAGATTTGTTCCTGGAACCAGGGTAACACCCCAAGTAATGTTCACTGGCACCCCCAATAGCTTGAACTGTTCTGGGAAACACTAATTAGGAGTTAAAATAATAATTACTTATAATATATGAATATAAATCAAGTTAGGGAGGCCAATAGTGCTCAATTTACCTTATCAACACAGTTGATAAAACCACATTTCAGTGAAATTGAGAGAAGTTTGCTCAAGGAGTTATCTGGCACTGAGATCAGATCAGACTGTTCTGTATGTGTACTGTTGTTCTGCGTGATGAACATTTACTGACATATCATTCTGCTGGATCTTTCATTTTTCTATAATATGTAGTATCTGTTTTATTATTATCACATTTTTCATGTCACAATAAATATTATTGCCTTAACCTATGTACTTCAGCTATACCCCACTTTAAAGAAGTGGTCATCATGGCAACAACTTGTGATTCTTGTGGATACAAGACAAATGAAGTGAAGTCAGGCTGTAAGTTGTTACCGACGGTGTTGCACCTGTTGTGTGTTCATATTCATGTTATACTTCTTAAACTCATTAATAATTAGGAAATCACTACTGTGAAGGAGGTTTTGATATCCTGTCTTAATATGCATAGTTTTTGGTGATGTTATTCCTTCGTTTTCTCTGCATTTAACGATCAGTTTGAGAAGCTACATGTATATCAAACACTCGAAAGAGTGTTTCATCAGGTAACACCTTGATATGGGTTAAAAAAAACTTGGCTGCACCTCATTTTCAATCCACTTCGTGGTGTTCGGATATCTGATGAAACACTATTCCTCGTGTTTGGTATATTACATCAAACACAAGGAAGAGTGTTTCATCAGGATATCCAAACACCGAGAAGTGGGTTGAAAAACGAGTTGCAGCCAAGTTTTTTTTAACCCACAGTCAAGGTGTTTGCATGAATACCTGATGAAACACTCTTTTAACTTTGATATAAGCTTCCCAAACTAATCATTAAATATTGAGAAAACGAACAAATAAAATTGCCAAATTCTATGCAAATTAAGACCGGGTATCCAAACCTCCTTCACGTTAGTGGTTTCCTTTGTGTTGAACTTGCCATGAATTATAATGAGTTTTAGAAACATTTGTATATGTTTTTTACCTTTGCCAGAAAATAAGAAAATGCCAATGGCTTAAAGTAAATGATGTGTTCATTATTAAGTGTGGATTGGAGTGATGACAGGCCAAACACAACTGCTGTGAACCTTTGTGCATACATTAACATTACACTGAAGGAGTTGAATTTCTTTCTTCAGCTGGAATTGAACCAAAAGGAAGCAGAATAGCTCTGAGAATAACAGATCCTTTGGATCTCAATAGAGATATTCTTAAGGTACTATAAAGCTGTCTTTACAAACATATGTGGTTTTTTAAGACTGCAAGTTGTAAAAGTAGCACCGAACTTTGCACACATATAATGCCAACGATGTGTAAAGCAATCAAAACGAGCCTCTGCTTCAGCTTTTAAAGTTTAGTACTGATACAAAAATTTTCTAGGTTGATTGGGCACAGCTACCGGGATGAGATGTTATGCTGATATCATGAAAATGAACTCATGTCATAAGTCGTAAGTGAGAAATGGATTGAACTCAGTGATGTGAGAATCAAAAGTTAAATCACTGTGGCATGGTGATGCAAACAGCTGAATCCTATGTCAATGTTCAACATCATTTATCTGCGGTTCACAACATTATTTTGTGTGTGTGTGACTGGGTTCCCTGTTGCAACCATAGTGTCAAAACAAATGTATAAAAAAAAAAATCATCAATAATTATTTCTTTCAGTCTGAAACTTGTGAAGTAAAAATTCCATCACTGGATTTTGTTATCCAAGCTGGCACCCTGGGTGGACGATTCACAACCTTGGAAGGCCTTCTATCAAATATAAAGGATCAGGTAACTAACAAAAAAATGATATTAGTTCATTGGACTGCTAGCAGATTCCTTTCCACATAATTCATCAGGACAGCTATAAATCACACAAGTGAATGAAGTACATGCAAAGGAACTAGCCAAAGTGGAGGAAACTTCATCTTGTCCAGTCTCCCCCCCCCCCCCCCCCCTCCTCCCAAGCTGCTTGTTTTGGTGCTTTGTTTACTTGCATTGCACAAATAGTTTTTCCACTAAACAAAATAAGACCCAGTAAAATATGCCAAATTAAAGTAATGTTTACTACATGAGCGGGAGTGTTGTATCGGCCTATACAATCACGAGGCGCAGCCGAGTGAATGTATAGTGCCGATACAACATGAACGTGAATGTAGTAAACAACTTGTGAAATTCACATTCCAGATACAACTCACTAGTGGTTGTATCTAATTTACATTCCAGTTACAACTCACTAGTGAGTTGTATCTGATTTACAGGGTTAACCATGTGATTGGAATGGCTCATTTCTATTTGTTAGTACCCTTATGAATTATTAAGTAATTTTACAATTTAAGAGACTTTACATTTTGTACATATCTTTTCCTTGTTCTGTTATAGTTGCAGTCGGTGAATCCGTTTGGCCTCGGAGATAGTCCTGCTTTGTTTAATGAAAACATGCAGAAATTTGTGAGTGGCTTGGATAAGGTTTGTGTTTTCAGAATACTTCTGTAGTGACTGTGACTAAAGGTAAAAGTAAGCTTCCGGAGAGAAAGGTTGACCCAAAAAAGCACCCCCCCCCACCCCCCCCCCCCCAAACCACCTCCCAGGAAAATTATTTATGCAACCAAAATAGTGCGGGAAGGGAGATATGGACGACTAATTGCCTCATAATCTTTGGATCACCAACCTATTCTCGTTAGGAAGGCGATTCACAGCAATTTCTGAAATTTATACATAGACAGTTAAATTGAGAACAGAAATTTTCACAACAAAGATTATGAGTGAAAAAGTGCCTCAGCTGGGATTTGAAGCCCGGTCTCCTGATGACCAGACAGATGCCTTAACCACTAGGCCACTTACACAAACACAAACAACACATTTATGACGTCATAGTGGAAAGCTCTTGGGAGACATTTAACACAAATTCTGCAATTAGGGTAGGGGTGGTGGGGTGGGGCGAGTGAGCGCCGAGTGTACACGCCATCTTGGATTCGGGAGACAGATTAAATTCCACGTGCCTTTTACAATTTTGGGAAGTACACAACTGTTACGCAGTGGCATCCCTAGTTAATTTTTGTTGTCATTGTTCCTCCTTGCAGATAATCAATGGTGAAGAACTAGGCGTAGTGATTATGCTTGATGATCCAGCCGGAAATAGCTACATTCAGGTAAAAGTCTATGCCAGCAGGGTATATCTTAAAATTCATTTCACTTGCGATTTTGATGCGACGTTTTGAGCGCTTGCCCTTCGTGAGAACGAAAATCATAAATGTGCGAGGTGCATTGCGGTATGGTGTTAGCCAAGAAAAAGACACTAAAAAGGTAAGGGAAATGGTCAAAACTATTGTACTCGGACAGGACCCACCGTTTTACAAAAAGCTTTATGTACCTCCCCTCCCTCACCTAAAAAGATGGTGTCTTGTTGGTATAGCCCCCATTCTATCAGGGGTAGAAACGAAGAAGATTAAAAGTTTCGTGTGCCGTTTCACTAGCAATGCCAGCTTCATGCACACACAATGTTAAAGTCTCATCTCAAATTTTTAGTCCCTGCAATCCATAGACCATAGTCCATAGACCACTTTCGTAATTGCCGGCCGATTTATTTATTCTTTTCTATGTATGTTAATCAGCCTTATTGGCCTCGTTAGCGTGTGCAAAATTTAAAAGAATTTTTACTCTAAAATGAGGCCAGTGAGTCTAATTAGCATACATATAAAAGAACAAATAAATCGGCCGCCACTTATGAGAGAGGTCTATTAGGCTTATCAGATAGGTGGTATCTTTCCGCGCGCTACCATTGTGGCTCTATCTACCAAAAAAAAAACAAAGAAAGAAAAATGAGAAGGAAATGAAATAATAACTGAAATGTAAATAGATTAATGAAAATTTTATTGCGTCCCCTATTAGTAGCATTATTTATTTCCTTTGGCTAGTTTTTATTTGACACAGAAATAAAGTTATTTTTTATTATCATTATTATTTCTCAAAGTCGTTAGCTTCTCATTTCTAGTCTGGTAGTAGCTTCCTTCGATCTCATATTCTTAAGCTCGACTTGTGGGCAAGTTTAAGGCCTCATCAGCAAGTCATACGGTATGAGGGGGGGGGGAAGGGGGGGGGGTGGAATTGACCATATGGAGGTAACAAGTAATGCATGTAACTGTAAGAGTAACACTTGTAGGAAAATCACAGCGAAGATCACCGAAACTTCAAGCAGATGATATGAAATTGCAATTAAAATCACTTTAACAACTTAGTTGATGAGCTGAAACCAACTTTTAGTTCTTCCCTCCCCCGCCAAGACAGCACCACAGTTCCTTAGAAAGTAACCCCATTGGTGGATTGAATAAGGGTGGGGAGCAGGGGGCCGTGACCCCGCTTTTTATCGGTTATTTGTTGTTTTTTAACGGCTGTTGCGGCTATGGCATGAACCTGCGCTCTCGTCGCAGTTGCTGCGGGCCCTGCCCGCTGTTTCTTAATTTCCTGGATCCACTCCTGGACCCCTTAATCAATTTATCAGTTTAGACGTTTCGTATGATCACATTTAACTCCTCTGCACGCTGTGCCAAAAACTGATACATGTTCTTGTCTAGAAAAATGATGAATGTATTTTTTTTGTAGAATCTGTACGCCCCTGACCCGGATCCCGAGCTGGAGGTTGTTCATTACGAAAGATCGAAGGAACAAGATGATGAGCTCGGAATATCAGACATGAAAACAGAAGGATATGAACAGGCTTCAGACAGCTGACTCCGAAAAACTGATCAGCTACTATTTTTAAATCTTTTGACTTGTACAGAAATGACGATGCATAATTTTTTTGGTTCTGTGACGACTTAGAAATTATGCTTACTTCTGCAATGCTAATGTACTTCGTCTCCATGCAACGTAGGAGCGATTCATGTGTGTCACTTGGCTTTTTTCGGCTTTGACTTAAGTAAAGCAACCGTGACAGAAGCTAATAAATAATAATAATAACTTTATTTCCGTGTCTATCAATTCCATGTAAATCCTTTAGTTTTTGAAAGTGTCTATAAACGAGTGCAAATGTGACCGCGCGCTAGGAAAACTGAATAGTTTAAATAACTTAGTTGGTGGACATAAACAATAGTTCTCTCATTAGCTCCTTTTGTTCGTCCACCAGCATTTGTTCGTTTCACTATTGTTATCTATGTCTCTATAATAAACATTTATTCAGCGATAAGTTGTGTAATACGGATGGTCCTTTCTACTCGTCAGTTTTTGTTTAAAAACTGAGTCGAAAAAATACTCAGCTGTATTACACAAAAACTATAATGAGGAAAAACAGCGAAGAAAAAATATACAACCAGAAAATGAGGTTTCCCGATATTTTGGACAGTCAAGCTGTCCTTCTTCAGGGGATTTAATTTCTCATTCTCTAGTTGTATATTTTTTCTTCGCTGTTTTTCCTCATTATAGTTTTTATTCTAAGTACTTAAAAACAGCAAGATTTGGTTTGTGGTCGTTTTAATATATCGTAAGTTTCAACGTCTTTGTATTACACAACTTCACGCTGAATAACCTCTATTGCACTCTAGAATGCTATGTCGAATAATATAAATCTCAAAATCGCAATTTGTTTATATAAAATTCTAAAATCTTGTCGCCAGTGAACACAGGACATTAGGCCTGTCCCGATTGTGCTCGTAAAATGCTGAAAAGTTGCTCCCTAGAATGCCAAAAAGGGGCTAAAAAATTGCCAAAAATCCAAAAAGTTGCTACCTAAATTTCGAAAGTTGCTACGTAAATTTCATGATATTTTCTACAAACGTATTAATTAAAGCGTCATTTTATGTTTTTCTCAATAATTGCTAATATCGGTTAAGAAAAACAGCTTAAAACTTTAAGCTTTAAAGAGTTCTTCGCAAATTAGGCGCATTTTAAGGATCGAAATTACGGAAAAAACTTGTGGTTCATTTGACGTCTTATCAAGTGACAGGTTATTTGTTCAAAACGGCCTTGATAAACATCAATAAATTCGCTTAAATTGAAATTTTCTATCAAATTGTTCACTTTTTCGTGCTTGATACGTGCTGTAAACCTTTAATTTGCTCAAAATATGCTCAGAAAGGCGAAATTTGCTCGAGGTTGCTAGAACTGCAAAAAGTTGCTTCAAACGCCAAAAGTTGCCAAGCACAATCGAGACAGGCCTACAGGACATCCACGAAATCTAAAGAATCCCAAGATTGGAATGCGTTCTCCTTCGTCGAACGAGAACCAGGGCTTCATAGCAATGGTAACCCTACCCACCCGACCCTGGCATGATTTTTGCTGCCCATGGCAACGAGTGTTGCACTATGGGTAGTTGTATGTCTGCTGTTTTCTGTTTTCAAAAGATATGAAATTGACATTTACTTTCTGAGTTTTCTCTTGAATGTCCGGTTAACCTAGCTAAAACCCCCACAAAGGAACTGCCATTTATATTTAATGTTCGATGAATGGAAAATCACAAAGAAAAACAAAGCAACGACGCTTTGGAGGGTAAAATAATAACATTTGCATCGCCTACTATTTTGGCCGCCATCTTGGATGAACAATTAGACCAAGATGTTGTGCAAAGTATTGTCGATCCAAACGAACAGGATGAGATGGTAGCCGATAGTTTGGATAATTCTTTAAATGATTCACTCGAGTCAACGAAATTACGAGAAATTGGAGACGTTGGGGGTGTTGTTGGTATTGATGAGACGGAACATGCAATATCACCTTTGGCGCTTACTGATCACGAAGAAGCTCCCGATTTTCCTAAGAGTTCAACACCGGCACAAAATGATAGTGAAGAAAAGAGAAAAACTACCGAAAAAGCTCCTAATCCACGTCGGTCACAGCACATCATCGAAAGGAATAAGGAAAAAGTTGGCAAGCGAATACCTGCAAAGACCAGTTATGCTCAAATGCATGCAGGCAAGGCAAGGAATAAACTCGATAAAAATACGGAAAAGAAAACGAAAACTCTGGAAAACGCACCAGCTTCCAACTTAGGGAATCAGTTAAAAGATGTGGAAGGGGATAATGATGACTTGAATCAAAGTTCTTATTTTGATAATCGTGTGGGTCAGATTCAACCTATTGATTTGAACAATAGCTATAGCAGTACAAGCCAGCTGCAACAGCAGGAAAGTGATTTGTTTGAAAGTAGTGACTTGAACGGTGCACCTTATGTGTTTCAAAATCATGGACCATATTATGATGTACAGACTCAATATTCAAGTTATAATTATGGCACTTATGAATCACGTTATTACAACCAACCAGCAACTCACGCTACAAGTTACCACAGTGCGGCAGGGCAGCTGAGACAGTCTCATGCAGCAACAGAACCTGTTCCACCATTGCACTATAACAATTTGTCGACCCAGTCGGCACCTCCAGGAGTATATGGTTATGAACGCAAACCACTTTTAACGAGTTTACATTATGGTAATTTCAATGAAGAAGATTACCATCTGTCTTCAGTTTTACCAAACAAGGATTTTGTGAGTTCTGATAGAAGAGATAAAATCCCAGAATCCAGCCTCCACAGAAAGTTTTCTTCAGAACCATATTTATCACAGTCAAGTTCTCCATCATTACAGAAAATGGCAAATGTTGGTAGAAACAGCAAGGCATCTGGAAGTTATTCTAGTTTACGGCAGCCTTTTGAATATAAACCATACACATTAAAGGAGTACCAGAACTTTGCAGGTTCAAAGGTCAAGCCATTGGCTGGGGGCCTGGGACCAAATGTTGACACTGATGATTTCAAAGAAAAGGTAAATAACTCACCATATTTACCTTTTCCAAGCCAGATCTACCATATAGATATCATTTATATAAAGGTTATTCAGCAACAAGTTGTGTAATACCACTGGGTATTGTTACAAGTTAGTTTTTATTTTCAAACCTTAAGGCGAGAAAAAAAAATACTGATGAGTGAAAATGCCTAGATGTATTGCACGACTTGTCACTAAATAAATTGTTTATTATCTGACAGTAATCCAGCCCCAAGTAATAATAATAATCATAAATAATTTATGCATTTGTATAGTGCAAATTCTATATACATATTCAAATGCACTTCACAATCAATCAGACCCACCCCACCCATGAACAAGTGACACTGAGGGTGGTCACAGCCAGGGTTTGTTACGTCCTCATTGGTTCTTTTACGTCTCCATGGAGAGGGACCACCATTTCTACGTGGTCATCTGAGCCACATGAAGGTCTAACCATTTGCCTTTGTCATAGCAAAGGCAGCACCTTCATCCTCAGTTATTTTAAGACCTTGAGTGTTGGTCCGGCCGGAGTTCGAACCTGAGACCTCCCGCTATGCAGACCGGTGCTCTATCAACTGAGCTAACCAGGAGGCGTCTAAGTCTAAGTTTTTGAAAGTGCTTTTCCTAATGCGCAGTCAGAAGAGTGTACTGTAATAACGTGTCATATTTGCAATCGTTTTGGCACTATTCTTCGCACTCTAAAATGCTGCCGTTTAATAAATATCTATAATTTATATCTATATTCTATATAGATAAAATTCTCCTCACTTATCTTCATTTTGAACATTCTTAATAAACTGAAGATAGAATTTTTATTTAACTTTGCTAATAATTTTATTTTGCACTTTCAAAGAATGTTTGTGAATGCTCAGTAATTATAATTTATTCCTGTGTAGATGAAGAAAGTCAGTAAACAAAGAGAGTATGCAATAATGTTGAGAGCTCAGCATTCATCCATGAGAAAGCAACAGGACAGAAAAGGCCCAGCTCCTGCCCCAGTTAAAGCCAATCATTTAAAAGAGGCAGAGAAAAAAAGAGAGGCAGTAAGTAAAACCTGCATACATTACTGTCAATCATGACAGTAATGTATGCAGTATGTGAATACACAAAGCATTGTAGATATATAGCAGACGGGGGACAAATATGCAAATTTTCACTTCTTCCTTCACTGTACTCAACTGTAAACTTTTCTTGGTAATTCTGCTGACCAAGCTTGCACATATATTTTTCCGTTTCAAATGTGATAGGCAATGGTCACCTGCTTTACCCATAGGGACAGTGTTAAAGGGAGGGTGGGGAGTTGGACACAGAGAGGTGGGGGGGGGGGGGGGGGGGGGGGAGGCAGCATGTACGTCTCGGAATGCCTTACAGGATTGGCTGAGAAAACAATAGAACAAGCAACAGAACAAATGAACCCTAGCCCTGAAAACAATACATTTTCATAATACTCAGGTCCAATGAAATTAGAGGTTTTGAAGAAATGCATGGTACATGTATCTGGGGGGGGGGGGGGGGGGGGGTTTGGTGGAGCAAAATGGATAGGAGAGGGGAGGGTCCGACGGTTGTTTTGTATTCATGAGTTGGCTGGTAATGGAGCCTTTGATTTCCCAGGGTCCCTCTGGGTCTCCTCTCTTCAAAAATCAACACTTCAGAATTCCAATTCAATCTGGATAGTGCCCCAATTAGCAAGTGCTTCAATAAAATTTAAGTTTTATTTTACTCAGGCTTTGAACTATGCCAAGAATGTCCCTAAACCGAAGCAGTTGGCAAGTAAGAAGCAAAGCACCTGGTCTGGCAAACACGGCGAGGAGAATAGAGGTGATGACGATCAAGATATCACTGTGCTTGAAATATTAAGAATGAGACATGAACAGGAGAAAAAAGAAGTTGAAAGCATAAGAAAAGAACTGGCTTCAAAAATAAGGTTGTGATGCATGGTTTTCACGAGAGACACAAGGACGAGCATGAATGAAAGCAGAATAAACTGAGAAATTCAAGCACAAGAACAAGAATCAAACTACTTCAATGAGTTTGTAATGGTCAAACGGGAACAAGAGTTTAAACTCTGAGAGCACCAGGGTCAGTGAGAGTGCCTGTGAGGATGTGAGTTGAAGCCAAATGAGAGAGTATAAATAATTCTCATAGACTCCTATGAAAATATAAGCAGTTTCAAACTCTTTGAGATTACACGAGAGTCGCTAAGAGCGCAGGAAGGTTTGGGCCAAATAAGAGCAAGAATTTGAACGCTTGTTCTCGTTTCAACCAAGAACTGGTGGATTCTCATTTACAACAACAACAACAACAAAAAAAACTGGGGAAACTCTCTGGCTAAAATTTACATACTTAGAACTCCGTTATTTATTTTCCTTGGAAACTGTGCTGTATCGAATAATGTTTGTTTTCTCCTGATTGTTCATTCATGGAGGAGTTATTCATTAAGGGTGGGTGTTGACTGATAATCTCTTCCTTGGTGGCGCACTAACAAATTTCCTATTGCATGTCATGCTTACATTTATGACTGAATTTATTTATTTTTTCTTTGAAACATACAGTGTAAAAACAATGTATTATATAAGTAAAAATGAAAATGTGTGCAACATGCATATAAATTTGATTTAATCCAAAGCTTGTGATATGCTTTTGTTTTACTGTATAAAGGTTGTCATGTACAAAGTGAAAAATGATAATATTATACAATACTATCAAACTATCCATATTTTAAAATAAAAATATATGAATTTTGTGTTTTTAATGTATACACTTATTATCAATATTGTAATTTATTATTTGGAAAACTGGTCCACGATGAAAAGGAGCATTCTGATAGGTTCCCTGAGCGGTCTGAATTTTGCAATACGGACCGCTAAGATGGACCGCTTACGAACTCATTTAGCCGAATTCCTTTTATGAAACAATGAACAAATGAAAACTGTTTTCTATTAAAGTGCATATGAAGTAATTTTTATTTTGTCTTTTTTTGGAGGCTATTATGCCTTTATTTCGAAATGATAAAAGAAATTTGTCAGAGAAAAATTTAAGGCCTCTTTTTTGCCGTCTAAAGTAGCACAATTTGCAGAAATCAGTGTTCCGGAGACTGGGAACGAGTTTTCGATATCCATTGTGTTGATGACGTAGAAAATACTTGAGATTCATTCTTTTATATGCTCACAGTGTGTTTCGTTCCATTTCTTCAAAACAATGTCAGACTGTGATGAAATTATGTCTTCTACAGAGTCTCTGACAGACAGAAAGTCGCCGAGGTCGAAGACTTCTCCTTTGCCGCCATGATACTCGTGAGTTGAAGTATTTTCTACGTCACAGCCTTGTAATACAATAGCTTTGGCCGCGCGCTCGATAGAGACACTTTCTGACTGAAAATTCAAAACTTTCAAGCCGAATAATTTCACAATGGGAAGGATCTTTTCGATGAAACCCACAAATTTAGATAAAGAAAGTAAAGCACTATCAAACCATGGAAATATTTTTTTTACTTCATATGATGTTTCCTCGTGTTTGGCGGACAATTTTGGTCAAACTTTTCGCAAAGTGACTTGAAAAATGCAAGCAAGAATATGCTTAGGTTTGGCGCGCGCGCGTTAGCCGAGGGTTGCATTAGGTTGCATGTTTTTTGGAGAATCCGAAATTGGATTTGTGATCTCAGATCATGGATTTTCCATGACCAAAAAAACGAAAAATCCTAAAACGGATCATTTGACGTAAAAAAACCGTTGGTATGCAAATGAACCTGTTTTTATTGAATCTTTTTTGATGGCCCCCCCTTATACCTAACAGGAAAAAAACATGCCCCCCCCCCCCCCCCTAAAAATCGACATATCCCCCCTCTACATAAATATGAACCCTCCCTTAATTTGCACGAAAGACCGCTTGTCTGATGTACTTTTTTCGAACCCATACCCCAAAAAACGTTCAGATCACAAATCTAAAAATCCGGATTGAGATTTGATCTGACAAATCTCACCGAAGTATGGATTCAACGGATTCATGATCCGTTTTTGGATTTTAGTAAAGAAACGCAAAATCCTTTTTTGGATTCAAGAATCCGGATTCTGATTTTACCCAAAAAATGCAGCCTTAATTTATCGGCAAATTTTTAAAAACGCCATAATTATAATAAAAACTTTATTGAACTAGCTGGCTCGGTCCGTATTGGGAAATATTGGTCTCTTTCTTTTTTTTTGCAAAACTTGCAAAAAAAAACTCTACCAATATTTTTCCAGCTTCTAGGGGGTCCGCGATCCGGGGGCATGCCCCTCGCAGAAAATATTTCCGATTTTACCCTCTAAAACGCCATTTCCAGCATTCCTGAGACATCTTTTCCTAACTTGTCAATTGGTGGAAGTGAAACAACTACATATAAAACAATTTTATTCTATCATTTTTATGAGCCACAAGGGAGAGACAAGAAGAGTCAAACAATTTTTTTAAAAAACAATGTTGCAACCCCCTCAACCACTCCCCTGTATCCGCCCCTGCCTCCTCATGTTTTTGGATGAAATAACGTAAACCCAACTCATTTTCCGCACTGACTGACGATCAAGACCCGGATTGTTGTTGCCTGTTTTTTTTCTTCTGGATTTAGTTGAAGGCCACGGATTCGTAAGGGCAAACTATTATTGTTGTATTGCATTCGTGCATTGCATTGCATTACATGCATTGTATTGCATTGTATAAGACAGTCACTGCAAACAAACAGGAGCTTGCACTCTGATTTCTGGAGTGTCCATCTGTTCAGTCCAAACTACAAATGGAAATCCTGAGTATTTAGTGTTGAGTCTTTCGTCCTCAAAGAATGGAACAGTGCCAGATGCGCCAACTTCACCCTGAAAAACAGTGAAACAAAGAAAATATTTTAATCATTTTAAAGACGGTTTAACTCTGAATAAAGTGTCACTTCAGGATGAAACAACTGAACAGCAAAATGCTACGTTTTCCTTCCGTATCAACACCCCCCGCCAACGATCGCAACCCCCCCCCCCCCCCCCAAACGACCGCAACGATCGCAGCGATCGTTACGATCGCTGCGATTCTTGCGACCCTTGCGATCATATGGAAACCAAAACGTTGCGATCCTTGTGATCGTTGCGATTGCGATCGCAGAGATCGCAAGGATCGCAACGTTTTGGTTTCCATATGATCGCAAGGGTCGCAAGAATCGCAGCGATCGTCGATCGTAACGATCGCTGCGATCGTTGCGATTATATGGAAACCAGGCTTAAGAGATGGACACAAAAAATAGACGACTACCAACTAGGAGTGTTTTGCGTGGACAGCAGTCCCTTAAAAATAAAGCGACAAAATTGAAGCACCTTTTTATTGAGTGCAATCAAGGCCATTTCAAATGGTTTTGCTGTCGTTCCTGCTTTTCTCTGTGCTTCTTTGACAACAATTTCGCATGCTTCTTGTGGAGAATATCCCTGTCAATATCAATTTGAAATGGGTTAAAGATACTGAAATCGAGTGTATTTATAATTCTGTCAGCCTTAAAATAATTCTTAAGAAAATAATACTCAACACTAGTCATTTAAACATGTAAAATAACCTCTACTAAAACACCCAGTAACATGTTGCTGATTCATTTGTTTGTTCGCTCTTCAATTCTCTTTTACCATAATGATCCGATTTAGCGCCCGGGGCGCTTATTTACGGTTGGTAGGTCGAGGGAGGGCGCTTATTAGGGAGGGACGCTTATTTCTTTAAAAAAAATAATTGCGAGCATGAAAAAGCACTTCGATATTAACAATAACAGAAAATGTACAATTCGCAGTCAGAACAACCTACAGTAATAATGGTTTGCACAGTCTGAATCTAATTCGCTATTGTACCTCAATGTCTTCAAAGAGATTTTGCGTTTGAAGGAGTTGTGCTCTCATATGGAAATAACTGTCGAGACAAGATTTGTAATCGCTACAAATAACACTCAAGGAGAAGAGGGGAGCTTATTAGAAAGGGGGCGCTTATTAACAAAACGGCACTCAAAGGGGGGAGCTTATTAGAAAGGGGCGCTTATTAGAAGGAGGGCGCTAAATCGAATTATTACGGTAGTTATACATTTCGTTTTCGTTTTTCTAATTGCTGGAAATTTTTAAAACAACATAATTTCACGATTTCTCAAGGGTAATGATCGACTTCGCACTAAACGCGAAATCCGCCGTAAAAAATACCAGTCTAGTGATAAAACCCTGTACAGAGAAACGTCGAGAGGGCAAACCTAATACCGCTCCAATTCCACTTCGGGCGTACAGACTGAGAAAAGTAGGGAAGACAAGGGCTAAATTCCATTTTAACGGACTAACGCACCGAGAAACATAGCACTTCTATTAATGTCGTACGAAGGTAAACGAATGCAGAAACATCGAGAAGCTTTAAAATATCTTAGATGCCAAACTGGCAACCGGACGAAACAAGCTTTTTTATGATATGCACTGTAGTGTAACCGTCAGAAACGATGGTACTGTATCTGATTATTTGCAGCATAAACGGTCAATGGGAGTGTATAAATGAAATAGATAATAGAATTAATTATTCTTCATTAATTTTATTGTGCAAGAGTAGCCATATAAATAAAATGATTTGTTACTTTACTTTTTCATTACCACGTCAAGAATTATAACCGTCGATTCACAACAGAGTACCCCACCTACCCTATACCAGGAAGCCTAAAAAGATAAGAAACCTAAATTTACATCAGTAAGTGTAAGACGATCACCTCAGAGGCGGGATAGCTAGAGCTGGTCTCGAGGGTGTCCGGCTTAGAGATAATTCATTGCCAAACCCTTTCCAAAAAATGGAGGCGCCAATATCATACTGCTGGAATCCAACACTACCTTGGGTACAAGCGGGTTGTTTTCTAGCGTGCTTTACTATGCTCGCTGCATGGTTGGCCGGCCTTCTGGCTGACTGCAGCTCCACAAAAACGCACCGATAGAAAACATCCAGTAGAAGCTAGTAGAATACCGACCAAAATAATGAAGGACAAAAGGTGGTACTGTTTTTTAACATCTAGCCTGCACTAAATCCACGTCACCATTCTTTGTGTAAACGCGTGGAGATGCGTTTTCACCATACATTAACGTATTGTTACATACAAATCAAACATTTAAAATCAGACGCACATTAAATATAATAACTGCATACCTCTTTCATGAGCTGGACTACGTGAAAAGCTGGGCAAAACCTCATCATTTTATCTCCATCCCCAGTTGCTGTCAATCATATCAACAGTCAGTCAGTAAAAAAAAAGATAGCTAGTAATAGTTGCCCAAGATGGGCCTATACTGTCCTAATATGGTCCAAATATGATCCCAATAAGGGCCGAACAAGCTGATTCAATGAAGGTTTTATTATCATGGCACTTACATTTTACAATTTTTATCATATATAAGAGGGGGGTGGGGGGGGGGGGGGGGGGGGGGGGGGGCATTATTAGATGTTTGACAGCATATGGTAGAAAGAAAGATGACTACAAGGGGTTGCAAAACTGCACAATCACATAATGCCAGTATTCCTGAGAATGAAATCTCTAAATTCTGTTCGATTTTGTATAATGTCTTCTTTGTGTATTTGTATTAAAGTTTGTACATAATCCTGTGCTAGCTAATGAACAAACCTGACCTGTGGCAGCTCCGATCTGTAAATCAGGAGAAGAAACAAAAACATTTTGAATAATTTATTGGATAATTTTTATAAGCATCCCTTCTAGTTACTGTTAGGTAATGATTTAGGGGCACCCAAAGGTGAAATTGAACCCTCGACATACCCCACCCCCTGGGCAACTCCCCAGGCATACATTTGAACTTTAGAAATTTGGTTTGTTCACATTCCCTCCCCCAGGGCCAAAACTGTTGTTCAAATAGATAGATAGATAACTTTATTTATACACGGTATTTCCATCAGCTTAATTGAAGGGCCGAGAGCATGTCCAGCCTATATGACTTTTTAGGCCTTTTTTTATTTTTTCTCGCTCAGAATAGCTCAGAATTGCCTCATTTTATCGTACAACGAATAATATCACAAGCCCTTGTCGAATTTGCACTAACCCTAAGGAATTTGACCAATTTCACCTGCAAAAAGCAGAGTTCTGGCCCTCCAGTGCTTTGACGGTACATTCAGAGCGCAATTTCGAAGCCATTTGAAAGCAGTTTGGCCGTGAGAATACGCGACTGCAATACCTCTGACCAGTGCCAACAACTAAACGAAAATACCGTTATTTACGCACGCCTGGCTCGCTTATCTATCGTGAACTCACTACGGCAACACATCGCCTCTGTAGCGTGTGTGTAGGCCAACGTGTGTGAGGCCCGTCCGGTGATTGAAAGACATCATTAAGTCCGGAAATCCTTGAGTCTCTAGCACTTCTCAAAGAAACGAGTCGTGTTTCTTGTCCTTCCTTGTGTCTGAGGTGCCATTCAGCGCTCGAGGTGAAAAACGGACCTTGGTCGGGAAGACGAGCCGGCGGGAAAGTCTGGAATCACTTCGGATCAGAAAAGGGGCAGCGTTGAGAGTTGTGGGCCATTTCCCATCCCGTGCCGTGGTCGAAATGCCCGATATCCGAAGTGCTTTGAGACTTGTGGTATTTTGCAATAACTTTCGGGCGGGAACTCCATTTCGGTTTTGTTGTAGGATTTCCCGACATGCTTTGCGACAGTGGTAGATGGGTCCGGTGTGCGTGGTCGGGCACTTGAAATACAGCTTTGGGCAGCTCGAAGTGAGTTGTTGCTGGCCGGCGGGAAGACGTTTCGCATTTGGAGTCTTTAATGCAACATCAAATTCGATCTAAAAGGATTTTGAAATCGAGATACGCGTGTTGATGCGTATCAACCTTTAAATAATAAAACTTAGCCTGAACTGAGCATGTGTTCCTCGGTGGTCTAGTGGTTTGGTCGGGGATGCGCTCGGACGGCTCCGGGTTCGAATCACGCTCAGCATCTTTTTTTTTTTTTTTTTTTTTTTCGAACTGGACATTATGAAAGTGATTTACTTTTTTTGCGTTCGTCAAAATTCCTTACGTTTAATTTTAAAAAAATATCGAACCAATTGTCAGTGTGAAAACAGAAGCTTACCGCAATATTGCGTTACAATAAGAGCCTTTGATTTATTTATTTATTTACTTATTTTTTGCATACGGTATTTCTCGAAAACGACGGAAAAAACAACAGAAAAAAATTCGGAAAAATGTTTTGCAACTAATTTCTAGTTCACATGCCAAAATTGGACAAATCTGAGCAAGAAAAAATAAAAAAAGGCCTAAAAAGTCATATAGGCTGGACATGCTCTCGGCCCTTCAATTTATCATAATCAGCTAGCTACCTAACGTCCCATCCAAGGCTCATATTAGGTGATCAAATGCCCCATCCATGGCTCATATTAGGTGATCAAATGCCCCATCCATGGCTCATATTAGGTGATCAAATGCCCCATCCATGGCTCATATTAGGTGATCAAATGCCCCATCCATGGCTCATATTAGGTGATCAAATGCCCCATCCATGGCTCATATTAGGTGATCAAATGCCCCATCCATGACTCATATTAGGTGATCAAATGCCCCATCCATGGCTCATATTAGGTGATCAAATGCCCAAATCCACAAGAAAACATTACCTCCTACACCCAATTTTGATGTTTTGTACATGTCTTTAAGATTTTTTCTGGGTAGCTTTAAGCACGACAATCACGTCAGCAGCCAGTTTGTGCAGTCTTCATAACCCTAATGGCTCATAACTGCCGGAGCTAAACCTGGTTTCTGTGGCATGAAGTGACTGAGAGTATTACAACTCCCCCCTGGATGGGATGCTAGTTCATCACAGGGTTACCCCCAGCATTTTGGCGCCGGTGACCGGAACTGTCGAGTGCCGAAATATAATTACCGGATATGACATTTTTGATTTTTTCGTTGATTGACTTTTGAAATCGGAGAAGAGAGATGGTGATTGAGAGTGTAAGAACTCGAGAGGAATCGAATCGGTGGGAGAAAATGTAAGAGCGTATTGTAGGAACGAATAAAACGTGGAATTGTACAAGTGAGTCTTGAGTGTACCCCCAAGTTCGGTACATTAGTGGTGCCGGGACCAGGATCCGTTTACGTGGGAGAGGAGTTCAGCGGAACAAGATCGCGAACAAACAGAGGATTTGTGGCGTGGTACGTGAAATCGGCCGCTCAACTAAATCAACATGGAAAATTTGGAAGGTCTCAGCGAGGAGGAGAAAAAATTCGAAAAGGACATCAAAAAGGAAATCGACAAGCTGGATTACTATCTGGGAGATACAGAAGAATCGATTGAAACCGGCGATTTTAAAGAAATGGTAGTTGTGTGCAAAAGAACAGATGAAATACTGGATCGGCTCAATGACCTCGTGTCTCAAATGCAAGAACTGAAATTGGAACGTGATGTTTACACACCAAGAGACGTACGACAATGGAAAAAGAATACCAAGGCGAAATATTCCCCTTTCGTAGACAAAAGAGAGAGCTTGTTGAAGATACTGGAGAAGAGGGAGAACCAGAAAGCCCAACAGACCGAGAGTGAAAATTTGGAGTTGAAATATGAGAAGGAAAGGCAATATCAACAAGAAATGCACGAAAAACAAAGGCAGATGTGGGAGGAAAAACTCGACGCAGAACTTGAACTTACGCAAAAGAAATTGGAATTGGAGAACAACGTTCGCGCTACAACAGCGAAATTACCGAAGCTTAGGATCACTCCTTTCAAAGGAACACCTACCGACTGGGTGAGATTCGAAAATATGTTCGTGACGCAAGTTCATAATAAACCTATCAGCGCAGAAGAGAAATTTGGCTATCTGCTCGAGATGGTAATCCCTGCTGTACGTGGAAAAATTGGAAACCTAAAACCCGGCGAAATCGGTTACAAAACAGCATGGGAACGACTGAAGATAGAGTACGGCCAAAACAAGCTGGTGGTAAGCGCTCACGTGCAAGAAATTGTAAATCTTCCGAGTGTTAAAGGAAACCACTTCCTTAGAATTCAGGAATTTTACGAAAATCTCAGCAGAAACTACGACGCACTGGTTACGATGGGTGAAGCCGACATGCTGCGAGGGTTTGTGATCTCCACACTAAACAAATTACCGCAAGTGAAGCCAGACCTCGTACGGACTGACGATAATTTGGAGAATTGGCGAATGGAGGATCTGATGAACAACCTACAAGGATGGCTGAAGAGAAACAGAATGGAAGAACAGCCTGGAACTGTTCGAGAAAACCAGAAGAAGGAGAGACACTGGTACACTGCAAAAGGAGATGACAAATCACAACCGGATCAAAACAAAACCACACCCGTCTGCCTCTACTGCAAACAAGGTCACTGGGGAGACCGTTGTGAAACGTACAAGACATTAGAGAGCAGAAGGAAATTTCTAGCGGATAATCGATTGTGCTACAATTGCGGAAGGGCGGGGAACATTGGTCATCATTGCCGAAGCCGTGGCTGTTTCAAATGTAAAGGGAGACATCACACAAGCATTTGTGACAGAAATGACAACCCCCTACTCACCGTGTATACGCCATCAGCCGAGGAGACACTCCCAGCAATAATCCCCGTTAATATCAATGGAACAACACTGTGGGCTTACCTTGACACAGGATCGGGTAGGAACTTCATCTCACTGGAAGCTGTCAGAAGGCTAAAGTTAAACCCAGTACGTCACGAAACCCAACAAATAGTTACGTTGAGTGGAACACAGAAACAGTCCATGCCTATTTTCGACCTAACCATAGATTCAGTTGATGGACAGGCGAGAGAGCGGATTGAAGTCACTGGAGCAAAGATGGCGGACTTCACGACCATCCGGAGACCAGACCTTAGCACCCTGAAATGGAAATACGATCACACAAAAGACAAGCGATTCTATAAGAACTCGGGAGATGACTACACAATCCATGTTATCCTAGGTGATAGTACCTACTGCCGAATCAAGACAGAAGATGTTTTCAAAGGGAAGCCAGGGGAGCCCATAGTTGAAGGAACGACCTTTGGCTGGGTCATTCATGGCGGTGATCGCGTCACAGATGGCTGTCTGTTCACCAGAGAAACGAGTGACTACGAACGGTTGTACAGTCTAGATGTATTAGGAGTAGAGGACCGGGGAGAGAGCTCGCAGTTGGACGTGCACACAGAGTTCGTAGAAAACATTTCAAGAAAAGCAGATGGGAGATACGAAGTCAACGTTCCCTGGATTCCAGGACGGAAATTAGCGGAGACTAACGAAACGCAAAGCAGACAGCGCCTACAAAGAGTTGAGAAGAAGTTAGAGCAAAACATGAAGCTGAAAGAAGAATATGAGAAGATTGTAGCGACCCAGAACGAAAGTGGAATCATTGAAAAGGTGCCCGATCGTCCGACAGGAGACCGTGTGTTTTATATGCCACACAAGCCAGTGATCAGAGAAGATGCAGCCACTACAAAAGTCAGAATGGTGTTTGATGCGAGCGCTAAGCCTCACTTCTTGGCGAACAGTATCAATGACTGCATGTACAGAGGACCACCCTTACAGCCACTTATGTGGGATATACTGATCAGAGCGAGGATGTCAACAGATATTCTACTCGGGGACATAGAAAAGGCGTTTCTACAAGTGGGAATAAAGGAAGACGACAGGGATGCATTCCGCTTCCTATTCAAGGTGAATGGACAAGAAGAACACTTCCGGTTCACACGAGTACCCTTTGGAGCAGAGGCAAGCCCATTCATACTTGGAGCCACCTTACAGAATCACTACAACCAACAGCCTGAAGAGGTCAGAGAAACAGTTCAAACGCTGCGAGACAACACCTATGTGGATAACTTAATGAAAACTGGCCAAGGATTAGAAGAAATGAAAAGGTTCAAATCAGAAGCTACCCAGATATTGGAGGAGGCAAGGTTTCCAGTTCACAAATGGGAGTCCAATCTTCGAGAGCTTGAGAGTGATGGGATGACCAATGCAAGCAAGATACTTGGACTTAACTGGGACAAACAAAACGACACGTTAGAATTAACCATGCGACGATTTGCTGAGGAAGAACCGGTTACCAAGAAAACTATTCTCAGCCACCTGGGTAGCATATATGACCCCCTCGGCATATTATCGCCGACTACTGTGGAGGGAAAGCGGATATACAGAGAGGCGTGTGACGAGAAGAAAGGTTGGACAGTAGAGATATCGGATCCCCTAAGAAAGGAGTGGACCAAGTGGACAAAGCAATTGAAAAATGTGACCGTACCTAGGAGCATAATGAGAGGCATGACAAAGGTAGAAGCAGTACACCTACACATATTCGCCGATGCAAGTAATCAAGCCTGCTGCGCTGCCGCCATAGCCGTAGTAGAGCACAGTTCAGGCGTGGTCAAAGGCCTCCTGACATCGAAATGGAGGATCTCCAAACGAAACACTTCAATAGCAAGATTAGAGTTAATCGGTGGACAAATGGCGGCAAATCTAGCGAAGAATCTCCATAACACTCTGCGAGGATGGCCAGTGGAAAGTATCACAGTGTGGATGGACAGCATGGTAGCTTTATACTGGATTTTAAATCCCAGAAAGTCCTGGAAGGTGTTCGTCTCAAACAGAGTGCGGAAAATGGCCCAGATAACGGAAGAATTCGAAATTCAATGGAGATATTGCCCCACAGAACAAAACCTTGCTGATCTGGGAAGTAGAGGTGCATCTCTGGGCAAGATGGAGGAGTATGGATGGTATGAAGGACCACAGTGGCTACTAGCAAAGGAGGAGTGGCCACCCCAGCCAAGCATTAAGTGCACTCCAAGGTCTCAAGAAGAAGAGAAACCACTGAAGGATATTGTGGCTTACACGAGGGAGGAAATGCCAACCGAAACCAAGGAACAAGTTAAAGGCAGCAGTGAAGACCAAGAGACAGATGAGTGGCAAGAGCTGCTCTTGCGAAACACGTATTGGAGAGTGCTACGGATTACTGCCTTGGTCCTGAGATTCAAGACCAACAGTCTTGCCAAGTTAAAGAAGATAAAGAAGAAGTCGGGCCCACTGTGTACCGAAGAACTTGCGAAAGCTAGACAACATTGGGTGGAAAAAGTACAGAGAGGAATCCCTGATGACATGGAAAGACCCGGATGGAAACTAGTCAGGGACAAGGAGACCAACCTCCTCAAATGCACTGGAAGAATCCAGGGATACAACCCAACCTACTTAGAGGATGGGCCGTTTACTCAGAAGCTCATTCAACACGTCCACGCTCAAATAAAGCACGTCTTGGGTGTGGCCAACACAATGGCGGCTTTGAGGGAAGAATGGTGGATACCTCGACTCCGTACCCTAGTGAAGAAGGAGATACGTAACTGCAACATCTGTAAGGTGTTCGCCACCAAGCCATACGGAGCGCCGACCACTTCCATGCCACCAGAGTTTCGTACTGAGGTCAGTCGTCCCTTTCAGTACGTGGGTGTGGACTTTGCCGGGCCGTTGAAGTGCAAGGTTAACAAGACAAGGGAGGAGAAGGCTTATGTGCTGATTTTCACATGTGCGACATCGAGAGCGGTGCACCTGGAGCTGACCAGAACCCAGACAACTGAGGAATTTCAAAGGAAGCTAAACGCCTTCATAACAAGAAGAACGAGACCAGAGCGAATTATATCAGACAACGCCGCGACATTTAAGACAACGGCAACATGGATTAAAAAGATTCGTAAGAGTGAGAAGTTACAAGATTTCCTCGCACAAGAAGAGATTAAATGGCAGTTCAATCTCTCCAAGTCACCATGGTGGGGAGGAATGTACGAAAGGCTGATTAAAGACATCAAGAAAACAGTGTACAAGACGCTGGGAAACACACATCTTGCCTTTGAACAACTTGAAGCAGTGGTCATAGACACCGAAAAGCACCTCAACAATCGACCCCTAACATACGTTGAGAGTGACGAGGGCGGACCACAAACCTTGACGCCAAATGTTCTGATGTGGGGCCAGAATGCTCATGAGCTAGCAGATATTGAGGTCGACGAGGAGGAAGTCACCAAGCTGCACAGACGTCTGAAAAACGCTAGAGAACACGCATGGCACCGTTGGCAGAAGGAATATGTCCACAGTCTAATGGAATCGCACAGAGTTAACAGAAAGGACAAGCTACCAGTGCCTGAGATAGGAGAGATTGTTCTAGTGGTAGGTGAGAACAGAAACCGAGGCGAGTGGAAGAAGGCCAAAGTGGTTCAACATGTGAAAGGGAGAGACGGAGTTGTGAGGGGAGTTGTTCTGCTACACAAAGGAAACAAGATTCAACGTCCACTTCAGCTAGTGTGTCCCCTCGAAATAAGGAGCTACAGCAAGGAACCGGCCGAGGTGAACGAAACTACAAGTCAAGAACACAACAGGAGTGTGGCAAAGAGAAGGGCAGCCCACGATGCGAGAGCGAAAATCAAACTGATTGTTGATCGTGAACTTGAACTTGACTAGACTTGACGTTGTGAAAAAGAGGAGACAGAGAGTAAAAATTAAGAACATTAATTTTTAGGGGAGCGTGATCGGAACTGTCGAGTGCCGAAATATAATTACCGGATATGACATTTTTGATTTTTTCGTTGATTGACTTTTGAAATCGGAGAAGAGAGATGGTGATTGAGAGTGTAAGAACTCGAGAGGAATCGAATCGGTGGGAGAAAATGTAAGAGCGTATTGTAGGAACGAATAAAACGTGGAATTATACAAGTGAGTCTTGAGTGTACCTCCAAGTTCGGTACACCGGTACCCATTTTATACACCTGGGTGGAGAGACAATGTGGAGTAAAGTTTTTTGTCTAAGGAAACAACACCTTGGCAGAGACCAGGCCTTGAACCACCGACCTTCAGGACCCGGTTGTTCAAAAGATGGATAGCGCTATCCATCGGATAAATCACTATCCAGTGGTTAAGGGTTAACAAAATCCATTGTGTTATCCGCTGGATAGTGATTTATCCGGTGGATAGCGCTATCAACCTTTCGAACAACCGGGTCCAGGTTGAAAGTCTAACATACTAACCACTAAACCACCGTGCCTTCACTCCACATAAGGGAGAGGGGAGTAAAAATGTTAGAGACTGATTCATTATTATTATTATTATTTTAAAGATAAGGGAGGGGAGCTGAACCTTCAGGGTCCCTCCTCTATATCTGCAACTACAGACACCTTTTAGGCATCTAACCATTCACTAAAAATTTTGACTTTGCATATGAGGGGGAACAGTTAACTAACTCATCAATTCACAATTTGGGTACCTCGTCATCCGCATACAATCCTGACCCGGGAAGGGGTGAGTCACCGATTCGACCAGGATGTTTAAAGGCCATCCCACTTGATGAAACACCTTTGGAAACATGTTTATATGAATACATATTATTATGAATTATTATTATTATTATTTATAAAATTAGTTGAAGATGAAATCAAAGGACTTAGCTGTCAAGAATGTCATCTTAATTTATGTCCAACAACTATCCCTCCTCCCCCCATGAGTCAAGGGGCACAGTATTAGTCTCACTATATACATGCCCCGCTCCTCTCCTTTACCACTGAACATTCATTTTCTCAATTTTTATATTGCACTTACGTCATATCAAAATTCAGAAGCAATAAACAACAGATTTCGATTCCAAAATGTTTATGGAATTGTAGAGAGTTTAAACCACACATGTAGACCAAATTTTGAAGTGCAAGAGCATTTCGTTCAAGAGTTATAGGTGAACAAGTATAAGACATTTTTGGTAAGAAATGTATGGAGCGGCCATCTTGGTGCCCCACTTAGCAATATATACTCTTTATTAATATACCTTAATATACTATCATGTATGAAAATATATAAATTTATGGTTTGGAGAAAAAAATAAAATGGAAATGAGTACTGGGTAAATTGTTTTATTCCAGAAAACATCCATCTCCCCCCACCCCCACCTCCATGGAATGTTTTTTGTTTGTACCCCCAGTTTAGCTTCTGAGTTAAATTTGCTATGTTAAGTAGTTGCTAAAAATACCGGTAGAAGCCTTGGTGGTTTTACCTGCAGCTATCTGCACTTTTGAGTCCAACACAAGAATCCCTTAAAAAGATTAAATCAATAATTTACAAACACTAACAGGGAATCAATTATTACAAAATGGGTTTTGATTATAAGTTCAATAACAAATTAGAGCAATACATTAAAAGACACGTCTAACTTGGTATTCCTTGTCCGATTACATTGTCCAATTTTAATACAACTTTGCAGGAAAATTAGAGGAAATGAAGACTGAGGTTTCTGAACCAATCACATTTGAGGATATTGTAATAGTTGTAATTACATTTTTAAACTGATTTTTTTTATGGTGTTAAATATTTGCATGCATGACTGTACAATTGTGTGTATTGGATAAGAATGTTGTCAGTAATAATATGGAAAAAGCCTGAGTGCAGAAACTCCAAGCTTTAAATCTCACCTATAGTGTCATGACTTCCTACTTCTTTGCCTGGTTTTCTAAGAAACTCCTACTACAAGAGAAATGATATCAACTTATCAACCGGGGGGATTGCAGTCAGTCAATTGGTGTAAAAGCTGTTGTGATGTCACTGGGAAGTCTGGCAAAGTATAAGAAAAACTACTTGCAAGATTTTACACAACACATCTTGATCAGGATCCGGTTGTTGAAAAGGTGGATAGCGCTATCCACTGGATAAGTTACCATCCAGCAGATAACAGAAAGAATTTTGTTAATACTTATCCACTGGATAGTGATTTATCTGATGGATAGTGCTATCCACCTTTTGAACAACCGGGGCCAGAAGTGTAGATGTGTTGTGTAAAATCTTGCGAAGAACACAAAAGAGGAGCATGTGGTGAATCAGTGACATCACAAACATGTCACATCAGACATGAAATGCCAGCACATAAAGAAATCCCCAAACACCCTATTTGAGAGTAAAATGGCTCAAAAACAATGCTGGGTAAACATTCAGAAGATTCATCACAAATGACTTTGATCACCTCAAATGCTTCTCTTGACTTCTGTGTCTGTAAAGCTGAATTGGATTCTACAGGAAACCCATTCTTAATAGCAAATTCCTGTGCACCTTTGCCAACAAGCATACTATGAGGTGATTTCTCCATGACACATCTTGCAACAGAGAAGGGCATGGCAACTCTGTAAGTGAGTTTAACAAATCAAAATCGGTACAGTATTTCAGAAATACTGTACAAATAATCTACAAATAGCTGCTTGCTATCCCTACAATCACCTCTTTTTGGGAAAATATTTCAATGATTGAAATATTTGCCTCCCACAAATAAACTATGATGGATGCAGTTTCAAGATAAATGCAGTTTCAAGAATGATTGAGCTAACTAAATTATTACATTTTTAGGTTTAAGCATTCAAATATAAATTATGCTGATCATATACACCTTATTTATAAATGGCGACCGATTCATGATTCTTTTATATCTATGTTAATTTGCCTCACTAGCCTCATTTTAGCGTGTAAATTCTTTTGAATTTTGTACATGCTAACGAGGCTTGTGAGGCTAATTAAAATAAATACAAAAGAATAATAAATCTGCTGCCATTTATGAATAAGGTGTCTACCCCTGCAAGGCAGCTACTGCACCAAAGTGGCACTTCTCCCCCACCATAACTGCAGCATCGCATTCCAGTACTCCATTAGAATTAGGGAATCCTCCTTTTCCAACAAAGTAGCTGCCAGTATCGGGGTTTTCCTCGATCACTGGAAATATAAAATTATTAACCATAAACTCCTACAATACTGGGAACAATCAATAACTCTCATTGCTCACATTTTGCAATCTTAAATAAACTGTTTAAAGTCAGCATTGTAGTATTCTTTTATTTTCGCTCGTGGGTATGAAAATTTCAATGCCAAATTTTATGCGTCATGTTATATATTTACCACGAAGAAGAGTGTCTTATCAGAAGTGGGTTGAAAAAATAACGTGCAGCCAGGTTTTTTCGACCACTTCTGCTAAAATGAAAACACTATCAAATGTTTAATAAGCTTAAAATATTAATCTTCAAAACTTAAGTATATAAAGTACCATTTATTCCGTTTTCAAGCGCATCAATCCCCTTGCTACCACCTCGTAACTTGTCAGAAATCAACTTTACCGCTTCCAAACTGAACGACCAAGTTCCCACAACAACCGCCATGTTGGCCGTTTAACGTAAAGTACGTATTTGACTGGGAACTAGTCCCAGTCTCCAATATTTTTGCGGTGACAGCATTTTTGCGAAAAACCCTGGGTCCAAGAATCGGAAGTTTTACGATAAAATGGCGTTTTCTGCAGAGGTTTTTTTCAGTGATTGGCAGCTGTGCTTGTTTTCTAGCAATCTGAAACCGTTGTCCAAACAAAACGAAGACATCTCATCATGTTTTACGCTCCAGGATTTTTGGTGTAATTTTTGGCAGCTTAGTTTCTACACCCGGCAAGCCATTTTGAAAGCGCAAAATGCCCCCTAGATAAGCTTAGATATAGAGACGAGGTTGATTTCACGAATCTGCTGCAAACAATTTCACCCACTAATAAACCGCCTACATGCCAACTCTCCCGGATTATCCGGGAGTCTCCCGGATACGGAACGAATCTCCCGGGGTGCTTACCATTTGTAGGAAAAAACCGGTTGGGATGACCGTTACATAATGGTAAGCGATTTTCCAAATTTACTGACCAACCGACGAGATTGCACTTACCATTTAAATTTTCCATTTCTCCGTCCTGGTACCCAGACCGTTAACTCGATTTAGCGATTTGAATTTTTTCTAAATTCAAATGGTAAGGAAAATTCCAGTCGAATCGTCCCAACCGGAATCGCGGGACAACCTCTGAAGGTTGTCCACTTGTTCCAACCGGAATTCTCGGAAAATCAACCGTACCATTTGCTTTCCAACCGAAAATACCGGTTTTCTTGGCTTAATGGTAAGCACCCCCGGTCTCCCGTACGGGTCACCAAATCTCCCGGATAAAAGCGACTTTGGATCTTTTCTCTAAAATAGGCTAAGATTTTAAACCCAATTTTTCCCAAAATCCAAAAAAATGCGGTTTTTCATCATATCTTAACTTCACAAACGCTTTTCGGGTCTCAGGAAATTTTCGGAACCCCTTTGATTCTCACGACTACGTCGCTCTATTCACGCCTCGGGGTTAGCATCTCTGTAAGCGTTTTTCCGCAGTAATTTCCTTTACTAAGTACTGAGATTTCCAAGTACATTTGAACGGACACCGAAGGGACCGATGCAAATAAATAAGATTTTTTTGCATGCATACACAGGCCAAAATCACTGCATCAAGCATCAAAAAATCTTACTTACATGATCCAATGTCGCAAATGCAAAAACATGCACCGGCGGAATATATTGGACAAACAAAGCGGGCATTGCGCGACAGATTCGGAGAACACCGGAGAGGCATACAGAACAAGACCACCGATGTCGTACCACAACACTTCAACCAAAAGGGACACAAACTCACAGACGTCGAACTCATACCACTCGAACTCATCAATTCTAAAAGACGGAATCCGTACGTGCGAAACATTGTATATTGAAATGGCCAAAACCATGCAGCCGCATGGTATAAACAGAGAAGACGATCGTTAATTTTTCCTACAATTTATATATCCTCAGTTCTATTTTTATATTATGCCATCCATGATATTAACCGTTTATTGACTTAGTTTAGCTTTATCCCCATTCGCTGTTTTAAATTCCTATCCTGTATCATATATCAAATTATAACCGTTTCACAATTTGTTTGCTATATTAAATATTGTAACGACTTTCCGTATCTCGATTAAATCCCCTGAAGAAGGACAGCTTGACTGTCCGAAATATCGGGAAACCTCATTCTCTAGTTGTATAATTTTTCTTCGCCGTTTTTCCTCATTATAGTTTTCATTTAAAAAAAAACAGCAAGATTTGGTTTGTGGTCGTTTTAATATAAGTTTCAACGAGCTTTTTTAACCGCGGTTAAACGAGAGAAGTTTGCAAAAGTTAAGCAAAGTACTTAAAAGTTAACATTTTCACTGTTTAAAGTTTAATATATTGCCAATACACTGTCAATTTACCAAACGTTTTGAAAGTTTACTAAAAAAAGTTCTAAGCGTTCAAAAACTGTGAACTGCAGAATTGTCGGCGCCATTTACCAACATAATTTTGATCAGGCGCAAAGAGTTTTGGTCCATTTTCAACGGAAAAAAGCTCATCATTGGAGAAAAATTAAAAGATAGTCGACGTCAGCTAATTTTTTTTAGACATCCTTGCCCATATTTCTATTTAATATTAAATAAAATCCCAGTAAATAAAACGTAAAACGCCTCGGACGTTTGACCGCGGTGGAGGCCTTAATATACCTGGGCACATTTTGCTTCGCGCACAGGACTGAAAACCGCACTCAATCGAACGGCAGAAAATCGAGCCTTGCACTGACGCTGCAGCCAACCTTCTCCAGAGATTAACCCCTTGGGATGTCTATTATGAACCTCCTTGACATGAACACTTCAGAGCTTTTGTTTTTCTGCTTTCTTGAATTTTCAGTTTTCATTCCCGTTGTTGGTTTTTATTGTTCTTTCCTTGTGCCAACCTCATACCTGGGAGCGAGGTTGTCCTTGTGCCGGAAAAGTTTTCAGTTAGCTCCGAGGAAAACAGACAATTTTCTTCTGCTTCTGTTTTTCTGCCATACGGATCAGTTTGCCGTTTCTTTTGTTTCACAAAACACATTATAACGATGTTTTTATTTTTAATCCTTTGCATGCCGCCCTACGCCTTGCTTTCTGACCCGTTGTCGCAACAAAATATTGCGTTAAAAATCAATCAATCATAACACGGAATCCCATTCATAAGAATGCTCTTCCAGAGAGCCGTGCAAAAATCATGCAATAAAAAAACAATATTAGATAAATATGGTAATTAATTGTACTAAATTACAAATGTGAGATAAATGATTTCAGGCTTGTCTGTCCTTTAATAGACTATTGACCTTTGATAGACTATTCCAGAGAACCGCCCCTCTATAGTGGAAGCTGTTTTTTCCAGCCTCAGTATACGGTCTTGGTACTAACAAATTACGTGTTAAGTTTCTTAAATTGTAGAAATACATAGAGTTTGTAATTGCCTTGTCCTTCGTGCCTAATTTCCAATCCCTTGGGAAAATTCCAAATTATTGTATCGGCCTCCTTTAACAGCCTTGCAGAAACGCCAGCTGTTACACGGTGACGACTTTTAACCCAACATTGTTGCGTTAAGAATTGTCCCATGTAACTTCACCTTTATGGTAAAAAAAATCTCATTGTCATAAAATAAATCAATTTGTGCAAGAAAATTATCGATTCAATTCCATTTCCATAACCTTCTGAGACAAATGACAATACGTCAACATTCAACCAATATGAAGACGCCGTAATTTCGTCCAACCAATCAGAAAAAAGAAAGAGTTGCCGCAAGCGGTCGAGCCAGCGTAAGGAATTCGCGCCTATTTTTGCATAATTTTTTATCACTGTTCAGTTCGTACTTCACAAACTCTTCTAATGCCGATTCAAATTTTAAGCAAATTGTTGCTTAAGAAGTTGTGAAAACTTTACTAGAAGTATTACGGACAGTCCGCAAAAGAAGAAAGGGATAACAATTTACCTCGGAGGCATATTTTCCGTGATACAAGGTAAGAACTTACCAAGTAACAATCTTTGCGGCCGTTCACGCGTTGCATGTAAAAAGCTTTCTGGGTTTTTGAATGTTAATTTTTGTCCTTAAAATTAGTTTTATTTACATTTTGTAGGGTTTTGTAATGACCAGAAAGAAAGCTCCCGACCTCCAGAGCTACGTTAAAGCGTGAACGGTTTAGAATTGCAGAATACGCGTAAAGTTGTCGCGTTAGTCCATGCAGTGTGCCGATTGTTACGACCTTTTTCCAAACAGGCGCCTGCTACGCAAGCTACTAAATTATATTGCTTGGTTTTTAATAATTTGTACTTTTTTTCTGATTTAGATGAGAGCCATTGATTCGTCAGTGGTAACTGTTTAGTATTACTTTTCTAACGTTATTTACTTTTATTTATTTACTCTGCTGGGTTGCATGCTTCCGAAATGAATAACGATGATTTGTACAGTTCATGTTAAATTGTAGAAGCTTTAAAACAAAATCACAAGGCAAAACGCTTTAGTATACATGATTTACTACCCTTGTAATCAAATTTGCTGTTGTTGTTATTCTTTGTAGGGCGCTGCAGCTGGTCAATGCAGTGGTTGTATGTAAGGACATTTCATGAAGAAGTGTGCCTCCAATTGTTGATCATGAGATTGTAATAAAGGAATAGACGATCGAGCTAAGATGAATCAGAGAAGCCTTGATACATGCTGCAGTCTACATGTTGGATAATTTCAGCTGTCTCGTGAAACAATGATATCGGAAGCGCGCCTTTAATCAGAGCCAGAAATATTGGAACTCCGGGAGACCGGGAGACAAGGACACCGGAACAGCCCGGAATACTGTATATAACGGCTAACCCTAACCACAAGCTAAACAGCTAACCTAGACCCTAATTAAGGTGTTCTCAGCTGTTCCGATTATCCATGTTCTTATATCCTGGTGCCACAATGCTCTGGTGTTCCTTGTTTTAGTGCATACCCGCAAGATCATTTCTGAAGTGAGATGTCCTTCCGAAAGGTCACGTGGCGGTTGTAGAGGAATAGGTGGAGTGCTGGTTGGTTCTTCTGTTCTTAGTTTCATGATGCTTCACGTGGTCTACACTATATATAGCTTACTTGTCGACTTTTTGAACCACCTCTTCAGTTTTACTTTTGAGCTGAGTGCTTGTGCTTGCTAACTTTCTCCATTACCCTTGACCACGTGTTTTCACTTTCTGTAACTCTTAACATTTTTTCAACATGGTTATTTGAGCTGAGTGTTTGTGCTTGTTTACTTTCTCCAATACCCTTGACCACGTATTTTCGTTTTCTCTAATTCTTAACTTTTTTTCAATATGGTTATTGTATTTTTCAATGTTCTCTTATTATTAGTAATTATTGTTATTTATTAATTTTATCATTGCTTCAAAATAATCCTTGATTATGCTCTGCGACTGGTAGAGAAAGGGGAGCATTACAGGTTAACAATAAACCCTAGAAAGACCAGAAGAGTCGGTCCTGTGGTCCTCACTGACTTCGACTTTGCCGTAACATGGCGCTTGTGACAGATTAGAGTGGAGGGTGAATGTAAGAAGGTGGAGTCTTAAGCTCAACGCTAAGAAAACAGAGGTCATGAGCTTCAACATCAAGGAGGAAGTCAAGATCACCACCAAAGATGGATTATCACTCGCTTCCAAAAAGGAATTGAAGCACCTTGGCTCCTATGTCAGCTTCACTAAGAAAGACATCCGGGCGCCGGAAGAAAGGACAAGCTTGGAGAGCTCTCCACGACCTCAAGAACATCTGGAAATCCACCACGCCGGAAGATTCTACTCGGAGTCATGGACGCTCACAGTAGAGCAAGAGACTTGGCTTGACGGCTGCTACACTCGCATGCTCAGGACAGTCCTCAATGACTCATGGAAGGATAGGGTCAGGAACAAAGTCATCTATGGCGATCTGCCTAGTCTCTCCATCAACATCAGGAGATGAAGAGAGTCCGACTGGCTGGACACTGCATACGGTATCCTGAGCTGGCTGCTAGTCACTTGGTCCTCTTGGAACCGACGCAGGGGGACAGGCCCTTACATACGAAGATCTGCTTTGACTTGTATGGCGGACCGTAAAAAAAAGTAAAGCGTGCTATTATATAGCCCGAGGAAATTCGACTTGATTGAATTTATGTTTCCAGGATATTCAATAATCCGATTTTATTACGAAGCTTAAGGCATCTTTTCTGAACGTCACGGTTTCAAGACTGGTCCAAAACTATATAGTACGCAGACTTCAACCGTGCATCTCGGCAGTTCACGTTCTCTGCCTCGCTTACTCGCATTCGATACGATACAATCCTCACATATGCCTCAACGATGCGGAATTTCGGTTTAGTAACTTCTGAACATGGTTTTTACATCCTACATCTTCACTTTTCGTTACCATAAACCTTTGACATATGTCGGTAAAAGATGGCAAAGCTCGTCTTTGATTTAAGTCAAAGTAAGTGCACCTTTGACGCTTATCAAAGGTATAGTAAAGGTGCTGTCAAATGTTGCTTTGTCTTGTACAAATGTACCTTTGATTCGCCTGTGACGTGCATGAAATGTCCAGCACTTTTGACGCCCGTCAAAACTTAAGTCAAAATTACTGTAAAACCTTTAATCACATTTGATGTCTGTGTCGCGAACTTTGTCATACCATTGATGGAAATCAAAGGTGATCAAATTAAGCCAACTTTTCGTGCAGTGTTCTGAACTAGAAATGTATGTGAACTATAATCAAAACATGTTCGTATCTTCCTCCCTAATCTTCGGAAGTGTTCGGTAATCTTCGGCAAAAATGGCCGAAAACATTAAAATAACCTTCGGAAAATCATCGGACATTTTCGAACACCTACGGTAAATTGTTGGGAGTCTTCGATAAACTTCGGAAAATTCAGACATTGATCACAAACTTGCAACTAGTATTGTAACAATATCCGAAAATTGTCAAAAAACTGTGGTACCAAAGTTATACAGGCATGAGGTACTCGTGACTTGATCAAGTTTTCTTTGTACACACGAGACACAAGGCTCCTGAGTATACGAAGAAAAATCAAGTCACTCGTGGGATATCTTACGGTATACCACTCGAAACCGTTGAATAACTGGCATTTATGATCTTGGGCTTGTAATCCATGTCGATACGACTTTCTGCACACGGATGCGTGTTCGTTCATCCAACTCGTATTCTATGAATTTTTTCTTCAAACATAACCCGTGCTCGCTTGGGTTCTATCCGTGTTCGATCTGTAATTTGTACTCGGTTTGTATGAATCGAGCTCGGTTGCCCAGAAACAAAATTTGATCCTTTTATTTAAAGCATAATATTATCCCCCTCCCTTCACATGTGATATAGTTGTCCACCCCTATAACTTTCGAATACATCCATACTCAAAGACATGGCAATAATCTATGCACTGATTGCAGTAAAATAAGCTACAGTTTGGGGGTAAACCTAATACATATAATAATGTACGAAAACACTCACAACAGCTTTAAAATGATAAATCGTGGGATAAAATTTGTATCTATTCACCTTGGAGAAAAGTTGGGAAAAAAGGTGTTTGCCATAAGCCTTGAAATGGTTGACCATAATTAAACGCCCATTGGCTCATAATGCCGTTTTAATGCTTTATTCGCGGTCTTGTGTAATCCGTTTGCCTTCTCTCACTGAACAAACCATTTACCTTTATCGTCATCTTCATGCGTAAGGAAAATCCTGAAGATTTACTTGCCGATGAGGGTCAGTAATGAAGAGATTAGAGAAAGATCGGGGCACAAGGTCAAATGGTTCACAAACAAAGTAAGATACAGGCGATGGGAATGGTTAGGTCATGTTTTAAGAATATCACCTGACAAGAACCCCAAAATCGCACTAACATGGGCATGCACCCGATAGCAAGCGTAGGAGGGGATAGCCAAGAGAGACGTACATACATACGTTCATACATACATACATAACTTTATTTAGTAACTGAGAAGGTTCAAAAAAGGCAACTTTACAGCTGATGTCGACGTACTACTACAAAGTAAAATTACTGTCTAATACAAATAATATTAAGTTAACTATATATCAACAAGCTACAATAAAATATATAATCTGAAAATGTAATTATACTTTACATTATCTTTGTACTATCTTTTTTTAGTCTTTTATTCATGAAAAGCTCCTCGTTTTTATTAAAAAAATATATATATATATTATTTAATTATTATTATTATTAAAATTGTTATTTTTTTTTTCTTTAGCAATACTTTTACAACATTTATACGGATTGTAATTATAAATAGCGGTTAATAATAATAATAATAATAATAATAATAGCCTTAGTCTTTATGATAAGTGACAGAGTAGCCTTTATCAAATTGCCTTTATCAAACGTGGAGGAGAACCGTCGATAAAGAAAGGACACAGCTTGGATTTGGCACCTAGAGAGAGGCAAAGACTGCAGCCAGAGACAGAACAACTTGGAGGAGAGGGATTGATGATGATGATGATGATGATGATGATGAGAGGGAGAGAGAGAGGGAGAGGGAGAGAGAGACCATGTTTGCAACTGCGCGAGAACATACACGCAACACGCGCGCAATAACTTTTTAAGCCCATATTATAGTCACTTACATGCTCGATAATTATTCTGATTAGAAAAGTCTGTGTGATTTTACTAACGACAGTTTCATTTGAAGAGAATTGCAGGTTATTGTTGATTGAAGACACGAGGCTCCTTATGAAGAAAATGGGTCTCAAGTCTATCAAAAATCCACCGCTTAACACACAAGGCAACTAAATAACAGGTAAGTCTTGGAAAACCTGTAGATTGTTTTAAGATTAAGAAGGGAAAAATTAATGATAGTGCGGTTTACAATTAAGTATTGAAAGTAATTTTGCTATTGCCTTAGTTTTGCTGAACTTCGCTTTGTGATTGGCTAAAACATATTACTTCACTTTTTCAACCAATCAGAGGTAAAACTAAAACCAATCGTGACTTGTTCGCACGCGTTTTCCGCACTTGATGCCAAATACATGTATTTGCTGCTAATTCTGGTTGGTTCATTGGTTTGTCTGTGTCTGTTGTGATTGGCTAGAGTGCTTACACTGGCTTTAGTTTTACGACACTCGAGTGAAAACCGCTTTACGATATCAAATTAATATATAAATTTGGGCCGCAAGACGCGAGTAATAAATATAAGGTTGTAACTAATATTTACCAATTACAATGTTAATCTTACAGTTTTGCAATGTTTTAATCTTGCAGATCTCAGGGAAGCCAGGAGCCTTTTTGACTGGAGATGCTGACAAAACCGCTGCAAGGGAAAGCCAATGGCGAGATAATAATTACAGCTAGGTAGATATATATATATATATATATATATATATATATATATATATATATATATATGTATGTTCTATTTTTTCCTTTTTTTTGAGTGAGTGAGGGAGAGTGTGTGTGCGCGACGCCTGTAACTGCGCGATCACATACACGCGCGCGACAATCTTTTAGCACATATAAAATTATAGCCACTTACATTCTTCATAATTACATTTATTAGAATAGTCTGTTCTATATTACTAATGCTCTTTTGTCTCGAAAACAGTTTTATTTCTAAAGAATTGTAGGTAAAAAATGAATCACAAGTCTATCAACAATCAATAGCTCAACGTGCAAGGAAACATACTAAGAAGTAAGTCTTGAAAAACCTGTAGATATTTTACGATTGAGAAAGGGAAAAAGATAGTGCGGTTTTCAATTGAGTATTGAAAGTAATTTTGCTATATTGTTCGGTTTTGCATTGCTACACTGTGTGCGGATTGGCCAAGACATCTTGCGCCACTTTCTCAACCAATCAGAGGCAAAACCAAAACCAATTCTGAGTTGTTCGCACGCGTTTCCCGCGCTCGGAGCCGGCTACATGTATTTGCAGCTAGCTCTGATTGGTTCTTTGGATTATCTGCATTTTTCGTGATTGGTCAGAGTGGTTACTATGGTTTTGGTTTTACGACACTCGAGTAGAAGACCGCTCTACGATTCAAGATTAATAACTAATATTTACCAATTCCAATGTTAATCTTACAGTTTTGCAATGTTTTAATCTTGCAGTTCTCAGGGATGCCAGGAGCCTATGAGACTGGAGATGGTGATACTAAGATGCGAGATACTAATTGCGACAAGGTATATATATATACGCCTTAATTTTTTTCTAATTCATTCATTCAAGACTATCACAGGAAAAGGTTTATTCATAGCTGGGATAATTGAACAGAACAGACAATCGGCCGCCGACAAAAGTTAAGTGGTTCCCTAGCGTATTATTGAAAGCATATGCATATAATTTTCAAAATAACACCCAATTTTCTTGTCTTGCAATTGTGGTTCACGAGAGGATTCCAACATTTTTATCCCCATTTATATCATTTGTATCGCACAAGTTGCAAAATTTTTAGAAAACATCACCGATGGAAACGAGAGAAAATCTGCTATAAATTATGGTTAATTGCTTTTCTGATGTCACAAAATTGGTAGTTTAATACATTATTGTTGCATGTTATAGGTTGATTTCCGACAAGAGTGTGGAGGGAAGCCTTTAAACAACAAACGTCATACAAACTTCATCAAAAGACTGACTACTGATCACTTCAAAGGTGAGGAGAGCTCAGCTGAATGATGTTGCCTTACCTTTATGGAGAATTTATTAAAATCTGCATTTCTGTCTTAAGGTGATGTTACACGGGACGATTCGCAACGACGATTTTTAGCGCAACATGGATGTACGGACTATTTTCTTCGCAATTTTTTCGTTGCGAGTTTTTGATTCAGCTTCAAGAAACTTGCAACGCAAAAAACACAAATTTTGCTCAAGTTGTTTCGTGTAACATACCTGTCGTTAATTTTGTTGCGCTAAAAAACGTCGTTGCGAATCGTCCCGTGCAAACATCAGCTTTAGACTGAGCATTTTTCATCTTTAAGGAAAGAAAAGAAAAAAGAACCCAGGGATAGCTGATGGCAAGAAATGTATCACAGGTAAGTCTTGAGGTTTTCATGCAGCTGCTCGAACATGTCTTTGCTTCAGTATTTTCGAAAGTGATTCAAAGCTATGAGTAAATGAGGACGAGAGTCGCCGACTCCCTCTCGTTTGGCTTGAAATCGGTCATGCACTTCTCGAGAATTTGAAACTTAGGTCTTGAAAGTCGTCGTTCAGAGTTTCCTTTTGTTTGGCTCTTTAAGATTTTTATAAGAGTTTTGCAGTCCGTTTGCAGTTGTCGTAAATGTTCAGTAGGCTCAACTATTTAATTATGTCCAATTATTAAGTTTATGGAGGGTATTAATTATTGCGTTCGTTCGCCTCATCCACCTACTGCAAAGGTATGCAGACCTGTTCTTTTAATTGAAGAGATATCAGTCAGGAATTGGACACTGTTTAAAAGATGAGTGATTTTATCATGTGTACATGCTACTTGTACGTTTAAATCTCCTTTGACTTGAATGACTATAGTCACTGTGACCATCGGCTATAGGAAATGTACATTTCGACTAAATAAACTTTAATTTATCTCAAAAAAACTTACTCTGCTTACATTAAGTAGGTCGCGTCTTTTTTGGTCGTTTCTCTCCATATGTTTTGCAGACAAAGCTTTCAAAACACTGCATTCGATTCAGAAATAGTGCCAGCATTCGTAAAGCCTTGGTAACCAAGCGTTTTTTTTCGAATCCGAGGCGCGAGCGCTAAGCGCTCGTTGTTTACTCATAAAAATCACTGGGTTGGAAAAGGCTCGGCCGTTGCTAAGAGATATGGGCTATTGGCCAATCGTTGGGCAGAAAAGACAATGACAATTGTTTTTGCAATTCGTCTTCAGCTGGTAAGAGCAAAAATCCATGTCCAGTCCCCTGCTAGTACTGCTAGTTATGAATAAACAAAAAGTCGATTCTACCCACTGGGATGATTGTGACGAAAATGTCACCGGAAGATGTCCCTTCCCTGTCTTTAAAGCCGGGACAGAATTAAAAATCCATTCACTCCGAACAGAAAACCCCTAAACAACTTGGTTTCCAGCTTTCTCGCGCCAACTTCGTCCCAATTTAGTTCCAATTTAGACCCCCAGGACTGTCCACCGTTTGCTTCCACATGTGGAGATTGGCACAGATGCACCTAACGAGCTTAATTCGCACGACGAAGGGCTAGCGCTCGAAACGTCAGCCATTTGAATCTTTTTACGGTGGTCAATTTACCTTATCGACTCAATCGATAAAACTAAATTCTCGTGTTTCATCCCTCCACCGACGCAGCACCACAGTTTCTCTAGAAACTAACCCCATTCATTAATTCGCACGACGGTTCTGTGTTTTATTGAGTTAACACCGAATGCTTAGCGCCCGCGCGTCGGATTAAAAAAACGCTTGGTTACCAAGACTTTACGAATACAGGCGCTATTTATAAATCGAATGCATTGTTTTCCGGGTAGAAACGATCAGAAAAGACACAGGACTACTGAAATGTAAGTAATTTAAGTTTATTTCAGACAAATTAAACTTTATTTAGTCGAAATGCACTTTTCCTATAGCCCATGCTAAGACTTAAAGGAAACTCTCGTCGAATTCTTATTCTTTAGCTCTCGTTGACTCTTGATCTAGTTTGGCCTGGATTAACACACAATTTGTTTTCACCTCAGGCTATAAAGGCGAGGAAGAATGACACAAGGATGACTAGTGACGCGAAACAAATCACATCACAGGTACATCTACAGGAACATAACAATTCAAAGTTTTGTTTTTAAACATTTGTTCTTACGTTGGACTCACGCGTCATGCTTCCTTGTGGTCGCATTTTAACTTGCGCCTAGTGTTTCCCTTTTTGCTAAACTAATTTTAGGAGAAAAGAGAAACTGATCATAGTCTTTTTGTGTTTACGCTCAAACCCTAGACATTCAATTACCCTCAGCCGTTAAGTACAAAATTGGATGCAGAGTAGTCATCTGATCCGGGTAGTACGTCCCTTTGTAGATATGTGAGGCTCCGAAAAATTGGAATTGAACTGCTATTTTCGTTTGAAATTGGGTATATACTTCGACAGTTGTGGTCTGCAGCGTCCACACTACTCCTGGAAAATTTCTGGAATTTTATACACATATTTTTGTACCCTGGAAAACTGCTGGAATTCCGTCATCTCGAATCCATGAGTATGTTTTGCCTTTTAATCTGAAGTTAGGTATAGAGTTTTGACATCGGGATTCAAAAAGAGAAAATATATAAAAAGGTTAGATCAGAAAACTTGTAAAAGTTTTGAACAGGGGGCAGTTCGCACCCCCATAAAATAGTTTTAGTTTACCCCTGGAGAATGACAGACCGCGATGGGAATGTACGCTTGGAATATTGATAAGGCACAAAACGAAAGTAGAAGTAAATTATTTTTATCAACATTGAGTCTTGAATACATTTTTCCTTTCGTTCGCTTACACAATTTGATTGTTCTTGCTCGCTTTCTATTGAATTTGATTCTTGGGTCGGGGCTTAACCTATTACCATTCAGGTAAAACAAAACCTAAGGGAACTTCCATATTAAAGTGCCGGGAGTGATCAACGGACCATTTAGGGATTGAAACTCGTTTTTGCGACGAGTGGAAGGTTAACCACCGATCGAGAACCTTTGGGAAACAATGTCCACAAGAACACAAGTCTGGTACCTTATGGGGGTTTTTCATTTCAAACATTCAGCGAAAACTCCCGTGAATTTTAATACTCCCACCACGGTAAGAAACTACGAGTTTGCAGTCTAATTGTTAAACATACCATATATTTTCAGCTATTTCAAGCGACTTCAAAACGCATTGGAAACTCCATGACAGGATCTTCACTCTCATCCGATGAAATGGACCCATGATCAGGATAATGATCCACCAGCTGTCCCTGCTGCATGCTTCTGATAGTTTCTAATCTGAGTAAATTATCTTATGGTCGAAAAGGGCGCGATTTGTAAGGCCTGCTTTAAAATGTAGGCGTTATTCCAATAGCCACCATGTTGCGCGTGTTAGCAAATTAGACTCTTATATGATTTAAAGAGATAATATCACGAGGTCGAAACTTGAAAACGTCGGCCCACTTTTCAAGTTTGATTCCGCAAATTCAAAAAGGCCGTCGATAGCCAAAAGAAAGAAAAAATCACTTTTAACAGTGATATGTCCAAAATTCCGGTGCAAGAATAGTGAACAGTGCCGCGCGTGGAACCTCGTGATACTATCCCTTTAAGAAGGAATGATAACTGTGTTTATATAACAAGTACAAACGTGCGCTTGTTTTATCAAATAACTGATACATGAATTAAGAGGGAATAACATTTTTATGTAAGTAATAAGAGTGTACGCGTGTTAACAAGTAACTGATACATGAATTAAGGAGGGTTAATAATGTATGTATATATAAGAATTAGTTGCTTGTGTGTGTTAACAAACAACCAATACATAAATTAAGGAGGGGTAATAATGGATATATAAGAATTAAGTGTGTGCGTATTTGCAAACAACTGACACATACAAAACATTATCATCCCGTCCTTATTCATAAGTATTAAGAGTGCGTGCGTGTTAAAAGCGAGCAACTGTTACATGAATTACGACGGGGTAATGTTTATATGAGTAGTAAGAGTGCGCGTGCTAGCAAATAACTGAAACAGGAATTACGACGGGGTAATGTTTATATAAGTATTACGAGTGCGTGTGTTGGCAAATAACTAATACATGAATTACGCGGACGGGATAATGTTTATATAAGTAGTAAGAGTGCGCGTGTTTGCAAATAACTGTTACATGAATTACGACGGGTTAATGTTTATATAAGTAGTAAGAGTGCACGTGTTAGCAAATAACTGATACATGAATTACGACAGGGTAAAGTTTATATAAGTATTAAGAGTGCGCGTGTTAGCAAATAAATAATACATAAATTACGACGGGGTAATGTTTATATAAGTAGTAAGAGTGCGCGTGTGGGCAAATAACTGTTACATGAATTACGACGGGGTAATGTTTATATAAGTAGTAAGAGTGCGCGTGTTAGCAAATAACTAATACATGAATTACGACGGGGTAATGTTTATATAAGTAGTAAGAGTGCACGTGTTAGCAAATAACTGATACATGAATTACGACGGGGTAATGTTTATATAAGTAGTAAGAGTGCGCGTGTGGGCAAATAACTGATACATGAATTACGACGGGGTAATGTTTATATAAGTAGTAAGAGTGCGCGTGTTAGCAAATAACTGTTACATGAATTAAGGTCTTGAAGGCATTTATTGTTTATATAAGCGTTAAGAGCGCACGTGTAAGCAAATAAGTAAAATAATGAATTAAAAAGGGATAATGATTATATAAGTAGTAAGAGTACGCGTGCTAGGAAACAATGATACGTGATATAATGTTTATGTGTGGTATTGGATTCTGGCCAATGGCAGTATAATACTTATATGGTATCTTTCGATACCATATATTTTTGGTTCGCCTTCGTCTTGTAAAATCTTTTGATTTTTCACATTGCGTTTTGTCATGCCTTGCAAGAAGCATTCCTCGATGAAACCTTCTGACCAAGCAACAGATTCTTGGTTTGGCATACCGATGGCCTTGATGAAAGTTCTAGCTGAGTACCAGATAACCACCGAATAACCAAGCAGGATTTGGCAGACATGCACCTCGTGGTGGGTCACAAATAGTTTTACGCCAAGTAATCACTCGCCTCTCCAAGTCCACTGCTGATACTACCCACCGCCCTCTTCGTCCCCTCATCCATTCAAGCTGAAGGACGAGATCGCCAAAATTAAATCGGAATTTTGCGTGCCGAAGGCCGCTTCTTTCTCGCTTCACGATACTGTTAACACTGTCTATACTGATTAGCATTAAGAGTGCGCGTGTTATAGCAAATAAACTATACATGAATAGAGAAGGGATGTTTATATACGATTTAAGAGTGAGCGCGTCTTAGCTAACAACTGATACATGAATTAATAAGGGATAATGTTTATAGAGATATTAAGAGTATGCACGCGTCTTAGCAAACAAGTGATACATGAATAAAGAAGGATAATAATGTTTATATGAGTATAAAGAGTGTGCGTGCATCTTAGCAAACAACTGATACATGAAATAAGAAGGGATAATAATGTTTATATGAGTATAAAGAGTGTGCGTGCATCTTAGCAAACAACTGATACATGAAATAAGAAGGGATAATAATGTTTATGAGTATTAAGAGTGTGCGCGTGTTAGTAAATAACTGATAATTAAATTACGAAGATATAAAAATGTTTATATAAGTATATTTATATATAAGTATGTTTATATAAGTGTGTGTGCGTGCTTTATCAAACAACGGATACGTGAATTACGAAGGGATAATACTGTTTAAGTATGTACTAATAGTGTGCGCGAGCTTTAGCAAACAACGGATACATGAATAAAGAAGGGATAATATTTATACTAATATAAGTGTTAAAAGAGCACGCGTTAGCAAATAACTGATACATGAATCACAACGGGATAATGTTTGTATAAGTATTGAGTGTGCATGTGTTAGCAAACAACGAATAGATGAATTAAGACGAGATAATAATGCTTAAATAAGTATTAAGTTTGCGCGTGTTAGCAAGTTGCTGATACGTGAATTAAGGAGGGATTTTTAATTTATAAAAGTATTAAGAGAGCGCGTGTTAGCAAATAACTGATACATGAATTACGACTGGATAATTTTATGTAAGTATTGAGAGGGTGTACGTGTTAGCAAATAACGCATACATGAATTAAGGAGGGATAATGTTTACATATTAAAGTACAAAAGTGCATGCGCGTGAATTATAAAGGAGTTTGCATGATGTGTTTATGTAAGATATTAATGATTTTTGTAACTTTTGATATGTATTTTATCAAAAAATAAATAAAGATTATTATTATTATTATTATTAAAAATATGCATACGTTAAAAATGAAAAAAGAGTTATCGCTGTCGAGGACTCATTTCAAAGGAACAGGAAAATAGAACTGTTGCTGATATTTATCACGAGCTCAGTTTATTTAACGTGGAAATACACTAAGCTACAAAAAAAGCTAGTTGTAGTTTCCAGGTATTCCACAATTAACAATATTACAATTTGTAACAAAATAAGTAAAATTAAAATGTACTAAAATACTAATTAGTTAAAATTTAAGATAAACTAAATACATAATTAAATTAAGTATAAATTAATTGCTGCATCGCAATCCTAGCATCCAATAATTCAATACTAATTAAAATTTAACTTTTCCCTAATATAAAAATCAACTGTTTAAAATTTAAATTTAATTAACACGAAACTTACTAAAATTAATTTTGCGAATTGTTCTATGAAACTCTTTTAACTGGCAAGTTCGCGATTTCATTCGTTAGCGAATTCCATTCTTTTGCAGAATTATAACACCATGATTTTAGTCCGTATTTTGTGGTTTGAACTTTCGGCAGCATGAGAATTTGCTGGCTCCTAAAATTATAGTTTGATTCACGAATTTTTAGAAGTTCTCTCAAGCTCAAACGTGCAAAGCTCAAAGCAGAGTATAAGATATGAAATAAACTTACAGTTAATTTACAATTTTAGTCGCTTGTCAGATCAAATTCTCCCTTTTTGTTTTCTTCGCTTTTTTCTGATTTTCTCTCCACAGTTCTCATTCAATGGAATTTGGAGGTTAGAGAATGATCCATTACTAATGTTAGGCTTAGCGAGGAAACTAAAATCTCTAGTAACATCAGAGAGTTCAAGAGGAATGTAAAACAGGAACTGTACTGCCAGTATTTTTCGCATTAATGCATCATATATAATCAGTCGATATTGTAGTTTCTTACTAATTTTATTAATAATGTATGATGTATCATGCATGATAGAAATATTGTAATTTCTTACATTTGATTTTTTATCGTATTGTAAATTAGTTCTGAAAAACCAAGTTGGAGGAACTAACAAACAATTGCATTGTATTGTAAACAAAATTTCACTTATGGTCCTTCAAATAAAAGCTATTTCATATTATTTTCCAGTGTTGTCGTTTCTTTTACATTTTGATTTTTCATTTTCGTACTTGTGAGCTCTTCGCTTGATAATTTTCTGAAATTTCAAAGATAGGAAGTTTGAGGAGTGGAGGTGCATTAGCTGCGGACAATGCTGGTATTTTATTTTTCGTACGGGTGTTTCAAATAACAATCATGTGCGATATTCATAAAAGGTGATTACCGTTTTTTTTGTTGCCCTATTAAGCTGAATTTCCACTTTTAATTTTTTACGTGTGTAAATATAATTAGAGATGATGTATGAACAGTTTGCGTAAAAGTGAAAAGTTGAGCACGGTTCCATTTTTTACGTTTACGCAGGCTGTTCATACAATGTCTCTAATTTTATTTATGCAAGTAAAACGCAGCGAGTAATTACGGGACAGTGAAAATCCAGCTTTGGCCGGAAATCTAATTCGTCCCTGAGATTTCTGGGATCGTTTGGGTAACCAATACGAGCTATGATTGGTTAATTGGTTAGAAACCATCAAGCTATCGTAACTAACGCTGGCAACCCAAACGATCCCAGAAATCCTAGTGTCGAATGCTGGTGCTCGGTCTCCCTGAAGATTCTGGAGTGGCACTGAATTGTCGTTACCATTATTTACCTGTTATTTTGTTTGGTTTTGTTTGTCACATCCCGGAGGTTATTGCATTGTGAAGTTCAGCTAGGCCAGGGTTTTTCCACCTAGGAGAATTTGGACAGAGTATATACTAGGGACATTATTTTTTCTCCGAGATCAGAACTGGGATGTATATATTTCCTCCACAGAGGCGTCCCCTACGCTCTTTGCCTGCATTCACTTCGCTCAGCGTATACTGATGGGTTTTGGTTGAAAACGCATAATTTTCTTGGTCATGTCGTGGGTATTCTTTCCATAACCATTCACACAAAAGTCTATGAGCTTCCCCAGACGAACAAAAACAAGCCAAACGAGATCATATTAACTTCTGCCATCCTCAGATGTTCAGATCCGAAGTGATTGTACATCCTAATGCAACAAATATTACTTCAGAAGAAACTATCAGTAACGGGAGAATACGCGATAAGACGATTCTGAATGTATTATTTCAAGACGAACGATATTCTCATCTTTCGTCTTGAAGTTTGATATCTGGCATCCTTTTGATCAGTTTTTTTGTTTTCCTTGGCTTAAATTCCTCCAGTTTCTAAGATAAGTGAATTAGCTTGAACTATCTAAAGTAGTTAAGAGTTGAAAGAAGTCGGCTACAAAGAGCTGTCGCATAAAAGAGGTTAACAACATTACGGTGATTCCTCAGATAAAAGTTGACGAACGATTTTTTTTAACTTTCCCTGATTTTTTCCTACCAAGCATTGTTTCGAAAAATGAAAGAAAAAAACATAGGTCACCATACTCGAGAAAGAGATGTAATGGACTATAGTTACCCTATTTATCCATGTTGTACTGCCTATCGCGCGCGTGATTGTTTGATCGGTTCACATTACTTTACCCGCTAGCTTAAAGCATAATTGAAATAGAATGCTGCTTGAAAAACTGTAATAGATAAAATCCACCGACCATAAGAAACATAACGGCATGTACTCAAAGCGCTTCTTGCGTGCATGACCTCATGATCACAATTTTATAATCATGAACAATTGGTGTGTACGTGTTTTTCAAGTCAAAGAGGATAATTTCAACAATAGTATTAGGTCACCATGCTCGATTAGGAGAAACTGAACCTCTTATTCATTTGTCTAAATTCATTATTATTATTATTATTATAATTATTATTATTATTAGATTTCTAAAGCTGGATTTCCACTGTCGCGTAATTGCTCGCTGCGTTTTACGCGCATAAATAAAATTAGAGACAATGAACAGCTTGCGTAAACGTAAACATAGGCACGCATTGCGTGCATGAGCTATTTTGAAAATTACCTAAATGATATGGAATGGTGAAAGTAACAAAACAGCGGAAGTTAACTCGCACAAATAACCGCTTGCAGATATACGTTTTTCAAATCCTCCGGCCCGCCCACTACCAAAAAAATACCGAGATAACCAACTGGGTCCCGTTTCTCGGCTAGCTTTTTTTCACGGGATTTCCGGAGTTATTTTTTGACGAAACTACGGCCCCAGTGAAATGAGCAACTTGTTTCAGTAATGAGTGTATTAAATTAAATGTCAACCAGAAAAGTCCTGCACATAAATTTGATGCATCCAAATTGAAGGCTTATTATTTCCTGGAAATTTGTATCTAGCCTTTTTTTAAAGGTTTCTTTTATTATTCACAAAAGACACGTGGAAAAGGTTCCTTTGGCCTGGAAGACGCAAACTAATTAAATTAAATTGTTTTCAACTCCAAACCACAAGCTAATTAAATTAGTGACACGAAAATTCTTTGAACCACCTGTTTCTGTAATGTCAACCAGAAAAGTCTTTCACAGAAACTAAACGCATGAAAAATGAATATAAGTAGTCTCCTAGTAAATTGGAACTAATATTATTTAAACAACTGTTTTTATTCTCCACAAAAAAGTCGTGCAAATGGAAACAGAACTAATTAGATTAAATTGTTTTCGACTCAAAACCACAAGCTAATTGAATTACTTACACGAACATTGTTGAGGTTAACATTTGGAACCAAACACCTTTTCCTGTAATGTCGACCAGCAGAAACTTAGCGCATCCAAAATGAATTTTGCTTGTTTCCTAGTAAATTGCAACTAATATTTTTTAAACAGGCGTTTTTTAACGCACCATATAAATTAATTACATTACGTTTTCTCGAAAACATGTTGAATTTCATCACGTACCAGTTTCTATAAGGACAAAGTTCAATATTTGCACGTGCACACAACGTGACTGCTCATACAAAATACAGTCGCTTCTCGCTTATAGTAATCGCTTGAGGCATACAATTAATAACCTACACATCAGCTCACATTAATTCAAAGAAAGATAAACGTTTTACATACTGTAAATTGTAGATTAATTGCATTACATTTTCTCTGTTGAACTCCATGCATCACGGACAAGTTTCTTTTAGGACAAAGTTCAACATTTTCACGTGCAGACAGCGTGTCTGACAAAAAAAATCCAATTTTAAATAGTAATCTCTTGAAACCCAGGCTTGAAACATACAATTCATGTTCCGCATCATATTATTTGAAATCGGCTTGCCGTTTTTGCAATAAAACTATACTCATACTTCAGTATAAGCTCACCTATGAACGTAACCGCAGTTCACATTTTTTGGACGTCTCATCCCCCGCAGACCATTCTACCATTCATGCATAGGGCACATTATAGGCGGTATTTCCGAATAAATGTCCTTGATATTGCCAGGTTAGCAAGCCAGTCGGGATTAGAGAACAGTTCCCAAGCAACAAATTTTCAAAACTTTACACTTTTAGTGTTTGCGGCAACAATCGCGGAGATTCAAGATGGCTGATTTTCAATTCATGTCAAGTGCCCTTCTTTGACCTTCAGTAATACCATTTTAGAAGCGAAAATTTGATTGGCTGACATAGTACACGGTGTACATACAAGAGGCAATCTGATTGGTGTGACATAACCCAAGACATACATACAAACGAACAAACAAACAAACTAACAAACATACTAACATCACAAACCAACCTTTGCGCCTGCTAATGAGCTATTTTTTTCAAAATAGCTCAAAAAAGTTGAACCGTGCTCAACTTTTCACTTTTACGCAAACTGTTCATATATCATCTCTAATGATATTTACGCACGTAAAAAAAAATACGAAAAAATTACGAAACAGTGGAAATTCAGCTTAATAGGGCAAAAAAACGGTTGTTGTTTAAAACACCCGTACGAAAAATACCAGCATTGTCTGCAGCTAATGCACCTCCACTCCTCAAACTGTGGAAGCCTATCTTCGACAACGTACGAACGGCTTGCGTAAACGTAAAAAGTTGAATTCTCCAGAATAAGACCTGCACTAACGCTAGAAGCTGCAAATCGGCTCTACAAAGCCATGGTCTCCCCGATCTTAGATTACTGTGATGCTGTATGGTATGAATGCGGACAAGGAAACAGCAACAAGATTGAACGACTTCAAAGACGTCTAGAATCGTCTACTTCAAAGCTGCCTCAGAACTTTCAACCGATCAAATTACGACTAAACTGTGCTGGGAACCTCTCCCGGCCATTATAGAAGGCAGACACACATGTTAAAATTTGTTAACGAGTGTATTGTAAACAGAGTTCCCATATATCTTTTGAACTATTTTAAAGTAAGAAACCATGACATTCACCGTTACACACTAGGAACAGTAATAATCTCATTTTAGAAAAGATAAATTTAGAATGTACCAAGCGCGCGTTTGACTACAAAGGAGCAATTACTAGTTTCATTATAAGAACTTGCTGTTTTTAAAAAGAAAACAAAAGAAAAGTAGTTCGAGAGCACGCCACAACGCATCTTTTTGTTATACAATGCGCGCTAAAATATACAGCTATTTCAATTAACGTTGTCGGATGAAAGCCCAAAGCCAAGACCGCAAGGCAGTATGGGTAGTTGTAAATAACCATACTAGATTCCGGTTGTCAGTGCGGGCGCGACGGAAAATGGGCGACAGTACTAAAGACGTTTGCATCATTTTTTTAAAGGAGAAAACAAAAACCGATACGAATCATCTTGCCCTCGAAGCGTTCCTTTATTTGACTATGTGGGAAGATAATTAAGCAGCCACGACGGCGGAGGCAGCGAGAACTGCAAAAACAATAGGTTTAATTAGCTAAAACAATGCCTCTGCACGTGCGTTTTACATTTTGGTACCTTTCTTTGCCGTTCACTGCAAAACAACAACATCAAATGATCAAATTTCCATTTGAACTTGAAAGCCGTCCTTAAGCCTGCCGCACACTTGAGGAAAGTGCTGAGCAAAATACCTCGCGAGGCAGTTAGCTCAGCTGTTTCCTCAAGTGTGCGCTGGAGTTTTTGTGAGTTTTTCGCCTCGCGAGGTCGTGAGGCCAATATCTGTCGTGTTTGATATTTTCTGCCTCGTGAGACAAATTCCTCATCGTGTGCGGACGCCGCGAGAATCTGGCTGAGCCAAATTAATCGATTAGCCAATAAAATTACATGGCAAGCTCACGTGATTTCAAGCTCAAAATTCAAGATGGCGGACGACGAGATAAATTATATATAATATAGTATAATATATAAATTAAGTCGTCAATTTCGTCGAAGTTTTCCTGCCGCTCGTGCGCATTTTTATTATTTCGGGAGGAATGTTTTGTTAGAATTAATCTCTCAACCACCGGGTCTGTTCACTGTGCCCCTGACGAGAAAGACAGACCTACTGAGCAGATAAATATATTTTCATATTATCAATCTATGTTGTTTATTAATAAGTTTTTAGTGAGCTCACTAAAGTACATGTTTATGAATTGCAAATTATCAATGATCAATGATAAGTTTGTTTTTGTTTTGTTTGTTCGAGCTTGAAATCACGTGAGCTTGCCATGCAATTTTATTGGCTAATCGATTAATTTGGCTCAGCCAGATTCTCGCGGCGCCCGCACACGATGAGGAATTTGTCTCGTGAGGCAAAAAATATCAAACAAGTCAGATATTTGCCTCACGACCTCGCGAGGCGAAAAACTCACCAAAAATCCAGCGCACACTTGCGGAAACAGCTGAGCTAACTGCCTCGCGAGGAATTTTGCTCAGCACTTTCCTCAAGTGTGCGGCAGGCTTTACAAATTAAGCTCCCGGACAATCCCGTCACGTTAGACAAACTAAACAAATAGGAAGAACTGCATAGTAGTTTCTATGGAAAGAATCCTTGGTGCTGTTGTCGTAGTTGCTTTAGCTCCCTATTGTTGATTTTGGTGAATTTATTCATAAAAATGCTATACTACCTTGCGGTCTTGGCTTGTAGGCTTAAAGCTTTCATCCGACAACGTTAATTGAAATAGCTGTATGTATTTGCCGACATGGTGGTAGGACAACAGTCCATTCAAAATCGTTCGTCCAAATTGTAATACGCTTCACAACCCCCCTCCCCCCCCCCCCCCCCCTCTCCCCTCTCCTCCCCCGTGGGGAAGGGGTACTCAACAGACGCTCTGTTCCAGCAATTTTTTACTCATTAAGCCTCAAGTCGGGCTTTCGCAGTTGCAGGACCCTTTTCCAAGACAGTTGGCTTGCAAGTTATTTCCTTATAATTACCCAACTCCCTCTCTCTTTCTATTTTTTAGGTGGGGCCCACCTAAAAAATAGAAAGGTTTGCCCCTGAATGAATACATACATACATATGCTTCTACCGATCTAAATAGCAATGTACATACATACATACATACTTTATTGCCTTTCCCAAAGGGGCTTTTCAAAGACAATATTAACCATTTTTTCCTTTATTTTTATCTTTCGTTATCGAATTACAACACGGACTTGCAAGTGCAGAAATTAGCCAGGTTTTTTTAAAATATATATCTCCCATTTAACTCCAAAATTTTCAGCTATTCTTAAAATAATTTTTTTTATCGAAATAATGTATATATAGAAATGTAATTCTTTTTAACTTTCATTCATTTTCAAGTATCAATTTATAGTTATTGTAAATTATTATTATTGCTATTTTTAATTATTTTAATTCATCAAGTTTGAACAATTTTTTATTTTTTTAGTACAAACAACACAACAATGGACCTTAACTAGTATTGTTATTATTATTATATTAATATTATTATATTATTAAATATATTATTAATGTAACTGTAAACTGTAACAACTTCACTTATAAACTTTAATGATAACAAGTTCTTTTTGGGGGGTGGGGGTGGGGGGGAGCTTCCACTCTTTAAACCCCCTAGATAGAGCTGTTATTATTATTATTATATTAATATTATTATATTATTAAATATATTATTAATGTAACTGTAAACTGTAACAACTTCACTTATAAACTTTAATGATAACAAGTTCTTTTTGGGGGGTGGGGGTGGGGGGGAGCTTCCACTCTTTAAACCCCCTAGATAGAGCTGTTATTATTATTATTATATTAATATTATTATATTATTAAATATATTATTAATGTAACTGTAAACTGTAACAACTTCACTTATAAACTTTAATGATAACAAGTTCCTTTTGGGGGGTGGGGGGGGGGGGGCGGGGGGGGGGGGGGCGCTTCCACTCTTTAAACCCCCTAGATAGAGCTCGGCTTCCATCATCAGTTTATTTCGATAAAGAAGCGCAGATAACTGTACTCATTGAAAGCGTTTACTTGGGTTTATGAAACATGGGGAAAAATAAAAGTCAAAAGATAGCTAACAAATCTTCAAAACCCCCAAAATCGAGTCACGCACTTAATTATCTGCCTAACGTTCTGCTTAGATAATTATTCACAGCAGCTGCCAATTCCCATTGAAATATTTGTACAACAATGTGACCGTCAAATAACCTATAAAGCTACTTTTAATTAAGAAGATTGCACACAACAGGGCGCTAATCTGTAAACACCAAGTGTAAATCACGCGCTTCACTTTGAATACTCATGAAATAGCACTTTCCTTTGACATAAGACCCAGCAACAATTTGGGAAGGCATTGTCATCCTTGTTAATTACTCCCTCATAATTGCTTCAGGTATGTTTCACGACTGAACGGAATAAATTTTAATCGCCAGGTATAAAAGCAACGTGGCACGCCTATATTATTTGATGTTAGTTGTTGACCTGAACGTGGTGCTGTGAAGGTCAGATTCACCGCTCTGGCTTGTCGTCTTCGTGATCTGTATCAGTTTGGAAAAGACCAGGTTTGTTCTTCGTTCAGATGTCATTTCGATTACATTTTATGTTCGCATTTTAGTGACAGTCAAGTTAACATGAAAGCTGGAAGTGTTGATAGCTTGAATATTCCCCTTGCTATAATTTCCATCGCGGATTCACGTCAGTTTGGACTTTACAAAGTGAAACGATACTTATAGCTCCGGTCTGTGGTTTCTTGACACAATGTTGATTTGGAATATAGCAAAGAAAACTCGTTTCATGTAAACTTTTTTCATTAAGTTTGTTCGTGCGTGCCGGAAATTATGTAGAATGTTCTCAAAAGCTCAAATAATGAATGTCATAGATAGTAAAATAAGTCACTAGCGCAATAGTTTTCACTTAGAAATCTACAGAACTAACTCCTTGTTTTTTCTTTTAAACAGTTTATTCTGTAGTGGAACGTCCCAAAGCCGTCCATGGGCTATGCTTGAGAACCAAGTCCTTTGACTGGCAATTTTGGCGTGGAATCTGTTTTCAGTTCCTCGCAGGTATGGTGGAGTAATTGTTTTGACTTGAGATGTAACTTGAGTTTTCGCCATGTTATCTGTTTTTGTTATTGCACGGCCATGTTGAAGTAGAAAAGGCGCACAGGGAAAGCTGAAACACTAGCTTTTGGTTCAAATTTTGTTTTAACATGCAAATGATAGCAATCAGTCTCAGGATGATTTTGGCTAACTTATTAGCAGATGAACTGATGTTGAAAGGGATAACGATTAACACAAATCATGGCCGAAGTTTAAACTTCAAATTAAAAGCGCTAAGTATCTTACATTTGGCAGGTAAAAGGAGTTCATAACATAATTGATTGAGGTTTATTGCTTTGTTCATTTAGGTCCATCAGAGGTTTATAAAACTATCCTGCAGTGTTGAACCGTTGTACGACTCAAGGCGTCCACTTCACTGATAAAGAAGCGCAGATAAGTACGCCTTATTACTAAATTAAGTAGCTTTCAGTTGAATGGTAACACTTTAGGATTTTATCCACGGACTCAAAGCTAGAATCACCTTGTACAACATAACAAACAGCATCACAGGAAAGTACTGCTCAATACCATTCATTTGAAAGGTCACACTTTAGCATTTTCAGTTATCCACTGACAGACTCAAAAGTTAGAACAACCCTCCACGGCGTAACAAAAAGCACCGCAGGAATGTTCGTCTAATGATGATCATAGCTTGCATTTGTATGCTCACACTTTACGTTTTATCCACGCACTCATACGTTAGAATAGGTTCCACCATTACGATTATATTGACTGAATCAAAAGATGGAGCCTTGCCAAACCATGAACAGGGAAGTATATGCATCACACTTACGGATTGATCCGTCGGCGGAATCAAAAGCATTAAAAGCAAAAATTATTCGCTTTCATTTGAATGGTGAAATTTATGGATTTAATCCACGGACAGTCAAAGGTTCGAATCATACCACTGATTGTTGCTTTATTATAAATGTCTCCCTTAACGAAAGTACGCCTCCGTAGCTTTTATTTGAATGGTACACATTTAGGATTTTAATTCATACACGGACCTAAAAATTGGAAAACGTATAGGAAAGTAGGCCTTTGTAGCTTTAATTTGAATGGTCACACTTTTAGCATTTCATTCGCAGACACAGAAGATTGAAACAGAATAGGAAAGTAGGCCAATGTAGCTTTCATTTGAATGGTTACACATTTAGCATTTCATTCGCCAGACACAAAAGTTTGAAACAGTATAGAAAAGTACGCCTTTGTAGATAATTCTTTTGAATGGTCACACATTTAACATTTCATTCGCAGACATAGAAGTTTGAAAACATATCGGAAAGTAGGCCTTTGTAGCTTTCATTTGAATGGTCAGGCATTTAGCATTGCATTCGCAGACACAGAAGTTTGAAACAGAATAGGAAAGTAGGCCTTTGTAGCTTAATTCATTTGAATGGTCAAACACTCCATTTAGGATTTCATTCGCAGACACAGAAGTTTGAAACAGAAAAGGAAAGTAGGCCTTGTAGCTTAATTCATTTCAATGGTCACACATTTAACATTTCATTCGCAGACACAGAAGTTTGAAAAAAAGTATAGGAACGTAGGCCTTTGTAGCTTTCATTTGAATGGTCACACATTTAGCATCCGCAGACACAGCAGTTTAAAAAAGGATAGGAAAGTACGCCTTTGTAGCTTTCGTTTGAATGGTCACACATTTAACATTTCATTCGCAGACACAGTAGTTTGAAAAAAGTTTAAGAAAATAGGCCTTTGTAGCTTTCTTCTCGGAATGGTCACACATTTAACATTTCATTCGCAGACACAGACGTTTGAAACAGTATAGGAAAGTAGGCCTTTGTAGCTTTCATTTGAATGGTCACTCATTTAACATATCATTCGCAGACACAGACGTTTGAAACAGTATAGGAAAGTTACCCGGCTTTGTAGCTTTCTTCACGGAATGTTCAAACATTTAGGATTTCATTCGCAGACACAGAAGTTTGATAAAATATAGGAAAGTAGGCCTTTATAGCTTTCTTCTCGGAATGGTCAGACATTTAGCATTTCATTCGCAGACACAGAAGTTTAAAAAAGAATTGGAAAGTTGGCCTTTGTAGCTTTCTCGCAATGCTCAAAATTTAGGATTTCATTAGCAGACACAGAAGTTTGATAAAGTATAGGAAAGCAGGCCTTTGTAGCTTAATTCATTTGAATTGTCACACATTTAACATTTCATTCGCAGACACAGAAGTTTGAAACAGAAAAGGAAAGTAGGCCTTTGTAGCTTTCGTTTGAATGGTCACACATTTAACATTTCATTCGCAGACACAGAACTTTGGAAAAGTTTAAGAAAATAGGCCTTTGTAGAAATAAAAGGTATTAAAAAGTTGACACTGGCTAAAAATGTTGTTTGGACGTTTCGGCAACTACTGTTGCCTTCTTCAGCAAGAGATAAAAATGCAAATGTCTAACGGCGTCCTGATGGTATAAGATACATGCAAATATTAAATCGCACCTCGAAAGAATATTTTGAGGTGAAAACAAAAGTCTCTAGAGCATTCTTAATTATTTCTACAAATTCTTAATGTTATTATAAACATTTGGAAGCGCTATGTGTTCGTTTATAGCGTCCGTGTTACGCACGGAATGCCAAGCTTCAAGAATTAGTCTTTGTCGCCATGCCGATGATCTGTCAACAATTTCGACACTCGTCAAATCTATTTGGTGGCTGTGGAGCATGTGGTGTTTGGCCAACAAAGAGTTTTTATCCAATGTTAATATAGCCTTTGCGTGCTCTTTCACGCGTGATTTTCGCGCGCGCGATGTCTGACCAATGTAAACACAATCACAATCTTTACATTTGATCTTATACACGATTCCTCTGGTGGCCTCTTTCTCGATCTTGTCTTTTGGCTTTTTAAGTATGTTTGAGATTGTCCGAATAGGCTTATGAGCGACTTTGATGTTGAAGCTTCGAAGAACTCTTGCGATTCTCTCGGAGAATCCTTTGGCGTAGGGCAGGATAACCATGCTACGTTGGTCGGTATCGTTTACTTCTTGTTGTCTATTCGGTTGGTGACCATTGTGAATGAATTTGGTAGGGTAGTTATTAGCGGTAAGGGCTTCCACTACTCGCTTAGTTTCCCGTAATGCTTCCTCCTCGGTGGAAGGAATGTTCTTTGCGCGATCCATAAGGGTGCGTACGACCGAGTGTTTATGCTGGGGATGGTGGTGTGATTTGAAATCAAGGTAGCGGTCAGTGTGGGTAGCTTTCCTATAGACAGATACGGTGATCGAGCCATCATCTTGTCTAGTTGTTTTTGTGTCAAGAAAGGCAATGGTCACCAACCGAATAGACAACAAGGTCACCAACAATGGTCACCAACCGAATAGACAACAAGAAGTAAACGATACCGACCAACGTAGCATGGTTATCCTGCCCTACGCCAAAGGATTCTCCGAGAGAATCGCAAGAGTTCTTCGAAGCTTCAACATCAAAGTCGCTCATAAGCCTATTCGGACAATCTCAAACATACTTAAAAAGCCAAAAGACAAGATCGAGAAAGAGGCCACCAGAGGAATCGTGTATAAGATCAAATGTAAAGATTGTGATTGTGTTTACATTGGTCAGACATCGCGCGCGCTAAAATCACGCGTGAAAGAGCACGCAAAGGCTATATTAACATTGGATAAAAACTCTTTGTTGGCCAAACACCACATGCTCCACAGCCACCAAATAGATTTGACGAGTGTCGAAATTGTTGACAGATCATCGGCATGGCGACAAAGACTAATTCTTGAAGCTTGGCATTCCGTGCGTAACACGAACGCTATAAACGAACACATAGCGCTTCCAAATGTTTATAATAACATTAAGAATTTGTAGAAATAATTAAGAATGCTCTAGAGACTTTTGTTTTCACCTCAAAATATTCTTTCGAGGTGCGATTTAATATTTGCATGTATCTTATACCATCAGGACGCCGTTAGACATTTGCATTTTTATCTCTTGCTGAAGAAGGCAACAGTAGTTGCCGAAACGTCCAAACAACATTTTTAGCCAGTGTCAACTTTTTAATACCTTTTATTTTTAACATGCTTGGCTACACACCAAACATTTTTAGGCCTTTGTAGCTTTCTTCTCAAAATGGTCACACATTTAACATATCATTCGCAGACACAGACGTTTGAAACAGTATAGGAAAGTAGGCGTTTGTAGCTTCCATTTGAATGGTCACACATTTAACATTTCATTTGAATGGTCACACATTTAACATTTCATTCGCAGACACAGAAGTTTGAAAAAGTATAGGAGAGTAGGCCTTTGTAGCTTTCTTCTGAATGGGCAGATATTTAGCATTTCATTCGCAGACACAGAAGTTTGAAAAAGTCACGGTATAGGAAAGTAGGCCTTTGTAGCTGCATTCGCAGACACAGAAGTTTAAAAAAGGATCGGAACGTAGGCCTATGTCGCTTTCGTTTGAATGGTCACACATTTAACATTTCATTCGCAGACACAGAAGTTTGTAAAAGTATAGGAAAGTAGGTAGCTTTCTTCTCGGAATGGTCACACATTTAGCATTTCATTTATAGACACAGCAGTTTGAAACAGTATTGGAAAGTAGGCCTTTGTAGCTTTCTTCTGAATGGTCACACATTTAGGATTTCATTTGCAGACACAGCAGTTAGAAACAGTATAGGAAAGTAGGCCTTTGTAGCTTTCTTCTTGGAATGCATGGTCAAACATTTAGGATTTCATTCGCAGAAGCAGACGTTTGAAAAAGTATAGGAAATTAGGCCTTTGTTTTTTGTAGCTTAAATCATTTGAATGGTCACACATTTACCATTTCATTTTTAGACACAGAAGTTTAAAACAGAATTGGAAAGTAGGACTTTGTAGCTTAATTCATTTGAATTGTCACACATTTCACATTTCATTCGCAGACACAGAAGATTGAAACAGAAAAGGAAAGTAGGCCTTTGTAGCTTCATTGATTTGAATGGTCACAACAGCATTTCACATTTCATTCGCAGACAGACGTTTGAAAAAGTTTAGGAAAGTAGGCCTTTGTAGCTTTCTTCTGAATGGTCACACATTTAGCATTTCATTTACAGACACAGCAGTTTAAAACAGTATAGGAAAGTAGGCCTTTGTAGCTTTCTTCTTGGAATGCATGGTCAAACATTTAGGATTTCATTTGCAGACACAGCAGTTTGAAAAATTTAGGAAAGTAGGCCTTTGTAGCTTTCTTCTGAATGGTCACACATTTAGCATTTCATTTACAGACACAGCAGTTTGAAACAGTATAGGAAAGTAGGCCTTTGTAGCTTTCTTCTTGGAATGCATGGTCAAACATTTAGGATTTCATTCGCAGAAGCAGACGTTTGAAAAAGTATAGGAAATTAGGCCTTTGTTTTTTGTAGCTTAAATCATTTGAATGGTCACACATTTACCATTTCATTTTTAGACACAGAAGTTTAAAACAGAATTGGAAAGTAGGACTTTGTAGCTTAATTCATTTGAATTGTCACACATTTCACATTTCATTCGCAGACACAGAAGATTGAAACAGAAAAGGAAAGTAGGCCTTTGTAGCTTCATTGATTTGAATGGTCACAACAGCATTTCACATTTCATTCGCAGACAGACGTTTGAAAAAGTTTAGGAAAGTAGGCCTTTGTAGCTTTCTTCTGAATGGTCACACATTTAGCATTTCATTTACAGACACAGCAGTTTAAAACAGTATAGGAAAGTAGGCCTTTGTAGCTTTCTTCTTGGAATGCATGGTCAAACATTTAGGATTTCATTTGCAGACACAGCAGTTTGAAAAATTTAGGAAAGTAGGCCTTTGTAGCTTTCTTCTGAATGGTCACACATTTAGCATTTCATTTACAGACACAGCAGTTTGAAACAGTATAGGAAAGTAGGCCTTTGTAGCTTTCTTCTTGGAATCCATGGTCAAACATTTAGGATTTCATTCGCAGACACAGAAGTTTGAAAACGTATCGGAATGTAAGTCTTTGTAGCATTCATTTGAATGGTCACACATTTAACATTTCATTCGCAGGCACAGACGTTTGAAAGAGTATAGGAAAGTAGGCCTTCAGTTGTATCTTTCATTTGAATGGTCACTCATTTAACATATCATACACAGACACAGAAGTTTGAAAAAGTATAGGAAAGTAGGCCTTTGTTGCTTTCTTCTCGGAATGGTCACACATTTAGCATTTCATTTTCAGATACAGCAGTTTGAAACACTATAGGAAAGTAGGCCTTTGTAGCTTTTTTCTTGGAATGCATGGTCAAACATTTAGGATTTCATTCGCGGACACAGACGTTTGAAAAGGTATAGGAAAGTAGGCCTTCAGTTGTATCTTTCATTTGAATGGTCACACATTTAGCATTTCATTCGCAGACACAGAAGTTTGAAAACGTATCGGAAAGTAGGCCTTTGCCGCTTTCTTCTGAATGGTCACACATTTAGGATTTCATTCGCAGAAACAGAAGTTTGAAAAAGAATAGGAAAGTTGGCCTTTGTAGCTTTCTTCTCGGAATGGTGAAAAATTTAGCATTTCATTCGCAAACACTGGAGAAGTTTGATTAAGTATAGGAAAGTAGGCCTTTGTAGCTTTATTTATTTGAATTGTCACACATTTCACATTTCATTCGCAGACACAGAAGTTTGAATCCGAAAAGGAAAGCAGGCCTTTGTAGCTTAATTCATTTGAATTGTCACACATTTCACATTTCATTCGCAGACACAAAAGATTGAAACAGAAAAGGAAAGTAGGCCTTTGTAGCTTCATTGATTTGAATGGTCACACATTTAACATTTCAATTACAGACACAGAACTGAGTTTGAAAAAAGTATAGCGGGAACGTACAGGTGAACGTAGGCCTTTGCAGCTTTCATTTGAATGGTCACACATTTAGTATTCGCAGACACAGAAGTTTAAAAAAAGGATAGAAAAGTAGGCCTATGTTGCTTTCGTTTGAATGGTCACACATTTAACATTTCATTCGCAGACACAGAAGTTTGGAAAAGTATAGGAAAGTAGGCCTTTGTTGCTTTCTTCTAAATGGTCACACATTTAGCATTTCATTTACAGACACAGCAGTTTGAAACAGTATAGGAAAGCTAAGTAGCCTTTGTAGCTTCCATTTGAATGGTCAGACATTTAACATATCATTCACAGACACAGAAGTTTGAAAAAGTATAGGAAAGTAGGCCTTTGTTGCTTTCTTCAGAATGGTCACACATTTAGCATTTCATTTACAGACACAGCAGTTTGAAACAGTATAGGAAAGTAGGCCTTTGTAGCTTTCTTCTTGGAATGCATGGTCAAACATTTAGGATTTCATTCGCAGACACAGAAGTTAGAAAACGTATCGGAATGTAAATCTTTGTAGCTTCCATTTGAATGGTCAGACATTTAACATATCATTCACAGACACAGAAGTTTGAAAAAGTATAGGAAAGTAGGCCTTTGTTGCTTTCTTCAGAATGGTCACACATTTAGCATTTCATTTACAGACACAGCAGTTTGAAACAGTATAGGAAAGTAGGCCTTTGTAGCTTTCTTCTTGTAATGCATGGTCAAACATTTAGGATTTCATTCGCAGACACAGACGTTTGAAAAAGTTTAGGAAAGTAGGCCTTTGTAGCTTTCTTCTGAATGGTCACACATTTAGCATTTCATTTACAGACACAGCAGTTTGAAACAGTATAGGAAAGTAGGCCTTTGTAGCTTTCTTCTTGGAATGCATGGTCAAACATTTAGGATTTCATTCGCAGACACAGAAGTTTGAAAACGTATCGGAATGTAAATCTTTGTAGCTTTCATTTGAATGGTCACACATTTAACATTTCATTCGCAGACACAGACGTTTGAAAGAGTATAGGAAAGTAGGCCTTCAGTTGTATCTTTCATTTGAATGGTCACTCATTTAACATATCATACACAGACACAGAAGTTTGAAAAAGTATAGGAAAGTAGGCCTTTGTTGCTTTCTTCTCGGAATGGTCACACATTTAGGATTTCATTTTCAGACACAGCAGTTTGAAACACTATAGGAAGGTAGGCCTTTGTAGCTTTTTTCTTGGAATGCATGGTCAAACATTTAGGATTTCATTCGCAGACACAGACGTTTGAAAAAGCATAGGAAAGTAGGCCTTCAGTTGTAGCTTTCTTCTGAATGGTCACACATTTAGCATTTCATTCGCAGACACAGAAGTTTGAAAAAGAATAGGAAAGTTGGCCCTTGTAGCTTTCTTCTCGGAATGGTGAAACATTTAGCATTTCATTCGCAGACACAGAAGTTTGAAAAAGAATAGGAAAGTAGGCCTTTGCAGCTTTCTTCTGAATGGTCACACATTTAGCATTTCATTCGCAGACACAGAAGTTTGAAAAAGAATAGGGAAGTTGGCCTTTGTAGCTTTCTTCTGAATGGTCACACATTTAGCATTTCATTCGCAGACACAGACGTTTGAAAACGTATCGGAAAGTAGGCCTTTGCAGCTTTCTTCTGAATGGTCAGACATTTGGGATTTCATTCGCAGACACTGGAGAAGTTTGATAAAGTTTAGGAAAGCAGGCCGTTGTAGCTTTATTTATTTGAATTGTCACACATTTCACATTTCATTCGCAGACACAGAAATTTGAAACCGAAAAGGAAAGCAGGCCTTTGTAGCTTAATTCATTTGAATTGTCGCGCATTTAACATTTCATTCGCAGACACAGAAGTTTGAAACCGAAAAGGAAAGCAGGCCTTTGTAGCTTAATTCATTTGAATTGTCACACATTTAACATTTCATTCGCAGACACAGAAGTTTGAAACCGAAAAGGAAAGCAGGCCTTTGTATCTTAATTCATTTGAATTGTCACTCATTTAACATTTCATTCGCAGACACAGAAGTTTTAAAAAAGTATAGGAAAGTAAGCCTTTGTAGCTTTCTTCTGAATTGTCAAACATTTAGCATTTCATTTACAGACAGCAGTTTGATACAGTATAGGAAAGTAGGCCTTTGTAGCTTTCTTTTGAATGGTCACACATTTAGCATTTCATTTACAGACAGCAGTTTGAAACAGTATAGGAACATAGGCCTTTGTAGCTTTCTTCTCGGAATGGTCACACATTTAACATTTCATTCGCAGACACAGGCGTTTGAAACAGTATAAGAAAGTAGGCCTTTGTAGCTTTCTTCTCGGAATGGTCACACATTTAACATTTCATTCACAGACACAGACGTTTGAAAGAGTATAGGAAAGTAGGCCTTCAGTTGTATCTTTCATTTGAATGGTCACTCATTTAACATATCATACACAGACACAGAAGTTTGAAAAAGTATAGGAAAGTAGGCCTTTGTTGCTTTCTTCAGAATGGTCACACATTTAGCATTTCATTTTCAGACACAGCAGTTTGAAACAGTATAGGAAAGTAGGCCTTTGTTGCTTTCTTCTCGGAATGGTCACACATTTAGCATTTCATTTTCAGACACAGCAGTTTGAAACACTATAGGAAAGTAGGCCTTTGTAGCTTTTTTCTTGGAATACAAGGTCAAACATTTAGGATTTCATTCGCGGACACAGACGTTTGAAAAAGTATAGGAAAGTAGGCCTTCAGTTGTATCTTTCATTTGAATGGTCACTCATTTAACATATCATACACAGACACAGAAGTTTGAAAAAGTATAGGAAAGTAGGCCTTTGTAGCTTTCTTCTAAATGGTCACACATTTAGCATTTCATTTTCAGACACAGCAGTTTGAAACACTATAGGAAAGTAGGCCTTTGTAGCTTTTTTCTCGGAATGGTCACACATTTAGCATTTCATTTTCAGACACAGCAGTTTGAAACACTATAGGAAAGTAGGCCTTTGTAGCTTTTTTCTCGGAATGGTCACACATTTAGCATTTCATTTTTAGACACAGCAGTTTGAAACACTATAGGAAAGAAGGCCTTTGTAGCTTTTTTCTTGGAATGCATGGTCAAACATTTAGGATTTCATTCGCGGACACAGACGTTTGAAAAAGTATAGGAAAGTAGGCCTTTGTTGCTTTCTTCTCGGAATGGTCACACATTTAGCATTTCATTTACAGACACAGCAGTTTGAAACAGTATAGGAAAGTAGGCCTTTGTAGCTTTCTTCTGAATGGTCAAACATTAAGGATTTCATTCGCAGACACAGAAGTTTGAAAACGTATCGGAAAGTAGGCCTTTGTAGCTTAATTGTTTTGAATGGTCACACATTTAGGATTTCATTCGTAGACACAGAAGTTTGAAAACGTATCGGAAATTAGGCCTTTGTAGCTTAATTCGTTTTCAATGTATATATAAATATATATATATATATATCCAAGGACGTATAAATTTTGAAAAAGAATTACGTTAGCAACGTACGTATTTGTAGCTTTCATTTGAATAGTGACACATTTAAGATTTTATCAACGCTCTTAAATGTTTGAAACAGCACCATAGTAGCTTTCATTTGAATGGACACACATTTAAGATTTCATACACATGCATACTCTAACGTTTGAAACAGAACCATGACAAAGTATAGCTTTCATTTGAATGGTCACACACTTAGGATTTCAACCATGGACTGAAAAGTTTGAAACAGTATCCACAGGAGAGTAGGCCTGTGTAGCTTTCATTTTTCTGGTTACACATTTAGGATTTCCCCCTACCCTCTCCCGCAGCCGTTGGGGGAGGGGGACGGTAGGGGAAAGGGACTTTCCCCCTACCCTCTCCCGCAGCCGTTGGGGGAGGGGGACGGTAGGGGAAAGGGACTTTCCCCCTACCCTCTCCCGCAGCCGTTGGGGGAGGGGGACGGTAGGGGAAAAGGACTTTCCCCCTACCCTCTCCCGCAGCCGTTGGGGGAGGGGGACGGTAGGGGAAAGGGACTTTCCCCCTACCCTCTCCCGCAGCCGTTGGGGGAGGGGGACGGTAGGGGAAAGGGACTTTCCCCCTACCCTCTCCCGCAGCCGTTGGGGGAGGGGGACGGTAGGGGAAAGGGACTTTCCCCCTACCCTCTCCCGCAGCCGTTGGGGGAGGGGGACGGTAGGGGAAAGGGACTTTCCCCCTACCCTCTCCCGCAGCCGTTGGGGGAGGGGGACGGTAGGGGAAAGGGACTTTCCCCCTACCCTCTCCCGCAGCCGTTGGGGGAGGGGGACGGTAGGGGAAAGGGACTTTCCCCCTACCCTCTCCCGCAGCCGTTGGGGGAGGGGGACGGTAGGGGAAAGGGACTTTCCCCCTACCCTCTCCCGCAGCCGTTGGGGGAGGGGGACGGTAGGGGAAAGGGACTTTCCCCCTACCCTCTCCCGCAGCCGTTGGGGGAGGGGGACGGTAGGGGAAAGGGACTTTCCCCCTACCCTCTCCCGCAGCCGTTGGGGGAGGGGGACGGTAGGGGAAAGGGACTTTCCCCCTACCCTCTCCCGCAGCCGTTGGGGGAGGGGGACGGTAGGGGAAAGGGACTTTCCCCCTACCCTCTCCCGCAGCCGTTGGGGGAGGGGGACGGTAGGGGAAAGGGACTTTCCCCCTACCCTCTCCCGCAGCCGTTGGGGGAGGGGGACGGTAGGGGAAAGGGACTTTCCCCCTACCTTCCGGGTTTAATTTATTCATGTTCCTGTGTGATCGTGCTTATTTCAAGTTTGGTTGGTCAGATTCCCACCCATGCTTTCATTTGTAATTTATAGATTTTTGTGGAGCAGGGGAAGGAGGGGGAAAGGGACTTTCCCCCACCCTTCTTCCACTGGGAGCAGGGGAAGGAGGGAGGGGGAAAGGGACTTTCCCCCACCCTTCTTCCACTGGGAGCAGGGGAAGGAGGTAGGGGGAAAGGGACTTTAATTTATTCATATTTCATATTTCATTGTTGGTCTATTTCTTCCTCATCCTATTAATTTCGAAGTAGAGGGTGGTCAAAGAACGTTCCATTTTCAATTTATTTATTTGCATATATCACTTATTTCAGATTGAACCCCTGTGTATATAATTACTTATTCTTGATTGTAATGTGCAACTGATCATATATACTCATGTATTTTGCACAATATAAATTATTGAATTAATATTATTATAATTATTATTGAACAGTTTGTCCAATCTATAAATCGCAATAGGCCATTTGCACGATGACGTCATGACTACAACTACCAGAATCCTTCAGTTTTTTTGTTTTGTTGTGCAAATTAGGGCTATTGTTATTTAAACTGCACTGTGATTAAAAAATTTAAATAAATTCTGGTAGTTGTAGGCAAATGACGCCATCGTGCAAATGGCCTATTCAAATAATTAAAAAAAGTTGACATGTCCTAATTACTGCAGCCTCGATTTCAATCCTGGTCCACTGGAAATCTTTTCCGGGGTGGGGGGTGGGGGGTGGGGGTGCTGGGAGCTTTTCATGTGAAAATTAATTTCCATCCACATGTGTAGAGAATGTCTTGTACAGTGGAACCCCGCCTTACGGCCACCTCGTTAATACGGTCACCTCGTTATTACGGTCACTTTTTTATATCTCGGCGAAACGCCCATACATTTTCTTATAATAAAACCCCGTTAATGCGGCCACCCTGTTAATACGGCCAACGGCCACATTCTGAAATCCCAACATGTATAATCTTTCATAATTTTACCCCGTTAACACGGCCGTTCGAACCAAATACGCATTAATTATTGACTAAACAAAACAAATACTGTACAGTACTCGAGAAACAATACTGTTTTTATTCACAACGCCTGTAACTTGTCATGTCATTAACTTTGTCGTTAACGTAATCAAACAGCAATTTACTTTCCTGTCATGAAAAAGAAACAGACCAGTTATGAAATTTGACCCTATCCCGTTAATACGACCACCCCAAATTTTCGTGGCCCGTTGGTGACCGTATTAACGGGGTTCCACTGTACCTAGAGACCTCAAACCTTGTTAATTGTACCCTGTTAGAAGATAAAAGCTATCTACGGGTCAATGCGATTTTATTAGATGTAATTCAGTACTGTAGGGTAATAAGGGGACTTGTTTGACAACTGTCTTTGTCTTTCTTCCAATGTTTGACCCTTGTATCTTAAAGGTCTCTGCTCACTAGTGTCCTTACACAAACGTTTCATTAACTAACGGAAGCGGCCAACAGTCTTTCAAGGTAAGTCGTTTAAAATGCAAGGCTAGTACAACGGAAATTAATGGCAGGTTTAATGGCCAGGTTTATATAGTCTTTCATGGTTTTGTCCAATGTTCAGTCCGTCTGGCTGAACCGACAACTAAAAATGGGAGTACAGACCAAAGTCACTGACTGCTGATTATACATGTTAATGATAATGTTGTTACCTTTGGAACAAAAGAAATTTCATTTTGACTTAATACTGTGTACTCTATTCAAATGAGCGTAGGATTTCTTCAGTTTGGACTTAGTTACAGTTATTTCAGTAGACATGAAACGTTCTGTTGCTTTAAATTATATGATTTAGTCTTTGTCGCGGTAAAACATGTGTCCCTGACGTTTTCTCTGCAGGAAGTCCGCTTAATACGGACACCCGGATAATACGGATACTTTGGCGTGTCCCTTGGTGTCCGGGTTCCACTGTACAGTTAATTCAACCTTTCTTCTTTTGAAATTTTGGTGTCTACCCATTCAAGGCCAACTCTACTTGGCCACCTGGTAGGTAATGATATTCTTAACCCATTCGCCACTTTAGAACCGAGAACGAAACTGGGCCGAGTGAACTTTACTGGGGACAGAGACAAAAGAAGCGTCCCCAGTAACAATCCCAGAAGTCGTTGCGAAAGTTCACTCGGCCCAGTTTCCTTCTCGTTTCTAAAGTGTCGAATGCGGCTGTCACGCGCAGCTTTTATTTTCTTCTCGTCTAATCTTCTTCGGCCAAGTTTTCATCAATTTCAAGTCTAAAATAACAAAATATTTAAAGTTTCAGAAAGTGAAAGTGTGGAAAGGTTTTTGCGTGATTCAGGTCTAATGTGCCATTGCACTGACTTCTTCAGCGAATTTTATCTCTTTCCTGTTGCATTTTCGAGTCTAGGTTTTAGTCAAGGGTCGAGGGTACAAAGTCGAGGGTTCTTAGAAAAAAATAAAAAGTAATAGCGCCCCGGGTCGTAAATTACTTTTATATCCGAGAGTGTTGACGTACCTTTATTTCCGGTTCATTGTACACACACGTCCCAAGTACGCCAGATGCGTGACGTGACGAGCCAAACGAAGGTTTGCGTTGGATGTTAGCTGAATAGACACCCAAATACGCGCGTATAAATAGCAAACATACAACAAACATTCCAATGTCTTTTTTTCGATCCCTCTTTGTGACCAAAACCTAGACTCTTCGTTTCAGCTTTCATGTTAATACAGAGATCTCTTTCCGGTTGTCTGGTAATAAATATATTGCGTCATTGTTATAACTGTCATTCTGGTGTTGGCAAGGCTATTGTTAACAACTTTCTATTAACAAAAAAGGTTCACTAATTTTAGTGTCTACGCCGCGCACATGCGCACGAGACACAACAAATCGTTGCAAATATCGCATCATAAACTGTGCAACCGGGCCTTTAATTCGGACGAAATCAGTTTTGTCAAAGCGAAGAACATGTGCACTTTAAAAAATTGATTAAATAAAGAATCCTTAAAAACAAGAGGCTCCAAGTAGCCTATACTAATGCACATGAGTAAAAAAGTTTATGGTATATTTTAAACAAGATAACTCGACATGGAGAAGAGTTACTCCTTTCACTCAGTCATCGTTCCTGCAAACCACGTTGTTACTAATGAATATTTCATAAATGAAAGCTGTACCACAAGGAAGCCAGTGATTCTTCTGTGTGTTGCATATACCTAACGTGGACAAAGCAATGTAAAACGAGGGTTGTAGAAAACGGTGTCGTGACACTTCAGTAACGCTGTTTTGCTAACGTTATTGTTTAGAACCGAAAGTGAGAGTAGCCGGAAGTAAACAAAATAATGAAACTAAAATATACATGCATAAATTTGCATGCACAAATGTGACACCAAAAAAAAAAAGAAAGAAAAACGGAGCCCAAACCTTAACTCATGCCGCTCTGCGCATAAGTAATAACCTTAACAAAGGATTAAAATTAAAATCAAATGACGGAAATCGACCTTCACGCCTGAATCATGTTCATGAAAAAAAAAAAAACAAGTTACCTTTACTAACAAAACGTTTTTTAGATAAATATATCCTATTGCTATGACTTGATTCGGTCGTTTAATCACCTTTATCTCAAGGCTTATGATTAAAGAAGGTAAATGTGGATCTTAGTTAATGTTCTTATTCATTTTCTCCTTAGGGTTTAAAAGGAGATAAGATAATCCCGGTATGAAATCATAATCACGACGCACGCGGGATCTGTTCTCTAAGCTAATTTTCTCTGGGGAACTAATTCTTTTCTTTTGGTCGTCGTCTTTACAAGGCCAATAGGGTTGTCTCTTCATTTCGCTGGAGTACCCTATATGCCTGTCATAACGTGATTTTACCACCGCGCTTTCCGTCGATGCTTCCCAACGCTCCCCTTACTTAGCTCGATTAAGCCTGGACTCCATTTTTAGCACTGAGTGACGTCCCGCTCCAAGCTACGCGCGGCCAACGATACAAGAGAGAAAGCGGCGAAGCACTACTACGCAGGGCAAGTCTCACAGCAAGAAACAAATCATAACAGTACTAAGAGTGATGTCTGCCATTTTACGTACATATTTTTCCGTCCGTCTGGAAGCGCCCATATTTTTTATCAAAATATTCTGGTCGCCGGTTTTCGATTTCATACTGAAATACATGTTAAATGTTAAGCTCGGTAATGAAATGAGAAAGATGTGATATTCATTATGTCACGAGCGTGGGACAAAAAAAAAATCTGAGTCCCCGACAGGATTTTATTCGAACGTATGACCTTTCCGCACACCGGTCGGATGCTCTAACCACTGAGCAACGAGAGACTGGTGGCGAGTTAGGCCGTATACTATCATTTCGCTTTATCTGCCTCTAATCCAATTTTTCCATATCCCCATAATCTTTTCGTTCCTCGAACACAACTTCATCTTGTTTCTCTGAAGATTCAAATGTCTTTGCTGCCCGCTCAAGGTTCTCATTGTGTTCCAGTGGTTTAAAGGACGATAAAGGTGACAGAACTTGGTCAATGTCCCAATGTTCTGCCGAGTGACTGCCAGCCGATCCAGAAGAGCGTCAAATTCACTACTTGATGAATTCCATTGCCTGTGATACGAGGTGCTTCTTTTGCTGAAGTCTGTGGAAACAATAAATAAACAAAATACCTATTTTAAGCACTCAAGTTGGTAACAATATATTTGCAACATAGTTTTGCAATATTCTTGCGACCTCGGAAAAATTTGGCCGCTATTGAAATACACCTTTAAAGGGGCACCGCACCGCCGAAATAACGACACTTTGTTTACTTTTAACACCTTAAAGGTGTTTCCCTCCAGTTTCCATGCAGCCGCACCGACCATTTTTGAACGGCCGTTTAAGGTGGCTCCATATAGTTTTTTGGCGCGCGAGGCATGGGCACGAAAATAGCGCGAGCGCGCGTTTGTTTATTTTGATGACGTCACGAAAATAAGGAGGTTTTTACGATAACTAAAACGTTTATTGCGCGCATTCCACACGGTGAATTTTTATAAAAATTGACAAATTGGTAGGATTTTCTTTGTTCTCGATCACAAAGTAAAGACAACAATTTTTGTACATACACAAACCCAATAGAGTACCGAAGTGTGACGTCACACTTGTGAAATTATGGGATTTGATTAGATATTCGGAAAGGGCATGACGAAAAATGTCCACTTTAGTTTTTGTGACGTCATCACTTCGGTACTCTATAAACGTAAAAAACGAAAAGTGAGTAAATTGCCGAAATTATGTACCGATTTTTTATGGCTTTGTTAGATTAGACTTACTGAAAGTTTCTTCTGTTTCACCAAAAATCGTGAATATTTACCGTGTAAAAACCGAGAAAATCCGTTGAGAGGTTTGCTAGCCTTGAACAACAAGCCCAACAACTTAAACATTGGTTGCCATGGTAACGAGACAAGCCTGCCAAATTAGACTTCTCTGTAAAGGAGAAAGCCTAAGCTACGTGTATGTGTATATTATCGCGAAACAAAACTCTCGAAAGACAGCAATAAGGTCGCGTATATTTTATTTGGAAGACTGGGCAATAACTTTCCTTTATTGAATTAGAATGAAACTTACATAAAATATTGTACTTAGTTTGAAGTTTATAAAAGTGTAACAAATTTGTAAATCGCATTTAGAATTGCGGAGATAAACGAGAAACATTGAAATCACTTCAGTCTAAATTCCGAGCGATTGCGATGGCATCTAGAAAAATCAAAACTATTACGATAAACTATGACATATGGCAAACAAAATATCTAAAAATTAGAAACTTTTGTCAAGCCGATTTTGAGTAAATCAGAAATACATTTCGAACTTGTGATTTTGCATGTGTATGAGCACATCCATAAGTTCCTCAATTAATCTTATAAAAGTTTAACTTCACAATCTGAAATTTACGCCAAAATGCGTGTTAAGTGTATGAGATAAAACTATGAAAGTTTGAAAGAGTTTTAGCGCTTTTCTACATATTTCAAAAACCGTGAGATAGATTTTTTTTTAACTTTTATGGTCGTTTCTTTATAATATGAACAACACTGTCTCGAAGTTTCATCTTGATTGAAACATTGCAACATGGTCAAATAAAATAATAAATTTCACCTAAAACGCGATTGAGACTTTGTGTTTTGATTGCACGGTTGAAGGCACACAAAGACGCTTTAATTAATTTAGGTGAAGCGTAACGCATTTCTGCGTGACCATCATGTTTTGCGAAGTAACGTTAGTGGCTGTGTTCCACGTTTAATATTTTTATCATGCTCACGAATTTCAGTAGGGCGTTTATTTGAAAGCAGGTTTTTTTATTCGTATTTGACGTGCACTGGACACTCGGCATTTTGAATTGTAGGGAAGAGAAAGAAGTCAACGCGATTTGCATAATTGTCAACACGCAGAAATGCGTTACACTTGACCTGAATAATTAACGCGTCTTCGTGCGCCTTCAACCGTGTAATCAAAACACGGTCAAGAAATCAAAATTACCAAATACATGGTAGAATTTTGAGTATTTGTAGCCTTTTTTTTTCTTTGCGTTCATCACTTTTGGCAATTTTTTTGCCTACCGGTAGGCAAAAAATTTGGCTGCGCGATTCAAACGTCTGTGAAATTTGACGACTTTGCGGAGCTATATCTCCACTATTTTAAAAGATATCGCTTTTAAACTCGGCCACTTTACTAATTTTGAGATGCTTTTTCCAGTAGTGTCGATGGATTTTTGCTATCTGGCCAATATAAAAATTTGGAAAAACCGTGATAAGGCCTATTGCTTTCCGAAGAATTTTCCGAAATATGCTAATAACTGGCTTGAGAATTGTTACAACATTACGCACTCGACGTCATGCTGTTACGCTGTAATGCAGCCATGCCGAGGGTCTCTATGTCCAGAAAACAAAAAGGTATTATTCCACAGAACAACAGAGCAGGATAAAAGTCTAGACCCACGTAATAGCTCTCATAGAATTTGTTCGATCTTTGCCATATTCGAGGCGGCTATGGGAGGTACAAGCTCCCTTAAGCGATTGCCGAAAAAACCTCCTGGTGCCGAGAAATACGACGGAAAGAAAAAACGTCATGGCGTCATCACGTTGCTATGGCAACTCCGATGTTAATTTCACACTGGTCTTAACAAACTTTCATCTTTATCTATTACAGCTGTGGTGACCATTTGTCCATAGCATTGTTAATGGCGTCGTAGTTAATGCTCAAACTTGGAGGGTATCGCCCCCAAAAAATCCAGTCGAGCCACTTTAACAAATCCGGCGAAAGACAAAAGAAAACTTTTGGTCTTAAATGCATGACACAACTACTAAGCTGTATGGTCTCGGCTCTGGCACTGAGGCGGTGACGGACTTGAGGATCACTCACATCACTGCTCATTATCCTTTCCCCACCGGTTCATTTACTTATTTAGCTTTGCCAGCTGTCCTGAACTGGGATAGAACACCATCTTGCACCAGTTAGTGTAGGTCCGTGGCTGTGTTACCCTGTCCTCCTACTTACTCAACGGGGACTACGTCCTTTACTCTTCGTGAACAGTGAGTTAGTTCTTTGATGTACTCTGCTATTTTTATTATGAGAAGGCGTAGAAGACATGAGTGAGACAAGGTGGTCCGGCCTGGATTCGAACCCGCGACTTGGTGTTCTTTCAGCTGAGATAACCTGGCGGCGGTACCATGCAAAACAATGCTGGGGAGATGAATGGGGTTAGTTTCTAGAGAAACTGTGGTGCTGCGTCGGTGGGGGGATGAAACACGAGAATTTAGTTTTATCGACTGAGTCGATAAGGTAAATTGACCACCGTAAAAAGATTCAAATAGCTGACGTTTCGAGCGCTAGCCCTTCGTCGGAGCGAATCCGAGACCATAATCTGGGGAGGCCTGCTGGGGATAGCCTTGTGATAGATTACCATTGACCCCAACCCTCTATGTTTTGCGAATCCAAGATGGCGGTTAACTATGACACGTATAGCGCTCGTCTGCCTAAAAAACCTGTACTTCAGGCTGTATTGTATAAAAAAATACATGTTATAATTTTCCACTTTCGTGCGAAACAGTGTTTCCAACACGATTCTTCTCCTGATCGTTGTTTGTGATTTCGAGTCAATTGGTCGCAGAATACAGACGGGATTCTGGCAAAATAATAGAAATCAGACATAATCTCGCTGTTCTTTCATTAGAAAACTACATGTGCCATGCAACTGCTGGAAAAAATTCTCTTGATAGCTCTGGACTGCTACTACTGCTGAGTAGAACTGCTACTAAGTGTGGCTTTAATACGAGCGCTATAAGATAGGACGTACAAATTAAATCCTCTTTCACCAGCTTTTAGCTTTGAAGGCCAAATGAACGTTAAGGTGACGAGGGAGGGAGAGGGAGAGGGAAGAGCCGGAGGGGGGGGGGGGGGGGGGGGGGGATTTTCATTCATTTCTTGCTCCAAAAAAGGGGGAGATCTTATTGGGGGATTAACAGAGGATTTACGGCACATGAAATGTTTTAAATGCATCTATAATGAATGATACATGCCTCTGTTTGAAACACGTTGCATGAAGTTGAACTGCTTGTTTCCTTTTCCCGTTGAACATTTTGAACATTGTTAAACAAAGAAGAAAATGGCGTTATTCTGTTGAATAACGCTCAACATGTTGAATAGCCAATTTTAACAGCATTCGCAACATTTCTTTAATTGAACAATTAAACCAGAAATGAGAATAAAACTTACAACATGTATGAACCTTATCAAGACTTTTCCTTTCTTTCATAATGACATCCTCTTTGGTTATTTTCGAAGTCACCTCAGTGTCTCGATCTGGATCTGAATCATCCTTGATATTAATCGCCGGATGAAAGAACCCTGCAGCCCTCGCCATAAAGGGGTCTGGGTCTAGAACATGAGAAGTATGCAGTAAATAAACCAGGATTTTTTGGGGTCAATTCCAGAATAAAAATAAAATAGGAAAATACTCCAGAACGGGGTATATTATGGAAGTCACAAGTTCAAATGCAAGGAAATAAAATTACTATTCAAAATTAAGAATATGAACACATGTGGGATGCGATGGCTTCCAAAACCTTTTACTGGCACTTTGTAGCCGTAGCTACAGTGTAACTGATCTCTCTTTACTGGAGGCTTGAGCCTGAAAAAAAAATGCGTGAACACAATCCACCTCGCTGTCTATAAACCTTTAATAGTTCTTAAAAACTCTTTCAACTGTGACGTCATTTTACCTTATAAGGAAAAGAGAACATGCAAAATATCCGAGTGTATTAAACAGTAGATTGCCGTATTGCACCTTAGTGTCTAAAGACTCAAGCAATTATAAAATAAAAGAATTGTAATCGAATAATAAGTCCCTTACTCGATGGTTTAACAGATAATACATATATGTTATTTACCGGCCGGGAGGTCCGTATAGGAAAAAACTGTGCCCGAGGTCTTGAGTACGGCCCGAGGCCGTAGGCCGAGGGCCGTACTCAAGACCGAGGGCACAGTTTTTTCCTATACGGACCGACCTAGGCCGGTAAATAACTTATTTATTTTTTTCCTACTTTAATTCTGCGATTCGCCGTGAAAATCATTCATGTACAGCTTTCCAAGAAATGTTTCTTACGCGCCGCGTACAGCTAAACTGACAGAACGCGCGCAAAATCTAAATTAACTCGGTAATCTTCACAACTTTCCATTCATAAACAAAAAAAACTTAATGTGCAAAGTGAACTCATTGCTATCAGTTTATGTCTCTTGGTAGAATAAACGGCTCTTGTGTTTGCCTTCGGTGAGGATTGCCTACAGCGAAGCCGTGGAAAGCTGAATTATAACTTTAAAAACTTTTCAAATTTTTCTATTACAAAGAAAAGTCGAGCGTAATTTATTTATAGCGGGGAGAAAGCTTAAACTGAGCTATTCTAATTTAAAAATCATGTTTTCTTGAATGAAAACTTATAGAATTTAGATAAAAGAAGGTAAAAACCGAGAAATAAAAGTATACAAACCGAGCAATGTAGTGAAAGTACAAATTATCTCGTAAAATCCGATCGCTAAATGGCGTGTAAATTATTGACAACAAACCTAGTACAAGACTAGAATGACAAAAGACTTTTTAATAAAAAATTCACAGAATCTCTATTAGGAGAAAAAACACAACCAGAAAAATAAGAACACTTAAACCGAATGGAGTCAAAACCTTTGTAAAAAAGCGCTAGATTGCATCTTATTATAGTAATGTTTTGCCACAAATGCCGCTTTGTAAAAAACAACAACAAACCCAAAAACTATAAAATCAATAAATCATAAAATCGAAACTTGTACTCGCCTTTTCGAGGAATAAAATTGGCCTTTATTTTTACGGCTGATTTCTCCTTCCATTTAGTTTGTTCTGTCTTTCTTCATTGAGTCTTTTTGTACCTGGTTTAAGCGTAGTTAAGATCTTCAGCGTGTTGTCTGGTCTTTGCATGTCAGCCGATGTCAGCTATGATGAAACTTTGCCGGTTTTCTTCATTGTTTTCTTTGTTTGTGTCGTTAAATATTATATCTGGCCAATAAAAATTCACTTTCGCTTTGCTAGCTTTCGTCTGGGTTCATAATTTACGAGAAAATTCAATGATATAAGCAGTTCATCAACAGAAAATCAATTCAGTGTCATTGCAATCGTGAAACCCGGTCCGTAACCCCGGTCCGTATCGTAAAAAGCTGGACCGGCTGAAAGCGCGGGAAAGCGCGCGATTAGCCAATCGGATTCAAGGATTTAGGATTCCGGACCGCTGAGATGCTTCAGAAAAAAATAATTGTGGATATTTTCCTCATTGCTCATAGTTTTTCTTGCCCTTGCGGGGCTTGTAAAAAATACTATGCAACTCATAAAATAATTATATCCGCACATATTATCTGTTAAACCATCGAATAATGTGCATATATTTCACTTGTTTGTCCACCATTTACTTTTGGTGGTAAATCCAGTGCATGAGAACACTGCTGATCATGTCAGATGGAAAATTACAAGTATGTGACTTTTGTTCATAGTGCACGGAATAATAAGTTATCCTCGGGCAGTATGCAATGACCCCGAGCCAAATGTTTTCCCATCTGGTCTTCCTGGTCAATAAAAGCTTTATTTTATTTTTATTCTGACTATGTAAAAATTATCAAAATATGAATAGAGATCAATGAAAGGAATTCAACGTAATTCTTACCTGTCTATGTGTCTGGGAAAACACTCTCTCTCTCTCTCTTCTCAGAGAGACCAAGATACTTCAGAGTTGAATGTGTACACATTCCTGGAACACAACTTGAACAGATTGAACAATGGTTTCTCTACTTATTATAACGATTTCTTCCTTATGTCTTGCCTTCCTTCCTTCTTTGATGTAAATTGTCTTTTACCAGCATTAGATTCATGTTTATTGTCATTTGGTGATGACGATGATGGTACATGTAACAATGAAGCAGTTTGTGGACTGTCTTCGTCATCACAAGTAGAGTTTTTCTCCTGTAAAGAGTTTTGACTGCTGTCTGTAGTTTTGTATTCATTGATTTCTGTTGCACCCACTTGATCTTGAATATTGTTTGATTGTCCGTTAAAATCATTCTGGTCATAATTCATATGACAATCTTCTTTAAATTCATCACTGAAAATTAACAAGACCAAAATTACAAGGCTGCTAAAATACAGTTGTCAAATGTAGCTAAAGATGAACAAGCACTACTGCTGACTGCATAAAAATCAACTTGTGGTCCGCCCCATAAACTCTCCATTATGGCTGTTACAGTGTATAAAATCTACTAGATACAGACCCCATGCTACTTATGTGGACTATAGACCTTAGTCCTTGTTATCAACAATAGCACTCACAAAGATGGGGATGGAGATGGAGTTCACCTCATCACCTCTTGGCTATTGATAGTAAAGCCACTATAATACATGTAGTAAAGCAATAAAGTTACTTTAATTATTTCATTTTCATGAAGCGTGTGGGGCCATGTACAAGAACAATTTTTTAACAAGTTCTAAATCTAAAAGCCAACATTTATCCTTTGTTTGAAGATTTTGGAAACAATAGTTAAACAATTGAAGGGGTCGGGGCATATCCAGCCTATGTTGCTTTTTGAGCGTTTTACGTTTTTTTCTCGCTCAGATTTGCCCAATTTTATCGTACAACGAATAATATCACAAACCCTTGTCGAATTTGCACTAATCCTAAGAAACTGGACTAATTTCACCTGAAAAAAGCAGAGTTCTGGTCTTCTAGTGGTTGTTTACATTCAGAGCGTAATTTCAGATTGGCCGTGAGAATATGCGACCGCAATACTCCTGACCCGCGCCAACGACATGAACGAAAATACCGTTATTTACGCGCGCCTGGTTCGTTATCGATCGATCGCGAGCTCGCTACGGCAAACACATCGTCTGTAGCGTGCGTATGAGCCAATATGTTTAAGGCCCGTCCGGTGATTGAAGGACATCATTAAGTCCGGAAATCCGTAAGTCTCTAGCACCTCTCAAAGAAACGAGTCGTGTTTCAGCTTAATAAATTTTAAATATTAAATATATTTTAGGTTTTAGATTAATATTAGATATTTTATACTTTTTTAATATTTTTATGTGTCCCCAAATTAGTATGGATTTACCCAGGCTATAAGGTCTTTTGACACTTAAATAAAGTATCTATCTATCTATCTATCTATCTATCTATCTATCTATCTATCTATCTATCTATCTATCTATCTATCTATCTATCTATCTATCTATCTATCTATCTATCTATCTATCTATCTATCTATCTATCTATCTATCTATCTATCTATCTATCTATCTATCTATCTATCTATCTATCTATCTATCTATCTATCTATCTATCTATCTATCTATCTATCTATCTATCTATCTATCTATCTATCTATCTATCTATCTATCTATCTATCTATCTATCTATCTATCTATCTATCTATCTATCTATCTATCTATCTATCTATCTATCTATCTATCTATCTATCTATCTATCTATCTATCTATCTATCTATCTATCTATCCTATCTATCTATCTATCTATCTATCTATCTATCTATCTATCTATCTATCTATCTATCTATCTATCTATCTATCTATCTATCTATCTATCTATCTATCTATCTATCTATCTATCTATCTATCTATCTATCTATCTATCTATCTATCTATCTATCTATCTATCTATCTATCTATCTATCTATCTATCTATCTATCTATCTATCTATCTATCTATCTATCTATCTATCTATCTATCTATCTATCTATCTATCTATCTATCTATCTATCTATCTATCTATCTATCTATCTATCTATCTATCTATCTATCTATCTATCTATCTATCTATCTATCTATCTATCTATCTATCTATCTATCTATCTATCTATCTATCTATCTATCTATCTATCTATCTATCTATCTATCTATCTATCTATCTATCTATCTATCTATCTATCTATCTATCTATCTATCTATCTATCTATCTATCTATCTATCTATCTATCTATCTATCTATCTTATCTATCTATCTATCTATCTATCTATCTATCTATCTATCTATCTATCTATCTATCTATCTATCTATCTATCTATCTATCTATCTATCTATCTATCTATCTATCTATCTATCTATCTATCTATCTATCTATCTATCTATCTATCTATCTATCTATCTATCTATCTATCTATCTATCTATCTATCTATCTATCTATCTATCTATCTATCTATCTATCTATCTATCTATCTATCTATCTATCTATCTATCTATCTATCTATCTATCTATCTATCTATCTATCTATCTATCTATCTATCTATCTATCTATCTATCTATCTATCTATCTATCTATCTATCTATCTATCTATCTATCTATCTATCTATCTATCTATCTATCTATCTATCTATCTATCTATCTATCTATCTATCTATCTATCTATCTATCTATCTATCTATCTATCTATCTATCTATCTATCTATCTATCTATCTATCTATCTATCTATCTATCTATCCTATCTATCTATCTATCTATCTATCTATCTATCTATCTATCTATCTATCTATCAATCTATCTATCTATCTATCTATCTATCTATCTATCTATCTATCTATCTATCTATCTATCTATCTATCTATCTATCTATCTATCTATCTATCTATCTATCTATCTATCTATCTATCTATCTATCTATCTATCTATCTATCTATCTATCTATCTATCTATCTATCTATCTATCTATCTATCTATCTATCTATCGCGCTCGAAGGTGAAAATAGACGTTGGTGGACAAGGCGAGCCGGCGGGAAAGTCAGGAATCACTTCGGATCAGAAAAAGGGCAGCGTTGTGAGTTGTGGGCCATTTCCCATCCCGTGCCGTAGTCGAAATGCCCGATATCCGAAGTGCTTTGAGACTTCTAATACTTTCCGTATTTCGTTTGGCGGACATTCCGTTTTCGTTTTCGCCATTGATATCCCGACATGCTTTGCGACAGTGGCAGATAGGTCGGCTTTGCGTGGTCGTGCGGGAGATTGAAATACAGCGTTGGGCAGCTCAAAGTGAGTTCTTGCGGCCGGGTGAAATTCAGCAAGGCGGGCAAAGACTATGAGCCGGCAGCGGAGGACCGGGAGTGCTTCCTAAAGGAGGTCCGTAACAATAAGGGTGATGGCGCGAATCTAAGTGGCTGACTATCGGTGATAAAAATGAAGCGATTTTGAGGGAATGAACTTCCGATTTATTTTTCTTGAGCGGGATTCAGCGGTACGGGCCCAAACTTGGCCATCTGAAGTGAAAAATCGAGAAATTCGGGATTCATTTTTTCGAGCGGGATTCAGCGGGAGACATGCAGATTTTTATTTTTTTGCATACGTTAATTCTCGAAAACGACGGAAAAAAATCTGAACAATGTTTTGCAACGAATTTGTAGTTCACATGCCAAAAATGGACAAATCTGAGCGAGAAAAATAAAAAACGACCTCAAAAGCAACATAGGCTGGATATGCCCCGAGCCCTTCAATTACTAAGATTATTTAAGACTAGCTGGTTATAAGGGAATCTCGTAAGTTGGTGTTTGTGTAAAACTGTTTTAGAGCTTAATTGAAGTTGATAATTCTTTAACTGGTTTGAATACTGGGCATTTTGTTTTTTCTTTTCTTGCTTTTAAATTTCCCGCGCGCTGCCATGTTTTTTTTTTGCAAAGCTTGATGGGGATTATGACATCAGTGCGTTGTCCTGTGTTCTAAAAATGTCTTCTAAATTTATTCAGCATTGCATGAATTTGGAGATAAATATGTGCTTCTTTTTGCATATTCCGGCTTAATAACATACGGTTCTACTGCAATTTTCCTCTGTAGACTCCATATTTAGATCTCCAACAACACAGTAATGTCACAAATTACCATAAGGAAAACATGGTGGTGATCAGGTAAATTAAACTGAAAACTGAATACTTTGCATTCAAACCAGTTACGAAGATATTGACTTAAAACCCCAGGACCAGTTAAAGAGAACCATTATTAAAAGTATACTTTGGTGCTTTAACTGCTTTTCAGCTGAGAATCCCTTTAACAAATCAACCCAACACTTTATATTGAACATACATGTATCAGGGCTACTGATGGGACATCTTGCTACAAGCTCTGTATAACTGCAGAAACTGTACTTTATGCTCAAAAGAGTACAAGTCATTTTACCTCACATTATTTTTTTGATGTTCAACATCTCTTCAACAACAAAACATCACCAGCACCAGCTCTATTGGAACAAATAGTGACAATTTTCATCTTGGTCTTGTTTAACTTAGTAATTGCTACGTGTTGCCAAAATTAATGATAAATACGATAATTACACAAAAAAGCTTTATGCCCTGAGACCTGCTGGAATTGCTTTCAATGTCCAGCAAATAAATGTCTTCAAGCTGAAATAACAACAGTTGGGTGTTAAATACATCAACAACAAAGTCTTCACATTAAATAAACTGCATTGTTCATACTTTAAAATGTCCTTAGTAAACATGGGACTACAGTAAAAACCCGCAAGTAAGAACCTGAAAATTAAGAACCTGTTAGCCTCAAATTTGTCATTTATACCCCCAATAAACAAGAACCTATTTAGCCTAGAAAATGAAAAACAGGTTCTTATTTTAAAAAATCATCATTTAGTGATACAGAGCTGGGTAAGAATCCTGTTTGGAAAAATAGGAGCTTGCCATTGCTGTGCAGATAAATCAATGTAATAAAAACGTAAAGTGAAGAAAGGTTGATATTAATTGTATTGTATTACGAAAAAACTGTACAGCAATAAATCAGCATGTGAAATATAATGTACAGTAATCTACAGTGTGAGTACATGAAGAGAACAATACAGTATAGATAATATGTAAATGTCTATGTTAATGTTCTAGGGTGTTGTTGAGGGGTGGGTGGGGTTGACTGAAAAATAGGCTGATTACCATTTTATCTTGTAGCTGGATTTTATTTGTTGTTACACAGAAATAAGAACCTAGATAGCCTAAAATTGTGTTAACTACCATTTAAACAAGAACCTGTTTAGGCTAACTCTAAAAAATGTAGGTTCTTACTTGCGGGTTTTTAATGTACAAGAAAATATTCTGCCATTCATACAGCTTAGTCAGGAGCACTAAACAACTGAATCCTATTGGTGGAAAGCTGTTATGGAAGGCCTTACAATGTAGTCATCTTAAAAATTTGTAATAAATTTGATTAAAAACTGGAGTTCTCTTAAACTTTTCTTGCCTCAAACTTTCGTAACTTCGGGAAATTTAATGCCTTTTGTTTTCAGAGGGACAAAAAATGTTTTTTTTGGGGTGCAAAATACATGTAAGGTCAGCTAGGATTTGTGGAAAGGAGAAACAAGTGTCAAAGAAGCCAGTTAATTTGAGGGATTAGATTCCTTTTCCTAAAATTTTCTGCCCCTAAAAAATTCAGCTAAAAGAACCAAAAAAATAACTTGCAAATGCTGCTTCCTCGCTAAATGAAGCATTAGGCAAAGAGCAGGACATCAAGTGAGATAAAACCACAAAATCATGTAACAGTTACATGTGCAGTCTGAGCTCCATGTTTTGGTTTATGCAAATATATACAAATAAGACTTCATAAAAAAATATAAAACCAGCATGAGACATGGGACTTTTAGACCCGGTATTATCCATTCTGCTTTATGCACCTCTGTTATTGTTTTGGTTTGCATGGGAGCGAGGCTGCTATTGTCTTCCGATATTTTGCTTTTCTCACGGCAAATATTCAAAATTACATCATCTCGTGCTTCTGTTCTCTTCAAGCTTGTTATGTTAACATAATGTTCTTAAGTGTTCCCTGATAAATATGGCAATTAAATAAACAGCTAACAGCAGTATTTAAAGGGACACTGTACAGGCTGAAATACACTGTATCATGTTTTCAATTGATTAAATGTATGGCCAGGAGCTTACATTGTAATTTAAGCTTACTTTATTATCTTGAAATTGGAAGAAACCATCACCAAACCTTACACAAGCAAAGAAATATGAACTAAACAGACAAAATTATGGCTAGAAAAGTCAAAATTTTATAAGAATAGCAAGTTTAATTTATTGACAGGCGGTGGAATAAATTAAATTTCATGAACTGTAATCCACTTCAATCCTTGCAATCCTGCACTTTATCTCCACACTACTGCTTTTGTTTTGCTCTATATAATCTTTATATCCAACTGAGTTGTATATTTGGTGGCAATTTTTGCGATATACTGTAACCTGGATATAAGCTAAGCGAAATTTTGCTTTTCGGCAGGACAGTGCCCCTTTAACGACTGGTATGGCCAATGCAAATGGACAGGACCTACCAGATTTTTCAACATCAAGAAAATGGCTGCCGATGCTTGCAGTGCACATATTAAATTTATTAGGCAAAACTGGGTCCACTCTTTAAATGTAAATTAACAATGAAATTGCAAATACTGTAATGTGTTTTTGGGAATGTATTTCATTGAAACATTTAATACAGCTTATGATACCTTTCACCAATCCTTGTCCAGACAGGAGAATCTGAGATTTGTGATTCAAAATATTTGGAAGCTTTGAAACACTTGAAACAGAAGTTGCTGCAAAAGGACTGTCAAACAAAACCCATCATCAAACAGTGTCTCTTAAATTCAATTGAATTTTACAAGAAGTCTAGCTATTATCAATACAGTTGTGTGCTTGAAACTTTCACCTCTCATAATCATTTAATTTAGATTATAAAATTATAATTTAATTAACAAGAAATAAAAAACCCAATGGGATATAATGAACAATAAATCATTAACAATTAATTAACTCATTAACAATAAGAAAATGTAACAGAATAATTATTTAATTGCCTTTGTTATTAGTATTTTGTATCAAGGAAAATAAAATACAGTATTTGTGAAGTTCTGCATGGCTATGTTGTGGGTCAAAATTTGCATTGGTTCAAAATGTTTTGAACTGGTTTGAAATTTTCAAACTGGTTAGAAATTTTTAAATAATTAGCTCATTCTCATTTATTTGTACCTCTGCCTGTAAACTACTGTGTGTTTCAGTAAGCACTCAGTTTTGTGTAGGGCAAGGCAGGGCAGGGCAGGGCAGGAGGGTAGGGGAGAGGGTAAGTGAGGTGAGGGGGTGCACAGAAAGAATATGGGAAGGGAGGGAAATTGTCTGTCATTCTTTTTTTACAATTCTTTTTAGACCCCCCTAAAAAAGCCAAGCCCCTATTTTTTTAACCACACCCCATAAATAAAATCCCTTTTTAGACAGTTGATAGACAAACCAGTTTGAAAAATTTTGATCCAGTTCAAAAATTTTGAACGAAAGGTAAATTTTGACCCACAACAGCTATTTACAATAATGTAGCTTACACACTGTAAGTCTGTGGCTCACCACTGTTGATACCTTTATAATTATAAATCTATTGCTTACATTAAATTTTTATCTATACATGTGTATTACGCAATGACTATGCTTGGCAATGAACTCACTCTCTGTGATATCATAGACTCTGTTTGTCTGCAAGAAGATTTTATATTTCTGAGATGAAACCTACAAAACAACAAAAACATATAAATTGTAAATATCTGCCTTTTTATATCTACAATTTAAATCTATTGCTTACATTTTATCTATACATGTGTATTACGCAATGACTATGCTTGGCAATGAACTCACTCTCTGTGATATCATAGACTCTGTTTGTCTGAAAGAAGATTTTATATTTCTGAGATGAAACCTACAAAACAACAAAAACATATAAATTGTAAATATCTACAATTTAAATCTATTGCTTACATTTTATCTATACATGTGTATTACTTAATGACTATGCTTGGCAATGAACTCACTCTCTGTGATATCATAGACTCTGTTTGTCTGAAAGAAAATTTTATATTTCTGAGATGAAACCTACAAAACAACAAAAACATATAAATTGTAAATATCTACAATTTAATATCTACAATTTAAATCTATTGCTTACATTTTATCTATACATGTGTATTACTTAATGAATAACTACATCGTATGCTCGGCAATGAACTCACTTTTCATTCTGTGATATCATAGACTCTGTTTGTCCGCAAGGAGATTTTATATTTCTGAGATGGAACCTACAAAACAACAAAAACATATAAATTGTAAATATCTGTAATTTATAATGTTATTTTCATTATTCAGTAAATAAACAGCAAACCAAGGGGTAGTATTTTTTTTCCATTTATTGCACCAAAAAAATAGAAATAAATAAATGGACTTAGTCTCTGGTTAAAGGGAACATATTATTATTTGACATAGCATTGTAAAGTGCAAAATCATGTCATACATGTAATGAGTGCAAATGGAGATGACTGTCGTATAATAATTTTTAATTTTTCTTGCCTGAAGGCTCCAAAACAAATAAAAACTGACTCATAAAAATAATCAGCTACATGTATATCACACAACTGTTCACTGAATTAAGCCTTTATTTTTTCTTATGAACAACAAATCTGTGGCCTCTAGATTGAATTGGAATTTAGAACAGGGTTGTCAAAAAAGTTTGAAGTAGCTGTCTGACTTTGGAAAGTGACTGAGTGGATATATTTAAAAAATCCTATCTCCCATAATTACTTAAACCAACTGCCAAACAAAGTAGCCAGCTAACAAAACTAAGTAGGTGGCGATTTTCACCAGCAACCAGCTACTTTTGACAACCCTGTAGAAATGTTGGTTTTTATATCTACTCCAAAAATGAGGTAGAGTTCAGGTTAGGCCATTTTACAAGCAAAGTGGCCCATCAGGTGACTCTTATCTTCAATTCCTATGTTGTGAAGAAATAAGTAGTATTGCTACTCCCCCGTATGCTACTGCCCGCTGCCAACCCAACACAAGTTAAATCCCCAGTATTGTGTTTTCTAGCATCAATTTATGAAGTTATCATCTCTGATGGGAGAGGAAAACAAGACATTTGTGTAATTGAACCCATTATTTTACTAATATTATTATTATTTTACAGTCATACAATCATATGGTAACTTGTTATGGATTTTATCTGGGAACTTACCACTCTGCATAAATACTTATGCACTTTTGTTGCTGAAGGGACCACCCTGATTTTGAAATAAAGGTGTCTATCTATCTAAATGCTGTTGAAAACTACCTTACTTGGCTTAGTTGATTCTTGCATAGTGGGTATCCGCATTTTTGTGCTATCATTCTTTCTTCTACTTACATCTGCATAGTGGCTAGTAGTGCATTACCCTGAAACAAAAATGGTGGTCTATCAAAACGTTTCTTTGCTTAATTTTCAATTTCATACTACAGCGAAACCTGTATTTAAGCGGACCCCATATTATTAAGTGGCCAGTCTATTAAGTGGACACCAGCTGCTTGCCTCCCTAAATTTTCTTCTCATATTTACTGTAAAATGAACCTGTATTCAGCAGACCCCTCTATTAAGCGGACATTTGCGAGGGTCCCAAGGGTGTCCACTTAATAGTAAATGCAGGTTTCACTGTTTTTGAAGGTCTTGATCTTCATCGAATGGTGCATTTTGGTAACTGATCTTAGAGATGATTTTTCTTTGATTATAGCAAATTTGTCTATCTTTTATCACCACCAGAAATTTACATCTAAAAGAACATACTGGCAGCAGGAAAATATTATAAAATCCACTTCATGCGGCCCAGTTGGTTTGTTTTTAAATAAATATATGTTGTAGTTCAATTTTATCATTAATTCAATTTTTACTTTCATTGTTCTTTACTTTGCTAATATATGATAATGAATATAAAACAAAGAAAAAGAAAAATTGAACTAAGATAAAATTGAATTACAACATATATGTTGCAGGTAAAACCCGTACTCAGGTTGAATCAGTATTAAATTTTAATATTGGTTAAATGTGTACCCAGCATTCAATCTACATGGAGGTAAGCTAACCCAAGCATAAAGCTAACTATCAACCCTAGCACAAAGATGCATGTAGCCAGTGGTGTGATGGTTAGCTTTGTGTGTCAAGTTATGTACAGGTATCTAGGGTTAGCTTTGTGCTGGAGTTGAGGTTAGCTTACCTAGATTGAATTGATTTTAACCTAGATGGAATACTGATTTAACTTGAGACCAGATTTTACCTACATGTACAACATATACACTCAAATATCCAACACTACCGAAGAGCAACGCAGTGCACATTCTGTGAATCTCAAGACCACTGGCGGCAAAAATGCAAAAATAACAGTTTGCCTTGCTGCAACTGCTGATGGGGGGAAAAAGAAACCATTTTTGTGTTTAAAAGTGCTAAACGGGAAGTCAAACTGCTGAATGAAGAAAATGGTGTTTTGAGATTTGAAATAAGCCCCTCCCTCTCTAATAAACCCCCCGTTAATGAGGCCTGAAATTAAATAAGCCCCCCAGGGGCTTAATAGAGCTTTTATGGTATATGTACATTTGTATAACATGACACATCAAAATTAATATGATCAACTTTTTGTAAACATGTGAACCTAAAGATACAAAGAAACTCACTGAATTTAGAAGAAATTCTTCTGAGATTTCATCTCAAAGAACTAATTTTTCCACAATTTTGTGAGCTTTCCCTTCAGCAACCACTTGTGAACGAATTGAAGCCTCAAGCTCTTTTAACCTGAAAAAAAATCCAACACTTCTAACAATTTGGGGAGAGTATAAAGAAATTGAGCAAAAACAGAAGTGGGCTATATGTATTAATTAGATGCACACTGCGGTTTTCTTGAGGGGTATTAATAGAAGGGAAAAGAGCTTGATGATGATGAAAGTGATGGAATTCTTAAGGGGTAAGGGTCAGAAATTGTAGAATTCTTTCAGGGGTAAAACCCGTTATTAATTTAATGGAATTCTCTAGGGATTAACAGATATTTTAAATGCAATAGCCTAATATTGAGTTTATACAGGACTGCTTTTGAAGCCGTATTATTGCTCTAACTAGTCAAGTATACTTCATGAATTTACTTAAGCTTAATTTACTAGCTATTTCGAGGAAAATACTATAGCAGTTTTCTTTATTAAAAAAAAAACATTAATAACTAAAATTAAACACGAACAGAATTAATTCGAATATCAATTAAGTTTATTAAAACTCATCAAGACCCTCGCCTTTTTTGTTCATCTTGTTTTTTTTCTTTAAGTTAACTTATTTCAGAGTCTTCTTGTTGTGGATGAAGAAGCCCCTGAAACGAAACAAAACAAACATAAAAATCATTAAATGAAAAACAAGACATAAAAACATTTCCATTCTTTCTCGATGGAATCTTCTTACTTTGTTTTCCCGGCTGTTGCTGCTGCTTTGGTTTGGTTTTGAGTGCCAGCTTCCTTTCTGTCACGTCGTCCGCCATCTTGTTTAACTGCTGAAACCGCTGTCAAATCGCCAACTCTTAGTGTAACCTCGTTCTCAGGAGAACGAAGAAGGACTCCTCAGGGGTGTCCTAATGGACATTTGAGGGATGAGCAAATATCAACAACGATTATGTAAAAGCATCGGCTCCTGGTAAAAGGCAGAATATTACACCTTGAATAGCTTACCTTGCAAAATAGTAAAATAAAATTCATGCAGATTTTAGTCACGCAATTGCACTACTTGCAACTACTTGATTACAATTACTTGGAATGTTATCGATAGCGCCATGAATTGTCCGCGGTTGCTACCCTGCTATATCGGTTTCTGTCGTATTGGTGTCTCGCAAAATCTACTTTTTTACGTAGTCAGATCAGCCTTGCAGTTTGTCGGTTACGTTTGTTCATTTTTTGGCTGATTAGGTCTTTCGTAGATCCTACGTATCGTTTACAGCATTATCGTTTGCGGTCCTTTGCAGATTTTAGTTCTACTTTTTTTAGTCTATTTTTTTTTTCTGACTGCAGTTTATTGTACAATTTTTAATACCCCTTTCCAGAAAAAATGGCTAGTGATACTTTGAAGCTTTCGTGCGTTCGAAATAGTATACCCCATTCTAGGAAACGTCTCTAAAATGAATACCCCGTTCTACATCCAGGAGTCCCCAAATCATGCACGACCCCGTTGGGCGACTCGCCCCGTGGACGACACATACCGGGTATTTTGGGGGAGTACCCCCCCGGGGGGGGGGGGGGGGGTTTGCCCAACCGAAATATAGTTCTACCTACGTTGTATCGGTCCTTGCTTCTATACTATATTTTCACTTCAGTGTTAAACCGATCAGATCACTATCCAACGTACACCAGCAGGATTTCCGTCCACGGTTACTTTCTTGAACTTCTCATTGCTGACCCAAGCATTGCTCAATTCAGTGTTTGGTCGCCATTTTTGTCAGTTTTGCAAAACGTCGGGGCCGAAAATTTGGGTGGGGTTTGTGGGGCGCTTCTTGAAACTCTTACCCTATTTCAGACCAATATATGATTATCCATAACCTATTTAAGATTTGACCGCAAAATTTGATACCCTATTTCAGAGCAGACGCTTAAATCGATACCATGATCGTAGCTGACTCGGGACCAGGTAAAACATTTGAAAAGGGCTCAGGGAAAGGCTTCAAATTGCCGGTGTTAATTAAATCAACTGCACTTCTCGTAGCTTCTTCTAAAAACCGTACACAGTTCTGCACGCTAGTACTGGCCATACCGATCGAAGGGATATGGTTGTAATATAGTGTGCTTTTGCAGTTATAGCCGATCGACTCTTGACTCTGTGCCAAAATGAAACTTTTTTAGAGCCAAATCGTCACATGCAATATTTTTATAGGAACCCTTCAATTATTAAATATTACATTCCCAGGATAAAATCACAAGGGGTACGTTTGTAAAGAAGCTGTTGTTTTGTTGGATTGAATCTATGTATGACTGATGTGCACGATGGTTCTAAAGTTTGAGTCTGATGGATAGAGCCTTATAAAATTGTGGTCATTGAAATGAAATGTTGATGTGCAAAGTGGTTCCGACATCTGGGTCAGTGTGTATGGACAGTTAGTTCAAGGAAATCATACTTCTTTTCTGCGGTGCTGCTTATTATGCTGCCATGATGTACCTTTGTAATTTATGGTACCCTTTGCGACGTCATCATTTTTTTCGTCGCATCATCTTTTTCGCGAAAATATTTTTTGAATCAAACCGGCATGCCGGGGGGAGGGGCGTGGGGGGGGGGGGGGGGGGGGGGCTACTATACTGAAAACGATGAAAGGTATGGAGAGTGCTCGTAGGGCGGCACGCAAAAAATTAAAAAGAAAACATTGCTATACTGTGTTTTGTGAAACAAAAAGAAACGGCAGACTGATCCGTATGGCAGAAAAATAGAAGCAGAAGAAAATTTTCTGTTTTCCTCGGAGCTAACTGAAAACTTTTCCGGCACAAGGACAACTTCGTTCCCAGGAGGTTAGCACAAGGAAAGAACAATAAAAACCAACAAGGGGAATGAAAACTAAAAATTTAAGAAAGCAGAGAAACAAAAGCTCTGAAGTGTTCATGTCGAGGAGGTTCATAATTAGGAGTTCATAATAGAAATCCCAAGGGGTTAATTTCTGAAGAAGCTTGGCTGTAGCGTCAGTGCTGGGCTTGATTAAAAGAAACATAGAATGCACGATCACTGTTTTTTCTGCCTTAAGTATCAGTTCGCCGTTTCTTTTGTTTCACTTCTGGGCTTGATTTCCTGCCGTTCGATTGAGTGCGGTCATTTATCGTCCTGTGCATGCGCGAAGCTGGTGGGCGCTCAAAACGGCTGTAAATCGAGCCTACCTCACTGGGGAGGTGATCGAAACACAGCTTCCAAGCCTGCACGCAGCTCGTCTCCTTTTTCCATCCGACAAACGATGCAAACCATGGAAATAGCCCTTTTCGCGGTTAACTTTTCTCATTTGCATTACAATAAAAGTCAACGTGGTTGCGAGGCATTTTCGGGCAATTTTGTAGTTTCTGCCCGAAATTGCCTCGCAACCACGTTGACTTTTACTGTAATGCAAATGAGAAAGGTTAACCGCAAAAAGGGTTATTAAAGAGACTAATGCACAGAGGCTAACAGCTTCGAAGCTTTTTCCGCTGCTAAAATGCTGGTGTTGTTTACCAGTGCAAAATTGTGGCTCGAAGAAAAGTTCCGTTGCCAGAAACGGTCAAAAAAGTGATGCAAGTGAAATTAACAGCAACTTGGAATAAACCAATTTCTATATTTCAGACTTGATATACAGTCTGCGTTGCAGGAGCTGAAGCTTGCAAGGGTATGGAATAGGGCTTTGGGCGCGCACGCCCCAATCCTCCTCCCGTGGGTGGGTGGGGGGGGGGGGGGGGTACTCCCTATCATGGGCGTTACGGGGATGTTCCGCTCGAAAGGGGTACCTTTTTTAGGCTGGGGGTATATAAAAGGTAGACGTTGAAACTTATATTAAAACGACCACAAAAACTATATCATATATCAAATTATAACCGTTTCACAATTTGTTTACTATATAAAATATTGTAACGACTTTCCGTATCTCCATTAAAATCCCCTGAAGAAGGACAGCTTGACTGTCCGAAATATCGGGAAACCTCATTCTCTAGTTGTTTTTTCTAGTTGTTTTTCTTCGCTGTTTTTCCTCAAAATAGCTTGTATATAAAAGGGTAGGGATTTCACGAGTTGAAGTATGGAAAAGGGTAGGGAAGACTGTCATTGAGGTATATGAAAAGGGCCTTTCAAAATATTTAAAACAAGACGCACGTTATCGTTTGGTTAACATCAATGGTGTTAACGCTTGATGATTTCCGTGGATATCGTTCCGAAAGTTTATATCAAGGGTATAGTAAAGAGATGCAGCGTTTCTTCTGTAAGTATATGAAAGGGATACCATTTTCTATGGAAAGTATATGTAAGGGGTACCGTTTCTGTCAAAAACGGTATACGAAAGGGTAAGGGTTTGGACCTCGGGGCAGAGCATCCCCGTAAAAAACTCCCGTAAAAAACTCCCCCCCTCCCCTCCCCTTTTTTGCGTCTGTCACGAAGGCTTTATGAATTTTCTAGTTTTGTCGGGTGATATTCCACGTGATTTTGCAGGATAATTGTTAAATATTTAATTATCCGAGTCTGGAATTCTTATGGAAGGTTCTTAAGAACTGTGGTGTCATGATATCGATTATCGTTATGTCGTGCAAGGAGCTTCTAAAGTGTGACCATTCAAATGAAAGCTACTGAGCAGCACCTCTCGATCCTGCGGTGCTGCTTATTATGCTTTGCGGGTTGGTTATAACTTTTGAGTCTGTGGATGAAATTCTACACTATTAGAAAATAAGCTATTGAGCCGTACTTTTCTATGGTAGATGTTTGTTTTGCTGTACACTGTGGTTCTCAGTAACGCATGGGTCTGTGGATGAAATTCTCAAGTGTAACCATTCAATGAAATTAGTTCCATGTAGGATGTGAGTGAGAAGAACTGACAACAAACAAACTTGCTCGTGTTTTGATACAAATGCACTGTATTTTTATCATACAGGTTGTACTTTGAGTCAAATGGGCCTGAAGGCTGGGCAAACAGCCAAGTAATTTACATTTTTTTCTTTTAATTTTCTAGCTATACACAAGGATCTGTCGTGTTATTATAAATCTACTTTCTCTTTCAAAACGGCCATAAAAAAACCTACTTTCGCTCTCTCTTTACAAAATATTTATTAAGTAAATAAATTTAAGCAGTTGTCTTTGCATAGCGGTTTTGTGAAGACTTGTGACTGCATGTATAATAATATGCAATTTTCATGGCTTTCTTTTGTCAAGTTGTGATTGGTTGAAGTAGTTGAACAATCCGACAACTGTTATACGCAAGACACATCGAAAGTCAATACAAAATCGCTCTTTAAGCTAGACCACAGTCAAGACGCTACTCATAACCGATTTCCTTAAAGCGAGATGATGGAATATCTCCCAACGTTGGTAGTTTCTTCCCGAACAAGTGGCTCCGTATTTTCGAGAGATTCCGAGGGCTCGCTTTCTAACGGAGGCAGCATACCGCAGATCTGAGCGCGTTTGTAAGATGATGTTCGAAACACTTGTTTATGCGGATTTTGTTTGTACGAGGGCGTCCGCCGAAGCGGGTTGTGGCGGGCTTCAATATGAAGCTGTTGTAACTGATGATGTAATGGCATTGCATAAGGAACCTGTTGGTCCGGTTTGGAGAAACCGGACCTTTGTTCGTTAACCATTTCCATTCTCTCGCTAGCTCGTTCCTGCTCGTTGACAGCCATGAGCTCCTCGTACTGTTTCTGCAGTTCCTCGCGCATTTGTTCGTAGTTTAGTTTATATTCAGAGTGAACCGCCTGCTGATCCGAGAGCTCTGAAGGTGACAGTGATTTTTGGTACTGTTCTTGTAGTTTTTGATGCTCCTGTTGCAGCTGTTTTATTCTGTTATGAGCAGTGGATACTCGTAAGTGCTGATGAAAAGCGAACGTGACAGCATTGCCGTCGGACGCACGCCGTCCAAGGGGCACGTGACTATTTGTCCTTACGGGATCATGTAAATGTTGCCCCGAGCCTCTGAACGACACCAGAGGAGGTGTGTTCATCAAGCCATTACTCGGCGCGCAATGTGAAACCACAATAGCTGGTTTCATTTGAAACGTGTGAGCGTTCGATTCGTCGAGGACCTCCTCTGAGGCACCGCGCGCAAGGCGCAGAGAGTGGTTTGGAGGCACGGTTAGTGGCTGCTTAGGCATGGAATGAACAGTATGCCGCCTAACTTTTGGCTTCTCCTCTTCGGTATCGGCACTGTCCATGTTCTCCACTGCAGGCGAGTCCGTTTCTCTACTAACACTATTGTCTAATGATAGGGAAGGTCCTATCATCTGACGCGGTGAAATTGAGCGTGCTTTTAGTCCAGGCTCGCGAAACGGCGACAGTTCTTTCACGCACTCCGTGGCGATTTCCCGCCTTATTTCAGGCGGCGTGGGAATGCGTTCGTGAAGTTCATTGATAGCGTATTGTAGTGGGATATAAGGTCGTGGAGGTTGAGCCGGAACGGTACGCTGAACAGCGCGATTCGGTATCACCATGACATTAGCCCTTCCCCCACGCACAACAGCGGCCTCCGCAATTCCACTGGGCCTGCGCAGTCTGGTTTCCAGCTGAGTTTGAAGCGGGTAGCTGGCCCTATGTTGGCGCAGTCGGTCTACGAGTAGATAATAAATAGCAGTGTGGTGGTCGTATGCGTTTTCAGCCAGGGCCTGGGGAAGAATAAAATATTTTGAATCAGTGAAATGGCAACCAATCTATTACTTATTATTTATCATCACCGATTCCTGGCATGTGCTTGCATGTGTTGCTACGAAAGACGTGAAACACAGAGGTCGGGAGGCGGGATTTCTCTTAGTATCGTGGTGGGAAACAGGACAGAAAAAGGGAGGATTTTTTGCAGAAACGTCTGATTTTACTGTTGATCTCGGGTGCTACCGGGCAAACACAATTTTTCAGTAATTCTAGTAGAGAAAGGGTTGACTCTTAAGACTTAAAAACTATTGAAGGTACAACTAACAGCTATTAAATTCTTATTGCACTTTTACCGTTTTCGTTCTTTCGATATCTATGCCAAGTCCTTGCATCAGCCCAAGAGCTTGTTCGTTGTACTCGTCCATGATTTTTTCTCCTTCAAAATTTGCCTCGTCGTTGTAGGCTAAGATGGTTTTTACTGCAGGGTCTGCCTGCATCCATTTGTGTTTCTTTATCTGCTCAATAGTGTACCTTTGGTTTGGATCTTTGACGAGCATATGTCGAATCAAGTGTTCGCATTCTGTGGAGAGAACAAGTGACCCTTAAGATATGATAAAAGCTTTCCGTTATTCCATAGTTCCATAAAATAACACATTTATGTCGTTCAAATGAAATCAAATGCCGCACATTTCTCCCAAACTCTCATGACTGTTTCCACAATTTAATGGAAGAACTGTTAAGATATGCGCTCAGACTGTATTTTGAGTAACCTAATCGTTTCAGTGTTAAGAAATTTCGCTGGTGGAGTGGGCACTAGCGATGCGCCAAAATTATCCGCCGAAAACCGTGGGCTCAGTTAGAACTTGAAATAAGTCAATCGTCTCCAGGGCCTTCTCCGCTATCAAAATGGCGGGGCGCAGAAACGTCAAAATGGCGTCAGAGGAAGGTCAGGGGAGATAATCTTAGAAGCTTTTAGTCAGTTAAAATCACTTAACATTGTGCTTTTTTGAAGCTTAAAACGTTCGTTACTCAAATAAGCTTTATAAATATTAATAAGCAAAAACTTGCTTATTTATTCACAGAGTTGTTTGTACCTGTTGACATGAAGAAAGGAATCCTGAAGCGGCCCTCCAATACTCTGTCTCTAAGAGCTGGAAGAGTACGTCCATCAAAAGGTAAGGCTCGGCAAATAAGTACGTACAGAACAACACCCAAACTCTAAAAAGAAAAAAGATAAAATTCTTTATTAAATTTCACAAAGGAAGACTTAGGGCGCGTTTTTTTTGGGACATTCTGGTCATTCTGAAATCAGAATACATGTAAGACTTACATGTACGCTAACAAAACTATGTTGTTAACATTCTCACAAGCCAAATTTTTTCCAGGTACATATAGTAAAAGAAGTGACTTCTTTTCATATTTTACGAGAGGAAAAGGTGCAATAATAACCGGTAGAGGTATTCTGTTTTTGGAATGGCCAGAATATGCGCCCTTAATATTAAAAAATGATAAACCTTAAGCATATTTTGATCCTTACAAAACCACTCAATAAATTTGTTAATTAAACAGGTAATGAGAAAACAATGAAATCATCATTCACAGAGTATTGTTTTGACAATGCAGAAATACATTTTAATAAGAAGATTCGTTTAATAACTTTTACTTCAAAAGGAAAGAGAATGTACAGTGTACTTTTCCTAGGTCGGCCTTGTCTATCACTTCAAACCAACATGCATTTTAAGGAGGCTCGAAAGGGTTTCTTACAGCTTATGTACATGTCAGAACAATACACATTCAAATTTTATGGCTTTAGTCTCTGAAACAAATTGTAGATAAGCTTATGACATGGTTGTTAAAGTTTCCTTCAAGACCATTTATGATGTCATATCTGTTGTCATGGTAACTATAACCCTCCAAAGAGATACCCCTTAAAAGTCAGTTTTTTAAATCTATCTTTAAAACTAACTCGGTGACCTATGTTTTTTATAAGTGTTTTTAAAAGTTTGCAATATTCCTCACCTTCTGTGTAAATTTGAAAAAAATCTGTATTGTGGAAATCGAGATAAATCGAAAAAAGCCTTTTAAAGATTTAAAAAAATTCCACTGTTCAGTTTTTTTCCAAAATGTCTCAAATGTTAGATAAAGTTGAATGCTACTTGCATGAAAATTTTCAACATAGGTCACCGAGCAAAGTTTTGAGATAAAGAGGAATATTTTATGCACGATTTATTTCCGGTTCGCGCGATTTTACGCAGTATTTTTATTTCCGGTGAGCTGCGCGCGCTACTTTTTGATAGGAAAATCAGCTGACGTATGCGTCAAAGCATGACGAGTGCACGTCGCGCGCACGCAGCTGAAAACCCTTTCGAGCCTCCTTAAATTATTATTCACCTCCTTTTTAAAACTCACCCAAATGTCTAACTGTGGACCATGATAAAGTTTTCCTTCAAAAACCTCTGGAGCAGCATAAGGAGGGCTGCCACACCAGGTGTTTAGAGGGCTACCCGGAGTGTAGTAGTTACCGAAACCGAAGTCTGAAAGAGAGAAATGATCAACTATTATAAAATGCTCAAGGAAATGCGCACGTTATGATTGATTAAACCAAGTTCATTATAACTCGATAAAGCACGCGCGTGACGTAAGGTTCATTATAACTGTTTTTATTTTATAAAAGAAATAAAAAAACTTGTTCCTCGTGCATTATTGAGTTATATATGTTGTAGTTAATTTTTTATTTCAGGTAATTTTTGTTTTTCCTTTGTTTCAAATTCATTAGCATATATTACCATGCCCCAAAACAATAGAAAAATAAAAATTACCTGAGATAAAAAATTAACTACAATATATACTCTGCACTTCTCTCGTGTTCTTAAATATTCCCGTGTGCTTATATAACTCAATAATGCACTGAGCGATTTTTTATTTCTTTATTAAAGATAACTCCAAATATAATTTGTACTAGTATTGTTACCATTACACTTTTGTGTCGACTGATCATTTACATTTTAAGTTTTTAAGTTACTGCCCTACATGTGTATATCTCGTCTGAAATGTTTCCATTATAACCAATCAAGTCAGGTAAACAAGCTTTGGTGACTAATTCAGGTGTGCAAATTCACATTTGCATGTTCAAAACAACATACATGTATTCTAATTAACTCATTCAAGTGGTTTTATCTTATTATTTTAAAATCTGACTTTTGGCAATAATAATCTGAATTTTGGCACTTTTACAGCCCTAACACCTCTTACCTGCAATTTTGATGTTTAAACTTTGGTCTAAAAGAAGATTCTCAGCCTGATAAGAAATACAACAAAACAATATTGCAAATTTGCATATCTGTTCATCATGTATCAAATGAAACACCTGGGTCAACCAGCTGACAGGGTTCCAGTCAACATTTGACAAGTATTAATTTCTGCTGTTGGGCCACACTAATTTTATATTAAATCATGTGGTAAGGTAATTTATTACATATTAAACTTCAATGAAATACAAGGATTTCTCTCACAGCGGAGAAAATCATATCTTGACACAAATGAAGATATCAATTTTATCTTCACTGTAAAGAGTGCAGATATGCTGCCATGTTTGTGCCCTTTTTAAATGTCAAATGAGCAAACAGGTATTGGTCTCAGTACAATCGAAACCTCTTTGGATCTCCCTTGGAAATATTCCGACATCTTCGGCAATCTTTGGAAGATAATCATACAACCTTTGGACAGTAATCAGAGAATTTTCGAAAAAATCTTCAGAAAAATGGCTTATAACTTTGTAATTAGTGTGATGTTTTATAAACAAATCAACACACATCTGCTTGGAGATATGAAATTTGTCTTCTCTTGTTCCACTCAATATCTCACTTGGTCTCTGCACTCAGTTGTTACCAAGTCAAACACTCAAAGATAAATTTCATATCTCTGTGCACCCATCTATTATCTTGCATTACAGTGTATTGCATACCTTTAAGTCACGATGAACCACGTGTCTTGCATGACAGTACTCCACAGCACTCAAAATCTGTGCAAACTTTTTACGTGCTTCTTTTTCAGGCAATGCGCCATGAGATAAATAGTCTGAAAAATTAAGTACCGGTAAATATAAGTCAAATGTTTGCTACAGTGTTAAAATTGATATTTTTCTACAATGAGTACTAAAAACAGCACCAATATTTAAATAAGCGTGCAGCACTGCTTGCCTAGTGGCTAGTCACATGTCAAATTTTACTAGCCTATGCAAAATCCCAACAATTTCATGCAAACTATCACACAAAATTGCAAAAGACCAGTCGTAAGTTTGCTTCATGCAAAAAATATTATATAATTAGTAGTCAGCAACTGCATTGAAGATGACGAGCAGCTCAAAGCTTGGAAATGACTAAAGGAAAACAACAATGGGAGGAGGGTATCTTGAGTTTCTGACAGTCTTTTTCTCCTTGTGTAGCAGGCATTCTCAAAGCTTAATAACAGCTCTGTTATCCATTACTACAGTATGACATGCACATCTAGGAAATGTTGTAACAGGATGTAAGAATAGCAAGTGAGGTGTATACAAGAAATTGTTTCCTAAATGACTTCCTTTGTGGCCAATACAAAATGAAAATCAGGCTCGATATTGCAGATATCAGCTCCAGCAGATAAAAATATAGCAAGATTTCTATAAAAAGCATTTGGCAAAATTTTAGTTCTAAAGTGACTAAAATAAGAAACATCCTGCTGTAAGGACACACCCATAGGATTGGTAAAGAGATGTTATTAAGAGTCAAATGTTAAGGAAAATACATGTACCACAAAAAACTGAAATCAATGTGTTGGTAACTGGCATTGTTATGAAATCCATGTAACTCTATCAAGAGGTTTGTATACAGTAAGTATTTTATCACCAAAATTCTGTTTACATGTAGGTGCCATTCTTAAAGTGAGGTGCAGGATTGCAGAAAATTAATTCAGTTGTTTTTAGAACGAAGCATGATGCAATGGGATGTATTGTTATTCGATGAGATAGAAATATGATTTCCATCTCATTAAACTAGTTTTCTGCAATCCTGCACCTTAGTGCATTCTTGGAATCAAATAGAATTCAATCGTACATATTTACATATTTCACATGCAAATAACTTTTGAAGGAAACATTTACACATCATTGGCAAAATGAAGTGTCTGTTTGATGCTTTAGTTTGTGTCATTATTGTAAAAAATACCAATCAAGCGAAAAATTGTTCTTCGAAATAAAAAAGTTAAAGTTACTGGTAACATATAGCTAAACATGTTGACAATACTAAAATACCAAGAGTATGTTTCTGACAACAAGCCAACCCTGTCGTTTCCTTTTGTGCTTATTAAATTCTGTTTTTAGTTTTTAAAATATGTAAAATTGTGATCGCGGTTTGAGACGTGCGAAGGAAAAACAAAACAACAGAAAACAATTCATTCAATTAAGTCACTTCAAAGATAAACACTCGTGTCACAAGATAATTTGAAATTATGTTCCTGGCTAAAAGAAATTCATGTACGGTAATTAGCTAGGATTTCAATAAATATGGAGCACTGTTTTCTAAATATCCCACAAAACCGAAAAATTGCAAAGGAATTTCCAAGAATATAAATTAAGATAATGTGTAAATCGATTTTGACGCCGGCTTTCGTCAGTTTGTCGAAATGAGGTTGTACAATGTAGCTTTGACGTACAGTTTTTGTATTCATAGTACGATTCAAAACAAAATAAAACAAAAGACCAAAGTTTTGAGGTTAGGAAGGAATTTTTCGCTGAATGACCCCTTGTCTCGTTATTTTCTTCGCTTGCTTTATGACTTGCTATTTTATATTTATTATTTTCGGTTCATCGCTCCTGCTCGGGGCGACATCTTGGCAAAACGAGAAATATTTCGCTTCATGGTGGTCGCTGGTACAGGACATAACACGTTACACAAAAATCCAGCATTTGAACATTTTGCCAAAATTATACCGGTAAATTAAAACGTGATATTTCATAGTGTACTACCTCAAGTTTGTGCGTCACGCATGCCAAAACCAAGCGTCGAAAAACCGCACGATAGTAAAATGTATTTTCGCGGAAAACTTTTGACAAAATTTCACTTTAATTCTGAAGTAAAACCAACATAATTGTGCCACATTGGAATCTCTGAATAATATACTTTACACGAATGAGTTTTTGCTGCTAAGGAACAAGAAATAATATAATGGCTGACTAAAATCACGCTTGACGAGAAATTACAAATCAGTAGTTCCACAATCAAAAGAGGGTCTTTATAAAAACACAAATTTAGGAGCATACTTACTGAACATTTCACCGTTGCTTGCGTACTCAGTCACAAGATACAGCATACTTTTTGTCTCCATGACCTTCCGAGGAGGGAAAGAACAATAAAAAGTTTAATTTTGCAACTTAACTTGACTGCTGAATGTAATAGAGAGGTGAGCGAAGCTAAGTGACAGACAGATGAGGCCTTGAATGCACGAACGAATTTCACCCGTGCATTCATGCGCTTCGAACGAAACATACTAGGATGCATCGATTTCTGCAGTGAGTAGGCTTACCTGATATAACTTAACGATATGTGGATGGTTTAACAACTTCATAATCTGAATTTCGCGGTAGACTTTCTTGAGGTTCGTCTCATCTAACTGAGTTTTGTCGATGATCTTAATGGCGACCTGTGCAAGCGGAGAGAAAAGTCACAATTTTAGTACATTCGCCCTCGTCGAATACAGTTTGTACGCGTTACCACGCGAGCAGGGAGAATTGAACAGTACAAGCGGTGAATTTTGATCGATACTTTTGGTGGTAGAAAGAAGCAACTCGACTCACCTGACTCTTTGTGACGCGATGTCTTGCCAGCTTCACTACCGCGAAGTTCCCTTTACCAATCGTCTTCTCGATGTCGTAAAACCCAACTTTTATCGCCCTCTTGGTTCGTTCCGTCGCCATTTTGGGCCCTGCATCCGAACCGAGGCGCCTATGGAGGCGAAAAACAATGCGGTTGAGCAAGAAATTCTACAATAAAATGCGTTATTCATTTGACAAAGACATTTTCGCCTCCAGTCTAGGTAAAATGCATGCTTTTCATATGCAAGACGTAGCCAATGACGTCATCGGACGTAATTGATGCCACGAACGCGTAAGGTTGCCACGGTTACAGGATGGGTCAGCGCGCGAGAAGAAAGGATGACGTAAACAGTTATTATACTCGAACAAAAAGACCTTTCGAGTTTTGATCTCCCTCCTTTGACAGGAAAACTTACCGCACAATTCACTCTAATTGCAAACTTAATAAACATGTTCTTGCTATTTTTCTTTGAATATACGAACACACAAGGCCAAAAAAATTATTTTATTGGAGCGGAAATGTCTAAGGACTCTGGTCTGCGAACGGCTGGCATTGCTATCTGACAGATTTAACCCAAAATAGTGGACTCCCCAAAAAATACCCCCAATCATGTTTGGTCCTTTTAATCCTGTTTGCTGAAATATTGTTAAACATTGCAGCTGTGGGGATACAATATTAGGAAATACGACTAATTTTGTCTTGCTTTTGGTCGCGGAGGCAAGAAAAAAGAATGGAAAAAGCGAATGTATAACCCGGGATTGTCGAAGGCTAAAAATGTCTGCTCGTCGAAACAAGGAAAATTTAAAACAACGTTGAATATGCTTTATTGAAAAAAGGCTAGAAAGAGATAAGTTTGCATCAATGAAAGGCAGGTGAATCTATCAAATTACGGTCACTGAATAACCGAAAAAATAAAATGACCTGAAAAACACATAAATTTCGTGTACAGGAAAAAGCTGCGGGAAGTGAAAATATGATAAACAGGAAAAGATGGGCATGTTGATAAAAAATATGCTCGGCAAACAGCATGCACTCATGGCCACTGAAGTCTTCTTGAATTATGTACTAGGATCTTTCTGATTTAATTGCGCTACTGCTAGCTGCGAGATAAAGCTGCAGTATGCAGGTATAGGTAGGTAGCTGAACCAATATATAGATGACATTAAGAGGTTTTCCGCGAACTCTACTGACAGCAAATGATTCTTTAGCGAAGCCAAATTGATTCGCAATGTCTTAACGAAAAGAAAAATAATTCGATTGAGAAAACGGAATACCAGGCAGAATAATCGCTCTTTTGTACATACCCCTGACAAGCTGAGCTCGGTGCGCGAAAATGGCAATACAGTAGAGAAACCACTGCGCGCACGAGCTCAATCTGACCATTAAAGATAACAGATAACAGATAAACACTCGTTTTACAACGATCTTGAAGCTCACCCGGGAATGTCCTGTAGCCCAATCTTGCAAATTTTAGGTTAACGATGCAAATTACAAATTGAAGTCTCTTCTACACATAAACGATTGCCCGTTTGTTCATCGCGCGCCGCTCTCGCTTAAATGTTAAACCAACAAGTCCTGATCGCATCCAATTGACACGATGACGTCACAACGAACGTTCTGGCGTTATGTAGAAAGAACCGGTCGAATCTTGCTGCAAAATAGGCACGTTAAGAAAAAAATATTCAAGAGCTACGGTCATAAAAAAAAATATATTTTCAAGCGCTTTATAATTTTTCTTGTTTTGTTTATCTCTTTCTACAATTTTGATTGGGAAATATATCAATTTTTGTGGTCGTCGAATGCACCGAGCGACGATTACACGATTTCTGCATATCATTATGTAAATTAAAATTCAGGCCTTATTTCTCAAAATTGTATTTCGTAAATCATTTGAATTTTGCTAATTTTGATTCCATGTGTTTCCCTTTGGCTTATTGTCACCTCTTTTTCTTCTATTATTTTGACTGTGTATTGAAAATGTATTAACTTTCTTGTCCTTAATTCATTTCCAAGGCTGATTAACAAGCAATTTCTCAGAACAAATGTCAATGTTGTCAGGCAGACAGGTGAAAGAACAAAGGAAAATCGTCATTTTGGGCCATTTATACCTTTTTTTGAAAATAAGACGCGACTTTGTCAGATATAAGGACAATCGATCTATTTTTCTTCGCACGAGAAAAGCTTGCATAAATCACAATATTGTAAAAAAAAAAAACCTTTAATTCAACAAACGACATAAAAATAAATTTAAGGCAGACGTAAGAAGAAGTAAATTAATATTTCGACGCGAATTTTCGACTGAAACGGCTAAAACACAACAACAAAAGAGGCTCGCCGCTGATAAACAGTTCCAGCCACGTACATTACATCATAACATCAGCAATCAAGGTTTCAATGTAGTAGAATTAAAACAGCCAAGTTCTAAATTATTGTTGAAGAAAGGAAAGCCCTCAATATATATTTTTTGATATTTTTAGCAACTGATTTACCTCAAAATCGCGAACTTTCTAAAGCTGTCTCTTCTCCAAGCTTTCTCTGCGCGAAGGATGAGAAACATTTGGTAAGTTGTTCCCATTTCATCAGACGGATCCGTCTAACTTCCTAACTTTCAACAAATACACTGATTTCCTCATCCAGGGCATGACTCTAGCTACTTAACGAGTTATAATTATCCTAATGCCCGCTATTTTTAGTGGTCAATTTGTAGTGAAAGGTCAGCAAGTGTTTCACGGATGACCTGCGCAAATAATCTCTAATTGGGCGCAGCACGCGAAACGCCTCACTGGTACAAAACCTCCCACACTCTTCTGCTGTAAAAACTACGCAATGACAAAAAATTACGTCCACAGCGAGTTTTACAATGTCCGCAAGGAAAAGCAGCTAATTCTATCGCCATATAGTTTAGTTAGTACCAGTCAGTGACACGCGGTACTCTACCCAGGAAGTGCTACAGAAAGGTACAGGAAAGAACAGCTCAATTGTTGTCACACTTGCAGATTTCATTCCGCAGATCCACATACGTTAGAACCATCTTGTATAATAAATACTACCATCTGGAAAGTAATTCTCCTCTCGGGCTTGTTCGTAGACTTTTAACATAGAAGTTAGGATACGTGACTCATCAGGTTGATGCTTGATTCTGTTCACGTCGGCGGCCGGAGGCGTAGAAGCGTAGTGAATAAATCAGTGTCGTCACGCGATTTGAGTGACCGATTGTTCACTCGTCAAGTTTGAAGTTTTATTGACAATAATTACTTTGAAATGGCGGCGTTTACTCCTTTGATTCAGTGGCGAATGTGTGTAGCACAGTTTTTAGTCAACAATTTACGTGACTAGTCAGTGTACGTGGTTTGAATAACTTTGTTAAAACGATGGTGCAATTTTAAAGCTAAAATATATCTCGGATTTCATTTTGTAAAATATTGTAAAACAAAGGGTACCATGCAGGAGTGCTGCCGAAAAGATTTCATTTGAATGGTCACACCATAGGATTTCGTCGACTGACTAAAAAGTTAGAACTACACTACATGTCTCCATAACTGACTCTGGGAGTGAAAGGGTTTACCGAAATGATACTCTTTATCAGCAGAAAACCGGGTAATTAACGGACGATATAAATACAGATTGTGAGATTTGAGCATGGGTTATTTGAACAGCCGAAACTGAGAAATAACGTGGATTGTCAAAATCAGTTACAATAAAAACTGAACTGCTTGTTCGGATTTTAAGTATTTAGTATTTAAAGTGTAGTTATAAACATGTAATGAAAGGCACAAAGGTCTTCCGCATGTAGTGACGTGTAGTTGCCAGAACAAATGCTTACCCGGTTTCTTTTAGTGGTCTTCAGGCATCGCAACAACACTCAGAATAAATAATGTGGGTCTTCTCCAACGTTAGTTCATAACAAAAATACGGAAGTTATCTTTTCAAACCGGCACGTTCATGTCAAACGAGATATTTCAGGGGCTTACCCATGGGCGGGTGCAATCATTTCCTCTTAAATCGTTTAGAAGTTCGCGCCCCAGTTGAAGCCGGCGAGAATCTGCATTGTATCGACAGGAAAACGAAAACATGGCGAGTTAATAGGAGGGGAAGTGAAGCGGGAAACCGCGTGAGTGCGACAAAACCACCTCCTTGACTCTTTGACATCAAGTTCCGCATGGAATAAAAATATGAATTTTTGAGTTGACATTCATTTTTGGGTGAAAATGGCAAAGTGGAACAGTAGCATAAGAAGGTATTGTTCTAAAGCTTTCGGTTGAGTGGTGACGGTCTATAGGATTTCATCTGCAGACTTAAAAGTAAGAACTAGCACAAAAAACCGATGACATTTCAAGTTTGACTCCCGGGTTTGACTGTTACTTGATTATTCTTATCCGGTTTGTGTTGCCCTGTTCTTGAAGAGCTTATTGTCGTCATTTTGAAGTGTTTAGACTAAAACTGACACCCTGTAACAAAATAGGTGGCCGATTTACTAAGTTTAGCATTCGGCTCAAATACTGATTTTGTTCCCCTCCATACTGCATGAACGCCCCTAGCGAGTCTGGAAGGCGGCAAAAAAAATTTCAGATATCAAATTGCGACAGAAACCCTGAATAAAAACATATATTTAATAATAACTCCTTGTTGTTTTCTATCTGGCGAACTGGCGCTTCATTTGACCACAGCTACGTTGTTTCCCCTTTTGTGTCAAGGAATAGAAAGTTTCGTTTTTACTATCAGTTTATATGTCGAGCACAACAGGAAAACGCCGCTCAGAATGCCTTTTATCGCACTCAGTTTAATTTTCATCCACCACACAAAAAAGCTAGAATCAAATTTTTTACCGCACAATGAAAGTATATACTCAAATGCTTAGTCACGCCCGCAATGCACGACAGAAGGTTTGCCTCTGAGCCGGAAGGTATCAAGAGTTTGATTTACAAAACAAATATTGAAACCTTACTCAGTTGAACCCTCCGAATGATCTTGCCCACAACAATTCTTCAAAGCAACATATTTTCGACAAAAAAGTCTATATTGATTGAAATTATACCCTCGTTCAACCCTTCCTGGCGCCAACAAGATTTAGGAAGTACTCAAATGAGGTAAATCATATATTTTACCATGTAAACAAACTTAGTCACCGCTGCCGGTAACCCTTGCTGGTCACGCACGTGCACTCACGACGTCACGAACCAACCGAGGGATGGCGAAGATATTGCTTAAGCTTTTCGAACTTTCCCGAACAGATACCGACACGCACGGAGAGTTTTTCTCGTGTTGTTGGACTTGAATTAATAGCTGCTTAACTTCGGATTGTCAAATTCATCTTTGCAATGTTACTTTCGCTCAGTATAATCAAAGTTTACATACCGTATTATATTTTAAAGATGACATGCATTGCTTATCGCGAATTTTAAGACTGTATCGTTCCGAATCTAACAGTTGCCTCTTGCTCCTCCGAAGCACGGTTGTTCAAGACAGTGTTGTTGTTATTATTATTATTACTAATTATTATTCATTACGAAGGAATAATGCAATTTGCTGAAACGGCCTCACTTCCTTGACGAAATTTAAAATGCCTCATTCGTATGCTATAAAGTACTTAAATATATTTGACAGTCGAAAGGGAAATATGACAGGAAGACGAATTCTGGAGGAATAATTTGTTCCTTGTACAGTTTTTAGTTCCTCCTAAAATATGAGAAAGAGCAGGTGTTTCTTGAAAACGAAAACATCTTACTTTTTTGTCGAATCGCCGTGTAGGAACAGTATAATTTTGCTTAATACGTGGCAACCTCAGCATTGCAAAAACTGTATCTTGCCGAAGCAAACAGCCAAAGATAATATAATCGGCTGCATACCTTTTTTTGCTTGCAAGGTGATGATCGTGAATGAAATAGAAGACACCAATTTCTTCCCTTTTGCAGTTATAACTTCCTGAAGAATTACTTACAATGGAGTGATGTAAATGCTGTAAATGGCTAATTCGAAAGATGGCTTTGCTGTCTCCCCTGTCTCTGATTCCGGCATGGAATCGCTTGCCGCCGTAGAAAAAAAAACATGATGTTTGTGCAAAACTCTGAGCTATGTCATCTACTTCAGTTGTTCAACATAGAACTCTCAAATTGGAATTAAATTTATCCTTTCACGTCTCTGAGAGACAAACCGTCGGTTATGTAACCGTAGTTATTCTAACTATGAAGTTTGTATCTGATGCAGAAAATTATACAATTTAACCCGTCAACCATGCAAATAAAAACTACCCACTGAGCAGTGCACAACTCGCTGTGAAGAAAACAACTTCTGTAAAAATTCGTACTTTGGCAGTCTAAAGAGGAAGAGCATTAAAACTAAAATACTCTTTCTAGAAAAATTGAAAGGTTTCGAGGTGGTCATCAATTCTCTAAGCCTCTTAAATTCTTATTTTCTGGGCTATGGTAACGGTGTCATTTCTTAGTAATCGGCTAAAACATTTATCTCACATTTCATGGCACAATATGAGCAACACTTACTGTGATCATGGGCGCAGTTTTACTAGGAAAAGAAAGAGACTTTTCACAGTTAAGATGGCAGTTACTGAAGAGAGTTGAACCCTTTTACTGTAACAGCCACTGAATCTTCGCTCATGAGATTATAAAGTAAAATGGTTCGAATTTTTGAGTCTGTGGTTAAAATGTTGAAGTGTGGCCATTTAAATCAAACGTTATTGAGCAGTGCCTTCCTCTTTTGTACAAGGTGGAGTCAAGGTGGTTCTAAAGGCCCGTTCACACATGCGAATTTTGGTGCGATTTTTGTCGCGCTCTCCAATGCAACTTTTGTCGCAAGTGTAAACTAGCGGCGATTTCTGTGCGATTCGGGTGCGATATTTGCTGCGATTTGCTGTGATTTCCCAAAAATCGCCGCCAAGTTACATCGGATTTCGAGCATGTTCGAAACCTCTGTGGCTTCGCGCGACAAATCGCGCCCGGCAAATCGCACTGAAATCCGGCCGCCAGTTTACACACGCGATTTGAAGATGCAACTTGCGCGCAACAAAAAATGCATCAAAAAGTGCGACAAAAATTGCACAAAAAATCGCCTGTGTAATAAACGGGCCTTAACTTTTGTGTCTGTGGATGAAATCCTCAAGGGTCGATAAGTGTGACCATGTATAAATGAAAGCTACTGAGCAGTACTTTCCTGTGGTACTGTTTATTATGATTTATAAAATGCTCAAGGAAATGCGCGCGCTGATTGGTCAAACCGAGTTCATTATAACTCGATAAAGCACGCGCGTGGCGTAAGATTCATTAAAATCGTTTTCATTTTATAAAAGAAATAAAAAAAACTTGTTCCTCGTGCATTGTTGAGTTATATAAGCACTTGGGAATTTTTAAGAACACTCGAGAAGTGCGAAAAGCACTCGCCTTCGGCTCGTGCTTTTCTGTACTTCTCGCGTGTTCTTAAAAATCCCCGCGTGCTTATATAACTCAATAATGCACTCGGCGCGTTTTTTATTTCTTTAGTACAAGGTGGTTCTAACTTTTGAGTCTGTGGATAAAATCCTAAAGTGTAACCATTCAAATGAAAGCTACTGAGCAGTACTTTCCTGTGGTACTGTTTATTATACTGTACAAGGTGATCCTATGAAATCATAAAGTGAGACTGAGTTCACTTAATGAAGTACTTTCCTGCGGTACTGTTTATCAGTATCCTGATGCTGTACAAGGACAAGGTGGCTCAAACGTGGAAAGTGAAAGCTTCAGACAAATAATTTTTTGTGCTTCCGTTCGATTTTGCCATTTTCCCCAATGATGAACGTAAAAAATGAACATTTTCATCATGCGGAACTTCATGTCAAAGTGTCGCGAGGGTGTACAAGGTGTTTCTATCTTTTGAGTCTGCGGGATGAAATCTAATGCGCGACAGTTCAAATGAAAGCTTTTTAGCAGTACTATCATTTAGCACTGATTGTTTCTCGGTATCATGATTCTGCAAAATAACATTTAGTCAGTATTCTTTCCTGTTCCGATTTGGTGCTCTTTTTGGATTATCAGGGTCATTGAGAAGTTTTAGATGAGCTTTGTTTGTAAGTATTCTGCTTCCATCATTTCTCGGTTGTCTACCAAAATCCCGCCCGGTTCTCCGCTGTCTATTATTCCAGAGTTTTTTTCAGCTGCTAGTTCTGGACCTCTGATAAGTGTTTTTTTTTACGAATGGTAACGTACAAAAATTCAGCGATATATCATGTTTTTATCACGTCTATCGCTAACAGATTTTATGATATCGATAAAGGCTTTCCTCAGCAACTTGTGAGTCTTGATGGTATATCTGAGCTGTCAACTAAACTTTCCACGAAATATAACGTGCAAAATTTCACTGATAATGAATGCCCGTAGTAATTTTACTCAATGTGACGTCTGAAGCTATCGGTCGTTTCTTTCATCGCTTTAGCGAGAATCGTCTGCAACACGTATCCATGTAAGCCGCTATTGACGTAGAGAGAAGTTTGCGTTCTCGATATTCATTGGCTATTGGTGAGCGTTCGCACGTTTCCCGGGTTATGGTGAAATATAGCTGTATTTTAATTGCGCTCTCTTATTTCAGTGGTTAAAGATTGCTGCTAAGTGCAGAGGCTGGCATAGAAACGTTCCTTTCTGTTTCAGTTTTTGTCTTCTTAACACTAAAGTGTTTTTAACTGTTTTTAAGTAAAGAAGAATAAAACAGGATTGAAGTATATTTTTAACTAAAGAAGAAAAATGAATATAAAAAAGGATTGAACAGTTGAGACTTTCTCTTTGACACTTACTGGCTGTCACGGCTTTCACTAGTCCACAAAAAAAGTTAAAACTGAATATTAAGATTCGTGCAAATATATTTTGCCCTTGCAGTCCGTACCACAGACTGCATGGATATAAAATTCGACGAAGCATATTATGCATTGATTACAACATGTAAATAGCTCTCGCATTTCAGGTCACTTACGTTTACAGACGGACTGAAATTTGAATAAAAAAAGTGCTGCAGGGTGACAAAAACATCAGTTCACAATATGGAAGTCTGCCGTTAGCTTTCCGATTTCCATCGTAAACGTTTAGGCGGTTTGCCAATCAGATCAAGAAACGCGGAAAGTGGGAGGCTCAGCAGAAAACGATTGAACTGTGCAATTATGGTCGGGTCACGAAAGATAATTTTCACTTCACTAAAAATGTAAATTTAGATGTGTATGTGAGCGAATGAAGCACTTGTCTAATAGCTAAAGGATACATCCCAACATTGCGAAATTCTCCTACACCTAACTTCTCTAACTTTCTCTCTAAGTGATCATCAGATAGTCATAAATATTGCTCTTTCAAAATATAAAGCTCTGTTGCAATATTGTCAACGTTGTGTTGTACGTGCAGATAATCAAAACATTCATTTTGTTTTATTTTTTATTGAGTGGACGCGAAATTGTCTGTGTATGCATATCATTAAATAGCAGCTTCATCCTTGTACTCGAATATTAAACACATCGGCGGTCTCAATAATGATGTCTGCGTTGTGGCTGATCCAAAACACACCAAAAATTTGGAGATATGAATACGGTAGTCTTTTCTACCGTGTCGTCATACCTTAGCGTTTGTGAAATAAAAAGTGTTGCGTTGTATCAAAAACCAAACCGATTACCAAGAAATTTCCTTCACAACTCGCCTTAAAGCAACCATTACTTTTTCTCGTTTGAAATGCAGGCATTTTATATTTTCCTTGATTTCAAGGCAACAAAACCTAACGTTGTCAAGTGCAGTTTTTGTTTTGAGATTTTTTGGTTATACTGCCGTCCACTCTCACTACAATAAGATACAGTTTGTTTTGGATTACAAAATATAATAAATGCGCGTGCCTGAATTGAATATAAAGCATGATTAACAAGAATTGTGAATATTTTGTACTCACAAGTAAGGTCCGATGTCCATGTACTCTTGAGCTGTTTCAGAAACAACCATGATTGCTGTGATTGCGAAATGAAAATTTAAAACCTCCGTCTTCGTGTAACATAGGAAAACAGTCTTTTCATCATCCGCGTACAATCCACGAAGGTCTACCTGTCTTACGTCATTCAAAACAAAAGCTGACGTCATGCGTTACTCGGGACGTCATGTCAAAATGATTCAAAAGGATCTATTTCCGCTGTGAAATTTCCGATGCTTTAAAAGATGCGCAGTAAAATTGTCATCGGCTAAAATACACTTAACAGATTAAAAGTGAGTTTTTCCAAGAATATTCAGGCATGAATAGTATTATTGCATGTTAGTCATGAGTAGTTCTTCTGTGTATCGCGCGCGTCATACTCAACTCACGTGATAGGTTAAGTCGATGTCCCATTGAAACCGACAAGATTTCCTTATCTTAAGATTTTTATTTATTTATGAAGTGACGAATTTAAATAAAATCCCTCTCGGTAATTATGACAGAAACAAATACTTAAATAAGCAACGTCACTATTTTTGCGTCTTAAGATTTCTGTAAATTTTGTCAAGAGCGATTCTGTAATTGAAAACTGAAAATAAAAGCAGAAATGAAAACAAAACCTGACTGGCACGATAGCATATATCTGATCAGAACAGAAGTCAATTTTCATAGGCTTCTGTCAGAGTATTAGTTCTCTTCACTGTTTATCAACATCTCCTTTTAGACGGTCAAAAATAGGTTTGGTGGGATGCGAGCTATGGCAATTTTTAAGCGTGGGATACGGGATAAATGTTCCTGGCGGGAGCGGGATATGCTCAATTTAGTAGGCGGGATGCGGGATAGTTTTGAAATCAATGGTGGAATACGGGATGAAAAACAGCAATATCCTTCCTCAGTGACTTTGGTATAATACCCGAACAGAGCAAGAATACGCGCTGAAAAGTGTAAAATGGAAGTGCTCTGAACCAGGTGCCTATGGGTTCGGTCCGGATCTCATTCGTACTCAAGGGCCGGGACTTTAGCCAGGCGGGAGATTGGGATGAAGCGATTTACTCAGAAGATGATGTAAGAAGTGAGTCATCAAACTGATGTTTGCGGCGATCATGCTACAATAATATTCCCTTCTTAACTCTGCATTTTTTCTCTTCCACTGTCTGCAAGGTTCATAGCAGAGGCTCTTATCTGAGATGGAGGGTGAATTGGGGTTGTCAGGGTTAGGGACGGAAAGGGTTAACTTTGGGTTTCTCAACTCAGTCAAAATATATCTCACGTTCTCCACTGAGACGTGTTTTAATTTCTCAGCTGTCAGTTAAAAAGCTCTTGTTTGTCAGCTGATAGTCAGGACGACATTTTAGCTATTTCCGCTAACCCAATACAGCTGTACACCCAGACAAAATGTATCATATAAAAATGATTGTGATGCGTTTTGAAAAACACCCTAAAAGTGGTACCAATGTACAAATTTTGACCCTTAAAGGTACGACGAGCACCCCCCGTCATTTTTTATATGGGATTTTCCCCGCCCCTTCGAGATTTGCTTCCGAAACATGTAACCTCGTTCCGAGGGAAGAGGCTTGGGAAAGAGATTGCGACGAAAACATGATCGACTACAATGGGAAATATTTGTTTCCGCAAAGGTTCCTTATCAACGGTTTCTAATTTTGTTAAATAGCTCCACGGGAGTCACTCCAAGACTTGCTAGACTACTAAATATAGTTGCAATTCAAAGTACTTAAGAAATTGCGGAATAATTCCATCCATAAGGATAAGGAGAATGACAATGACAATGAAAAAAGGCCCTAATCACCGGAAATAACTGTAACAAGGAAAATGCGGCTCTTCCATTCCGGGAAACGACAGACTCGTGAGTTGTTTGCAAATTTATGTCTGATTTTGTTTGTATCAGTTTCAGAACTTTTTCCATCGGTTTTATCCCTTTTCCACCTCCAAAATTGCTCCTCGTGCCAAGCGGAGGAACTCGCGCGCGTGATCCAACTTCCGTTTTGCTTTGTTTCGGGTCTTGCGCTCGTGATAAACACGTGGTTTCCGAAATAGGAAATTTTCAAAATGGCATCCGGTTTAATTTATAAAGAAGTGTAGGAAGAAAAAAGGCAGTTTCTTGTTGTTGTCGGATGTTGTGATCACCAAATGACGTGAAACAAAAGATTCAAAGGACAAATACCGTAGAGTTCCGAAAGAAGCGACCCCCGTTAGGTTACTTTTGAAATTAGCAGGTCTAAGGCCTTAAGGGGCCGCAACTTTCGGGTAGCCATTACTTTTGAAATTAAAAATAAACTGCAGAAAACCGCAAACGATAATCCTTGTTCCCCGAAACACGTGATGTGCATGTGGCGCGCGTGTTTCGGGTGACAAGTGAGTACATAGTACGGAACCTTATATTGTGAACGGGTCATTCTCTATTTTCGAATTGCCCATAATACACTTTGTTTGCCCCCCAAATTTTGCATAAACTATTGTTTTGAAATGCTCTTGGGAATATGCAGTCCTCCCAAGAGCATTTCGGACGGTAGAGTCTACCTTCTATAGCTCAGAAGGAGGTCGGACACTTATTGAGAATTATATAACGTAATGTCGACACTTAGAATTTTATTTTCAATAAATTTTTAAGTGTAAAAAAGAAAATCTATTAAATTCCCACTCAGGATTGAACCTGTGACCTCAACTAGGCTTAGACTTACATAGCCTACCGTACCACAGTGCCACCTACCTTCTCGGGTTGTTTAGGCCTAATTTTAACTATATAAACTGCTAACCCCAACCTCAACTGAAAGCCAACCAGTTACTCCGTTATATAAGTCTCAATAAGTCTATAAGTCTCTCCAACGCCGGCCCTGTAGAAGACTAGTTCTACTAGTCGAAATATTGGCCATTAAACCTGCCATTAATTTCATTGTACTAGCCTTGCATTTTAAACTGTTTCTCAATAAGGTGTCCGACCTCCTTCTGAGCTATGGAATCTAGACTCTTCCATTTCGGACAATAGTTTATGCAAAATTTGGGGGCAAACAAAGTGTATTATGGGCAATTCGAAAATAGAGAATTGTGCAGTCTATTTGCGCTGGCTTTCTTGCTGGCGACATTTAGATCGTTACACCGTGCTGATGGGTTGCAATAACAACGAAACAGCTGTCCGCGGTTACTATCCCACTTTATCAGTTTCTGTCGTGATGGTGTCTCGCAAATTTTACTTTTTTACGTGGTCAGATCAGCCTTGTTCTTTTGAAACTAGCCTAAGGGGCCGCAACTTTCGGGTAGCCGTTACTTTTGAAATTAGCAGGTCTAAGGCCCTAAGAGGCCGCAACTTTCGGGTAGCCGCTACTTTCGGGTAGCCGTTACTCAATTTTAAAATTAGCAGGTCTAAGGCACTAAGGGCCTGTTTACATGGAGGGAGGGTGACCCGGGTAGCAGGGTCACCCTCCTAGCCGGGCTACCCTGGGAGGGCCACAACTTTTCATACATTTCTTTACAAAGCACACTGAAGTGTTTACATGATAGACAGGGTCACCCGCCTACCCGGGTCACCCTGTCTGCTTGCCAGGGTAACCCTCCTAGGCGGGCTATCTTTTCTGCATGTAAACGGTCACTCCAGGGTCACCCTCCTAGGCGGGCTATTTCTTTTGACTTGAAATTACCCGTGAAAACAAGCAATAAAAACAGCAAATTAAACTCGCCGCTATAGCCTTTCTTCTTGCTGCCATGTTTGTTAGTTGCAATAAAAAAAGTCCGCCAAAACAATTTAAGAGCCCGCCAAAAAAAAAGATAGCTCGCCTATATGATAGCTCGCCCTAATAGCCCGCCCATGTAAAGGCGGGCTATGTGTTAGCCCGGCTGGGAGGGTGACCCTGGTACCCGGGTCACCCTCCCTCCATGTAAACAGGCCCTAAGGAGCCGCAACTTTCGGGTAGCCGCTACTTTCGGGTAGCCGTTACTTTCGGGTAGCCGCAACTTTCGTGTAGCCGTTACTTTCGGGCAGCTAAAAATACGTGAATAATTGAAGAAAATAATGTTGTTTTTTTTAATGTGGAATCTCCCTCCAAACGTCTGGAGAACTGGATAGTAGACTAGACAGCTAGCCTCTTTAACCTCTAGCTCTGGCAAGCGCCCACTCGTTCGTTTTTCAGCTGTTAATTCGATGTCACTACAGACGCAAATTGGATAATGTGCTGCAGTTCAACTCCAACATCAAAACTTTAATATGACACAATGGTTTGCGCTAATAAAAAAAAATTAATCTGTCGCCACTTCCTCCATTGCAGCAAGTAGCTGAATTACGGAGGAGAGGTGAGATCGGACATCAACATATAAGGCGCAAATTGTAGCCGCTTTAGTCTATGTATGATCTCACCCCACCCACCCAGACCAATGACGGCAAAGTCAGACGGCCATGACATCGGGAACTCCGTGCCCTACTCTTATCGAACAATGTCATGCGTTCTTTTACGTCCCCTTTAATAGGCCATTTCCGAGTTACGTTATGCCTCGTTGTCAAAGCGAGGCTAGGTGCACAACCTTTCATATGGAAATGAGTTTTATTTGCATTTGAATAAAAACTTTTTTCCCCTTGGCCTTGAAAGAAACTTTGTTTGCCTTAAAAGAAAATTTGTTGGCCTTGAAAGAAACTTTGGTGTTGGCCTTGAAAAAAACTTTGGTGTTGGCCTTGAAAGAAAGTTTGTTGGACTTGAAAGAAACTTTGTTGGCCTTGAAAGAAACTTTGTTGGCCTTGAAAGAAACTTTGTTGGCCTTGAAAGAAACTTTGTTGGCCTTGAAAGAAACTTTGTTGGTCTTGAAAGAAACTTTGTTGGTCTTGAAAGAAACTTTGTTGGCCTTGAAGCTGAATTTGTTTCTTGAATTTTGCACCAATCGGCTTTCCATAAACAACCAGGGTCTTTGAATAGCTGGTAAGATCATGTTGGCTGTGATTAACACCTTGTCTCAGTTCAGATGATCGCATCATTGGGCGGTGACATTAAGTCGTTGGCCTTGTCTCCTTCATCCTTCCTTGTCAATAGGCCATTTCCGAGTTACGTTATGCCTCGTTGTCAAAGCGCGGCTAGGTGCACAACCTTTCATATGGAAATGAGTTTTTATTTGCATTTGAATAAAAACTCATTTCCATATGAAAGGTTGTGCACCTAGCCTCGCTTTGACAACGAGGCATAACGTAACTCGGAAATGGCCTATTGACAAGGAAGGATGAAGGAGACAAGGCCAACGACTTAATGTCACCGCCCAATGATGCGATCATCTGAACTGAGACAAGGTGTTAATCACAGCCAACATGATCTTACCAGCTATTCAAAGACCCTGGTTGTTTATGGAAAGCCGATTGGTGCAAAATTCAAGAAACAAATTCAGCTTCAAGGCCAACAAAGTTTCTTTCAAGACCAACAAAGTTTCTTTCAAGACCAACAAAGTTTCTTTCAAGGCCAACAAAGTTTCTTTCAAGGCCAACAAAGTTTCTTTCAAGGCCAACAAAGTTTCTTTCAAGGCCAACAAAGTTTCTTTCAAGTCCAACAAACTTTCTTTCAAGGCCAACACCAAAGTTTTTTTCAAGGCCAACACCAAAGTTTCTTTCAAGGCCAACAAATTTTCTTTTAAGGTAAACAAAGTTTCTTTCAAGGCCAAGGGGAAAAAAGATTCAAACTCAATAAAATCAATTCCCGTTCAACAAAGGTTTTTTTTTTAAGATCAAGACTGATATCCATCCAAGCTCAACAAAAAGAAATTCACAAGCAAGCACCTTTTGGTAGTTTTCTACAAACTGCTATCACGCTCAAGACAGTCAAAATGATGATCAACAATCGAAATGCATTGTCAACAATCCCTCCAAATGCTGTCAACAAGAAATATCCCATAATGCAATGCGCTATTGTCGTCCGCGTGTGAAACAACATGGCGGAAGAAAGTAGTACGAAGATGTGCGCGCGAGGAACTAGTTAATTCAAGGGAACGGAACTCGACACAGACGTTAGTAAATAGAACAAGAGGCTACACTGGTAGCCTATACTCATGCGCTTGCATAAGAAAGTTTTACGGTTTATTTTAAATGGGTCACGCACCCCTTCCCTCTCAACGAATTTTGCGTGACACACTAAAGAACTCGCCGTGAATATTTAATTCATTGATTCTTGATCAAACCCACACTCGTCTATAAATATTTCCCAAACAGTGACTTCTCTCTGTTACATTTGAAAAGACTACTTTTAAAAGCAGAAATCAGTAAACGACTGGGCTATTTTTCAATTTTAGCAATTCTCAAAAACAGTAAGACTAAGGCCCGGTTCAGACGCCGAACTTTTCATGAGCCGAACTTAATTCGAATTTGGACCGACCCAAATTAACAAAAGTACGCCTGTTGATTCAGACGCCGAACTTAATTAGCCGAACTTAATTCAGTTTGAAGAGAAACAAATCGAAAGGTCAGCGATTTTCAGGCAAAGATGCCAGAACACGCACCAGTCGTTATAATAATTTATGCATTAGGTTCGGCTCATGAAAAGTTCGGCGTCTGAATCAAAGCCGTTCCAAAGCCGAAATTCCCGGCTGAGCCAGGCGGAAAGAACGGCTGAGCCGTTCCAAATTCAAATAGCCGTTCTTAACTGATTCAGACGCCGAACTTTTCATGTACTTAATTCAAAGTATTAGGTTCGGCTCATGAAAAGTTCGGCGTCTGAACCGGGCCTTAGGCCCGGTTCAGACGCCGAACTTTTCATGAGCCGAACCTAATGCATAAATTATTATAACGACTGGTGCGTGTTCTGGCATCTTTGCCTGAAAATCGCTGACCTTTCGATTTGTTTCTCTTCAAACTGAATTAAGTTCGGCTAATTAAGTTCGGCGTCTGAATCAACAGGCGTACTTTTGTTAATTTGGGTCGGTCCAAATTCGAATTAAGTTCGGCTCATGAAAAGTTCGGCGTCTGAACCGGGCCTTATATTACGTGACCGTCTGTTGACAACTGTACTCGCTTTGAATATTCAATTTATTGATTCCCGATGAAATACACTCGTCTTTTTATTTCCCAAACCATGACTTTTTTACGTTACATTTGAAAACACTACTTTTAGAAGCAATGAAATCAGTAAACGACCGGGCTATTTTTTTAATTTTAGCGAGGTGACGCGCGTGAAGTTAATTAGGCCTTGTTTTGTTTACATAATATCCAGATATTATTACGACTGAATTTGAGCACGTTTCGGCCTGACGTTTTATAAACATTTCTCCCAACCTAACGAGAACACAAACAAAAAGTCAATCACAAATTGATATCAACATAAATTCCCATCGACAAATCTAACTTCTTTTACGGTAAAGTACCTCGGCTTGACTCGGTTGCTTGAAAATTCTTTAAAACTCCGCTTCTTCGAAAGAAACAGCCCCGCATGAAGAACAAAATGAATGAAGTTTTCGTCGCTTAAAGCTCTCCTTTTTCTCCACTACAACGGCTTCTGAGTATTCTTTAAAGCCTTCTCTTTCCATTTTGAATATTTTAAAAGTGTGTTATTACTCCGATAAGACAAAACTATGGTTTTAAAAAACCAAGCACATTGCCGAGCGCGGCAGCCATTTCTGTATTGACTACTAATGTGGGCTTGATATTAACGAATGTTTCTGAATTTATCTTAAAATCTACCAAAAGGTGCTTGCTTGTGAATTTCTTTTTGTTGAGCTTGGATGGATATCAGTCCGTGATCTTAAAAAAAAAACCTTTGTTGAACGGGAATTGATTTTATTGAGTTTGAATCTTTTTTCCCCTTGGCCTTAAAAGAAACTTTGTTGGCCTTGAAAGAAACTTTGTTGGCCTTGAAAGAAACTTTGTTGGCCTTGAAAGAAACTTTGTTGGCCTTGAAAGAAATTTTATTGGCCTTGAAGCTGAATTTGTTTCTTGAATTTTGCACCAATCGGCTGTCCATAGTTGTTGGTCCGGCCGGGGTTTGAACCCACGACCTCCCGCTCAGCAGACCGGCGATCTATCAACTGAGCTAACCAGGCGGGGTTGTGCCTAAAGAATACCGTTCAGAAGGACGTCGGACACCTTATTAAGACTTATATAACGTAATTAATGGGGTTAGTTTCTAGAGAAACTGTGGTGCTGCGTCGGTGGGGGGATGAAACACGAGAATTTAGTTTTATCGACTGAGTCGATAAGGTAAATTGACCACCGTAAAAAGATTCAAATAGCTGACGTTTCGAGCGCTAGCCCTTCGTCGGAGCGAATCAAGGAATTGTGGGTAGTGTGTGGTTTTATATAGTAAGCGGTGGAGCTACGCTATTGGTGGAAATTTGGTGACGTGAAAAACAAATGTAGATTAGTTGAATGAAAAGCGTTCGTTGATTCCGTGGGGTTTGAGAGTGCCGATTTGAAAGATGATTTTTTGTTCTAGGTTTTTACGGCTTTCTGTGTTACCCTGGTGTAGAGAAACGCCGCAGATTGTCATGTGTTGTTTAGAATGGTTAGTAAGATTAAAATGGCGCGCGACTGGTTTGGATGCGTCTTTGTCATTTTTTTCAACGTCTCGGAGATGTTCACGAAAACGGTCGCCCAGTCTCCTCCCTGTTTCACCAATGTATATCTTTTTGCAAAAAGTACATGTAATGCAGTAGATAACATTTACGGAGGTGCATGTAAAACGATCAGTGATTTTAATAGATCGTTTGGGTCCTGTTATTTTGTCCGCGTTGTGAATGAAAGGACAAGTGTTACATCGTGTGCGTGTGCATTTGAAAGTTCCCGGTACATCGTCAGATTTCAGTGCGCTCGTAACTAGAAAGTTGCCTATGTTTTTGTCACGTTTGAATGAAATTAGTGGGGGTTGTGAAAAAATTCTGCCAGTTTCGGGGTCGTTTTGGAGTAATTTGAAATTTTTTAAAATGATGCTTTTGACTGTGTTGTTGTGTGGGTGGAAAGTGAGGGTGAATGGAATTCTCTCGTTCTCTTCCTTCTGTGGCGTTTGTAGTGCTGACTGTCTGTCGATCTGTTGTGCACGTTGTTGGCCCGTATTAACAACAGAGTCAGGGTACCCGCGTTTCTTGAAAAACTGGCACATTTCTTCTGATTTGTTGGAAAAATCAGAGTCATCACTACATAGACGTCGAAGTCTGAGAAATTGAGAATACGGAATGGCGTTTTTAACGTGCGATGGATGTGAGGATGAATGTAACAGATAACTGTGGGAATCTGTAGGTTTGTAGTGCACACTTGTGGATAAACTGTTACCGTTGATTGAAATATTAATGTCAAGAAAAGCGACTGAGGTTTCGGAAATTTCCCAGGTATATTTTAGAGCTGGATGAAAAGTATTGACAGAAGTTATGAATTGATTAAGTTCCTCTTTACTGGAAGAGGTAGCGCCAATGCAATCATCGATGTAGCGGCCGTAGAGTTCGGGTTTGGTTCCGTGGTACTGATTAAAAAATTTGTCTTCGATGTGGCCTACAAAAAGGTTAGCGTAGCTTGGTCCCATTTTGGTGCCCATGGCGACTCCATTTACTTGTTTGTAGTAGTTTTGGGAAAATGAAAAACAGTTAAGTGTCAAAACTAATTCGGCTAAGCGGAGCAGTGTTTCTGAGCTTGGGTTTTGAATGGAGCGCTGGTCGAAAAAATATTTTAGTGCTTGAAGTCCTTCGTCATTGGGGATGACGGTATATAAAGAGGTAATGTCCATAGTGAAAATTAATTTGTTTTCGCTGGCAAAACTGAAATAACGTAATGTCGACACTTAGAATTTTATTTTCAATAAATTTTTAAGTGTAAAAAAGAAAATCTAAAATCCCCCACTCAGGATTGAACCTGTGATCTCAGCTAGGCTTAGGCTTAGATAGCCTACCGTACCACTATACCACTGTACCACCTAGCTTCTCGGGTTGTTCAGGCCTAAATTTAACTATATAAACTGCTACCCATAACATCAACTGAAAGCTAACCAGTTACTCCGTTATATAAGTTTCAATAAGGTGTCCGACGTCCTTCTGAACGGTATTCTTTAGGCTTAACCACCAGGCGGCGGTTACTGCTGTTAAGCAACCTCGTTCCCAGGGTCTTCTCCTTCCCGTCCCCTGGAGCGACGGGAAGGAGAAGACCCTGGGAACGAGGTTGGCTGTTAAGTACCTTTGTCAGACACTAAATGCTTATAGAACACCAAATGGAAGATAGTACTGTAAGTGAATTTTCGAAAAGAGATTAAACTATAATCACAGTTTTAGCGAGTTTTCCGCCGAGTACAAGGCGCTAAACTTGAAAAAATTGGGCAATTTTATCAAGTTGCAATCCATTTCCATTTTGGCCATCTGTAGTCAAGACACTTGTTTTTACTCTTATAACACTAGAAGAGTTATTTTAAAAACTGGACCATTATTTGTGAGTTTGCACTGATATAAATATGCTCTTGTCTTTTTAAAAAGTAAAATTAAAAATGGTGACATACCCTTGCGGTCGGTGTGACCTCTCCTGCGCTTCCACTTTCCGTATTAAAGCAACGATCAATATGCCAAACCAAGGTCAAGAGGGCAATGATTATGCATGCCTGGGAAGCTTTATGTGGTTATTTTCAGGTTGCCACAAAAATATCGCTCTATTTTAAACTCTGCTTACGTCAATGTATAAACCACCTTCTAACGAGGCAAATACCGATCATTTAGCGGTCAACTCATTTTTTACCGCTCATGGAATTTCTATCGCATGACAAATGGCATAAGAATACAGTCGAATTAGACTCCAGGTGTGACCACCTCTCCTAAGCTACCCTTTTCACAAAATACCAGATTTCTTCTAATCAAATCACTTTTGTCGAAACCCCTCGTAAGCGACCACCTCTCCTAAGCGACCCTTTTTTCCCAAAATACCCAATTCCTTCTGATCAAATCACTATAGTTCAAACCTGTCGTAAGCGACCACCTCTCCTTTTATAAGCGACCGCGCGCGCGACCACTTTCAACACGACCGCTGACCCATTTTTAGCCCGCATCGCAGGCGCCGATTTATTTATAGGGTGTAACCCTCGCGCGCGTGTCCTCGAAATGTCGCCTCATCATTAAACTGGCGCCAGTAATGCTAGGCTCGATTTTCAGCCGTTTGAGGAAGTCCGGTTTTCAGATCCTCCTCCTGCGCGAAGGAACGCGGGCGCACAATCAAGTCTGCAATGCAGGCTAGCCCATTTTTTGGTATGTACTTGGTGTATCCCTTATTATTTTGTATTTAAACACTTAGTTTTTATTTCAGTAGAAATAAAAGATAAAACAGCAGTAGAATAGGGAATCGAACCCGGGCCATATGATCTGCTCCATGCACACTATCCACTACACCACCGAGGACTAGCTGCCGGAAACTGTAATTTTTAAGGGATATAAGATAATATACTACTAGCCCAGACCATATATAAGAACTAACCCTTTCGATACACTGGAAATACTGAAATCAGTGCTTAACTCTAAATACTAAAATCAGTGCTTCAACCCTAAATACTGTAATCCGACCCTAAATTACACTGCAGATCTAAATACATTACAATAAGGGATACATGAAGTACCATACATTATGATCAGGGATACACCAAGTACCTAGGCATTTTTTGATGTCACTCACACTCAAATTCAATCGCTGAAAGTCCACTAAAACGAAAATTTTGACCTTTGCATCAAAACTTCTGTATAATATGCTTTGCGCTGACAGGTCAGTTTGAACATTGAAATCACCACAGGTTCATATGCTTCAAAGTTAAGACCCCTTTGGTGACCTCTCGTAAGCGACCACGTTAGCTTTGTATTTAGGGTGGTAGCTTACGGGCCGGGACGGGCTTACGGGAGGCTGAACTGTTTATCTTCCTGTAAAAATGCGTCCTCAATCTGTTTCGCTGTTATTTCAATTTTGTTTATTTTCACGGCTTATCTGATATAGTATGAAGCCTGAATAGCGTGACATATTTAAAACCGTTATAAATCGGAAGCAAAACATCATTAAAAACTGAAACTTGTTGTGAAAGATTATAACACTGGTATTCACATACCGTGTTAGAAACAGCTTTGTAGGATGTACTTTAGATTTTTGAACAACTATGACGTCATGTGCAAACACTCTTTTTTTATTAGAAGAATTCTTATTTCATAGGAATAATTCTCGGACTAATTGATTCGATTTTTTATACGCTGCCAATTTTTATCTTTATTAACTTGTCTCAAATTTTCGGCTTACTGAAAACTTAGATGGGTTTATTTTCGGACAAAATGAAAAGCAACCCCGCTGAACTCCATTAAAAATGTACCATCTCACGGATTTTACTTATGGTCAAACGCAGACGTTTTTATATACGGATGAGTTTATCCCGGGGAGTTTATAATCTGAAGTGTCAGCCACTTCTCACCCTACCCCCCGTGGGTGCCGGCGAGAGAGCGTCACCGGATGGCATTATAACACTCAGAACTGTTCAGACGCTCTCTCGCCGTCACCCACAGGGGGTGGGGCCAGAAAGCGACTGACACTTTAGACTAATGAGTTGGTCAATTCCCTGTCAATCTCAATTAAAATATTTTCCAAAAAATCCTGGCTATGGAAATACATTTTCATTACCTGTTACGAAAGTATTCAATTATGTCTAAGTTTCTTGTTTAGGTATCAACTGTTAGCTTTAAACTAATTTTCCGCGTGTTCTGCCCTCTTCTTATTATTACTCTTAAAAAAATTGTCCAAAAATTGTTACAAGAAATTAAAACACAAAAATAATTCAGTTTGCTTTGTTCTGGCGTTTTGATTCGAACAGACTAATCAATGGTCGCCATTCCTGGTTTTTACCCCCATTTGGACCAAAATATGCGATTTCCCCGACCGTTTAAAGACCTTACTGTAAAAATGGTTACACTTTAGGATTCCATGTACAGACTCAAAAGTTAGAACCATCTTGTACAGCACAATAAACAGCACCACAGGAAAGCACTGCTCAGTAGCCATGTTTCACTTGAATCAGGTCACACTGTAAGATTTCATTCACAGACTCAAAAGTTAGAACCACCTTGTACAGCAAAAAAAACAGCACCACAGGAAAGTACTGCTCAATAGTTTTCATTCTGAAATGGTTACACTTTAGGATTTCGTCCACAGACTCAAAAGTTAGAGCCACCTTGTACAGCATAATTTTCAGCACCATAGAAAAGTACTGCTCAGTAGCTTTTATTTGAATGGTTACACTGTAAGATTATATCCACAGACTCGAAAATTAGAACCATCTTGTACAGCATAATAAACAGTACCACGGGGAAGTACTGCTCAGTAGCTTTTATTTGAATGGTTACACTGTAAGATTATATCCACAGATTCAAAAGTTAGAACCACCTTGTACAGCATAATAAACAGTACAACAGGAAAGCGCTGCTCAATAGCCATGTTTCACTTGAATTGTCACACTATAAGATTTCATCCACAGACTCAAAAGTTAAAACCACCTCGTATAGCATAATAAACAGCACCACAGGAAAGTACTGCTCAATACCTTTCATTTGAATGGTCACACTATATAGGATCTAGGATTTCATCCACAGACTCGAAAATTAGAACCACCTTGTACAGCATAATAAACAGTACCACAGGAAAGTACTGCTCAATAGCTTTCATTTGAATGGTCACACTTTACGATTCCATGTACAGACACAAAAGTTAGAACTGTACCACCTTGTACAGCATAATAAACAGCACCACAGAAACGTACTGCTCAGTAGATTTCATTTAATTGGTCATCGGGAGGTTCGTCCGCAAACTCAGTAGCAAAACTTCTTTTTATATTATAATAATAATAAATAACAAGTCTAACAAGGACCACTGGAATTTTAAGTACTGTCCATTAGCTTTGTTCATTCAATTTCATTCCCAGGCTCAAAAGTTTGAACCACTTGCAATGTGTACACAGTTTTACATGATTCACAAAGTTTTGCTGATTTATGCTGTGTTCAAATCAGCACCGAAACATGTTTATGTAAACATGTTTCAACAAAACACGTTTCCCGTTATTATGTTTGCAGTCTCGTTGTTCACATTAGTTGTTACTGTAATTTCGATTTAAACACGTTTCACACCTGGTTCTATAACTTATGCTGTTTTACGAATTCAAAGGAATTAGCTCTCATAAAATCTTTATAATTACACCAGATTACACACGAACAGAAATAAAATAGAGCTTTAGCTTGCTGTTGCATAATTTTGTGGTTAATCTCACTTGTCAAGCTAGGCTATTCGGGAAGGAGAGGCAAGGCAGTGTTTAACAAGGACAGGGCATTTGTGCTAAAACGTGTTTCGTCTGGCTTACATCGAAACTAAATCGTGCGGTAGTTCAGATCAATCATGCTCAGAAAAAATATGTCTCGATCATCGCGCAATGCGCAACCTGATGTAAACACTGTTCATAGTGAATCATCAGTGTTTTATTCGTGATCAGACTAAAACATGTTTCGCTCTAGTGTGAACACAGAATGATCAGATAGTCAAACCGCTTTCGTTCAGTTTGTCGCATGTGAAATCGCAGTACCGTTGAAGTGTATCATTCGATTGATACGCTCAGGGGGCCGTACCTGCCTTTAAGCCCATAAGCACAAGTTGATAAGTTCTGCTGGCTCTCATGTAGGGACGTGTCAGTTGAAATGAAGGCTATGATTCCTGAGTTTTACACAAAGAAACTACTTTCCAATTCGTTTACGATTGAGTCCTTGAGTCTTTAAGACTAAAAAAAGTTAAAATACTATACGCAAATAAATTGGCTAACAAGGTGAAATAGACTTTAGGTCCTTTTATGGGGAAGCATGTCTTTCCTTGTCACTAAAATTCTGTAAACTACGAACTAACAAAGAAAACGTGCCAAAGAATTGGTGAACAAAAAGCGTCGTGCATGTACTTGCGGCAACTCTACAATGGTAGTAAAACGAAAGCCGGAATATATACACACACAAGCAGCTCTTGTCTGCATGACTCGTTGGTCGATATTGAAGATATTTCCGGGGGTCAACAGATCTTTTCTTTTTTCGTTGAGTGATTCTACTTTTGATCACTTTTAATTATAGTTGGAAACAAAATTCAGGAGGGGAATACAAATGATATCACTCGTCCAGTTTTGCTTCAAGCAATACATGTAACGGGGGAGTTTTACTGACTTTTCAATAAAAACTGACCCTTTCCTATTAAAAATATTTTTAAAATTAATCCTTACATTGCCATATATCAGTGCACATTTTACATAAAAGTGCCGAATTTCAAACATCGCCACAAAAAAAAAAAAAAAAAAAAAAAACTGCTCAACAGCTTTCATTTGACAAAACGTTACAGTGACGTTGTACAATGTAATAAACTGTACCAACACAGAAACTCACTACTTCATCATTTGAGCCTTCATTTGAATGGTCACACTTTAGGATTTTATCCGATGTTATAATGTAACCTCATTGAAAAACTCAACATTTGATTATGGGTGTGAAAGGATGAACTTATCAGAAGTTATTCACTTACTTGACACTTCCCTCAGCGATAAACGACCAAGCGAAAGCTTTAAGGATTCAGTTTCAAAATCCGTCGATTCACTTTTGTTTCCAGCTCTGTATGTTTTAACATTTTTCTGAAATATTCACAGTAGTGCGTCGTGCGGTGTCGCATATTAAAAGCATATCATTTGATCCTATTTCTTTGTTATTTGTTTTGAGATTGCCATGGAAAAAGCCAGCGTAACATGAAATCGTGCGTGAATGACTGCGGGCCTTTTATCTACGTTCATAAGAATATTAGTTCGGTAATTTGTTATATAGTCACAGTTCAGACACCCAGTAATGTTGTTTATGTGTTATATTCGGCAGTGCCCACAAAAACCAACATGTTTTCCTATTTTAACCCTTTAGCTTCCAAGAGTGCCAACAATCAAAATTCAAGAAAAATTCCAAATTCCATGTTGTAAAATATCAAAAAACAAATGGTATACCTTGCAAAACTACTGCAGCTAAAGAGGTTTCATTTGAATGGTCACACCATGGGATTTCGTCGACGGAGTGGGTTTAAGAACTACACTATATTTTTTCATAACTGACTCTGGGAGTGAAAGGGTTAAATTTTCAAGTGCACTTTGACAGAAACTGAGAAAAAAAATGTGATAGCCATACAAGCAATGAGTATCTTTGAACGCAATGTAGTTCAACTATAATTTTAAAAGAGTGTGGAAAGACAGAACATTTTGAAAATCCTGAGCTGTGCATGAGACATTCTTTGGATAGTTTTCACACTGAATACGGTACGATTACGTAACACCTGAAGCAATACTTGAAATAAATTGGCGAGAGGTTAAGGACGTATAAGGACTCATTTGTCTGCCAAGTGCTGCTCAAGACAGTGTTTCTAACGTTGCTATGGCAATAACAATCATTATCATAGATTATAACTTGAGCGGTTAAAGGAAATAATTTTTTATTAGCATGCGATAAACCAGCATTCAAAAGAATGTTTAAATTCTAATAAATTTTTTTTTAAAATAGTAGGTTTGTCTTTTAAACTGTCTCTTGGTAGAACATGTTGGCTTTCTAGGTCATTTTTACTCCAGTGCCTAGGTCTAATATAATCTCAAGTTATAACGTTATTGAATTCTCGGCAAATTTCTATTAAATAGGGTATTGAGTATTTACTTGATAAAGTATTTTCCATAAAATGCATTTTAAAAATAAAGAACCTTTTTGTCTGGTCTTTCTTCTCAACATTACTTCTCCGTGCTGCAGTCAGTATTTTGCTGTACAAGGTGGACGGTTTTAACTTTTGAATGTGTGAATGAAATCCCTTAGTGTGACCATTAAAATCAAAGCTATTGAGCAGTACTTTTCTGTATGCTATGCTCAGGCTAGCTCAGGCTGTACAAGGTGGTTCTAACTTTTGAGTCTGTGGATAAAATCTTAAAATGTTATTGAGCAATACTTTTCTGTGGTTTTGCTAATAATGCTGTACAACGTGGTTTTAACTTTAAATCTGGATAAAAGTCTACTGAGCAGTACGTTTTCGTTTTCTTTTGAATATTGGATGATTTTTTGGTGATAATTATAGATGGTTCGTAGATGCGATGAACCGCGCGCGTTTTCTCTTGTTTGCATTGACCAGAATTTCACATGATGCTATTTACATCGTCTTGAGCTCCTTTGCATTTCAGAAGAACATAAATGGATCATAGTTTTGTTTGTGGTTTAACTATGATAATGGGTGGTTTTAATTTTCGTGTTGTTTGATAATTCCTCGTCTCAATATCGCATCAGTCACACGTTGGTCCCCCTGATTGTTTGTAACATTCTCCTCAGCTGTAACAAAACATGACATGTCTTGTGTTTTTTTAAACGTTATATTTACCACTGATTCTAACCCGGGGGGTATTCTATACATTTTTGGGTGATGTTGTGCTGCTGGGACTTTGAAAGCGTTACCCTACACCCGAAAGCAGTTCAGCTGCATTTTGTGCAACCCTATTCGATCTAGACCACACCAAAAATAATCTCTACCCTATCCCAGACTTGCTATTTTCCAGAAACTCTATCACTATCACCTATAGTTTGAATTTCTAGTTTCAATTCCTGAGTTTAGACGAAATTCCTCATACCAATGATCTACATCTACATTTTGTTGAGTCGGTATAAATCCTTATTTACGGACAGCACCCCAATCAGTTGTTCATTATCCAGTAAATGATACCCTATTCTAGATCAAAACTCTCTGATTTCTATACCCTGTCCCAGACTAAACTACTTGAAAACCATACCATTCACAGTAACCCCCCCCCGGATTGGAACTGACATTGATTTCTGCAGTCTCGGAGACATTAGCTACCTGACGATGATACGTTCCAGTGCGCAATAGGCGAATCTTTTTTTTTTCACATTTTATTGTTTATTAACAACATTACAACGTAATTAATACTAACTTTGTTAAAGATCGTACAAAATCACTGATTACGTACATGAAAACAACACAGTTATGTAGTGGTTCGCTACTTATAACTGAAGATTATTAACTACTTACATGACAGACATTAAGCGCAAAAATATGAAACTATAAAGTTACCTTAAAATTTTCAAAGCGAAATAATTAAAATACATAGAGAAATATATGGACAACATTTTAACCAGCCAGTAATAACAGCCAATTTTGTTTTTACTTAGAGTACGAGCAGTCTCTCTTTCTCAGCTTAGTCCGTCGAGCGAGAAACGAAAAAACATTAGCGAACGGATAATGGCCGCGCGAAACTAGGGGCGAGGCAGGCCTCGCCCCCAGTTTCGCGCGGTCATTATGGTTCAGGGTTTTTTTTTTGGAAATCGATGAAGGTTTTTTGAAAGGTTGCGAAACCTTATTTTTGGGTGTGAACAAGAAAGGCGAATCTTTCTATTGCCTGATAAGCACATGCGACTCATTTTCTAATCGAGCTGCAAAGAAATCAACTCGGAATATTAAACGGGTATAGGTTACTGTGTTTAACAAGCTTTTTCAACTTTTGAGTTCAATTCGTATTAACCACGATGCCTTCCGGCTATGTAAATTTGCATGTAATTTCTCAACAATGAGGATATGAGCTGATAACCAACTACAGAGAACCAATCAGAACGCATAATTGCTCAAGGATATCCACTGACGGTCTAAAAATAGCAACCAGTGAATGTTGGTCGCGAAAAAACTGTCGGGGCCACTTGCATGGCAATTATATGACGCGTTTAACGGCTGCAATGGACTAGAATTCTGTACATTAGCAGCTGTAATACTCAGTTTCCTCATACAACGGAAACCACCCTTACTCCTTCACTCTCAGAGTCAACTGTGGAGACATGTAGTGTAGTTCAAACTTTTGAGTCTGTGGATGAAATCCTATGGTGTGACCATTCAAATGAAACCTCTTGAGCAGTACTTTTGCATGGTACCATTTGTTCTAACTTTTGAGTCTGTCGACGAAATCTTACGGTGTGACCATTCAAATGAAACCTCTTGAGCAGTACTTTTGCATGGTACCATTTGTTCTAACTTTTGAGTCTGTCGACGAAATCCTAGGGTGTGACCATTAAAATGAAACCTCTTCAGCAGTACTTTTGCATGGTACCATTTGTTCTAACTTTTGAGTCTGTTGATGAAATCCTACGGTGTAACCATTGAAATGAAACCTCTTCAGCAGTACTTTTGCATGGTACCATTTGTTCTAACTTTTGAGTCTGTGGATGAAATCCTATGGTGTGACCATTCAAATGAAACCTCTTCAGCAGTACTTTTGCATGGTACCATTTGTTCTAACTTTTGAGTCTGTTGATGAAATCCTACGGTGTAACCATTGAAATGAAACCTCTTCAGCAGTACTTTTGCATGGTACCATTTGTTCTAACTTTTGAGTCTGTGGATGAAATCCTATGGTGTGACCATTCAAATGAAACCTCTTCAGCAGTACTTTTGCATGGTACCATTTGTTCTAACTTTTGAGTCTGTGGATGAAATCCTATGGTGTGACCATACAAATGAAACCTCTTCAGCAGTACTTTTGCATGGTACCATTTGTTCTAACTTTTGAGTCAGTGGATGAAATCCTATGGTGTGACCATTCAAATGAAACCTCTTGAGCAGTACTTTTGCATGGTACCATTTGTTCTAACTTTTGAGTCTGTTGATGAAATCCTATGGTGTGACCATTGAAATGAAACCTCTTCAGCAGTACTTTTTCATGGTACCATTTGGTTTTCAATATTTTACAAAATGAAGTTTGGGATTCTTTCTTGAATTTTGATTTTGGCACTCTTGGGAGTGAAAGGGTTCAGAGCCTGTCGTCAGTTTGCTGGCCCCCTTCGCACAGCACAATATAACAGTGACAACGTCAAATTCCTTTCTTGTGAATGACTGGGAAGATTATACATGTTTTTCACGTTGTTCAGGAAAATTTGAAAGCAATGAGCAAAACAAACAGTTTAATCAGGTTGGCAGATGACAAATAAAATGTGATCAAGGAACGATCGAATAGACAATGTATTAGGTGTTCCATGAAAGTTAAATTAAACTCATTGGTAACCTATCCTCGATATTTGCTGTACACTTGTACGGCAAACAAACAATTTCATGTATAGAATATCGACCGGAAAGCCCATGGGTTAAAGAGAAAAAATATCATTATTCTATACTGTAATTCTACACGTCAAAAGCCTTACATTCGTTTCGCATATATCATTTGCCCTGTTGTTTTGTCTAATTACGTACATTTTAAGTTTATACGGGAAATTTTTTAAATGTAGTTGCCCAGTTTGTATCCTCTTCAATTTGTATTTTTAAAAAGCTTAAAAACGAGCGAAATAACTAAAAACAATAGACATTTCAGGCTTTTGTGCGTACATGTCAGTTGCCGACTCTGATCATTTTGCAACAAAATATACGGTAATTGAATTCAAGGCATTTGTTTTTAATATCGTTTCACTTTATGTACACGACAATAAAAAGGGTAATAACAAATAGGCTTTTTGCATGAATTTTGTCAGTTACCAACTTTAAAAGCCCAAGCCTTTAAAAGTCTCCATCATGATTGAAATTTTAGGGAGCAAATTGTGCTGAGAACGGATTTGAATTTTTCGTTGACAATGACATCTTTTTCCTCAGTAAAACACTTTTGTACAAATAACGCACAAGATTTTTGTACATTTTGCCGAGTTGAAGCTTGTAATCTTATTATCTGCATGCATCCAGCAAGATTTTATGAGATTTCGAAATCATCCAACAGGAAATACGCTAGCCTACCTTTGAGTACACTTGACTTCGTTTCGTCCAGCATCCATATTATCCATGCTATCTCCTTTCTCGCATTTCTTTTGCAAAACACCCCAGCAAATCCAGCAATACAAAAACAGCTGAGTCTTCACACGCAACTTAAATTAATCCTTCGTTTGATACAAGAATCAATACCCAGAACAGGCTGAATAACCTTAAAAGGGCGCCGTCGAAGCCTAAATTCACGGATCAACAACAAATTTCAATTGAGCTTGTTCTGAATAATTATTCAATGCGTTTTAGTCTAAAATGGTCGAAGGTGTCTCCACTTACTCCCACGCACACAAAAGAATAATTTTGGATTGACATATTTCGTCCGGCCATTATATAAAGAGAGGCTGAGTTTAACTATACCAATACAATCGCTCTTTTTACAATGGCTTCTACAGACAATAACGCACGATTCCTTGTTAGTTGAAAACGAAACTACACCGAATATTACTCTAAAGCTTATTGAAAGTAAAATGGCAGAGTTAACTTTATTTATTCCGCAAGAGTAACATTTTGGATCATAGCAGTTCAGGTGATACTTGGGAGAAATATAACATCTTGTTTCGGAAGTAGTTTGTCTCTTCTTTTGAAACTTTTTGTACGTGGTTTGAATATGTTACAAGTCGCACCTGTGAGCACAGGTTTCCCATCATCTGTTTGTGTGGTGTGTTGTGCATCTGTAATGGCCGTATCGGTTTTTAAAACCAGCCTCACTGACGGCAAAATGAAATGAAAACAAGCTCTCAAAATCACTACAAACATTGTTTTTCTGTGTTTATTTTAGCGATTTGTAGCTCGCAACAGTTCGACTCACTTAAAAGTACTACTTTTGAGCGAGTTGAACCTATTCACCGTTGGTGAGGCTAGTTTTATAAACGCCGACACGGCCATTACAGACGCACAGCACACCACACAAATAGAGGATGGGAAGCCTGTGGTTGGCAGTTCATCTGCCCACTCGTTACGTCACCAACTCCAAAACAACAAAAACGGCAAGCAATGAAGCATCAAAAGAAAATGAAAAATGCGTTTTCTCCAATTTTGTTTTTTACTTCCTATTTTTTCAGGTTAAAAACTGATTATACAGTATAGAATACTCTTAGATTTTTGGCAGCCCCTCAATGCGCCAATGCTGTTGCAAAAATTCGAAAATAATCTAGTATTATTGTCATTGCCGATGATTTATGCATCCTGTCTTATTGTGAAAACAAGAGGCTACCCGTAGCCTGTACTCGTACCGGTAATGTACGTTACTTGCGGGGAACACTCATGTAACACAACAACAGGCAAATAAAACCAAAATTAGTTTCGCTTCTGCTTGCATGCGTGCGTATAGACAAATTCGGCTAACGCATTGTTGTACCCAATTCAAACCTTTTGGGATTAGAACTCTTTGTTCGTCATAGTTCCATATCAATGAAGCATTGACATGGAAATTATATGGAAATATTGTGAACAAAGAAACTTATTCCCAGAAGGTTTGAATTGGGTACAACAATGCGTTAGCCGAATTTGTCTATTCTCGTACCCGGAAATGTCCCAGATCTAATGCGATGCACAAATAACAGACGAAAACAAAAAGAATAAAATTAAAAAAATGGAGAGCAAACTTTACCTCGTTGACGTATCCGTCACGAGTAAACAGCAACAAACAATAAAACCCAAATTTGTTTTGCTTTTGCTCGCTTTTGCTTGAAAACGACGCCACCGAATCCCAAGTATCGCAGGCTCAAAATTTTCTCGCAGTGCATGCGCATGTATTCTTGTACCCAGACGGCCCCGCTGACCAAGAAGCCTGAGGACTCTGGGTACGAGATTGACGCGATGCACAAAAGTAGATACGAAAACACGGAGGAAAAGAAAAAAAACGCAGGCCAATCCTTGACTCGTTGCCGTACCGGCACGAGTAATAACATGGCAAAGAGTGATGAATGGGAGGCGGTGTGGTGTAGTAGTGGTTAGGCACTAAGGTACTGGATTGCAGAAAACTAGTTTAATGAGATGGAAATCATATTTCTATCTCATTGTATAACATCCCATTGTATCATGCTTCGTTCTAAAAAAAACTGAGCTAATGTTGTGCAATCCTGCACCTCACTCTGGATAAGGCGCTGGACTTGCAATCCTGAGATCCAGAGTTCGTCTTCCTCTCCGGATTCCTAGATTGATTTGTAACACGGTAGTCCCGTGTTTAAATCCTAGTCCACGCTACGTAAATAGCCAACTGGTCAGCCACACACCAGCTTTTTAAAATGTTTATGTTCAGAATATAATGTTACGGTCTTCTATATACTGTGCTGCCACTTCCAGCGTGATATGACTGTGCGCATGCGTAAGGTACTGGCCAAGCCGCGGGGTTGATGTTCGAGTGTGTCACTTGCTTTTTTTTTCGTATTTTTGCCCCCAGATAGCACTTTCGTTCTAAACCATTGACACATAAATAAAATCATGATTGATTGATTTTTTCATGCATCTCTGCATCTGCATATGTAACCTCATGTTTCTGGTCTCAATGGAGGCCAAGATCCGTAATGTGATATCCACCAGCCTCCACTGGACCAACACCATGGATCATTGTCTGGCCCCAACCTCGTTCCCAGGGGTCTCTCTTCTTCCCACAGAGAGACGCTGGGAACGAGGTTGGTCTGGCCTTAGGTTGTCACCCGATTCAAAGAAAGACTAACGCACTGAACGATTTGATAAAATAGCAAGGCTGATTCACTGTACGGAAACGACTATATTTGTAAAATATCCAATATTTCGAAAGGCATTTGTAAGTTTCCGAAGAAGAAAGGCTTGCCTGAGGAGGTCTTACTGCATTTATTTAGAGTGGATTTCTTATTGGATGTCATGAGACCACTGAACCCAAATCAATCAGCCTTCCCCTGTCCCTCCCATTTAGACATAGAGTCGTTCCCCCATTTCAGACCAAAACGGCAGAAATCTATTAGTTTTAGTTACCTGACAGACAGATTGGTTTTGCATTCACTTCTTTGAAAATGCTCCTGGATAACGGGTAATACTTGCATCATATTCTATAGATAGAACCAAGCAAAACAACAAACATTATGCCGATGTATTGCATTGAAAGTAGGTCGAGAGCTTTGTGTTACAGCGTTAGTTTGCTAAGTAGAAAAAAAGGTTAAGTGGCTTGCGAGGCACAGTTGGCCCACACGGCCGGAGCTTAACATGGTTTCTGTAGCACGAAGCAACTAGGAATATTGCTACTCCCCCCAGGATGGGATGCTAGTCCATCGCAGGGTTAACCGCGGTCAAACGAGAGAAATTTGTTAAGCAAAGTTCTTAAAAGTTAAGGTTGTCATTTTCACTGTTTAAAGTTTAATATATTGTCAATACACTGTCTATTTACCAAACGTTTTGAAAGTTTGCTAAAAAAAGTTCTACGCGTTTAAAAACTGTGAACTACAGAATTGTCGGCGCCATTTGACAACATAGTTTTGATCAGGCGCAAAGAGTTTTGGTCAAAGATAGTAACGTCAACTATTTTTTTTATATATGTCTTTGCCCATATTTCCATTTAATATTAAATAAAATCCCACTAAATAAAAAGAAAAACGCCTCGGACATTTGACCGCGGTGGAATCACAGGGTTTACCCCCAGCATTTTGGCGCCGGTACCCATTTTATACACCTGGGTGGAGAGAGACAATGTGGAGTCGAGTTTCTTGTCTAAGGAAACAACATGACGGCCGAGACCAGGCTTCGAACCACCGACCTTCAGATCTGAAGTGTAACGCGCTGACCACTACACCACCGCACAGGCTAACCACTACACCACCACACAGGCTGACCACTACACCACCACACAGGCTCACCACTACACCACTGCGCCTCCACAGTTTGCTGAGTGGACAGATTTGGTATCAGGCTTTCGCTGGTTTGAAAGTCTTACATTGCGGACAGTACCAGGAAACATAACAGATAACGACGAGCATCGTCTATTTAGTATAATTTTAATAACCATATTTATTTAATATTGTATTTTTATTGCATGATTTTTGCACGGCTCTCTGGAAGAGCATTTTTATGAACGAGATTCCGTGACTAAATAAAGATGATTGATTGACGACGAGCATCGGCGTACGGGAAAAAGTTTGTCGGGAGGGGGGGGCTGAACCTAACTTGCCCGAATGAACCTCGTGACGTCATATTTATTCGTCATGATGATGATTCTAGCACTTGCTGACATTTTACTTTTCTACCGCTGTGAACGATGCGAGAATGAGCTTCTACATCTCGCATTCTTCGCACCTCACACGGTACCGATAAGATCTTTTACGAAACTTCGATGAAGACATACTTAAATCGACCAGATACCAACTACACACACTGTCCTAATAAGCAAGATGGTCGCCAAATGTTATACTTAGTTTCAGTCCCTGCGCAGTCTACATTAACATTCCCACAGTTGGCGGACCACAACGCAAATTTGTCGTTCTATGCCTGCCCATGTGGTTAGCATCTAATGGATCTATGACATGAATGATGTGAACAATGTAGTATAGAGCTCGGTTAGAAAGTTAGGTGAGTAATGTGAGTTACGAAATAAAAACAAATAAATTAAGACATTGAATCACAAAATAATTCAGTAATTTTACTGTGTCTGTCGTGCCCGAATAGTCGACCAGTTTTGCCCCCCCCCCTCCCCCTCGTACGCCTATGACTAGGATAGGATAGGATAACTTTATGTAGACACGGTAAACTCATCAGTCACAACTATAAAAACCTAATTATATACAGAATTATTATAAAATATATAATAGCTAGAACTACATTACTCTAAAATTACTCTAATAATCAATAACTATACAACAATAATATTAAATGCGAAAATTTAAAAACCTGCTTTACATGAGTGCCGTGTGTAAAAATTCTAAATTTTCATGATTGGAAGAAACGCTCGCAGCCAGCCCGGAATGCTCTAACGGAGTCAGCCTGCCGCAACTCGATTGGTAAGCTATTCCAAAGAACTGCTCCAGAGTAACTGAAGCTATTTTTCATATAATTTGTGCGTGGCTTTGGGATAGCTAGTTTGCCCTCTGTGTCTCTTAAGGAGTAATTGGAGACGCTACTACGGTCAACAAATTTGGAACTAAGGTATTCGGGAGTAAGACCATTAAGCGACTTATAAACCATCACAGCCCTATGGATTTTTCGACTACGAGCTTGTTATCGGTAGGACCGAGTAAATTAACCTATAAATTTCTCAGATATTAAAGCGGATCAAAATTCAGGCATTTAGGTTCATCTTGCCTGTCTTGTTTACATAAAAATATTTCAGATAGGTCAGTTTCTAACGAAGTGACTGCATATGAATTCAAACTGAAAAATCTTTGACTGCAGGTTCAAGGGTTATTTTAAGCCCATCCGCATACAAGAAGATTCACATTAGTTTGCGGGAGGAACTCGCATAGGCATTTAATTTCTCGAGCTTTTCTTCTGCCCTTGCCTTTCATTGATGGAAAATTTAAGTTTTTTGAGGTAGCAGAACATTTGCATATTAAACTATATGTAAATTAAGGAAATAAATGCCATTACAAATTTACAAGAATTTCACTGTAAACAGATCAAAAGTGAATTTTTCAGTCACCTACCATAAAATAATATTTTCTTTGTATGTATTGATCTGCAAATCTTCCTCGATGATAGGTAACAACAAGCAGTACAGTCGATACAACCGAGAAAAATACTGAACAATCCCGGCATGAATGTCATTCAGTGGCCAGGTTGAGCAGCGCTGTCATTGGTCAGGAGATTTCGTGACGTCAACGTAATTAGCTAAAATACGTCATTGTATTGTAATGTAAGTTCATGACCGGATAAACACGACCGCCTTAAACACTATGAAACTCACTCGGCAACTCTCCTCGACCGATCCAGATAAAAAATGAGAGAGCGTAATCATACTATTCTTTGTGGCAAACTGTTCGATAATGAAGCGCACATGTACGTACACCTCATCTTTTTAAATGTTATGCTATGAGGCTGATACCGTCAATTCAGCAATGTGGTGACGTAAATGCCTCGTTTCCAGATCATTTTTTAAAAAAAAATTTTTTATGCAACCAAGAGAAAATAATTTCACAGAGAGGGAGTCTGGACCTTGCGGAAACACTTCTGGTGGTCTGGTTGACTTCCGGAAGACCGGGCGCTTGGCAGTACGCAGCTCTTACAAGGTCTTCTCTGATTTGCTGAGAAAACAATAGAACAAACAACACAAAAATGGACCCTAGCCCTAAAAACAATAGAGCTGCGTGATACCCAGGTCCAATGAAATTAGATTAGAGGTTGTTAAGAGCTGCGTGATAACTGAGGGCCGCTTTCGTGAAGCAGTGCGTCAAAGCTGAAGTGGAGTCATCAAATTAAACTGAAATGGCGACCATCTCGGTGGCAATATCCGCATGTGAAAAGCTAGTTAGAATGGTCCTGTTTGAGCAAAGAACGTATATATAGTACACAGCGGCTGGATACATAGATCTCTATGCACAAACTGGTGCAACCGAAGCAGTAAAAATGGGGCTGGTTATTGCAACTCACCAGTCAGATACCAATCAACCATCCAGGTGCAAGGATCTCGTGTGCTGCGTGTCCAAATCAAAGTTTGAAGTCGCTTAGCTTGATCGATGGAACTTTTCAAACAGGAAATAGTAAACTGTAAAATCCAAAGTTACTATTTTTTGTAGCTGAAGGATGCTCTTCTGAGAAAATATTAAACTTCATGGAGAATTTAACATAGCAAGGAGTTAACAACGCTTAAATTGGCCCGCGTGCATGGATTCGTTTTCTACGTTTGGAAGTACTTTTTCAGGTGTATCCGTCTTTCCATTGAAAATGACGGAAAAATCAGTTCTGTTGAGGTCAGCTGCCAAGGAACTCTAGACTGACAGGTTCAAAGAAGACCGTTTTCAATGAAGTACAGTGTACCAAATCGACCTAACGACTACCCCGTGATTTATCGTGTGTAACCACCTCGTTATTAAGGCCTTAAAAAGGCATTTAAAAACCCTGTTAGTCCGACCGTTACGCCCGGTTTCTAATACTGACCTATTTGAGTCGACTAAAATAAATTAAATTCGACATTTGATTTAGACGTCGAATTTAATAGAGTCGCATTGAATTCATGAGCGGGTTTTTATAAAGTTAGGAAAATTGTAGAATTGTGGGTAAAACATAATTTAAAAATTCAATTCGGCACATGTGAAGTCGACGTATCAAACAGCTGTCGAATATTCGACTGGCTCAGTCGAAGATGCGGCAGAAGTTAAGTTGCATTGTCGAATTTAATTTGAGTTAAACGTCGAACTTGATATGCATGAATTCCTGAATTAGATTCGGCACATGTGAAATGCGACGTTTTAACCGGACCTTATACCAGTACTCCTTGCCAGGTAATGGAATGTGACGTCGTCAATCATCGGGATGATTGGGAAGATTCACTTAAGACGGCAAAGATCTCATGGATATACTAACCAGACCGTGAAACAAAGACTAAACAATAGACTACACGGAAATAATAGATCACAAACAAAGACTATAACAATGGGGAATCATTGTGTGTATATCCATGAGATCTAAGCCCTTAAGACTCCTCGCGCTATCGCACTCGGCCCCAAGCCTCTAGCCCGTTTCATACAAAAATGAAAGGTCCCCAAGTTGGAAAAATAAAATAATGGAGAAATCAACTGAACGCAGAACAGTACTCGTCGAACTGTTTAATATACATATTTTTCAAATAGAAAAAAAAACGGTCTCTGCTCCATTTGTTAGAAAAGATTCTATTTACAGTTAAGCATTCACAATCTCTGAGCTGTAATGTAGTTTTAATGTTTGTATTTTTTAATGTTTGATAGCACTGAACAATATTGTCATGTGATGCTTTTTATGACGCGGTAAAAAGATGTAAGGGGAAGTTATGCATCAGTCAATTTCAGCAGTGGCCATGGACAATTGTGAATTAACTGAAAAAATTGGCAAATGCCCCATGGCAGGGACAAAAAAGCAGTGCAAATGCCCCAGGCACAGTAAAAAAAGACAATTCTTGGAATCTAGCCTCATTCAAAAGTCATTTGAAGGCAAACTATTTTAACAGAGAATTGTTTTCCCTCTAGTGACCGATTATACGGGACTTTAGATCGGACGACGAGTACGAGATTGAGTACGAGTACGACTTTTAAAACTTAGTTCGCGTGCTCTAAATGATCATTTACCACACAAATTTTTTACCTAGCGTCTTCTTATCTTCTGGTTTGCATCAGGAAGGACCGACAGCTCTGGGGACGTGACTGGCTTTAAATTTAAAAGTCGTACTCGTACTCAATCTCGTACTCGTACTCAAATCTAAAGCTCCCTTATATCCAGTTTGCAACAACTTTCTTGTCAGAAATGGAACCAGGATTCTTTGAGGTCGAAAACATGAGGATGTCAGGTATGCTCGGGGGGGATATGAGTACTGTTGGAATTGACCGATGCATTATTTAGCATTCAGGGGGGATATGAGTACTGTTGGAATTGACCGATGCATTATTTAGCATTCAATCACTGCTGAAAGCTCCAAGTTCTGATCAGATGAGATGCTTCTCATGGCGTTTCTCTGTACTTAAGCAGATGAATGTTCTCTTTTATGCTTGTCAAAAGGCCTTCTGCTGTTGGTGGCGGGATGTCAACTTTTGGAGCCTTGTAAGAAACATATGGCATCAACTAAAAAAAAACAAACAAGTAAAAGCTTGCTCATACATGTATGAATTTGCTACACAGTTTTTTTATCAAGATAAATTCTGTGTCCATTTCATGCTTCAAACATTGAAAGGGGTATTTTTATCATTCAGTGTTATTATTTTGACACGAATAACCAATGTAGAGATTTGATAAAAACAGGTGTATGGCTTTGTGATACAAATGGAAGATGTATGTGCTCTGATTGGCTAAAAACTTGTGTTTTACTGTTTGATCCAAAAAGGGCGGAAAGACCGTGGATTTAAACTTCCGTCTTTTACAGAGACAATTTGTCACGTTGACTCCTTTCATGCTGGTTGTGTGACAATGGTCGTCATTTGTCATCACTTGAAAGAGGCACCGTGATGGCGCTAAAAGCTCATGAATAGCTTTCGTTCAAGCAACTTTTTCCTCAGTGTTGCTCATGATCATAACTGACTGTGCAAGTTTTAGACTCAATACCTCACAGCCTGTCAAGTCTGGAACTATGAACTCTGGCACTTTCTTGTAAACAATTCTATAACCACCTAAAAAGGAAAAAATATAATACATTGTATACAGTAAACATTTTAAATTAATAACTCATTTCTAATACAGCATGAAGACTAATGGAAATGCATATATTTGTATATTTACCAGCAAAATTCTGAGCATAAAAGGTTAGATAGCATTTACATGTATGTATCTGGTAAAGCTACATGTAAATGTATTTTAAAGGTGTGTCCCCGGGGGGGGGGGGGGGGGGGGTACTCCCCCAAAATACCTATACGGGTATGTGCTGCCCAACAGGGGTCGTGATGTTGGGACTCCTGATCTAGAACGGGGTATCTATTTTAGAGACGTTTCCTAGAACGGGGTATAATATTTCGAACGCACGAAAGCTTCAGATTATCAGCAGCCATTATTTTTTTCTAGAACGGGGTATTAAAAATTGACCTATTTCTAGAACTGGGTATCATTTTTTGTGCAAATTCTTTCTAAAACGCGGTCCAGATTTGGAGAACAGGGCAGCACATACCTCATACCTACCAAAATATACCCGAGTACCCCCTCCCCCCCTCCCCCAGGGGGTGTGTCTAATCCATTGGATTGAGAAACAATGAGTGAGATGGCTCATTGGTGCTTGTGCTGATGCTTTAACAGGACAACTATATACATTATACAGTAAGCAATTGCGATGGCTTAAAAAGACAAAAGCAAAGACATTTTGTATTCTCTCACCATGTGTGAGCACACTGTAAAATTAGTCTACATTTTAAAAATTTGACCAGCCAATGTCTGATAAGAGTGAAGCAACTTCTTTGAGGTGAACTCCCACGTAAAAGTCACAGGGATACTTGTCATTCATTTTAGGGTTAGCAAGGTTGCAAACGTCTGGTAAATTTAGCACTTTGATTGGTGAAAGCTTTAATAACCTGGCCTGACAGATGGACTGGTAAATTCAGATGGAAAGCCTTTTCTCTCTGTGAAATACATGTATGAAAAACTTTCCATAGTTAGCTTTTGAGGGACTTTTCAGTAAAGATAAACCATGTGGAACAAAATTGTCTGACCAAACGGACTTCTTGTCAGGTCAATATACAGTCTGTAGCCCTTATGCCTGTTTACGTCAGACTAGCTAATTTCACCCCCAAGCCTTACTTTCGAAGTGTAAACCTGTGACAATCTCATCAATGTATTATCAAAGGAGCAAAGTTGAAAAGAATACCCACTCAAAAACAATGTGCACTTGTCAAAGGTTTGCAAGGAATTTCATACAAACGAGGTGAGCTGGTAGCGTCATCATGCATTAAAGGCCTACAGTCTGCCTTGGACTAACAAATGACATACTTTGGCCCCATCCACACATATTGGGATATTCTTGAATCCGCAACTTTTTTGTTGCAGATTAGAAAATATTTGCGTCCGCATGTAGCGTATTCGAATCGTGAATGTTGCCAACAGAGCATGCGCAAAGACCAAGTTCAACTGTAAACACGTTATTAGACTTGAAATAAGTCCAAGTAGAAGTGAAACAATAACATTTTGATTGGCCATGTTGAATATTTGTGTGGTTAATGTCTGGATCCAATACTCTTACGTTAGCGTATTCAAAATATCCTGATTTAACTGAGCACACGATGTGGTACTCGTAACGTATTTAAAAATTTCCACTCTGGAGAGCGGATTCAAAAAGTTGCGTATTCATAAGCCGAATTTGCTGGATACATGTGGACGGAAGGCCAATCCGCAACAAAAAAGGTGCGGATTAAAAAATATCCGGATACGTGTGAACGGGGCCTTAGAGAACAACTAAATTATTTGCAGGCTTCGGTAAATTGGAACATGGGATTCTATGTTTAGAAGTGGGAGTAGCTTTTTATATTATTTTACCTCTTCTTGTGTGGTAACCTGGAGGTCTTACTCCACGTCCTGCAATAAAGATTGAACAACATAAAAGACACGTTTATCCTCTTTGAAGACGCCTCTTTCTAATGGCTGCTCTATTCAAAAGGTCCCTTTATCGTGTGGTTCATGTAAGTATCTACACCAAGGAAGGTCATTGGAAATTCTGAGGGGGAGGGGGATCTCAAAAGCCAACATTTTTAAAGGAAAGTATGAAGCAAAATTGGAATTTTCAGAGGGGAGGGGGGGGGGGGGAGGGGGATGAAAGGGGGGGTGCTCAAACTAAAAAAAACCTTCAATGGGAGAGGTATGGATATTTTCTGGAATAACACATTAAGCTCCAGTCCCCATCACTCCTGACAAACGTAAGGGATGTCATTAGTGGCCAGCAATTGCGGCGAAGATGACCGGCAACTGAAATTTTGAAAATGACTAGAGAACAACAACCATGGTTGACTTTCTTGAGTTTATGACTGTCTACTTTCCTTGTGTAGCCAGCAATCTCAAAGCTTATTGACAGCCCTAAACATACATGTACACTGTACTTAAGCCTTAAATATCCTTAAGAAATAAGAAAATTAAAGAAACCATGCTTGAACAGTGTACATGAATGTAAAAATTGAGTTGGATTGGGTTTGCCCAGGGGTGGGTTGGATGTAAACAGTAGGAAATGAACCATGCATAAGAATTAGAGAGACTAGTGGTTTGGAGGTTAATGTTGCTGAAAACTTTTCACGTGCCGCACCATACCTTTGTAAAAGTTTTTGTTTCCCCTCTTTCCAGTCATCACCCCACGCGTTGCACCTCTAAAGAGACCTCGAAGAATATTTAGCGGCATCCTGCTTGTTTGATCGCTGTTAATCAAGTATGCATCGTAAAATAAATACTATACTGTAAAGTTCGATGTCTCAATTACCAAGATGGCGGCATATACTTAGCATCCACCCCTTATGTGCCCAAACTGGGCCCAGACCCTCGCAAATACGACACCGAAAAACCGACGTAACGATGTTTTTGCCGTAGATTTTTAGAATGTTCTGATCAGTCAAACATAGTTCTCTTAGTTTATAGCTGCGGTGGAGAATGTCGAGTTTTGCAGGTACGAATAGAAAAAAGTCTACATCCACTAGCAGTAGCAAAAAGGTTGGGGTCACCAGCCCCGCGCGAAAATCCAGCATTCAGGGGGGAGCTGTGAATCACACCTCACAGGCCAGAATCAAAGAGGTAAAATGTGATGTCAGTAATAGTACTTTTACTGTACTTTTGAAAAAGAATCGTATGTAGTTATATTTATCGTATATTTATTATTACAAGAGATCTGGAGATCTGAAATTTAGAGAGCTTTTCTTTTTTCGTGTCTGACCTCCTCGTATAGGGTTGTGCCTAAATCATACCGTCCAAAAGGACGTCGGACACCTTATTGAGACTTATATAACGTAATGTCGACACTTAGAATTTTATTTTCAATAATTTTTTAAGTGTAAAAAAGAAAATCAAAAATCCCCACTCAGGATTGAACCTGTGACCTCAGCTAGGCTTAGGCTTATATAGCCTACCGTACCACTGTACCACCTAGCTTCTCGGGTTGTTTAGTCCTAAATTTAACAAAATAAACTGCTACCCCCAACCTCAACTGAAAGCTAACCAGTTACCGTATTTTCTTGATTAAACGCCGGGCCCCGAATAAACGCCGGGTATAATAGAGGAAGTTGTAAGTAAGCCCCTCAAACGTTTATTTGTGGTATAATAAACTTAAGATTTAAGGGCAAGGTACACGGCTGTCAAGAAAAACGAATAATAACCCTTTTTAAAAAAATGGCGGGCGAGAAAAAACTGCCGATTCAAAGAAACGCCGGGTCCACAAGGCCAAGTTTGAAATAAACGCCGGGGGCGTTTAATTGAGAAAATACGGTACTCCGTTATATAAGTCTCAATAAGGTGTCCGACGTACTTCTGGACGGTATGATTTGGGCTTAACCCTTGTATAGGTGGTTTTCATGTTACGTCATCGCCACCATGCTGGTGGACATAAACAATAGTTCTCTCATTAGCTCCTTTTGTTCGTCCACCAGCATTTGTTCGTTTCACTATTGTTATCTATGTCTCTAGAGATTGGTTGCAAACCACCTATTGTCCCTTTTTGACACTATACCTACCCCCTTGTAAAAAAATAAATATTTAAGGGGCTGACCATAGCTATGGTCTTTGGTACATACGATCTTGTTAGCCTTCTTGTTCATGGCACATTAACTGTTTGCACAACTGATAGAAAATATCTCCATATGACGTTTTGTTATGAAAACAATAATTATTGAGTGTAAGCGAGGCTGGAGGTGACCCTGCTTTGATACAAACCTTTCTGCCTTTCATAATGGTTTTCTCATGCTAGCTAGCTAAATTTACATCTGAAAGCCTAAGGCAGAGATGCCAACCTCTGGAGATTGAAAATAAGGAGATTTTTTCTGGGGGTCACTTTAGTGACTCCTGTCCAATGCTTGAGTGACGAATTTTTTAAATCCTCCAAACTGCTTGGCATCCTCTACTCCCACATTTAAAAGGAAAGCCAGGCAGAGACTTTTCAAAAAGTTTAAAGTGTATATGAGATTTTTTTTATTTGCTTGATGGAATCTACACGGTGTTCTTATAAGAAAATCAAGATTTTTTTATATTGATTTTCTTTTCTGTGTTTTAGCCGTCTAAAAACATGAAATTTCACTTCTGGTGGGGTACAAAACCACGCAAGAAGAAAGACTGGAAAGAGTCCGCTGTGACGTCAATACAAGAATGCCGGTGTCAAGGTTTCTCGGTTCCTCACATTTTTTGGTGTGCCCCGAGGAAGAAACATGGTTCTATTAAGGTGTGTTGTCTATGGTTGTAGCAACACGCACCAAGAAACGGAGGATCTGAGAAACCGCGACACTGTTATTCTTGTATTGACGTCACAGTGGACTATTTCCAGTCTTTCTACTTGCGCTGTTTTGTAACCCATCAGAAATGAAATTTCACGTTTTTAGACGGTTAAATCACGGACAAGAAAAATTGATATAGAAAAACTTTTTTTGACTTTCTTATCACAACGCCATGTAGATTCCAACAAGCAAATGAAAAAAAAGTTGTCATATATATACACTTTAATGTCAAAGAAATACTAAAAACCTTATTTTTGTCAAGTGACTTTCATGTCATTTTTTTTATTGTAATCTCTTTCTGGTTTCAGCTTGAGCAACAAGTGTCAGATCTGAAAAGACGCCTGGATGAGCTCCGCAAAGCTAAAAACACCATCATCAGAAAGGACAAAGAATATGTAACAACAGGTGTGCCTCATAATGTTCTTAACAGTATGTCTACAGGATCAGGAGGTGACTGCCCTGAAGCCTGCAAACTAGGGGCTGGTGCTTTGTACACTGAATGTGAGTTCAAGGTACAAAGAAGTAACCAGGAAGTCAAGGCATTACATGAAAATATTGCTGCTATGAAAGAAATGCACAGAGCAGAGTTGCAAGAACTGAAAACAGAGGTAGAGAGACAGGTACAGTGTCTACTAGATTATCTAAATACTGCCTTCCCCCTGGCCTCCCCTCCCTACCCATTTTCAGTGGGGTGGTCAGGGTTCTCATTAAGTGCCGGCAACCGGCTAAAAAACTGGCTACTTCGAATTTTGAGCCGCCTACTTTTTCACATTGAAGGTAATCCCTCAGTTGAGGGTTTTATGAAAAATGTCTTGCCAAAAATGCATGAAATGGCAATTCTGAGCCTCTAGATTTTCAAATTTTTCTGGGGGGCATGTCCCCAGACCACCCTAGAAATTTGTGCCTTCGGCACTCAATTGCCAAGCTGCCTACTATTAAATTATCTTAACTGTCTACTCTAAAACTTAGTGAAAACCAGTGGGGCTTCAAAAAGAGTGTGCCATGTGTGTCCTGTACATGTGGAGCTCTAGGCTAACAAACTACAGTGCAAAATATTATTGTTGCAGTCATTAATTCTCATGAATTCACATGAATTAACAGACATTTTTTTCTGAATACGGGGGTTTAACAGTACTGTACAGGTCAGAATTACCAGTGACCAAGTTGCATTATTAATGCAACTTGGTCACTTATGTTGTTAAACAATATAAGTCTAGATCATGGTCTCTATTTTCATCATTTAATTGTATTGACAAAAAACTTAAGAGCAGTGAGACACTGATCAACCAACTGTGATCTTTTAACAGGCCAAACAGTCTGAATCCAGCTTCGCATCTGAACTTGAAAAATTGAAAAAGCAAAATAGAGAACTTCAGGAGGAAAACGAAGTATTGACGTCTAAAACAGTTCATCTGCAGTTGAGAATTGATGATTTGTTGGAGGAGCTGAGTAAGAAAGAGGCAGAGTGGTGTTCAAAAGAGGAAAAACTCATTTTAGAGGTACAAAACATTTGGTATACAGAATTTACTCTTAAAATATACCACAGTTGTATAGTTCATGATATACATGTATTTATCTTAGAAAGTCATTGTTGGAAATTTGGAGGGGGAGGGGGGATCTCAAAAGCCAGAGTTTTAAAAGGAAAGTATGAAGCTAAACTGGAATTTCCATAGTGGGGGGGGGGGGGGGGGGGGGGGGGGTGCGTGCGTGCGTGTGTGTGGGAGGGGGGGGGGGGGTTATTCCCAAAAAAATTAACATGGGTGTGGGGGTACAGATATTCTTTGGAATTTGTAAATCCTGAAAATTCTTAATAGAGACAAGTTATATATAAATTTACAGACTCCAAAAGGTGGAGAAACAAGCAGTGGCAAGTCTATAAAGAGACCACAGAAAAGAGAACATGAGGGTACCATTTCAAGTCACTGATGAAATGTATGACTTTTTTTCTGGTTTTAAGGTTAAGACATCATGGGGTGAGAAGTATCAGAAGTGGATGGCTCAGACTGAACAGAAGATAGAAGAACTGCAAACAGCAAACAACTTCCTGTAAGACATGGGTACTTGTTATTTTAGTTTAGGAAATTTATGAGTTTATCGCATCAGTTACTGACATTTTGTGACATTACTGTGATTTCTGGCTTGGGCCAAATTTAATTAATTTTGTGCTGCATGACACAACATTCACTGTATACTCCCATTCGCGTCCCCAGAGCTGCTAATGGCCCTCTTAACCATCTTAAAATTCATACTTAGCTCTAAAAACAATACCACTAAAGGTGAAGTAAATGTCTGTTAATTATTTCTACAGAAAAATGCTTCTAGAGAAAGAAAGACCTGACAAGAACTGAAGGTCAATTAAGAGCGGTGGATCTTGATTTGTACCTTATTTCTGAGAATGTAACCCTAAAACAGCGCTGCAGTTGTTGAAGAATAAAGCCAGATCCTCGTTTTACCTGCCTAAAACCTATCAGAAAAGAGTAGAACAAACTCGAAAAATGGCTGATGGTTCTGCAGAAACATGAGGCTGACAGTTACTACTAGTTTAACAGTGAAGGAGTACAACCTTAATCATACTCATGATGGAAAACGATGTCCAGCCTGGCAGTGCACTTTGACAAATGAAACCTTGGACGATCTGTACGAATATCTCAGATGGTAACCGGAAGTCAAATGTTTCACTTTGTGTGTGTCTGGATGTCATCTGACGTCTCTAGCTTAGTTTCTTATTCGTTGTCTTCAGCAGATGTATACCAAAGAGAAAACATTAGAGTTTTGCTTATGGTCCACAACGTCCGTGGTGTCAATGTTTAGTCGCTTAAGCTAGTCCCTGTTCTTAATAAAGTAATGTTCTGAGAACATTTGCAAACATAACTTTGCAGATAGAGTTGTTCGACGGCATGCCTTTTCTGGTCATCATTTGCCTGTGTTTTGTGAACTCCTAACATGGTAGGAACTTTAAAGATGACCACAAGACACTATTTTACGAATCGACATTGTGCATGTTTGAATATACCCTGGGTGCGACTGCCAGAGGTTTTTATTTTTTAGTGAAAACGGCGAATTTGAGCGGCGAAGCTGCGACAAATACCGCTAGTCCTTTTAAACTGCCTATTTAAATAAAGGATTGCTAAGACAAAAATAATGCAAGCTTGTATAAAACCTTGCTATGGGGTGGACCATTTTATTGTTTGAGGAGGGGTGTTATGACATTTTGTTTTACCGGTAACACTTATTTGGGGTGAAATGTCGTCCAAAGAGTTTCTCCTATTAAAAACATTTTCATCGGTTATTTTAACTTACAGTTTGAGAAAAATCAATGTTTATTGTAAAATCGAAAGAATTAATCTACAGCAAAAGTTGACACATCCCTCAATTAGCTGGGCCCTGGACCCTGGTTGTTACTCAGTCATCACCTATTTAGTCTCCAACTAACAAAACTTTATTATATCTTAATTCACACAAGCTTTATAACAACTCAACAAGTCTAAAACAACAAGTAGTTAATATAACTATCTCACAAACTCTAAGAATTTGCATAAAGTAGCAAATACTTTTTTTTCGACTAAAACTTGAAACATTCAGCTGAATTTTAAAGCAGCTGGAACAAAGCGATTTTGTATTGATTACCACCAAAGTGAACTATAATATTCTTTTCATTAACCAGGCCTTGATAATTGCTCAGTAATCTTCTTAGTCCTCAACAACAAACACTGTACTACCTCTTACTGCACCTTTCAATAACATGCGGAATTTAAAATTCAAATCTCCACCAACGGTTGCGTTATTCTCTGCCGTCAATCATAATTAATGCGAAAGCCAACGGACCATGTAAAAAAGAAACAAACAAAATGGATCGAAATCTACCAATCATAATGCATGGACATGACCTTTTGAACTCATTGAAGTGAAGATCTGTTTCCTGAGAGGTAAGCTAAGATGATTGACGGCAGTGTAAAATGCAACTGTTGGTGGAAATTTTAATTTCAAATTCCGCATGTTATTGAAAGGCGCAGTAATTCAAACGTGGCAACATTAATGGGGTTTAACAACTTAAATGATCACATCTTCCAAAGTTCCATATGATAACTAAATGCAATAATCCAATATTATTTGTACTAAAATGACCTTCAGGCATTAAAATGTGAACTCAGAAACATTCTAAAGGTGGCCAGAATGTTGATAACATGAACTTAAACTGACAATATATTGTTAGCTTTATTCTAAAGTGAGTCTGTACTTTGTACTCTTCTCAAGGAACAGCTTAACAAAATTATCTTCAACTGACAACTGTTGTCATGTTATCACTTTTACATGTATAAAAGTCAATCCATAGTTTGCACTCTACTTACTGGTCAATCTCTGCTTTGTTGTCTTTTCATTCTCTGACAGAGAAAGTTTTCAAATCCGTTTTCACAGCTTATCTCTGCATATGTTTATACATGTGGTAAAGAATTCCACAATAATTATGGCAATATTCTTCACACATCCAACAGGTGAACCTTTCCTTGTCTATAACAGATCTTTTGCTACAATTGTGCCTATTTAGACCACTATCATCACTGAAGCATTCACCACATTGGGTGCACTTGTGAGATGAATCACCATGAAATTGTCTGTTGTGATACAATAATCCTGCTCTCTGAGTAAAGCATCTGTCACAGTGAGTACATTTGTAGGGTTTTTCACCACTGTGTATCCTCAGATGACTTTGCAAATGTGATGACCAGTTAAAACATTTGTCACACTGAGTACATTTGAATGGTTTCTCACCACTGTGTATCCTCAAATGACTTTGCAAATGTGATGAATATCTAAAACATTTGTCACACTGAGTACATTTGAATGGTTTCTCACCACTGTGTATCCTCAAATGACTTTGCAAATTTGATGACTGGTTAAAACATTTGTCACACTGAGTACATTTGAATGGTTTCTCACCACTGTGTATCCTCAAATGAACTTGAAAATTTGATAAATTGTTAAAACATTTGTCACACTGAGTACATTTGAATGGTTTCTCACCACTGTGTATCCTCAAATGACTTTGCAAATATGATGACTGGTTAAAACATTTGTCACACTGAGTACATTTGAATGGTTTCTCACCACTGTGTATCCTCAAATGACTTTGCAAATGTGATGACTGGTTAAAACATTTGTCACACTGAGTACATTTGAATGGTTTCTCACCACTGTGTATTCTCAAATGAACTTGCAAATGTGATGAATATCTAAAACATTTGTCACACTGAGTACATTTGAATGGTTTCTCACCACTGTGTATCCTCAAATGACTTTGCAAATATGATGACTGGTTAAAACATTTGTCACACTGAGTACATTTGAATGGTTTCTCACCACTGTGTATCCTCAGATGACTTTGCAAATGTGATGACCGGTTAAAACATTTGTCACACTGAGTACATTTGAATGGTTTCTCACCACTGTGTATCCTCAAATAACTTTGCAAATATGATGACCGGTTAAAACATTTGTCACACTGAGTACATTTGAATGGTTTCTCACCACTGTATATCCTCAAATGACTTTGCAAATGTGATGACCGGTTAAAACATTTGTCACACTGAGTACATTTGAATGGTTTCTCACCACTATGCATTCTCAGGTGCCTTTGCAAATGTGATGAATATCTAAAACATTTGTCACACTGAGTACATTTGAATGGTTTTTCACCACTGTGTATCCTCAGATGACTTTGCAAATGTGATGACTGGTTAAAACATTTGCCACACCGGGTAAATTTGAATGGCTTTTCGAAAGTGTGAATCCTCAGGTGTAGTTTGAGAGTTGACTTTCTACCAAAACACTTGTTACAGGTGCTGCATTTGAAGGGCTGACTCTGAGTCTTCTTCTTAACATTCATGTCTGGTTGTCAAAAACAACAAAAATTCAGATAATGAAACCAAACAACGACGATCAAATGTTCCATTACTTTGTATTTTTGTTCGATTTCTTTAACAATACACCCGAGTGATGTGCATGGGTACTGCAAGACGTTATAAGCTTCTATCATCTCGTTTTGCTGCTATTATTCCATTTTATTATAATAAAGTTATTACTAAAATGTTCGTAGAGTCTGTTCAGGGAATTCTGCAACCCGAAAACGTCGAATTTGTAGCGGCAGGGGTAATTTGCCGAATGCTGAACGCCGAACATTCTTCTCATCCTTAAAGGGGCATTGTCACACAGATTTTGCTGTGTTTTGGTCAAAATACACTAAATATATGACAAAATACCTTTGCTCAAACATAAAATTGCTTTTAGAACACCAAGAAGATAATATCAAGTGATTTCTTCAAGGAAGAACAAACCATAATAAGTTTTTCTGTGATTTTTCCACGACTGTTGGGAGGAACTTGAAAAAATTGGCCAATTTTTTCAAGTTGCAATCCATTTCCATCCCGACCATCCGCAGCCAAAAATAACGAATACTAGTTTCTGTGCACTGGTAGAGTATTTGTTAACAAAACTGGACCATTATTTTAAGGTTTCCATTGAAACAAATATGTTTTTTGGCTTTTCAAAGTGATACTAAAAATAGGTGACAGTGTCCCTTTAACAGTAAATAAAAGCTAACCAATTTGAATCAGTGCTTAACCCTAAATACTGTAAATCAGTGCTACAGTATTAACTATTTTAGGGTTAAGCATTGATTCAAATTGGTTAGCTTTTATTTAATACTGTTGTGGGTGAGAACAGTGTTTGGCGTTCGGCAAATTACCCCTGTCGAATTTGTAGTAGAGGCGATACGTACGTTTTATAGAAAAGTGTTTGATACTTACCGCTTTCCTGAAATGTCGCCTTCAAGGTCTGCCTATCTTTTAACGAATCCAAACAAACATGGCGGACAGAGAAGACCCAACTCGCAACTTCGTCCCCAAGCTTTCCTCGGTGCTTGGAGAAAACATGAACCTGGGTACAGGGTACAAGGCGGGCCGGGATCCTGAGGGTTACGGTTCAACATTGTTCACCATTTAGTCCAGTCAATCTACGAAAATTTTAGGCTCTAGATCAAACTAATTGCAACAGAATTTATTTCATTGCTAAATGAAGGTTTAAAATCCCTTCGGTGGAACATCCCGAAATTTAGCGATATTAAAGATGTCAAGCTTTTACCACAGTGTACCCACGTTGAGTGGTTTTAAACGCACTGTAAAAATGCGTTTGTTTTCACAATTATTTCGTTCAACTAACACAATTCACGGTATAGGTAATGAGAACAACGTTATTAACTATAAAAAAAGATAATAAATGCATACAAAATAGAAATATTTAAAACCACAAGGTACCCGCGACGGAAATATTCGCTTTCGCGAATATTTTTCGAATTATGCATCTATTTTCGGGAGTGTTTGTCATAATTATACATTTTTTACTGAAATTAATTTAACTCGAAGTTCCATAAGTTGGCAACTCGCCAGTGATTGTGTTTTCAGTGTAATAAAGAGTGGCATGCCTACGCGACTCCCACGCGCGTGTTTTAGCCTTTAAAAAGGTCAGCTCTTACGAGTATATCTTTTAGAGACCATTCCCATTTGTATGATATTAGAGGCGGTTCTTCGTATATTTCGAAGAGAGAAATACTACGGTTCATTGAACATGCTAACAAACATCATACAAGCATAAAATTTACGGCTGAGATATCCGAAACAGAAATATGTTTCTTGGACATTAACGTTTACAAAGGCAAGAGATTCATAGCTGAATCGGTGCTCGATGTACGCACCCATTTCAAAGCAACTGAAACTCTTCAGTACACCCATTCTACATGCCACTCATCTAGAGTCAAAACAGGCTTCATCAAAGGACAAGCTCTCAGACTTCTCAGAACTAACTCTTCAAAAACATTATTTCAAGAGAACATAGATAACTTCAAAACACAACTTCTTGAAAGAGGTTACCCAGAGAATTTTGTTCAAAGGGTCCTCCCAGAAGTTACTTTTGAAGACAGAAATGAAGCGCTCCAGTTTGTATGAAAGTTACTCAATAAAGTATCATTATTATTATTATTATTATTATTATTATTATTTTCAGAAATCTGAAAATGTAATTATACTTTAAATTAACTTTGTACTATCTTTTTTTAGTCTTTTATTGATATATTTTTCATATACATGCATTTTAAAGGCTTTGTAAAGGAATTTATTAAGTAATTAAGTAATTAATCAATTAAGTAATTAAGTAAATTTGATTATCAATTTATAGTTATTGAAAATTATAATTGTTGCTATTTTTAATAAAGTTTTTTCTTACTATATTATTATTATTATTATTATTTTTAGTCTTTTATTGATATATTTTCCATATACATGTAGGTATACATACATTTTAAAGGCTTTGTAAAGGAATTTATTGTAAACTTATAAATTGTGTTTTATAATTAAAGTTCTCTATTTACTTTTTTATTAATAATAATCGTGTCACTATGACCTTCCGTACACCTGTCGTATTTATTATTATTATTATTATTATTATTATTATTATTATTATTATTATTATTATTATTATTATATGGTCGAACATTGAAACAAATCGCCGACAACATGGACAAATGATCTTCCTACAACTACTGATCCCGTTGCTGTTAGAGTCAGGACGAAAACATCGTGAACCTCCCGATCGCCAAACAAATATGTTAGTGGTGGACGTAGCAGTACTCTTCGATTGCTTCACGACTACCAAAAACCGGGTTAAGTTCCGGCTAGGTGAACCTCCTTTGCCTCGTGTATGATTCTTTGTACCTTTATCAGCTCTGTTTTGAATCATTTTACTCAACACTAAGTAGGTGAGAACGTTAGGGAAATTAACTAATAAGGCAAGGCTGACTGTACAACTGGGATTATAATATTCTTTCCAATATTTCGTCAGGCACAGCCTGACTTTAGTCAGGGAATAAAATGACTACAAGAAAAACGTTACAATATAAATCGCCAAGAAACAAAATGATATAAGATTACAATGGAAAGACGTTAGATTTCAAAAATATAAGATGAAACGTTACAATTCAAATTAAAGAGAAACAAAAGAATATAAGATAACAAGATAAAAATAATGAAAGACGATATGTAAAATATATAAATGCGAAGTTTACATTTCTTCACGCTTGTTTTTGATACCTTTGGGTTCAAGGGTTTGACCCCTTTCGATAAGATACGCTTCTCGAGCTTTGCGGTATTAGCGTCACGAGATGAATGTATGAGTTCTAATGGAATAAGTTCTATGTCGGTAGGTAAATGGTCGTCGGAAAGAAAATGGTCTGAAACTGCAGTAGGTCTAGAGGAAGCAGTGGGTCTGTCAACCGGTCGTCTATGTTCGTTAAAGCGGTCTTTAAGTCGTCGTTCGTCTCACTATGTACTGTTTGTTACCACGTCGGCAGTTTACCATGTAAATGAGATTTTTGGAATTGCAGTCAATGTAGTCAGGGATGGGTCTGGTCTCACCAGTGGAGGAAAATGTGTAGTCGGTGCGACCGTCAGTGATGGAGCAAGTAACAAAATTATTACCGCAACTGAAGGATCCCTTAGGAAGGTTGGTTTGTGTAGCAGTGTGTAACTTGGATCTGACTAATATGTCGCTAAGGTTGTCAGTACGTCAAAAGGCAACAAGAGGTGTAGATTTAAAAACGTTGGCACAACGTTGGGAAGAAGAGAGAATGTTGAAATTTTTGTGGATGATAGATGATAGAGAACGAAGGGCAGGATTGTATGTGATAACGAGAGGAACACGTCTGGATGAGTCAGTTGTGGTTTCGCTGGGTTTAAGTGTCTCAGTGCGTGTGATGGCGTGAACACGTTGTATCTCATGGTTGAGAAAAGAGAGATTGTATCCACGGTTGTTAAGGTAACGTATAAGTTCATTGGTACGTAATGTGAAGGTCTCGTCGGAAGAGCATACACGTCGCAATCTGAGGGCGAGACTAAATGGAATGGCTCGTTTGGTGTGTAAGGGGTGACATGAAGAGTGTAAGAGGTACTGATCTTTGTCCGTAGGCTTAGTATAGAGATCTGTTTCAATTTTGCCATCGTTGACTTGAGAGATACCTTGACGTCAAGAAAGGGGATGGATATGGATGAGTGGGACGATGTAAATTGGATAGTGGGATGAAGGCTGTTAAGGTAGGAGATAAAATCAAGTAGATCGTCTTCTGTTTGTGTCCATATCATGAAGATATCGTCGATGAAACGCCACCAAGTATGTGGCTGATGAGGTGCACGTTTGAGTGCGTCAGCCTCAAACTTGGCGAGGAATAGATCAGCGTATAATGTGCCATGCGTGTTCCCATAGCTGTGCCGTGTGTTTGGAGGTGGTATTTATTGTTAAATTGAAAAATGTTCATAGTGAGAATGATTCTAATGAGGTCGCAAAGAGTCTCCGTGCGTATGGTAGAGGTAGAGCGAATACGGGTATTGAGGTAGTGACGACAAGCGTCGATACCTTCGTTATGTGGAATATTAGTATAGAGTGACGAGAGAGGCGGTACGCACCTCTCGGAACGCCTCACAAGATTGGCTAAGAAAACAATAGAACAAACAACAGAACAATGGACCCTAGACCTAAAAACAATACAAGTGCGTGATAACCAGGTCCAATGAAATTAGAGGTTCTGAAGAGGTGCGTGGCTACTGTGACGAGACGTCAAGTGTAACAAGAATGGCGTTGCTAGGTTACCGTCCAAGTTGGTCAAGTTTGTTGAGGAAGTGTGTAGTGTCTTTGATGAAAGATGCTGTGATGTGAACCAGAGGTTTGAGATGGTAGTCAATGAATTGAGAAATGCGTTCTGTGGGGTGGCCGTTGCTAGAAACAATGGGACGTCCAGGATTGTTTTGTTTATGAATTTTGGGTAAGATATAAAAACGTCCTGCTTTGGGGTCAGTCTGAATGAGGAATCGTTTAGTCTGGTCGTTGATGATATTATCTTTGTGCATGCGTTGGACGTAGACTTGTACCCGTGTTTGGATGTCACTAGTGATGTCAGTGTCACGGAGCGGTTTGTAGAATTTAGTGTCGTTAAGTTGTCGTAAGCATTCGTTGATGCACCAGTCACGGTCCATAATCACCGTCCCGGATCCTTTGTCGGCGGCTTAAATGATAATATCAGTACGTCTGCTCAGTTGTTTGAGAGCGTGTCGTTCGTGTGTAGTAAGGTTGTCACGGACGGGTCTTGGTGAAATGTTGAAATATTGTTAAATTGAAAAATGTTGTCTTGCTCGACTGCATGTAAGAAAGCGTCTAAAGCTGGGTCTCTGTGAAGGGGAGGTTTCCAAGTGCTATCGTGTTTAATTATTTTTATCTTGTTATCTTATATTCTTTTGTTTCTCTTTAATTTGAATTGTAACGTTTCATTTTATATTTTTGAAATCTAACGTCTTTCCATTGTAATCTTATATCCTTTTGTTTCTTGGCGATTTATGTTGTAACGTTTTTCTTGTAGTCATTTTATTCCCTGAAGAAGTCAGGCTGTGCCTGACGAAATATTGGAAAGAATATTATAATCCCAGTTGTACAGTCAGCCTTGCTTTATTAGTTCTTTCGTATTTATATCAAATTTGCTGACTAGATCCACCAGGATCCGACGCTTTTGCATTGTCCGTTGGCCCTTGCAGATAATTCCAAAGTGTTCATAGGGAAATTAAACAGTGGCATATAACTTTTGCCGTAGTAACGCCACGGAAACAGTTGTTTATATTCATTAAATGCTAAAAACATGTTCTATAATAAATCCCCCAAACCTAACTCTTTCAGTTTTTCTTGTGTTACGGATTGAGAAAATTGTAAGAAAGATTTCTCTCCAAATGATCTTCAAACTGTACTGTGATAATTCAGTAAACCTTTTTCCTTAACCATGACCGACATAAGGTTTTCGTATACCTTTACTATATTCAGTGAAATACAGTCCATATTTATTGAGCCGGGGGCTTAGTCAATGCTTATTCTGCTTATTCAGGGTGCTTGGAACAGGCTTCAGTTAGGTTTGACTGCGTGATTTGACACAGCGTGTGAAAGGCATTTTCCACTGACTACGTGACTTCGATAAGCAAAACCACCGTACAAATCGATGAGGAATGCGGATCTATTGCAGACCAGGATCACGTCCGGCTCATTCCACTGGACTTATACGGAGCAAACGTGACTCTGTAAAAGAGGCTCGAGAGGCCCACGCGTAATAGACAAAACGAAAACATTACAAAATGGTATGAATAGACGTGATGAACTTCGTTAGTGATATTTACATAGATGCTTTATTTCAGTCATCAACCTATCATTGTCATTTATTTTAAAATTCAAAACTTTACTTTTGTAACGGTCATTTTACCTTTTTAATCACTTTTTTTTCTATTTTAGCCTCCGAAGGTTTGTCTTGCAAGCCGAAATACCGGGCAAATTTGCGGGACGCGTCAAGTAGGATCATATCGCTAATTAAGTGATGGCGGTTTTCAGCAGGAATTTTCTTGAATGTCTACAGCACGATGTAAGTTCATTTCTGTTGTTAAACGTTGACATTTCGGGTTTACATATCGATATATAAGCAATTATACACTCGTTTTCAAAAAGGTTGACGTTTCAGAAATATATATATAACTATATATACCTTTTGTATATGGGAATACAAAAGGTATATGTATAAGATATATATTTCTGAAACGTCAACCTTTTTGAAAACGAGTGTATATATATATATATATATATATATATATATATATATAGTCAACTTAAGGAGTGACAAGGGAGAATCTTTTATATATATGTTGTAGTTAATTTTTTATCTCAGGTAATTTTTATTTTTCCATTGTTTTTGGGTATGGTAATATATGCTAATGAATTTGAAACAAAGGAAAAACAAACATTAACTGGAATAAAAAATTAACTACAACATATATATAAAATAGCCTGTATCCCTTGTGGATCCTCCCTTGTCACTCGCTAAGTTGACTTCGGTCGTGTGTCATGAATTTGATCCTTAGTTGGGTTTCAAATGGAGTTATAGGCTTCCCCTACCCTGTCACCTCGAAAGAAAAAATCCCGGGAGGCCCACGTCTGGAATCACATAAATCACCTCTTCGATTGCCATGTTGCCAGCATGGTTGTCCTGATGGTGTAGTGGTTATCACACCTGACTAGTGTGCAGGGGGACGTGGGTTCAAATCCCACTCAGGGCAAATTTTCTTTCAAACATTTATTCAATATATATATATATATATATAAGCAAGAGAGGATATCCTTTATCCTCTCTTGATATAAGTCAAGTTTTCATTGTCATCGTTCTTTTTCCTTTTTCTTCGTGTTGCCGTTGGGGTCAGTCTGCCGTCTATTTTAATGCATGATTCACATTTGATTAACAGTAACGATTGTTATAAATTTGAAAGCGTGGGTAAAATAGAAAGCAGAAAAAATTATGTCAACGGCTTGCATCTGCGGATAACAATTGAATCGTTCACAAACGTTTCCGCGGACACAGGCCGTCGACACATTTTCTTTTGAAACCCACATCCTTTTCAAGCTTTATTATGAGCCCGCAGGACAGGAATAAAGAACAAGACGGATAAAGAACTGAAATTGTTTAATTTAAAATTGCTCTATCTCTAGTTCTTCCACTTTCAGCTTCATATTCAGTTTCATACATGTACGTGACTCGCCTGTGTCACGAGTTTTAAGCAGCGGAAATTCAATCTTCCTCCCACGTCGTAAACACGCTTCGCCGTTGACCTGCCTTCTTTTATATAGATCAGAGATTTCACTTTTCAACCGTTTCACTGACAGAATAAAAGTTAAAACTTGATTATTTTAGCTTGATTCAAAAGTTGGAAACTATAGATGAAATCCTTTAATGTGACCATTGTAGTAACGCGAGAATTTAGTTTTATCGACTGAGTCGATAAGGTAAATTGACCACCGTAAAAAGATTCAAATAGCTGACGTTTCGAGCGCTAGCCCTTCGTCGGAGCGAATCGTAGTAACATTGTAGTAACGTGTCGTTTAAATTACTGCGCATGCTGCAAGGTTATCTACCTTTCGAGTTTGATTTGTCCGGCCGCGACCAATCAACGGCGACCCATACAATGAAAACATCAATATTTTTTGGTAAGAAAGATCACTGATGCATAGATTTTAACATGTCAGTTAGTCATATTCATATATGATATAATCTAAACAAGCAGTAATTTTGGTGCTTTGGTGGAAATTTTCCAGTATTCCTTGAACATGGCAAGGATCACACGCGATATCAATCCACGCGAGTTTGACCACAGAATATTCATATTGAAGATAAGGGCGGCGAATAAGATCATAAAAAAACAAGCAGAGCAAGTTTTCAAGAGTTCCATAAAGGACGCAACTTAATTAAACTTCGATGACAGTTAAAGCATTTTAATTTCGCTTTATTCTGGCAAAGACCTTTCAAATCGCATTCTGAAAACGGTGTTTTTAACCATTTGACAGAAAGCTGTCCTTTTATTCGATTCTCTTATAGTAAATCCTGATGCAAATATAACTTCACTTCTACCTCCGGCAAGCTAAGAGATTCAGCTGCTCCATAATTTTCATTACAATTCAGATCAATGCATCGGGAATAAAAAAAAAAAAACAGGCATGACAAAAAATACAGAATTTCAAACAAAACACAAAAAAGATCCTAAGCTTGGCACGTTTACACAGGGAAAAAGTAAGGGATGATGAAAATTATAACACAATGTTTTCTAGCATTTTCGTAGCAGCTGGAAACGGTGCATTTCAAAAAGAACACAACACAATAATAACATTTGCCAGTTGCGAGGATTCTTGGACAGTTCCACGCGCGTTACCCGCGCGTGTTTCTCTAGCCATGCGCAATGCTGATCTTGGGAACATGTAATCATGCGAATATGGCGGATAAATCGAGTCGAGGGCACAATCGTCATGGTAGTGTCGTACGAATTGGTTATTACAATATCGAAAAGACTATCGGAAAGGGAAATTTTGCAGTCGTCAAGCTTGCCATACACTGCATCACAAAAGCGAAGGTACAGTTTTCACGCAAATGTACGAACTGAGGCAAAAATGTCAGCTTGTGACTTCGATGAGAGAATACACTTTTATTTCACTTCTGCACCGACAATAGCACGTCTTTACACTTTCCAACTGTCATGCAGCAGAGAAACGAAAACATAACTTCTAGCCATGCTATTGAGTAAAGCAATTAGCTAGTTTATTTTGGATTTTATTTCTTATATAATGGGCGCTCTAGTTTCTTGCTCGTCTCTGTTTTTCCTGACCAGGTTGCCGTCAAAATCATCGACAAAAGTCAATTGGACCAGGATAACTTGAAGAAAATTTTCCGCGAAGTACAAGTGATGAAGATGCTGGATCATCCTCACATTATTAAATTATATCAGGTGAGAGATAGAGCATTATTTTGACCGTTTCATTCCGATGTTTTAGGCTCATTTGAGCCATTTGTTCGGCCCTCAATCGCAATCTTAGAAAAGTCTTCGGCGCAGATGCTATAAACACCTCTGAGTTTTCGAGCCATGAAGGCGACAGTTTTTGTGCAATATGCGACCTTTTATTTCGGTTCCAAATTGATAAAGTATCGTTTACAAAGCTTTTGAGGAAAAGAATTACTGCAATTCTTCGGGCTACAGTTCGTGACAGACAGCGTGGAGGAAAAACAATACGTGTAAGCGCATCTACAGATAGCTGGCCGGCGAGACGAAAGCAACTCGTATCGGCTCTGCTTTTTAAGTGCTCGGTGTCACGTCCTTGTTTTAATGATATCGGAAGGCTTTCGGGGCTTTTATCGGTCTGCACAGAAGCGAATACATTGGGAAAGCTTTCCTCTTAAGAATTAATGTGTAGCGTAACCAATTGCCTATGAAATTTACGACGGTTGTTGGTCTCATAAATTTTTTTCGCCAGTCCGCTCGACCTTTTACCTGTTCGTAGCAATATCAAGCGCTTTTCGCTCAGTACGCATCGAGCAATGAATTCGCATTAGCTATGCTTTCAATATGTTAGAAATCTGTAACTGTTTTCGCTGACATTTTTCCCTTCGCCTGGTCTGTGCAATGCCGATTTTCCTCAATGTTTTTGTTTACAAATTCGCGCTGCGGTTGTTTTGACATTTTCTCGCCGTGCGAAATTAACTCAGCGAAATTTCCCGTCTGGCATGGTGTTGATCAAGTTTACTTTCATTTTATAATCAGTCCGACTTTCGAAAGTAAGCAATTTGATTGTTGCTTTGAAAAATTTCCCAGGATATATTTTTTTAGCTGGATCAAGGACAAGCGATTTAGCCTAATAAATATTCTATTTCGTTTCCATTTTGCTGTCGATTAGCACAACTGCCATAGTACGTATGAACTGCACTATTATCGCAAAACGTGCGTTCGATACACATCAATGGTTCTAGAATTTCTATTAACCCTTCTTGTGGTGTTATTTGCTAATCGATGGGATTTTAGTAAAGTCTAAATCCCCCAAAGTCGCCAAATGGCTTTGATTGGCATGTAGAAGCCAACTGTCTGTTAAATCAATGCTTTATGTTCGTGCGATCTTTTATTGGGTCATGTCTAGTGGTTTGGGGAAGTCTTGTCTTCGCGTATAAGCTGAACCATCAAACAATGCACCGTATATTTTTATGCACCGCATTGCTCTAAATGTATTATTTTTTAGTAGCAGTGCCTCTCGCATTTTATCTGAACAAAGTGTTAAATTCAAACATTTCGGAGACGAGAAAAATTCCATCCATGAATTCATGCTTTTATCTTGCAGGCAACAAACAGTCATTTTTAAGTGTTCTTGAGAAGTTCATGTAGATATCAACAATAAACATTGTCCAAACAATAAAATTACCTCTAAGGATGTTGACAACTTCAACTTGCATTGTAAATATTTGCACTCAAGTGTTTATGAATTCCTTTGGCATAAATTTGACTCTGTAACCGTACCTTTTAAGATAAATCAGTTACATTCAGTTAAATACATTTAAATAGTTACTTATTCTTTCAAGGTCATGAATATTTGGTAGCTCAGTTCATATAAACATTTATATCTAAACTATTTTCATCTGTAATGAATTTGGTTTTTGTTCTTAATAAATAACTGGATATGATGTGTACTGTTTATTTTGCTTTTGTTTTACCACCTTAGATGGAAAGAACATAAATCTAAATTGATGTTGATAAATTGTTTGATAGTTTTTACTGACCAGTGTGAAAAGAAAGCTTTATTTCTTGACAAATTTGATTTCTATGCATGTTTTGTACATGTATTCTACATGTACCCAAGGGTTTACTCAGATGGCCACTTTTTGAAGAAATTCACGGAAAGTTTACTTTAGTTTTTACATACCTGGTTTTTAATTATTGGCTAAAGGTCTACATGTACATGTACCTGTATACTTTTTATTATCAACGAGACCAAATTGTGCATATACTGAATTCTACACACATTTTGATGGGTCATTTCCTATGATTTGTTAGAGTTCAGACGCACAGCTAACATCATGGAGAATTTGTTTTCTCTGTTTCGTCCAACATGGCGAATAGTTTTGAAAATGTGGACAAGATTATTCCGGAAAGGGCAAGTGAAGACATCAACAAAATCAGAAGCTATTAAAATTAAGAAATGATGAAAGTGAAGCGAAGAGTAGTTTTGTTGACTTGGAATTAGCAGAAATAAGAAAAAACCCTAGAACAGTCATGATCACGGTTGAGTGCTATGAGGCTAATTTTTCTTTCCTGTTATTGTATAAAACAAAAAAGTTCCATTTTCCTGTGCATCTGTTCAGTTATAGATCACAGAAGATGTCAAAATGTGCGGCTTTTTTGCCACTTTGATGTTCTTACCACATTACCACAAAAGTTGGCCGAAGAAGATCAGACAAGACAACTGAATAATAATGGCCACGCATGACAGCCGCATGGGTTAAGAATGTCATTGGTACATGTACCCACCAGTTGACTAGCTAGTAGATCTTGTAGAGTCGACTTCAGCTTATGAAACTATCAGGGTAGACCCAGGCAGACCCCAAAATTTCACAAGAAGAAAGGATGAATTGCACTGTACATCCAAAAATTTAATAGCATGCAGTGGACACATGCTCCCAAAGGGGAGACTATTGGTTTCTGCGGGTTCATCCATTTATAGATAAAGTAGATAATTTCAATGTAAAAAACACTAATATGTGCTTACAAATAAGAAAACAGTACTGCTTCCTCATAACAAGGCATGCCTGCTCTAGGCCCTGCTTCCTCATAACAAGGCATGCCTGCTCTAGGCCCTTCGAGCCAAAATTTCGCATTGAATTTCACTTTGATTTTAGAAGACTTAAGTTGATAATGTAGGTACTGTCTTGTAGTCTTTAATACTGAGAGTGGCGACTTTTGGTTTCTGTATGATGACTTTACTCTGGATGACTGTTATATAAAACACATGGTGATTTGAAAATCTGATCATGGTAAAGATATATTATTTTAGTGATTCAGAACCCTCAGTATAATATGCCTACACAAGCCTGCAAATAATTTTTGTCTATAAGCAGGTCATTTGTCTGGCCAAGGACAAGTTTTGACAAGACAAGAAGCCAGTCTGGTCGGACATAAATTTTCTTTGTCATTATAAATTAAAAAAGAGACATTAGAGACATTTCTGTTCTGTATTTCAACATAGACGGTGACCCTTCCTCAGAATGTTGGTTGCAAATTCAAACAGCTTAAAATTAAAGTCAACTGAGTGAAAAATCAATACTCTCCCAGAAAGAGTACCTTAACATTAAATCAGGTATTATTTACCTGTTGATAATCGACAAATTTAAGAATGTTCGTATTATTGGCGGAAAACATATTGGCACCACACCCCTAGTCACACAAACACCTGTAAATTTTAGGAATTTTGAAATCATGATTTCTTAAAGAAATTGTGATATATTGCCTTGAACTTTTTTCTCATTTCTATTAAAACATTTCAATCGGGTCAAATTACGACTGTAATTTATCTCACAACACTTGCAGATAACAGACAATAAGTAATAACATAAGACCTCAGATTTTAGTAGTGTTTCAGTGGAACGTAATTCAGACTAAATGGGGCTAAATGATCTTTCACGACGCCGCTGCAAAAAGCGTCAATTAACAACGTAGGAATACTGGCGCTTGATGTGGCGTGTTTACAATTCAACGTGACATTTGAAACGACGCATTGCGCGTGATAAATTAATTCTTGGAACGGAAGAAAAACGAAAGTAATAACAAATCATTTTTGCGTTGTATTGCGGTAGTATAATAAAATAAACTTGTTCCATATTTGGCCACAAACTTCAAGAAAAAATATTTTCATTGAAGCTGAAATGCCCGGTCAGAGTGTCCGACCAGGCTCAGCTTTTACCTGTCAAAACCTCAAATTTGCCGGACAATTGTCCGATGACCGACTGTTATTTGCAGGCTTGCCTACATGTACACATCACTGACTGTGACAGTGACTTTTCAGACATCTTACATTGTATGTGTGGTTTGCTTCATCTTCTTGTCTGCCTTTTTCTGTCATTGACAAGCATAAAATTTCTTCTATAGGCCACGCAATAACTTCCTTTCAACCCTAAATATGCCATGTTATTTGTATACACAAGAGCAAACATGTCACCATCGTCCTCTCGGTGTTAATCATTCAAAATGGGGATGAAATGGAAGATGAACCAACAAAATAATAATCCTTGAAGCATTTAGCTTGCGTTCACAGGACACCCAAGAGATTACAAAGATCCCACCAGATTAGTATGTGATCTGACCAGGGCTGTCATAAATTTTGTAAGTAGCAGGCTGAAAATGGAAAGTAGGCGGCTTGGCACTCGAGCGTCAAAGGCTTCTTTGGCGTGGAGGCCATGCTTTTTTCCTGGAGATTACGCGCAAACCTGGGAACCACCTGTGAAAATGTTCCAGGCGCTACCCACAGACCTTCGATAACTTCAAAAGAGATCGAGTAGCCCATAACATTGGCTGCCAATGTTTAAAACTGTTGTTACACAGATTAATACCTCTTTACTTTGACTAAAAAATTAGAAAAGAATGTCTAACAAGTAATTTCGATGGACTTTTTTTATTACTGTAAGCTTCCTCTTCAACAGTAACAGTGAAATGAAACAAAAGTAGACAGCCAAGGATGGGCAAGCAGCCGGCTGTTTTGGCTGGCTACCGGCCCTTAATTACATGTACAGCACTGGATCTCCTTCATTGAACACAATTACATTGACTTTGACACTCAGGTGTCAATAAATTGCAAATTACAGCTGGGTTTTAGTGCCCTTGTAAAATATTGGTTCTGGGGGGTACATTTCAATCATCACTTTGGGACAACCTTACTTTACCATGCTACTGGACTTTATGAGATAGATGTTCCTTTACCCTTTAACTCCCAAGACTGCCAAAATATTAAAATTCAAGAAAAATTTCAAATTTCATTTTGTACAATATTGATAATCAAATGGTATGATGCTAAAGTACTGTCAGAGATTTCATTTGAATTGTCACACCATACAGTTTGTAGGATTTGGTCGACAGACTCAAAAGTTAGAACTATGTACACTACATGTCTCCATAATTGCCTCTAGAAGTGAAAGGGGTAAAAAAGAAAGCTGTGTTATTTTGCGAGCAGCTTGCAACATGTACTTTTGACAACCCTGAACAAAAGTTTAACAACCATATGGTTGAACTTGCCGTAAAAGTGACAAAAAGAATGGTTTTTGATGTGTGGATAAATGTACTGTATTAATTTTTTTTTTTTTGCAAGAAAAATTTTGTTTGAAGTAAGTGCCACAAGCGTATTCAACAGGTTTGTTTTTGAGTAAACCCGCGCTGGCTTCATGCACTCATCAATAGGCCATTTCCGAGTTGCCTTTAGCCTCTTTATCAAAGCGAGGCTAGGTGCGAAACCTTTCATATGAAAATGAGTTTTCATTCACATGCAAATAAAACTTATTTTCATATGAAAGGTTCATACCTAGCCTCGCCGTGATAGAGAGGCTAAAGGCAACTCGGAAATGGCCTATTCCATAGCTTTATAAGCTTGATTACCAGCTGCTTTTCATGAAACCTTACCAGACCTGAGTGATTCAAGTTGTTTATTTTATGGTGCCTATACTGTCACTTTTGCAGTTAACAGGATGCTTTCCTTTCCATTTCTGTCCATAATACCATCTTCACCTAATCCTGTTTATTAACTCAAGAATACACAAAGCAGTGAATGAGTTATAGCTGATGGGGACAAATATGCAAATTTTCACTCCTTCCTTCCTTCCATCTGTCAGCTGTAAACTTTTCTTGGTAATTTAGCTGATCAGTCAAAAGGCTTGCACATATTCTTTTGCCCGTTGCAAATGCAATGTGATAGGTAATGGTAACTGGCCTTACCCATGGGGAGTTGTATGCAGAGCAGGGTAGTGGGGTGGGGGGGGGGGGGGGGGGGGGGGGAGGGCAGTGGAGCAGAATGCGTAGGAGAGGGAAGGGTCCAAAGGTTGTTTCATATTCACGAGTTGCCTCATTGGAGCCTTTGATTCGTCTTAATTTTCAATCTGTAAACTTGTGAATAAGATTTACAAACAGAAAAAGGTAAAAAAAAAAATAAAAAAAAAAAAAAGCTGTCATTTGCAATGATGTTTGCTAACATACTCAGGCTGTGGCTGTGACCATTTATTTTTTAACAAGGAAGCTGTTGTAAATGTGCTAAAACAGATTTGCAGTCATTTATTTTATTGATCTTACATGTATTGTAATAATTTACCACATGTCTGCATTCTCCAAGGCAATGTGTACAATACATAATAATTATAATAATACTTTATTCAAATACAGAAAAACGGTATTTAAAAAGGAGGACCGTGAGGTTACCCCTATGCTAGGTCCCCAAACTAACGAACTAACTAACTAAATTAATAAACTTGATCTATCCAAAGACACATGGATACATGTATATGTTGTGGTTCAAATTTTTCTTTGGTTTAAATTTTTTTAAACCGGTTTAATTTTTATTTTCTTTTGTCTCAGATTGATTACCATATTCTGAGACAAAGGAAAACAAAAATCAAACTGGTTTAAAAAAATTTAAACCAAAGAAAAATTTGAACCACAGCATATATTATCTTCAGGGTTAAAAACTAAATTTTGACAGCACTCGCCATTTGGGGGCATGACTCTCAGAACTGCACCAAAAACAGCACAATTTGTACTCACCCAAGAAGATTCGACACTCACCTGGGAGAATGGGCGAATGCTAATTTCCATCCCTAATATCATGCAGTGAACGTGTAGTGTGACCTGCATACATGTTTGTTTTCCAAGTCCAAATACCAAAGTGTTATCAGCAGAGTTGTGCCAAACTATTTTCATTTGCTCTGTATGAAACCAAAACAGAGAGACACTTTCATCCAAACTAGAACTATGTAATGAAAAAGCTGGTAAAATTGTTGTTCATATACACTGGTAGCACTGTACGCATTAATTTTGGTGGTACACTGTATGTACATCGTAGGGTCACAGCCTGAAATACAAATGCCTTAATCTTACTATATTTTCTACAGGTGATGGAAACAGACAGAATGTTGTATCTTGTAACAGAATATGCAAGTAAAGGAGAGATATTTGGTGAGTGTTAAATTAAACATATATTGTACACATACACTCACTTGTATATGTTACAGGTCAAATTTGATTTCAGGTTAATTTTGATTTTCCTTTGTTTGATATTCATTATCATATTAACATAGAAAAGAACAATGGAAAATCAAAATTAACCTGAAATCAAATTTGACCTGTAACATATACTGTACTGGAGTCACTCAAATTTCAAGACACCAGGATCGAGGTGCGTAGATCGAGTCGAGACTGTTAACTTACATTTAAGTAACTGTAAAGCAAAGTAAAGTAAATCAAAGTTTAGTTTCAACACTATCGCAAATTAATGAATTACAAGCTGCTGTACTGTAGAAAAACTTACTTTTTTATATAAAGTTTAAGTGCCAGGCACTCCAGATTTCATAGTTTGGAGCCTTTGGGTACCCTGTGATCCTTATAAGAGCACAGCCTTGTAATGCAGACACTTTGGTGCAACCCTTTGGTGTCTGTATTGACCAGCACTCAGTACAGTTGGAACTTGACCATTTTGAATGCTTCTTTAAACTGGAATACGTTGTTACATTGTAAGTCCTTCACTAGTTTCACTATTCTGTATTACTGTTTTAGATCATCTAGTAGCCCATGGAAGAATGTCTGAAAAGGAAGCAAGAAAGAAATTTATGCAAATTGCATCAGCTGTTGACAGCTGTCATAAGCAGAATGTTGTTCATAGGGACTTAAAAGTGAGTACACTGGTAAAATTTGTATATGTGATGTACACAGAGGTACAAATGTACAGTATGACAAGTTTGTTTTGTTGTGCACAAGTCTGCAAAATACATATTTGTACACAATACATATTCAAATTGTGAGATAAACAAAGTCAGTCATTCAATCAATCAATCAGACAGTCAATCAGTCAGACAGACAGTCAATGAATCAGTCACACAGGCAGTCAATCAATCAGTCAGACACAGTCAATCAATCAGTCAGTCAGTCAATCAATCAGTCAGACACAGTCAATCAATCAGTCAGACAGGCAGTCAATCAATCAGTCAGACACAGTCAATCAATCAGACAGGCAGTCAATCAATCAGTCAGACAAGTCAGTCAATCAATCAGACAGGCAGTCAATCAATCAGTCAGACAAGTCAGTCAATCAGTCAGACAGACAGTCAATCAATCAGTCAGACACAGTCAATCAATCAATCAGTCAGTCAGTCAGTCAATCAATCAGTCAGACACAGTCAATCAATCAGTCAGACAGGCAGTCAATCAATCAGTCAGACAGGCAGTCAATCAATCAGTCAGACAAGTCAGTCAATCAGACAGACAGTCAATCAATCAGTCAGACACAGTCAATCAGTCAGACAGACAGTCAATCAATCAGTCAGACAGGCAGTCTATCAATCAGTCAGACAAGTCAGTCAATCAGTCAGACAGACAGTCAATCAATCAATCAATCAGACAGACAGTCAATCAGTCAGCCGTGTAATGATTCATATTATTCCTTGATGCAATTTGATTAAATTTTGATTATTGCCTTTCAATTTCGAATATTTCAATTCGATTATGCAAATAGTTTTAGACTTATCTGTTGTACCGTCTTTAGCCGGAAAACCATAATATGACAGCTGATCTAAAAGATGCAGGCAGAATCACAATCTCTTGGTCATTTGTCGCCATGTTTGAGAACGTAAAAATGAGCATGTCGCACATGGTTTGCCTTATTTGGAAATTCTCATATGGGTGGTACAAGGGCAGCATTATTACCAGGCAACACAAAATGGTGCATGAACTGCAAACGCCTTTTCTCGTCAATCAAAACACAGATTTTAAAGAGTTCTGAATTCTGATTTCACAATATAACAAGAGGCTACACTGGTAGCCTGTACTCATGCGCTTGCATAAGAAAGTTATACAGTTTATTTTAAATGGGTCACGCATCCCTCCCCCCTCAACGAATTTTGCGTGACACACTAAAGAACACGCTAAAACACGTTTTCTGTACTCGCTTTGAATATTTAATTTATTGATTCCCGATCAAATACACACTCGTCTTTTGTTTCCCAAACCGTGACTTCTTTCTGTTACATTTGAAAAGACTACTTTTAAAAGCAATGAAATCAGCAAACGACCCGGCTATTTTTTCAATTTTAGTGAATCTCAATAACAGAATTACGCGACCGTGCACAAGAACTCTTACTCAATCCTAAATAGATTGGCTGAAACAAAATGGCTGGCACATGTACATTGTAACTAATAATGTGTATCTTGTTTCCTTTTCAGGCAGAGAATCTTTTATTAGACGAGAATTTCAATATAAAAATTGCAGGTAGGAAAATTGCATACAACATGACCTCTGCACAAAGATATCATGTCTGTGGATAGATTGTTAACTCTCTTTAACTTCTTACATGTACATGTAGTTCCTAGCAGAACATAATATTCTGAGGATAGGTTGTTATACATGTGTAACATTGTGTCACAGTGTGAAAAAATTTACAGTACAGCAAGCCTGCAAATACATGTAATTATCTTCTTGAAGGAAATCATTTGTCTGTCCAGGGACAATATTGACCTGACAAGAAGTCAGTCTGGTTGGTCAGTTTTGTTCTGTATGGTTTATCTTTACTGAAAGCAGGGCTGTCATTAAAATTTGAGACAGGCGTTGCTCTGATCTTAAAGGAGCTATGTCATGGTGATTTTGAGGTTTTAGGGTCAAAACCGTCTCAAATTAAAACTAAGTACCTTTGTCGTACGCGAAATGCTTAAAGAACACTAACAGGAAGATATCAAGTGAATTTTAGCAGAGAAAATAAACCATAATCGGAGTTTTGGCGAATTTTCTAAGACACAAGCGATAAACTTGAAAAAATTGGCCCAATTTTTTCAAGATACAATCCATTTCCATCCTGGCCATCTACAGCCCAAGACACTTATTTTTACTTTTAGAGCACTAGTAGAATAATTTTAAACAAAACTAGATTCTTAGTTTTGGAATTTCACTGATATAAAGATGCATTTTGGCTTTTTGAAGAACGCTAAAAATGGTGACATAGCCCCTTTAATACCCATAACAAGCTTGTTGCTTTGTCTGTAAATTTAACATACTGTATAACAGGCAAGATCACCCGTAACATCAAGGTCCCATCAAGTGTACTGACCTGTAACAGATGCTACGGATGATGGCCCTTTATGACACCCCTGGAAAGTGCCTGGTGTTCAAAGCTAACTGTGGAATTTTTTTCATGTTTCACAGAGAGAAATATTTTCTGTCTGAATGTAACTGTAGCAGAACTAGCCAGTCCATCTGTCAGCCCACCTTAAGCTCTCAGCAGTCAAAATGCCAAATTTACCAGACATTATCTGACAACAAGCTGTTAATTGCAGGCTTGGTTACTCAAAACACTATGCAGTGCCTTTAACTGGTTGCTAATTGAGTGTATTTTATTTTTATTATCTTTTTTTGTGTGTGGAGGAGCAGTGATGTATTGAATAGTGTATTTGGCTGATGTTCAGTGGTGCAAGGCCTGGTCCCTGCTGATGTTCAGTGGTGCAAGGCCTGGTCTCTGCTGAAGTTCAGTGGTGCAAGGCCTGGTCTCTGCTGATGTTCAGTGGTGCAAGGCCTGGTCTCTGCTTATGTTCAGTGGTGCAAGGCCTGGTCTCTGCTGATGTTCAGTGGTGCAAGGCCTGGTCCCTGCTGAAGTTCAGTGGTGCAAGGCCTGGTCCCTGCTGATGTTCAGTGGTGCAAGGCGTGGTCCCTGCTGAAGTTCAGTGGTGCAAGGCCTGGTCTCTGCTGATGTCCAGTGGTGCAAGGCCTGGTCCCTGCTGATGTTCAGTGGTGCAAGGCCTGGTCTCTGCTGATGTTCAGTGGTGCAAGGCCTGGTCCCCGCTGATGTTCAGTGGTGCAAGGCCTGGTCCCTGCTGATGTTCAGTGGTGCAAGGCCTGGTCTCTGCTGATGTTCAGTGGTGCAAGGCCTGGTCTCTGCTGATGTTCAGTGGTGCAAGGCCAAGTCTCTGCTGATGTTCAGTGGTGCAAGGCCTGGTCTCTGCTGATGTTCAGTGGTGCAAGGCCTGGTCCCTGCTGATGTCCAGTGGTGCAAGGCCTGGTCCCTGCTGATGTTCAGTGGTGCAAGGCCTGGTCCCTGCTGATGTTCAGTGGTGCAAGGCCTGGTCTCTGCTGATGTTCAGTGGTGCAAGGCCTGGTCCCTGCTGATGTTCAGTGGTGCAAGGCCTGGTCTTTGCTGATGTTCAGTGGTGCAAGGCCTGGTCTCTGCTGATGTTCAGTGGTGCAAGGCCTGGTCTCTGCTGATGTTCAGTGGTGCAAGGCCTGGTCCCTGCTGATGTTCAGTGATGCAAGGCCTGGTCTCTGCTGATGTTCAGTGGTGCAAGGCCTGGTCCCTGCTGATGTTCAGTGGTGCAAGGCCTGGTCTCTGCTGATGTTCAGTGGTGCAAAGCCTGGTCTCTGCTGATGTTCAGTGGTGCAAGGCCTGGTCCCTGCTGATGTTCAGTGATGCAAGGCCTGGTCTCTGCTGATGTTCAGTGGTGCAAGGCCTGGTCCCTGCTGATGTTCAGTGGTGCAAGGCCTGGTCTCTGCTGATGTTCAGTGGTGCAAAGCCTGGTCTCTGCTGATGTTCAGTGGTGCAAGGCCTGGTCCCTGCTGATGTTCAGTGGTGCAAGGCCTGGTCTCTGCTGATGTTCAGTGGTGCAAGGCCTGGTCTCTGCTGATGTTCAGTGGTGCAAGGCCTGGTCCCTGCTGTTGTGTTGTTTCCTTGGTCAAAAAAAACTTTGCTCCACTCAGTCTCTCACCTGCCAGTGTGTTGTTTCCTTAGACAAAAAATTTTGCTCTGCATTGTCTCTCTCCACCTAGGTGTATAAATGGGTACATTGTCACTGTGTTTTGCTCTTAGACAAAAAAAACTTTATTCCACATTGTCTCTCTCCACCCATGTGTATAAATGGGTACATTGTCATTGTGTTGTGTCCTTAGACAAAAAACTTTACTCCACATTGTCTCTTCACTCCCAAATTTATAAATGGGCGCATTGTCATTGTATTGTGTCCTCAGACAAAAAATGTTGCTCCACATTGTCTCTCTCCATCCAGGTGTATAAATGGGTACTGATGACATTATGCTGGGGGTAACCCTGCGATGGACTAGCATCCCATCCAGGGTGAAATAGCAATACTCCTAGGTGCTTCATGGTACAGAAACCAGGTTAAGCCCAACTGTGGCTCGTGTGCACCTTTTCCTTACACTGTATCTTTATGATCACCCAATGGCTTTGATTGGGTTGCAACATACTGATTACAGGCACTTAATTATCTACAGGAGTGGACACTTAATTTTGACAGCACTTGCCATTTGGACAAGTGACTTTCAGAACTGTACCGACAAATGTACAATTTGTTCTCACCCAAGATGATTTGACACACACTTGGGTGAGCGGGCGAGTCTTATTTCCATCCCTGAATTCAACCCAACTCTCTGTTAACGTAAGTGGTCTAGTCTGTACAGAAAGCCAAAAGTATGGAACATTAAATTTGGTCTTTTCACAGGGCTTAGGGTAACCAATTCATGAGCGATCCATCACAGTGCTCGTTATAGCAAAATTTGGGCTGTTCAGGCCACCAATCAAAATGCTTCTTTTTGTTATGGACCAGTTCATCCATACATGTATAATACTGTTAATGTATTTTTGCAATTAAATGCCAGACCTTGACTGAAGTCCAGGTTTGAACAAAATGCCGAGTCTCGCTTGCATTTATATGAGTGGATGTTCTAAAGTAACCTCTCCATAAGCTTGCTCATTAAAAATTCATCTTTTTCGTAGATTTTGGATTTAGTAACATATTTCAAGAGGGAAAGCATCTAAAAACATGGTGTGGAAGCCCGCCGTATGCAGCTCCAGAGCTCTTTGAAGGCAAGGCATACTGTGGCCCAGAAGTTGACATTTGGGTAGGTTCTAAGTAATATAAAAAATACTGTATAATTATGTTCAAAATTTTTTTCTTTGATTTAAAAATTTTGAAACCAGTTTGATTTTTATTTTCCTTTGTTTCTTATTATGGAAATGAATCTGAGGTAAAGGAAAATAAAAAAAAGAAAACAGACGACTTTTAGCGGTGGCGCCACTACAGTTGAGATCCCTCCACGAAAAGACGTCTGAGGAACGAGTGCAAAAACATACGGTCATTTGCTGTTGCCGCTCCGTCACTCTGGAACTCTCTGCCGGATTTTATTAAGAACGCCGACTCTGTTAACATTTTTAAATCTAAACTTAAGACTCTTCTTTTTTCACAAGCTTATGATGATCATTAATTAATATTTATTTATTTATTGAATTTTCATTTATGTTGATTTATTTTATTTGATTTTAGCTGTAGCCTGTATTTTAAATTATTGTAAAGCGCTATTGAGCCTCTGGGAAATAGCGCTATATAAGTTTATTATTATTATTATTATTATTATTATTATTATACTGATGACGTAATGCTACTCAGATCAGGGTAATTATTCTGATTGGTCGAGAGATGGTTTTAACCAATCAGAAGGACTACCCTGATCTTGGTAGTGTTACATCATCAGTACGGTATTTTTGCGCTCGTTTCTCAAACGTCTTTTTGCGGAGGGAGTCGTACTAGTGGGACCACCGCGATGTCATCTGTTTTCTCGGGCTAAATAAAAATCAAACTGGTTTCAAAATTTTCAAACCAATGAAAAATTTGAACCACACCATATACACCTTATACACAGCGAGTCTGGAATAGGTCTAGGATAGGGTAGGGTTTTTCAGTGTTTAGTCTAGAATAGAGTTGCAAAATGCAGCTCAAATGGTCTAGTATAGGTTAAGGGTCTCAGAGTCCCAGCGGCACACCCCCACCCAAAAATTTGCAGAGTACCCCCCCCCCCCGGGAGTTATTCACATTGCCCTTAATCACACAGTGTAATTATGATGACAAACACACTCTGGAAAAATGAAACAAAGAAGTTGGATCGAAATCCAGCAGTGATATCACAACTCACAGACTTGACCTTCTAACTCGTTTGTTCGAGGTCTTGTAATTTTCTTGTGGTTTCTACGCAATTGACATGTCAAAGTCAAATCCAAATTACCCAGGACTGTGATTAGTAGCTAGCAGTTGGCTCTCATGGCCGGTGACTGTGCTGCAGATGATCGGCAACTCAAGTTTGAAAATGGCTCAAGGACAACAACCATGGAGACTATTTTGAGTTTATGACAGTCTTTTGTTTTTGTAAAAAGTAAAAGACACGAACAGCTCAACTCAAAATCGCAAACCGAGAATGAACGAACGGAAGGGCGGCCAAAATGACGCACAGAAAATCAGAGCACAATTGAAAGGACAACTGAACACATGAATCACTGAACAACAAGGTGACCGACAACCAAAGTGAAAACCAGCAAGCAAAAGAGAAGGACTGGAAAAAAAAACATTTAGGGTGAAACTCTAATGTTTTAATATAAATGATAGCATTAGCCACATATTAAGGTTCCTTTCTTTGCTACAATTCTTTTTTTTCTGGCGCAAAGGATTCGTTCAGTCCTTCTCTGTTTTGCTTGCTGGTTTTTACGTTCGGCTGCCGGTCACCTTGTTGTTCGGTCATTCATGGGTTCAGTTGTCCTTTCAATTTCGCTTTTTAAATTTCAGGAAAAAGAAAATAGAAAATTTGCTGAAGGTTAAAGGACACAACAGATTAAGTGATAAATCCAGAAGCAATTATTACATGAAACAAAAACGCCCATCGTTAACTCAAGTATAAAAATATTTCATTTGCCCACACATGGTGCAGTCTTTGCACGTTCTTTTAATCCTTTGAACCGCAGTGTCGATATACGAATTCTCCTTTGCTGTTTCCATGCATTTCTTATCACATAAGTTAGGAGAAGTTGTGACAGGATCAAAACAATCTTTCTGGTGTGTTTATTGTTTCAATTCTCATTCTTTGCCCTTGATTATGCATTGATACTGCAAGGAGAAATTCGATACTGATCACTACTTGGGCTTAAAAACAAGCTACAGTACAAAAATGAGGTGTTATTGGCAGAGTTGGTAAATTCATTGTAGAGAGAACTTGGAAAATGTGTAGAATTCGCGCGAGGGGAGCGTGTCCGGCACGCAGAATCATTCATGCACACGGGATTGAAAACCTGAGCGGTTTGAAAACGGAACTATTTAATTTATTATTTGCTTTACAAGATCGGAAACGCCTTTGTGGAAGGAAGTGAAGTTGATTTGCCTTGGCATTTTTAGCTTTTTGTTTGCAATTGTTGTGATTTTGCTGACCCCAGACAGAGCGGTATCAAAGATAAACTCACACTCGATCGCCCTCTTGTTTCCGTTTTTGTTAATGAGTCTAATGTGATCAAAAATGAAAGATCTATCTGGTGCTGTCCACGTGTTTGTTAATCTATCCGTATAAATCGTATAGTGTACTCTTATGACAATTTTAACGGGCATTCAGTTGTGAAACGCGCTTCTCGCGCGCCGTGCACTTTATGTGCATACGCATAGGGATTTACTTCCGTTTGAAACCACCGCTCAAATATTTTACGTTTCTTATGTGCGTGTTCAGTTTGAAAACCACAGCTCGAGTATTTAAGGTAATTAATTTTCTGTGGACAGGGAACTTTGACAGAGGTTGACCCCCGCTTCGTTTCAAGTCAGCCATTGTTTTTTTTTTCTTCTCTGTCGACCGAGTCTGCCTTGAGGCTGTTTATTAATAACTGAAGCAAAACGTGATTACAATTCAATGCCTCACCATTGCATATAGTCGTGAAAACAAACGGCTACTCCGTCAGTTTTGTCTACAAACGTCAAAACATCTGTCGATGTGTATTAAATGCATGAGACCTTTCTTATGCCAAATCGCCGTCACGTGAATACTCGACGCGCGTGTTACGCTTCTCGCGTGATAATCCTTAAGAGGGAAGGCACAGCTGTTACCACGTTATGCATGACCGTTGTAAGTTCCATTTTTTAAAATGTCGAAAACCTAACAACAACATTAGAAAGTACTGCTCAGAACTTCTTTAAGAATGATCACCGCAGACTCTAATAAAGTGCACTTTTTACACTGTATGAGTAAAGATATAATTCATAATCCTCGTTGCAATTTCGTTTGTTACTGTGATTCATCTCTTGCCCTTCAATCATGTAATGTGGATCAATCTTTTGATTCTGCTGAAGATGTTTATTTGTATAAAATCTTTTCGTCGTAAGAGAAATCGTTTTTACAGCGTAAAAAAGTTACGAAATCGCGGCTTACGGTTAGCCCATCGGCTACTATAGTTATTCTTAGTATATATTAAAACAATGGATAGCGTTGTTGGCGCGCTCTGATTGGCTATCGAAACTCGGGATAGCAAGTGCTATTCACCTCCAAGCAATTTGCGCGCGAAAATTGTAATCGTTGACGGGAATAAATGAGTTAAAAAATCATCATTTTCGTGCTATATTATCTCGCTGTTTTGTATAAGTAATCATACGGTTTCGAGTTCAATTTGGGATTAATTTGCACGAGTGAGTTTTTCAAAAAGCTCAAATTGCACAAGTTGCTAAAACAACTATTCACCTCAGTGTTAGGGTTGTGCCTAAATCATACCGTCCAAAAGGACGTCGGACACCTTATTGAGACTTATATAACGTAATGTCGACACTTAGAATTTTATTTTCAATAAATTTTTAAGTGTAGAAAAGAAAATCTAAAATCCCCACTCAGGATTGAACCTGTGAACTCAGCTAGGCCAAGGCTAACATGGCCTACCGTACCACTGTACCACCTAGCTTCTCGGGTTGCTTAGTCTTAAATTTAACTATATAAACTGCTACCCCCAACCTCAACTGAAAGCTAACCAGTTACTCCGTTATATAAGTCTCAATAAGGTGTCCGACGTCCTTCTGGACGGGATGATTTGGGCTTGACCCAGTGTCAGTGGCCAGTGGTGGACATTACCGCTAGCCACGTCGGTGAATAGTTGTTAATTAACCAGTGCTACATGTTTTTTTTTTCTGAATCAACTTTCTAATAAGTAATAACTAATAAGTAATAACTAATAAGTTAATTATTCAGGTTACGAGAGTTCAACACAGGCAGGCGCTGGAGAGGGGAGGAAGCACGTGAGAGGAGGGCGCGGCACACCAAAAGTGGAGGCTCTCGCTCCAATCCTGTATCTAGCGCCTGCCACACTGGCTATAAGATGTTATATTTAGTACAATTCCCAGTTATTGCTTTGTGATATGTATGTCAATCAGTAGGAATAATTACTGTTATCGTGTTTGTTTTCAGAGTCTGGGAGTTGTGTTGTATGTGTTGGTGTGCGGGGCATTACCGTTTGATGGCAGTACCCTGCAAAGTTTGCGCTCACGTGTTTTGGATGGCAGGTTCAGAATTCCGTTCTTCATGTCCACAGGTTAGTTAATAATGCGCAGTTGTTTGTTCGTCTTCAGCTCTGTACTAAAACCCCCACCCAAGTATTAGTACTGGCATATATTGGGGTCAATCACAATAAACGCACTGGTAAATAACAGTCGAAACTTTTCATTACAATATGAAAATGACAGAACTTTATGTATCCTCATATTCAAAACTTTCAATTTACAAGAATACAGCTTGCTTGGTAATATTTTGATTCAAGATCATAGGTATGTCTGATCTCCGATCTCTGCCATCGTGGTGTTTTCTCCACATTGTTTGGAGGGGAGGGGGGTAGGGGCGGGGCGATGGATTAATTATTATCCTATTTACTTCATGACGTTTTGTTCACTGTAGCATTTTGTTACTCTGCAGAGTGTGAGCACCTCATCCGGCACATGTTGGTTCGTGATGTGTCCAAGAGATACAACATGGTTCATATTATGAATCACAAGTGGGTAAATGAGATGGACGAGGAAGACAAAGCCAATGTGCTTATTACCGACACACCAGACTCGGACTTTAGTGAAGAAGTTCTCAATATGATGCTCGCCAGAGGAATCGATCGAGAAAAAACCATTCAGGTACGTTTCAAATTTCGAACCAGTGGAAAAAAACCTCCCGATAGCTTTGAATGGAGTGGTCACACTTAAGGAATTCATACTGTTCCACATCCTCAAAAGTTAGAATCACTTTGTACAGCATAATAAACATAATAAACGGTTCTGCTCAATACCTTTCATTTGAACGGTCACACTTCAGGATTTCATCCACAGACTCAAACGTTAGAATCACCTTGTACGGCATAATAAACAGTACCACAGGAAAGTACTGCTCAGTAGCTTTCATTTGAACGGTCACACTTCAGGATTTCATCCACAGACTCAAACGTTAGAATCACCTTGTACAGCATAATAAACAGTACCACAGGAAAGTACTGCTCAGTAGCTTTCATTTGAACGGTCACACTTCAGGATTTCATCCACAGACTCAAACGTTAGAATCACCTTGTACGGCATAATAAACAGCACCATAGGAAAGTACTACTCAATAGCTTTTATTTGAATGGTCACACTTTAGGATTTCATCCACACACTCAAAAGTTAGAACCACCTTGTACAGCATAATAAACAGTACCACAGGAAAGTACTACTCAATAGCTTTTATTTGAATGGTCACACTTTAGGATTTCATCCACACACTCAAACGTTAGAACCACCTTGTACAGCATAATAAACAGTACCATAGGAAAGTACTACTCAATAGCTTTCATTTGAACGGTCACACTTCAGGATTTCATCCACACACTCAAACGTTAGAACCACCTTGTACAGCATAATAAACAGCACTACAGGAAAGTACTACTCAATAGCTTTCATTTGAACGGTCACACTTCAGGATTTCATCCACACACTCAAACGTTAGAACCACCTTGTACAGCATAATAAACAGCACCATAGGAAAGTACTGCTCAATAGCTTTTATTTGAATGGTCACACTTTAGGATTTCATCCACAGACTCAACAGTTAGAACCACCTTGTACAGCATAATAAACAGTACCACAGGAAATTACTGCTCAGTAGCTTTCATTTAAATGGTCACACTTTAGGATTTCATCCACGGACTCAAAAGTGAGAACCACCTTGTACAGCATAATAAACAGTACCACAGGGAAGTACTGCTCAATAGCTTTCATTTGAATGATGACACTTTAGGATTTCATCCACAGACTCAACAGTTAGAACCACCTTGTACAGCATAAATATAATTTTTCACGTTGTTATTGTAATATAGCTGTGTGCTGGTATGTAGATTCGTTGGTATGCAGCTTACGTAATCATGTTACGAATGGAATATTTAAGGAGTTTGTCAGTTAGGAGTTGTCATTCGACGGCATCTCCGCTTGTTGATCCGTTTCTATCTATAAATTTTACTTTAGAAAATTTTTCTATTATGTCTGGTCTAGGTTTACTATGATGGTTGTATTCAGCTATGTTTATGCGTGATCAATAAACGAGATGCCCCCTCCTGTACGCCTGGTTTTATTACTGGTACTAAGTTAGAAATTATTTTGTTTTCGTTTCACTGCAGAGTGATTAGACAACAATAAACAGTACCACAGGAAAGTACTGCTCAGTAGCTTTTATTTGAATGGTCACACTTTAGGATTTCATCCACAGACTCAAAAGTTAGAACCACCTTGTACAGCATAATAAACAATACCACAGGAAAGTACTGCTCAATAGCTTTTATTTGAATGGTCACACTTTAGGATTTTATCCACAGACTCAAAAGTTAGAACCACCTTGTACAGCATAATAAACAATACCACAGGAAAGTACTGCTCGGTAGCTTTTATTTGAATGGTCACACTTCAGGATTTCATCCACAGACTCAACAGTTAGAACCATCTTGTACAGCATAATAAACAGTACCACAGGAAAGTACTGCTCAATAGCTTTCATTTGAATGTTCACATTTTAGGATTTCATACACAGACTCAAAAGTTAGAACCACCTTGTACAGCATAATAAACAATACCACAGGAAAGTACTGCTCAATAGCTTTTATTTGAATGGTCACACTTTAGGATTTTATCCACAGACTCAAAAGTTAGAACCACCTTGTACAGCATAATAAACAATACCACAGGAAAGTACTGCTCGGTAGCTTTTATTTGAATGGTCACACTTCAGGATTTCATCCACAGACTCAACAGTTAGAACCATCTTGTACAGCATAATAAACAGTACCACAGGAAAGTACTGCTCAATAGCTTTCATTTGAATGTTCACATTTTAGGATTTCATACACAGACTCAAAAGTTAGAACCACCTTGTACAGCATAATAAACAGCATCACAGGAAAGTTCTGCTTAGTAGCTTTCGTTTTAATGGTCACACTTCAGGTTTTCATCCATAACTTTTAGGTCCAATTTTAATGTTTTCCATATTCTCTTCGCAGTCTCTCTACCAAAAAGATTACGACCAGTTTGCTGGCATTTATTTCACTCTTCTGGAGAAGGTCAAGAAATCCGCCAGCTCATCGCACGATCCTTGCGCCAACCTCCCTCCAGTGCAGGGAAGCTCAGCGGATTCAGAAATGATGGAGATGGAAACCGAGGAATCGGATGAAGCGGAGAAGCCCTCCATGAACGTACCCACTGTACAGGTGACGCCGGACTCACCCACGAGACGTGTAAAACCACAACAGAGTCACTGGGATACGGCTCAAGAAGAAGACGAGGAAGATGACAAGATGCCAGATGATATCCTGCCAAGCTTGAAGTCGTACTTGGAGAAGCGCCGGCACACTCTCACTGCTGTGGATCCCATGATGGAGATCCCTCAGGAGCTCCGAGAGGCACTTACTCAGAAGTTCATCCAGAGGCCCTTGAGTCCCTTAGGGCAGGCTCCCGAGGAGCCTTTCCCGGGCGCCCTTGGACTGAACCCAGCGCTGCCTCCGTATTCACCCACATTGGATCTCTCTCTGGCATACAAGGAGCAAATTTTACAGGTGCCCTCAGTGTTTCAGCTGAGGCAGCCCCTGGGTAGGAGGGCCTCTGATGGAGCCGCTAGCTTAGCGGCTGGGATTGCCCAGTTTAACGCGCTTCGTGCCGTGGCTGGGTATGGAGATGACAGTCAAGGGAACACAGGCTCGCTCAGTGGCTCTCCTTTGAACAGCCACAATCCTCTCGTCTGCCAGTCGCCGTTTTCAGTGTCACCGGGCCCCTCGAGCCCTCAAATAAGCGAAGGAGCAAATGATAGTGGCTCTGATCAGGAACCCGATCAAGATGCTATTGCACGCTATATGGCATGCCGCGGGGCACGGCAGCGCCACACCTCACCAAATGAAATGCCGGACGAGTTACAACTTCGGCTGTTACAGGTGCCTTTGAAACCACCGAGACGTACTGTTTTTCCCCCGGGAAGAGAGCGCCCCGGACGGGAAGGCTCCTTCATCACTACTCCTACAGGAATTCGCTACAACGCGTCGAGACGCGCTTCTGACGGGGCGGCGTCGGTGCTCGCGTACAAGCAGCATTTGGAGCGCATCAGTGGCGGCGGATCCAAGAGGAACAGCCTGCGGGAACTGCAGGAAGAGTGTTTAAAATTGCAACAGCAGTATGGCCGAGTAGCAGAGGAAGAGCAACAGCGACGGCAACAAGAACAACACGAGTTACACCTACAGCAGTTTTACAGCCGCAGAGCTTCGGAGGGAGCTGACTCCCTAGCTGCCACGCTGGCACAATTCCAGCAGCAGTATGCGCCCGCGTACAACACGAGCCAGGAGTTTGATGTGGAAGGACAGCTCAGGAGCTCGGTGGAGGATTTAGATGAAGCACCGCCTCAAGCATCGTTGACTTTGGAGCATCAGGATATGCTACAACAAGAGATGCAGAGGTTGAACATTGAACACTGCCCGCCAGCTCCTAACATTCGGCACCCTCCTTCAGCGGGAATCGCTCAGGATAGCGCTGCATTATCTTCCCTAGCGACAAATCTCGCATCGAATTCGCCAAGAAACAGCCTTTTGATCGAGGATTCGACGCCGTCATCTTCCGCAACCGAGACGTCGAGTTATCTTTCTTCTCAAGGAAACACCTCTTCGTTCCTTGCCGACGGTGGAACTATGTCCTCCCCAGTCCCTTCTCCCCCCGCCTCTCCTCTTATATCCGCAGTACCGTTGAGTCAGCGGTACCCCATTCCGAACATCGTAACCGCTAGGGGCTCGTCTAACGGAAGCCTATCGGAAAATGTTCCGGAGACACGGGCAATCCCACAAATACCCGCGAGTCTTCCTGGCGTTATGATGGGAAATGTTATGGTTAATGAGAATGATCTTGAAGAATTGGCGAGAGCTTCATGGGGAATGGGCCGCGGGACACTCCCCTTAACCCCGACATCGCTTCTCTCGACGTTAGCGTCAACTCCCGCGGGCGCGCTACTAACGGGGAATGTGGGACAGAGATCGCCAGTGCATCACCGCCGTCATCACACTGCGCCTTCAGCGCAAGATGCGTGGAATTCCATGGACTTGCTGAGAAGAGCAACGGCGAATAACGTTTTAACGCCAAACCACGCCAGGGACATGTTAAATAACAATATCAATTTGGAGGAAGGCGTCAGGGACGATTTACTTTATAGAACTCTTTCTCCTAACGGCACCATTTATCAGGACTCGCTGCTCAAGTCTCCGAGTAAAGGGGACATAACACCGGACTTCACTCACGCCAACAACCTCAGAATGGCGTTCTCTGTTAATATGACTTCAAACAAGTGTATTCCTGATATTATCAGTGAAATTAGAAGATCGTTGGATCTTCGCTCGTCTAAGATCACTTACGAGCAGTTAGATCAGACATTCACGCTTCGACAGGGGGGTGTATGCGCCGAAATTGAAGTCTGTCCCCTCCCAGGGAACCTTAACGGGCTGCGCCTGCGACGAGTCAGCGGTAACCAGTGGCAATACAAGAAACTCTGTAACGAAGTGCTGGCGGAGATGAATCTGTGACCAAAGAGTGGAGTGAATTGATACAATTTAGTGATAGTTTAATATGTAGATTGCGTGACATTTATGCTAGCGTGACTTGGTGCAGCTCTTTCTTAGTTGTAGTCAAGGTAATGTTCTTCTCTTCTCTAGCTCCGTTGTCTTGCCTGAATTGCATTAATTTCGGAGTTACAGAGGAGATAGATTCGTACTAGACAATTTCTTTTCTAACTTTGGTTGCTAAAAGGTAGTGTCCTTCTATTCATTTACTAATTTATTTTCAACAATTGAAACGTACATTATTTTGTTCTCACTGGAGGGCACTTGTAATTTTTCTAGTTCAGTCGGCAAAACCGTAATCTCCTACACAGCCGTTCTTTGGGTCGTAAAGCAACGCTTCTTTACACTTACATGTAGTAAGTTGGTGGATCTAGAAGCGTTTTGCGACGGCTCAGAGAACCGCTGCTCAGGAGACCAGCAAAACTGAATGTCAGGTACAAAGGCTAGAAAAGTGATCGTGGTCTTTAATTTTCGCCATGCGAATTTTTCCCGTCATGTTATTGTATGTGACAATATTCCGTAGCTTTTTACGGAGAAGTCCTCTGGGCTCAAATGCAAGACAAGCCTCGTTGCGTGACAACGATAGTAGCGTGACTTCCCAAGTTGTGCTCAAAACGTCACGTCCCATGTCATACAAAGGTTGTGAGACGCTTGACGTGCAAATGACTGCCCCCTTCCCTCTCGCCCTAAATGACGTTGAAGTGATCGGCACTCGATACCTTCAGGTAGCTCAGTTTAGACCTCATTAGGAAATGGCTACTCTTCACTTTGTGGTTTGGTTAAATTTTTAACTAAGTTATATCATGTTTACTTGTGCTATGTCGGTCCACAATTTTGAGTTTTCTTAGTCAAACTTTCGACTGTCATTGTATTTCCTTCGGTTAACATTGATGTTGGTCAATTCCCCTTGTAAGCGTTCTCTCGTCTATTCAGCGGGAAACTAGAGCGGCCATTTCCGAATACGGTCTTTAGACTGTATCTGACAAGGAAACTAGGATATTGCATATCTTGAGCCTTAGTGCTTGTCAGTCAGTGGCTCCTCACCGGAGAACAACCGCTGACCGAGAAGCCTGAAGACACTTCGAATAAATAATTTAGCAGATATAGATGACTGTGGATTAAATTAGCTTATGAAGATGTGAATACATGACTGCCGTCCACTGCACTTGTTTAGTCCTCGTATAATTAAAATCTAACTCTACGAATTTTTTCTGTTTCTTCGAATGTAAGCAGATGAATTCCTTTGAACCCCTTGTTTCCTTTTATTTTGGTCAGTTGTTTTCTAAGTATAGTTTGACCCGATTGAACGAAATACCGCTTACAAGATTTCCTTGATGTCAAACGCAGTGACGGATCTCGGGAGGAGAGGTACCCCACCCCCACTCCCTTATCTTTCCGCCGTCCAACACCCCTGATTGCTGATTGCTGAAAACTTCGAAGGACAAACCTTGCTACACATGTATATGCAACGGTGTTAATCGCCCTTAAGGTCGCGGGGGACAGGTTCCCCATCAGTATGCATTTATGGAAAGAGTATGCACGAAGTGCGACAGCTGATACCGAAAATGCGCGAAATATTCACGAGCAGGCCCTGTAATGTTTCTGCATCAATAATTCCACGTGCAAAGCGCTGTCTGATAAAATACATTATATACTGAAACAGTGGATAGCATTGTTGGCGCGCTCTGATTGGCTACTGAAACTCGGAATAGCAAGTGCTATTCACCTCCCAGCAATTTGCGCGCGAAAACTGTAATCGTTGACAGGAATAAATGAGCATCATTTTCGTTATATTATCTCACTGTTTCAGTATATACTAAAAGTGTAGGTGGGTAATGGATATTTACATAGGTGTATTGTAGATTGTCATATCTGACTCAAAATTTTTAACTAGGCTTTCAAAGGGAAGATATGAGGCTTCAAATTCTAACATGGACAATTTTACTCCTTTAAAAGCTAATAATTTTTAATTAAAGTTGAAATAAAAAAATCGGAGTCAGATATGACACAATAGACGTTTTAACGGATCAGTGAGTGGTGAAATCAACTTGCTTTGTGTTCTTTTGGACACAAAACCACGTTTTAAAACAATCCTTACGCACTTCCATTATTCGCCAATACGTCTGTTAAATTTTAGCGAAATCGGCTCTCAAACGTTCACGATATAACGTTTTTCAAAGTGACACCCCTGCTAAAATTTTGCCTTATGAATTTATTCATGACCTGGTATCCACCGCGACCTTAAAGGGATAGTATCACGAGGTTCCACGCGCGGCACTGTTCACTATTCATGCACCGGAATTTTGGACATATCACTGTTAAAAGTGATTTTTTCTTTCTTTTGGCTATCAAAACGGATTTTTTGATTCAACAAATACCTCCACTTCTCAACGGCCTTTTTGAATTTGCGGAATCAAACTTGAAAAGTGGGCCGACGTTTTCAAGTTTCGACCTCGTGATACTATCCCTTTAAGGTTCCGCTCATCAGTATGCATTTGTGAAAAGAGTATGCACGAAGCGCGACGGCTGATACCGAAAATGCGCGAAACTCGCTCCGTAATGCTTCTGCATCAATGATTGCACGTGCAAAGCGTGTCAACGCTTTGTTCTTTCTGCATGAAGTGTTGACAATCTCCCGTGGATTAAAATTAGCAAAATTACCATAAATATATATATATATATATATTTTTCGCATTCGTGTTTGCTCGGGAAGCCTTCGGAAGCGTAAAAACAAGCAATTTTGTGTCCAAGAATTCAGCGCGGAAAAAGAATTTCATTTCATGAGTTGACACTAAAGGGAGGTAAACTAGGTGTATTGTAGATTGTCATATCTGACTCAAAATTTTTAAATAGGCTTTCAAAGGGAAGATATGAGGCTTCAAATTCTAACGTGGACAATTTTACTCCTTTAAAAGCTAATAACTTTTAATTAAAGTTGAAATCAAAAAATCGGAGTCAGATATGAATACAATAGACGTTTTGACGGATCAGTGAGTGGCGAAATCAACTTGCTTTGTGTTCTTCTCGAGGAGCAAACTCGGACACAAAACCACGTTTTAAAACAAACTAACTTTAGTGGCTTACAGCATTGACGGAAAGCGCGATCCCTTCAATAAAAAACCATCCTTATGCACTTCCATTATTCGCCAATATCTCTGTTAAATTTTAGCGAAATCGGCTTTCAAACGTTCACGATATAACGTTTTTCAAAGTGACACCCCTGCTAAAATTTTGCCTTATGAATTTATTCATGGAAAGGTATCTTCGATACAGTTTTCTGGAGACCATACTTAAAATTTTCACTAGTAACTGGTTTTGAATTGAAGTTTGGGAAAATATATATTCTGGTAAAATCGATGTTACCATGACAACGATAAACAAGAAACTAAATCAGTTAAAGTGAAATTTTGCGCGTTTAAGATTTCGCATTGAAAATCCCACATAGGCATCTTAAAATATGGTATATGGCATACATATATTGACACTGGTTTTGTGAAATTACTTCAAGATAGTGCCAAAAAGTAGCTGCAGCAAACAATTTAGCCGTGTTTTTAAAACCATAATAGCGGAGAAAACCGTTTGCAAAATCACCGTTTGCTACTCAAGACAGCTGGGATACTAATTAAGGGATGCTCAGAAGCCGCTATACTGGAAAAAGAAGAGCTTTCAGGAATAAAACCTTGCTTCGAGGAACTTCATACGTTTTTATCAATGTGGGGAAGAAGAAGCGGAGATTTAAAGAATTTCCAAGCAGTCGAGGGACTTAAAGGTAAAACAAATTACATTTTTCGACGGGAATTTATGTTGATATCAATCTGTGATTGACTTTTTCTTTGTGTTCTCGTTAGTTTTGGAGAAATGTTTATAAAAAATTCTCAAATTCAGTCGTATTGATTTCTTGAATTTCATCGAAGACAACTTGGCCTCGATGCGCTGTAAGCGGTACGCGTTTTGCTTTTAAACATAAACTAATGGATATTTAAATAAACTTTTTCAAAACAAGATTGTGTTGTCCAATTTTATGTGTTTGTTCATTCATTCCATAGATTGAAAATCGATTTTATGTAAACAAAACAAGACTTGGAGTTTATAGTTCTAACTTCACTCGCGTCGCCTTATACAAAGATGTCTGCGTATTTTTTGCAATTTTGATTTCCAAATCAGTTTTTCGGGCAATTTTCGATATGCAACAGGTGTATTTTATTCGGAAATTAGTCATACTAGTTATTCCAGATCGAGAAAAAGTTGAGTTTTTGTGAGCTTTTGTACGGCCTAAATGTACTGTGCAGACCGTTGCGTACTACTGTTTTTGAGAATTGCTAAAATTTAAAAATAGCCTGGTAGTCAATCTAACTTCTTGTGCTTCCGACCTTTCGTTTTAGTTAAGCTTATCATCATCGTTTCTGTTCAGAGAGCTCCGCTGTTAGGCAAAGCCTATCTATCTATATATTATTTTATATAATATATATTTTCTTAGAGGCCCACCTTCACCCAAAATGCTGTGCGCACCGTGATCACTTTCTGTGTTGAATTTCGTGTAACACGAAATTCACGCTTGAATGCGTGCAACCAATCAGATTATTATTGCCCCGCAGGGTTTTGGCCCAGTGGCCAAAACCCGAGGAGGCACCCTAGCATTCCCCGGGTGTATACATACAAGGACAAAGAATATTTGTTGAAAAAGTAAGAAATGTGTTTGTAGTGGGCGAAGCATTCTCGATTTGACGAAACTAGGCGCGCACGGTGGTCTCGGGTAATATTTTAGCAAGCGCGCACGGTGGTGTCGGGTACTTGCAACCACCAGGTCGCGTTTCGTCACCTTTGAGCTTCGCCATCCTCTAGCAGCATCTTGCGGGTGTGCGGAAAACTCAGACCCAGCGGAAAACTCAGGCCCCGCGAGATTACAAGAAGTTTTCTTCCTAGAAACCTTGAAATAATATTAAAAAACTGATTGTTGGACACATCGCATGCTTTGAAGTGCTAAAATAATATCAGCCTCGGAATTCATCTAAATAAACGTGTTTTGTTGCGATTCCTGACTAGGATGGCGCTCTCTTCAGGTGTTTGCTCAAGCGTAAAATACGCAACTTCGTCTAGACAAATCTGAGCGCTTCTACACTCGCAAACACGGGAAATCCGTTCTGTCTAGCACTATGGATAACTACGAATGAATACAAGTGACTAAATTTGACTAAAATTTTCGCGACTCTTTTTTTTAATTTTTTTTCAGTGAAAAGTAACCGAAGTGCCGGCTGCTATTTTAAACCATGTTTACAGTTTTTCCCTGTTTGATCGAAAACGATGAACCGGGCAAGATAAATATCTCGCTGTTATCTTCAGTTGCCAATTAACAGGAAGTGCATTCTGTCGACGACTAAATTACAGTTCAATTGTTCTGGCAGCATATTGAATCAAAGTAAATCTGCACTGGTGGGATTGCGTGACAATAAAACATTTTACGCGAGGTGAAAAGGAATTGATCATGAGTGAAGTTTATTTCTTTTGTAATTTCGTGGGGTCTGAGTTTTCCGCTGGGTCTGAGTTTTCCGCCGGGTCTGAGTTTTCCACACACCCGCATCTTGCAGCATTTGAAGGTCTTGCATTTACGAGTTCGCGTTTCGCCATCTTCGAGAAGCATTTTAAAGGGATAGTATCACGAGGTTCCACGCGCGGCACTGTTCACTATTCTTGCACCGGAATTTTGGACATATCACTGTTAAAAGTGATTTTTTCTTTCTTTTGGCTATCAAAACGGATTTTTTGATTCAACAAATACCTCCACTTCTCGACGGCCTTTTTGAATTTGCGGAATCAAACTTGCAAAGTGGGCCGACGTTTTCAAGTTTCGACCTCGTGATACTATCCCTTTAAGGTGAGTATTTTGCACTTCAGTGATTTCTTTGAATTCAAAAGCATTCAACAGTACTGAATAAATTTGGTTTGTCAGACACAAATCAGCAACGGGGTCGACAGACTCGATCCAACAGATCGCAAATATCTCAGAACAGAATGATGAATCTCAACTCAAACGTTTGTAACACTGAAAACTCAGAGTTGCATCGATATTGTCAGATCATTATATTGTCTACAAATTTGGTTATTGTTGTAATGGTTTCTGGTGACCTGTTTTTTGTTTCTTTTTTTTTTCAAAAATTACACGAATTTAATAACATACAATATGTTGCTGTTACACAGAATATAAATACAATACTACCTTATTATAGGAAATTAACGCTCTTGTAAATTAAGGTCTTTGAAATTAACGCGACTTAAATTAACGCGAATTGGAGGGAAAATTACTTTCGAATAAAGGAAATTAACGCGAGAGAGGGGGCAAATTTTCAAAATGAAGAAAATTAACGCGATTATTGATGTCTCTAAAGATATTTTGGCTGACTGTGTAGTACAAAAAAAAAACGGATGTCGAGAACCGCTCTTCTGAAAGCAAAAATGAACTGGAAATATTGCAGATGATATATCTTTAAGGCTTTTACATTGTAAAAGATTGCAAAATAGTGTGCAGAAAAGAGAGCTAGGTTATTGTTTCCTAGTAATAGTTCCTACATGTGTTCGGACGGTAACAAGAATTTGGGGTGAAATTAAGGTCTCCGAAATGAACGCTCCACTTAAATAATGTCGCGGAAATAAACGCTCACAAAAATTAACGCGACTTAAATTAACGCGAATTTTGAGAATTCGCGTTAATTTCATGGAGCGTTAATTTTCTATAATAAGGTATATGATTGTAATAGATTCCATTGTCAAATTTACAGATAAATATGTCGACTACTTAGTACATGGATGTTAACTTCAATAAAATGCTTGAAACGTTAATTTTTCAACAGTCGTATGCACAGTATTTATATTCAATACACATCCCATAAACAGGTTATCAAAAGCGGGGGCAGCTATAGTGAACACTATTTCTAGTTATTATTATTATTATCGCACGTATGAACAACGGAGCATTTCAAAACAAAAACGAATGACCGCAACGTCTTTTGGGTGAAGTTGGGCCTTTCACATTTGTTTTTTAGATTGCCATTATTTCAATAATTGTTACATATACGTAGCCTCCCTTCCTAGGACGTAATAAACGTTCTGTCCCTTAACACGACCGCATTGTTTTGAACCGTCAGTGGTCTTATTAACAAGGCGGATGGAATGAGGTTCACAACAGCCCTGGAGTGTCACAGTACTGGATGAAAACATTCCCGGACGAGGAAGTGCCAATAAAAATGCTCTTTTCTCAAGAAATACCGGTGCCAGCGCACAAAGTTGCAGAAATTCTAGACACATCAAATATGGAATATAGCAAGAAACCGAATCGCGCGATCGCGGATAATGAAGTCACCGCGCTTTATGAATTGCACTGGCTGCCGGTTTCTTTGCGTATTGACTATAAGATTTTACTTTTGACTTTCAAATGTATTTATGGCCTAGCGCCAACTTATCTTAGCGATCTTATTAGTGTAAAATCGAATTTATTATATAATCTTAGGTCTACTGGTAAGCTCTTATTGGACCATCCCAAGGGAAAGATGCTTACAATATTGGGAGCAAGATCATTCTCAGCAGCAGCTCCGAAACTCCGGAATGGCCTACCTGTGGAGCTTCGTCAAGCAACATCACTTAATAGTTTTAAATCTCGACTTAAAACCTATCTTTTTAAGAAGTATTTTTATAGTTTGTAACTTAGTTTATTTTATTCTTATGGTGATGTATTTTCGTTTTTTTTTCAAACATATGATTGTAAAGCGCTATTGATCAGTACATGTAAATACGCGCTATATAAATTGGTAAATTATTATTATTATTATTATTATTATTAAAATTATATTTCCTGATGAAGAAGGAGGCGGCTGGATAACAACATTAAGAGTCAAGGTTTCTTGGCCTTTGAAAGATCGCAATTTTGTGGCATTTATTCCACCCACCACAGAAGAGGATTGGTATGGACAGAAAGCGTTTATGGATGCTGCAGAAAAACGCCTAGTGGCACCACTCAAACCAACCGGTGCCGACGGGTATGTCAGGTAATGTAAACATCCTCAGGTATCGTTGAACATTTCTTCCAGTATTTACGTAGTTGTGCATACTGCATTTCGAAATAAGTTATTGGTATCTTAAGGCGAACATCGGTCATCTTCGCGTAAGCGTTAGTAATATTCGTATGAATTTCGGTAACCTCTGGAAGAAGACCTCCATACAATACAATACATTTTATTAATCCTTCCGACTGGGTTTTTCAGAATTAATTTACAAAGTATACGTATTGGCTTATTACTAGTTACTAATAAAAATTCAAATGAAAAACCTATGTTACACACTACATATTAAAATTAAAAATTAAAAATTATAAATTTTTAAACTACCTTAAAACTACTGTAAATTACTAGTTCCATTTACGTGTATTGGTGATTTCAAGTCTAGTATTCCAATAGAGCCGGTAGAGTTTCTAATTTCACTGGAGAGATTGTTCCAAAATTTAGAAGCCCTGTAGCAAATGCACACGTTGTGCGGCAGAGGCCCTGCTCGACACCAAGGAAGGTTAAGCTCTTCTCTCTGTGTAGTGCCATACAAATGAGTTTCTGAGTGTTTTACAAGATTTGAACTTTCTGCTGAATGGACTGACTTGCGCCTAGTTAGTTATAGGTAAACGGAAACGGAAACCTTAAAGTCGGAGAGTATTCAAATTGAAAGGCTAGTAGTACTGATCTGTAGGCGTTTATATCGCGGAGTTCAAGTTTTGGACAAAACGTCCAACAAAACTCAGTGTTATTAAAATATTCTAATTGTTTTGTTCAAAACACAGGGCGACAATTGGAGGAAATTTCACATGGTTATCCCCGACGTAAAAAATCCATCTGGAGCGTGCAAGGTGTTCGCGTTGCGAAACAACAATTACAACGGATGCTTACCAAAAACAGTGATCCAATCTATCCTGCAAGAAAGGTCCCTGATACATTCAATCTTTGGAGAGAGGGGATTATCGGAGCTCACCACAAGTACTTCAGTTAAATATGTTGACGTGTAATTGACTATCCGGCAAGCCATGCAAAATGAGTCGTGGGGAGGAGAGGAGGCCGGAGAGGAGGAGAGCAGCATTTTAATTTTTCTTTTGCATTTAAACAACCATTACAACTTAAAACTATAGTTTTTTTTTCAAGATTTCTAGCTTAGATAGTATAGTCAGTTTTAATTGTAATGTGTTAATATTTCTACAGTTTTTACCATATGTAGTTTATTCAAACCTCAATGTGTATGATATGTATTTTTTATCATGTAAATAAAACAAGACTTCATTTATTTAGTTATTATCATTACAGCATCACCAAATGAAGAAGGCCCGAAGTAATCTCGTACCCAGATCTCACTCGCTCTTGTACTGTACTGAAATGTAAGATCTCTCTGCCGCCTGACCGTGGGAGATATGGGTACGAGATTAGCCCCTATATTTTAGGTGCGAGATTTGAAGCCTCAAACATTTTACTGTAGAAGCAGAGACCGACACTGAACAAGGTAGATTTGAGTTTTGGCCAGGAGCACTCAATGTAATCTTGTAAGGCCAGATCTTGCTAGTGGCCAAACGTTGTTGTCAGGATCGAGAATACTCCCTCAGATGCTGCCGACGAGGGCAGAAAACTACAGAAAAATTTACAGAAAAGTACTAGAAACGGCATTGAGACGTGTATGCTGAAGACTTCATCATAAAAGTACTAGAAACGGAGTTTAAGAATTTTAGTCATTATGCCGGCATTATGCTCGATGCTCGTGACTCCAGCATTATGCCCAAAATATATTATGTCGGCATAATTTATCTGACGCTAACCGAAATATGGTACTCAAAATCACTCAAATCTACGTTGTATGGTCTTGTATCCGTCTCTGCTTTTGCAGTAAAATGTCAGAGGCTGAGAAAAAACAACTAGGCCTTCGGGCGTTCGGGCTTTCTTCATTTGGAGGAGGGATTGGATCGCTAATTTGATCCAACATACACCAGCACGGATTGTTGTCCACGGTTGCCTGCTTGAACATTTTATCTAACATTTATTAATTTATTTACCATATAAATCTGACTCAGTAATGACTGTTTTAGACTGCCCTAAATAAATAGTAATATTACTGATACTAATTTTGGGTGATTTTGGAGAAATATCCTGCAAGCCAACTCTCTTGGAAAAAATATCCTGCAACTATGAAAGTTGGATTTTTAAGCAAAAAAATTCCTGCAGCGGCACAGCTAAATCTGAGCCAAAGAAACTCATTGTTTTGCCAAGAGCTAGCAAACAAACGACGGCATAACTAAACTCATTGTTATGCCAAGAGCTAGCAAACAAACGACGGCATAACTAAACTCATTGTTAAGCCAAGAGCTAGCAAACTATTCAAACCTCATTGAATATTTATGATCCCTTGCAATGACGTCATTGGCATTATGTAAGCAACTTAATGATATGCATCTGTAGCAAGTCACGGGGAATACAACTCGCCCACCCTCCCTCCCTCGCCTTGCCTCTCTAGCACTTCGTGCTTCTCTGTCGTTTACTCGACAGGGAGGACTTTCCCATACCTTAATGCTAATGAGGCAGCAAGAGGGATAATGAACAAATGACGGCATAACTAAATATTCTAAACGGCTCTGAAAAGCGTAAATTCCTCCTGTCAGTATCACAGCTAGAGATTTTTCCTAAGATCAAAGAATCGACAACATTTAGAACAACAGGCCTGTTATATCTTTATTTTGATCTAAAAGAAAAAATTCCTCAGGCACGAACTTGGGGTAGACCTATTCTAAAGCTGGGCTAAAATGCTTTTAGCGACGAGCAGGATTTGTGCCAGTCCTGTCATGTTTGATGACAACTCATATATCCTCCCACCTAGATTGGGAGACCCATTGTCTCTTATCAGTATACATCCTCCCACCTAGATTGGGAGACCCATTGTCTCTTATCAGTATATATCCTCCCACCTAGATTGGGAGACCCATTGTCTCTTATCAGTATATATCCTCCCACCTAGATTGGGAGACCCATTGTCTCTTATCAGTATACATCCTCCCACCTAGATTGGGAGACCCATTGTCTCTTATCAGTATATATCCTCCCACCTAGATTGGGAGACCCATTGTCTCTTATCAGTATATATCCTCCCACCTAGATTGGGAGACCCATTGTCTCTTATCAGTATATATCCTCCCACCTAGATTGGGAGACCCATTGTCTCTTATTAGTATATATCCTCCCACCTAGATTGGGAGACCCATTGTCTCTTATTAGTATATATCCTCCCACCTAGATTGGGAGACCCATTGTCTCTTATTAGTATATATCCTCCCACCTAGATTGGGAGACCCATTGTCTCTTATTAGTATATATCCTCCCACCTAGATTGGGAGACCCATTGTCTCTTATTAGTATATATCCTCCCACCTAACTTGCGAGAACCATTGTCTCTCATATATCCTCCCACCTAGATTGGGAGACCCATTACAGTCTCATACTACCCTCCCACCTAGTTTGCGACAGACCCATTACAGTCTCATACTACCCTCCCACCTAACTTGCGACAGACCCATTGTCTCTCATATATCCTCCCACCTAGTTTGCGAGACCCATTACAGTCTCATACTACCCTCCCACCTAGTTTGCGACAGACCCATTACAGTCTCATACTACCCTCCCACCTAACTTGCGAGACCCATTACAGTCTCATACTACCCTCCCACCTAACTTGCGACAGACCCATTGTCTCTTATATATCCTCCCACCTAGCTTGGGGGACCCATGGTCTCTTCTTTACCCTGTCCCCCGAAAAGTGGGTCTCTAGCATGTAAAATAGTTTTGACCAGTTCCCTAAAGATCTGGGCCATGGACTATAAACGCTTGAATAAATGAAAGAAAATACCCGTATTTAAGTAAGTCTTTCGGGCATAACATTGAACTGGTTAAAAAAAAATAGAAATTGAAGTTTCTCTTAGTTTTGAGTAAACAGTATTACAAAAAGAAAACATTTGTGTAAATAAATTTAAACTTTTGCTTGTTCAGGATTCAAACAAGTTCCGAGAATGCAGTTGAGAACCTTATTTCTTTTCATTCAAACACAATAGACTGACTTGAAAATGATTTCAAAATCCGTCACCATTTTTAGACGGTTTGACCGCTACTGACTCCATGCGGGGCACTGTTTCTGACCTACTCAGGCCGGGAATGGTGTTCTTTCTCAACACATTTGAAGTTCTAAAATCCCTTTTATCCCCTTAAGGTCTCTTTTATCGTTTTCATTTTTGGGACTTATCAATACATATCAGACTTAATATCAATACATATCAGACTTATCAATACATATCAGACTTATCAATTGATATCAGACTTATCAATACATATCAGACTTATCAATACATATCAGACTTAATATCAATACATATCAGACTTATTAATACATATCAGACTTATCAATTCATATCAGACTTATCAATACATATCAGACTTAATATCAATACATATCAGACTTATCAATACATATCAGACTTATCAATTCATATCAGACTTATTAATACATATCAGACTTATCAATACATATTAGACTTGATAAATAAAAAAGATGGTAAATGGTAGAAGCTGGGTAATAAAATGAGAAAGATGTAATGTCGATGCATCATGTCACGAGCGTGGTACAAAGAAAACAAAAATCCGAGTCTCCGACAGGATTCGAAACTATGATGACCTTCCCCATGCACACCGGTCGGACGCTTTAACAACAGACTTAATAGACCTTATTCGCTTGGGCGTATTTGTTTACCCATTAGAGACCACGTGTCATTCCCCTGGGTATTATTTCTTTCTTTTCCGTTAACGCTTGAGAAGATACATTAATATGGATGTGGCTCAGACAAAGAATTTAACTCCCAAGAGGTTTGTATTGGGTAAACATTACGCCCAAGCGAATAAGGTCTATTATTGTACATGTCAGACCTTTTCCTTATGAAGTAAATTAATCACCTGCATGTACGGTAAATATGTTCAGTAACTGACCATTTCAGTTATGTTTCGTATACTGTTCATGCACATTATATCAATCCGATTTTTTAAAGTAAAACAAAATGAAAATGTAAAGAGTTACATAAAAAGTTAATGATAAACGATGCTGTGCCTAACTTAATTCTAAAAAAATATTTAAAACTTTTACAAATATATTTAAAGAGCAACCACAACACAATTGAAAAATGAATTCGATTTTGATAAAAGCTAATTTAAAAAGGTAAAGGTTTTTTGTTGTCTTAAACAAATAAAGTAATACCTAATGATGGTAAAAGATGGTACAGCTGCGCAGAACTAACCTGAGAAGTTCCATTTGTAAAGTAAATATCTATTGGATGACATCACTTCACTCCTGGATTGTTAGGAACAAATTAAACCCCTTTATTCATATGCATGTTATCTCTCTGGTCTCTCCGCGTGGAAGGACGTATTCAGAATTAAAGTCACAAACGGGTATGTGGTTAAAACATTTCTTTTTTGTTTTCCGTTTTTGGTTGTTGTGTTTTTACCGTTTCGACTTTGCTGTAGCTTCTCAGGAAAGGATCTAATGTATCATATATTAAAGTCGCGCATATAGAAATATTATCCGCAAAAATTAATGTACTCCATTTCACTTTCAACAATGAAGTGTTCCTATCACAAATTGCTCGTTTAGATGAGTTCGTATACATTATAATTACAAAACTCTTTCATGCGATGCATGACTCCATGAAAGGAAAATAAAATAAAGCCCACTACTAAGAGAATATTGACCCTCGGTCCTCGGTCTTTTTTGTACGATCGGGCAGAAATTCTCCCAGTGCGGTCGTACGGCCCTCGCGTTGGTTAACGTTTTCACTTCCAGGGTAGTGTAGTTCTAACTTTTGAGTCTGTTGACGAAATCCTATGGTGTGACCATTCAAATGAACCTCTTCGGCAGTTATTTTGCATGGTACCATCTATTTTTCGATATTTTATAATATGAAATTTAATTACAGGCATTCACAAGCGAAGAGTGGAGAACCTTTCCGTGCCATGATGGTATTTATTTTACTCACTGCACTTATTGCATTACCAGCGTGTGTGAGTGGGACCCTGTATATGGGAAAAATGGCGATGATTCAAATCGTGGAGACCGCATTGGTGATGCATTTGCAACCATCAATACTTGTATCGACGCGCTTAAGAAGCCTGGTGACGAGTGTCACATTCGGGCTGGTCGGTACCATCAGCCGGAATTTCAAATAGCTGGTAAACATGGTACCCAGTCCCAACCGATCATCATACGGGGTTATCAAGATGAAGTTCCTGTTATTGACGGAACAATTCCACTGACGCCGAAAACTGGCTGGAAACTTGATCGCAAAACTGGAATTTACAGGTGCAGTTTCTTGGCATTTTTTGGAATATCAAACATGCAAAACTGTTTGTGTTATTAATAATATTTTCCAAGCAAGACACTGTTTAATTCTATAATATTTCATTTATAAAATGATATCATCAGTGCACCAAATTCAGTTAAATGCCATGGAACTTCGCATTAAGCAACACTCACGATAGAAATAAAATGAGACTCATTTAAAGCCATTATGACGAGTAAGTTTGTTCCCTTTTGTTAAATTGTAAATTATTTTCTCTTGTTTGATATATTTATATCAGCATTTTATTGATAATGGTTGGTAAAATTATTAGCAGGATCTTAGATACGATCATAACGGGCATGCTGTATTTTTAAAAACAAAATTCCTTTTACACCACTGATACGATTACAACGATGTGTGGTGTTGTAAATTTACATGTAAACGTGTCTAAATGATGAAATAATAGAGTGCTGGCGTGCTCTAATTGGCTGAAGTCCCTGTATAAATGATGCCGGAAATAATAGCGTGTTGGCGTGCTCTAATTGGCTGAAGTCCTTGTATAAATGAAGAAATAATAGCGTGATTGGCTGAAGTCCCTATTTTATAACCCTATTGATACAGGCAGAAAATGATTAAATAGTTTTGTTGTTTTTTCATATCTGAAAGAAATGAAACCCTCGCAGATGTTTGAAAGAATTTGGAAAAGCTGAAGAGACACTTGTCTTGAAATCGTGTTTCCACATGACTATTTGTTCAATCCCAGACAATCGCCTGAAATGATTAATATTAATTTCTGAAATTTTCCGAATATGTTCTGAAAGTTTCCGATGTTTTGTCTGAAGGTCATTTTAACGCTTTTAGTCATTTTGCGAAATTCCCGAAAATTACAGAAGATTACCGAAGTCGTCAGAAAATTACCGACGAAAAACGAGGATGTTTCAATGACACTCCAACCTACATGTCTAGTTTAGATCACTGGTTAGTTCAATTTATACGACCCTGTGAAATGAATATAACCCGTGTTCCAGCCCGCTTCTGATTGGCTGAACTCTTCACAGCGTGGGATACATGTTATTATATTTGAATATCGTTCTGTATTACAGTGCTAAGATAGACCAGGACGTCTGGCAACTTTTCGTGGATGGTGAAATGATGACGAACGCCCGCTGGCCAAACGCACTGTGGTCGGACAAGACGGTTTTTCTGAACAAATACTGGGCAAAATCTCACAATAGCTCTACGCGTGGAAAAATGGTGGATAGCGGCCACAGAGACTTGGCTGGCAGCGGTATTAACGCTGAAGGAGCCATGGCTATTCTAAATATCGGCAGCTTCAATACTTTTACTGCTGTTGTTAAAAGCCATTCTCCGGGACAAAACTTCTTCACTTATGACGACACATTTGGTGATATCAAATTCAAGGCGAGTCTTAACCAGTACTTTCTTGAGGATAAGCTGGAGTTTCTTGATAATGCTGGGGAGTGGTTCTACGATAAAAGCTCCAAGACTGTGTATGTGAAGACAATGGATGGAAAGTCTCCTAAGGGGAGGACGACAGGAAAGGTAAAGGAAAGCATGTTTCTAGGGAGCTGTTTATTATGCTGAACGAGGTACATTGTTCTAACTTTTGAATCTGTGAAAGAAAAACCTAATGTGTAGCCAATGAAATGAAAGCTGTTAAGCAGTTTTAAAGTACTTTCCCATGGTACTGTTTATTATGCTGTACAAGGTGGCCCTAACGTTTGAGTCTGTAGATTAAATCCTAAAGTGTGACCATTCAAATTAAATCTATTGAGCAGTACTTTCCTGTGGTATTGTTTATTATGCTGTACAAGGTGGTTCTAACTTTTGAGTCTGTGGATGAAATCCTAAAGTGTGACCATTCAAATGAAAGCTACTGAGCAGTACTTTCCTGTGGTGCGGTGTATTATGCTGTACAAAGTGGTTCAAACTTTTGAGTGGCTATTCAAATGAAAGCTATTGAGCAGTACTTTCCTGTGGTACTGTTTATTACGCTGTACAAGGTGGTTCTAACTTTTGAGACTGTGGATAAAATCCTAAAGTGTGACCATTCAAATGAAAGAAACTGAGCAGTATTTCCTGTAGTACTGTTCATTTTGCTGTATATACACCGGTGGTTACATATGTGAAATCCAAGTGTGACCATTCAAATAAATGCTCAGTATTGAGCAGCACGTTCCTGGGATATGTTCTATTATACTGCACAAGCTGATTCTGAGAATAAAATTCTAAAGTGAGAACGGCGCTCAAAGGTTACGGTTGCTAGTGAAATATTGATAATGATAAGTAAAGTATTTTTTCATCGTTTCAGGTACAGACATATGCCTTCACCATTACAAAATGCAAACACGTGCATTTCAAACAGCTGACATTCTTTGGCACCACCCTAAAAGCGCGGCCCACAAGCAAATGGGATGTGATAGAAGGGCTCTCCTTCGACTCCATTAATTTCAAGTTCCCTTCTTACTCCACGCGCGTGCTCGGCATTACCGATCCTCCACGCTGTTCAATCATCGAGGCAAGCCGCGGGAAGAGCTTTCAGTTACTAAACAGTACCTTCTATGGGAGCGATGGAATGGCGCTTCAATATAGTGGTAAAGGAGTGCTATTGCAAAACAATTTGTTTGAGTTCAATGATTGGTCTGTAGCCATCATGAAACAGAAGAGTGGAGGCTTTGGAACTGTGATCTCTAATGGCGAAGATGATAAATTTATTCGTAACACGCTGCGTTTTAATGGCGCAAGTAGCGGCTTTCGTCCATCAAGGCGCAATCCCGTTGTCAAGTTGAACCACATTCATCACCAATGCTGGGGGATACTACAGCATGATGGAGCCGGGATACAGTTCCAAATAGGCGCGCAAACCAACGCAGTTTCACAACAGAACTGGGTTCACTCTAGCCCTAAGTACGGACTCCGATTTGATGGGCAGCCTCCACGTGTGGGAACACGCGGTACCATGAAGGAAAACGTCGTTTGGAAATGTGGCGGTATAATGGTGAAGGGAGATTATCACAAGGTAGATGCCCTACTTGTGGATCTAATCAAATTGAAAATGAAATTCACTTCCTTTTAAACTGTCCTAAATACTCAAATCTTAGTAAATAAGAAGCAAAGGATCGCGAACGAAAATGCTGCCGGTGTACGTAGGATCTGTAACAGATCTGGTCAGCCAAAAATAGAGATACAATCAAAGTATAGAGCATGGCTGATACTACGAAAAACATTTAACGCGACAACGACATGATAGAGCCCAAACTGAAAGCCAAAATGCAACCGTGGACAGTTGTTTCGACCAGGTTAGGTCTCGTCTGCACAGTGTTGCGGCAAAAAGATAGAAAACTAGCGCGAACGCCAATTCTCTACCAAATCGCACGTGGTGATGGCAACAGATGAGAGCTCGAATTCAAATGTTTGCCAATTGACCCACGTCACAGCGGCGCATAGGTACGGGTTTTACAGGAAAATAGAATATCAAACCATTATCTGCTATAGAAGCTACCGAAGAATTGATGAACTCTCCCTATTATTTTGTTAATATTCAAATGAATATAGATTAGAGCAATAATCTATTGTCAATCCAGACTGACGTTACTTGATTGTCCGTTAAACTATTATTTCTTTATGCTCTATGTTAATTCTACTGTTTTATAATTCCTGTATTATGCATTGCAGCGGCTGGGCGCGGTTTGCTGGGAACAACAAACGTAGACACTTAGTTGCCATTTTTTGGCCACCCAGATGGCTATTTATTTTAAGAAGAACAAACTGTGAAATTGCAATTATTCTTTACTAGATCAACCATTCCCGGCAAAGATGGGGGGAGGGGGAGGGAGTGGGGGGGGGGGGGGGGGGGGGGGGTGCAGGGGGAGGGGGAGGGGATACCCGCCATACACAAACAATGTTCTGACAGTCCCCTAAAGAACAGAGGTGGGTGGATGGGTGGGAAAATGTTCGCCTTGCTACAAGAGCTGAAGGAAACGAGGAAAACCTGGCCTCTTTTCTTTAAATGATGGAATCAGTCAGATCCCGGATGTTTACCTTTATCCCGAGAGGGGAACTGGCACTAACAAGCCGCATTAAAAATTACTCCCCAAAGGAGGAATAAATATCCTTTTTGTTAAGTTGCATGTATGCTTTTGCAATATGTACAAATTTATGCGGTCATGTAAATAAAGCTAATAGCAAAATGATAATATTAAAATTTAGTTAAGATTGAGTGCTGAAAAAAACTGTTGATAGTCAGTCAGTCTTTATAACAGTTTTTTTAGCACTCAATCTTAACTAAATTTTAATTTGTTGTTCAAGGTCCTCAACAATCTCGCCTTCGATAAAAAAAATGAAAAAAGTGGAGACCAGCAAGGTGCCGGCTGCGCTTTATGCGTCCTGAAGTTTGTTCGTTCGAATCCGACTGAGATCAATCAACACTCAGAGGTCTTGAACAACGCCGCTGACGTAGCCAACGGCGGCAAAAGAAAAAAGCCACGTGGTACGTATCCTCTGGCCGGACAAACTGTGAAATCCAACATTATTGGTAAGGTACGACCGGAAGTGATGGACGCAGATAATTTGGACTTCCGACCCCGTAAAGGCTCAGCTTACATCCAGGATCAGGCAGGTCCGTACAAATACAACCCGGAAAGCAAATATTACTGGATTCCTGGTCGACAGTGCTATAAAACCAGCACCCCTGTCCCCCCTGATGGTAGTATCACTGTCAAGGTAAGCTATAGTGACTAATGACTTTAATCCGGGGGAGGTAGTGTTAAGTTAATTTATTGAGTCATCATCATCATCATCATCACTTTATTTATACACGGGTTAACATCAGGCTAATACTCAAATAAGGCTAAATACATATTTATATACTTCTAAATCATAAAATATTACACTCTAATGAAAGCTACTATTGTACTTACAATAACGTAAAGCTAAAAAATAAAATTAAAAATAAAGCCTGTTTTCCATGAATGCCGTGTTTAATTGAGAAGTAAGCAGTTGCCGCAAGCTAGTCAAGGATTTAGCTTGTCTTATATCAGAGGGAAAATTATTCCACAGGACAGCTCCGCTGTAACAAAAGCTGTTTTCATAGTAATTAGTATGTGGCAAGGGTACAGTCAGCTTATTTTCAGAGTCTCTAAGATTATAGGAATTAAATAATCGCTGCGTGGTATAAATTTTGAAGACAGATAATCAGGCACAAGACAATTCAAAGATTTATACACTAGTTTTCAAGATTTTTCCATCCTAAGTCATTTAATAGTATGCTTGCACCGGCATTAAAATTGGAGCTAGTAAGAACGCGCACTGCACGGTTCTGAAACCGCTGCAATTTATCGCGTAACGTGTTACCACAGCTACCCCATACCACGCCACAATAGTCAAAATGTGATTGGACAAGACCATAATAGACATCATGCAAGGCGGTAGGGGGCAAACAATGATTAATACGTTTAATACCTCCAATACCGGATGCAATTTTCTTTGATATAGCGTCAACATGGTTTTCCCATGTTAGATTTTCATTAATAATAGTGCTGTCAATAAGCACACCAAGAGACTTAGCAGAATGAAATCTCTGAAAGGGATTGAAAACTCGTGAATAAAGACGATATAATACACTCTAGGATATTATGGGCTCTTGCAGGCTCCTAACATTTTTACATAATTTATAATAGCGGCAATTTTCGAACACGTCGAAAGTCTGATCTTCGGAAATCGTTGGAAGTTTTTATTTGAGCTTCGGTAACTCGCGTAGGTCTCAGGAGGAATTTTGGTCACCTCTAGGAAGTCTTCTAGATAAAATGCAAATCATCTCATAATTTTTTGAATGGGGTTAGTTTCTAGAGAAACTGTGGTGCTGCGTCGGTGGGGGGATGAAACACGAGAATTTAGTTTTATCGACTGAGTCGATAAGGTAAATTGACCACCGTAAAAAGATTCAAATAGCTGACGTTTCGAGCGCTAGCCCTTCGTCGGAGCGAATCAAGGAATTGTGGGTAGTGTGTGGTTTTATATAGTAAGCGGTGGAGCTACGCTATTGGTAGAAATTTGGTGACGTGAAAAACAAATGTAGATTAGTTGAATGAAAAGCGTTCGTTGATTCCGTGGGGTTTGAGAGTGCCGATTTGAAAGATGATTTTTTGTTCTAGGTTTTTACGGCTTTCTGTGTTACCCTGGTGTAGGGAAAGGCCGCAGATTGTCATGTGTTGTTTAGAATGGTTAGTAAGATTAAAATGGCGCGCGACTGGTTTGGATGCGTCTTTGTCATTTTTTTCAACGTCTCGGAGATGTTCACGAAAACGGTCGCCCAGTCTTCTCCCTGTTTCGCCAATGTATATCTTTTTGCAAAAAGTACATGTTATGCAGTAGATAACATTTACGGAGGTGCATGTAAAACGATCAGTGATTTTAATAGATCGTTTGGGTCCTGTTATTTTGTCCGCGTTGTGAAAGGACAAGTGTTACATCGTGTGCGTGTGCATTTGAAAGTTCCCGGTACATCGTCAGATTTCAGTGCGCTCGTAACTAGAAAGTTGCCAATGTTTTTGTCACGTTTGAATGAAATTAGTGGGGGTTGTGAAAAAATTCTGCCAGTTTCGGGGTCGTTTTGGAGTAATTTGAAATTTTTTAAAATGATGCTTTTGACTGTGTTGTTGTGTGGGTGGAAAGTGAGGGTGAATGGAATTCTCTCGTTCTCTTCCTTCTGTGGCGTTTGTAGTGCTGATTGTCTGTCGATCTGTTGTGCACGTTGTTGGCCCGTATTAACAACAGAGTCAGGGTACCCACGTTTCTTGAAAAACTGGCACATTTCTTCTGATTTGTTGGAAAAATCAGAGTCATCACTACATAGGCGTCGAAGTCTGAGAAATTGAGAATACGGAATGGCGTTTTTAACGTGCGATGGATGTGAGGATGAATGTAACAGATAACTGTGGGAATCTGTAGGTTTGTAGTGCACACTTGTGGATAAACTGTTACCGTTGATTGAAATATTAATGTCAAGAAAAGCGACTGAGGTTTCGGAAATTTCCCAGGTATATTTTAGAGCGGGATGAAAAGTATTGACAGAAGTTATGAATTGATTAAGTTCCTCTTTACTAGAAGAGGTAGCGCCAATGCAATCATCGATGTAGCGGCCGTAGAGTTCGGGTTTGGTTCCGTGGTACTGATTAAAAAATTTGTCTTCGATGTGGCCTACAAAAAGGTTAGCGTAGCTTGGTCCCATTTTGGTGCCCATGGCGACTCCATTTACTTGTTTGTAGTAGTTTTGGGAAAATGAAAAACAAAAGTAAAATCAATTCGCGCTAAAATTCAAGAACTCAATGCTAAACTGTTCAACAGCCTTAACCAAATCAAGACCCAAAAACTTGAACAGTTAATAGGTCCTCAATTATCCGGCGACCATTCATTCGATAGTCACAATGGCGTCGTTACCATTCCGGAAAATTTGCCGCTTTCTAACCCAGAGAGGTCTGTTCTTAGTAAAGGTTTAAACTTTGTTCCTATAGCGAAACAAACCGACGAATTTTCAGTCAAACAAGATGTTGAAAAATTCCTTCGCCGCGTGCAATTAAGAGCTTTTTTCCACGACAAAGAAGACAATTCTAACACCTCGGAAAAAGATGTTTTTGAAACACTCAACGTTCGCAAATCAAAATGGACTCCCCCAGAGGGCCAGTTTTCTTCTCTAGATTTTTTCGTCAAAAAATGTCGTCACGATGTCCAAAAACTTAAATTTAACCGCCACACCAAAATTTCCAACCTTTCAACAGGAGAATGGGCAGCGCTCAAAAGTCTTAGCAAACGACGCGACATTGTTATCAAAGCGGCCGACAAAGGCGGGGCGGTAGTTGTTTGGCGGACCGACCTTTACCGACAAGAGGCTTTTCGGCAACTTTCTGACACCGCTTTCTATGCCAAAGTTGATAAAGATCTCACTTCTACCAACCAAAAAATTGTCAAAGAAACTATCCAACACCTCATTACTAAACAACAATTACCAGTTACCGCCAACAATCTCATCATCACTACTCCTAGAACCTCACGCGTTTATTTCAAACCTAAAATTCATAAACCAAACAATCCGGGCCGACCAATTGTTTCCGCTTGTAGCTGTCCTACCGAACTAATTTCTAGCTATTTAGACAAAATCATGGCCCCCATTGTCAAATCACTACCCTCGTACATTAAGGACACCAATCACGCACTCGAAATTTTCCGGGATTTCAGTTTTCCCAGCGAAAACAAATTAATTTTCACTATGGACATTACCTCTTTATATACCGTCATCCCCAATGACGAAGGACTTCAAGCACTAAAATATTTTTTCGACCAGCGCTCCATTCAAAACCCAAGCTCAGAAACACTGCTCCGCTTAGCCGAATTAGTTTTGACACTTAACTGTTTTTCATTTTCCCAAAACTACTACAAACAAGTAAATGGAGTCGCCATGGGCACCAAAATGGGACCAAGCTACGCTAACCTTTTTGTAGGCCACATCGAAGACAAATTTTTTAATCAGTACCACGGAACCAAACCCGAACTCTACGGCCGCTACATCGATGATTGCATTGGCGCTACCTCTTCTAGTAAAGAGGAACTTAATCAATTCATAACTTCTGTCAATACTTTTCATCCCGCTCTAAAATATACCTGGGAAATTTCCGAAACCTCAGTCGCTTTTCTTGACATTAATATTTCAATCAACGGTAACAGTTTATCCACAAGTGTGCACTACAAACCTACAGATTCCCACAGTTATCTGTTACATTCATCCTCACATCCATCGCACGTTAAAAACGCCATTCCGTATTCTCAATTTCTCAGACTTCGACGCCTATGTAGTGATGACTCTGATTTTTCCAACAAATCAGAAGAAATGTGCCAGTTTTTCAAGAAACGTGGGTACCCTGACTCTGTTGTTAATACGGGCCAACAACGTGCACAACAGATCGACAGACAATCAGCACTACAAACGCCACAGAAGGAAGAGAACGAGAGAATTCCATTCACCCTCACTTTCCACCCACACAACAACACAGTCAAAAGCATCATTTTAAAAAATTTCAAATTACTCCAAAACGACCCCGAAACTGGCAGAATTTTTTCACAACCCCCACTAATTTCATTCAAACGTGACAAAAACATTGGCAACTTTCTAGTTACGAGCGCACTGAAATCTGACGATGTACCGGGAACTTTCAAATGCACACGCACACGATGTAACACTTGTCCTTTCATTCACAACGCGGACAAAATAACAGGACCCAAACGATCTATTAAAATCACTGATCGTTTTACATGCACCTCCGTAAATGTTATCTACTGCATAACATGTACTTTTTGCAAAAAGATATACATTGGCGAAACAGGGAGAAGACTGGGCGACCGTTTTCGTGAACATCTCCGAGACGTTGAAAAAAATGACAAAGACGCATCCAAACCAGTCGCGCGCCATTTTAATCTTACTAACCATTCTAAACAACACATGACAATCTGCGGCCTTTCCCTACACCAGGGTAACACAGAAAGCCGTAAAAACCTAGAACAAAAAATCATCTTTCAAATCGGCACTCTCAAACCCCACGGAATCAACGAACGCTTTTCATTCAACTAATCTACATTTGTTTTTCACGTCACCAAATTTCTACCAATAGCGTAGCTCCACCGCTTACTATATAAAACCACACACTACCCACAATTCCTTGATTCGCTCCGACGAAGGGCTAGCGCTCGAAACGTCAGCTATTTGAATCTTTTTACGGTGGTCAATTTACCTTATCGACTCAGTCGATAAAACTAAATTCTCGTGTTTCATAATTTTTTGTCCTAATCCGTTTTGTTTTGCTCTGACAGGCTGATAGAGATGCTGTTATGTGGCTAAATGCATACGGTGCCTCCAATCACCGTGTTTACATCGGTACCAACAAGGCGAAAGTTGCCGAAGCGACACCGAAGTCACCCGAGCACCAGGAGAAGATCACCGAGGATGGCAATGTGCATTACCTAAAGGAAAGTCTCAAATCGGGTACCACGTATTACTGGCGAGTGGATGCTGAAATTGACGACGAGATTACTTATAAAGGAGACGTGTGGTCGTTTCAAGCGGAGTGAGCGCAGACAACCCATGTTAGCAGAGTCAGCTCATGTTAGGCTACTTACTTTGCGGGGTAGTGAATGCTTTAGATTACTCAGAATAATACAACTGTAAACGCTAAGTTAAATTTGAAATAAATTGGATGTAAAGGCAAAAGTTTTATGTTTTATGCATATCGGGGTATTAGTACTACCAGAAACCCATAAGTGGGTTGAAACGGTAACGCGCATTCACAGTTTCCGAATATTCATTTTTTTGCTTAGTACCATATTTGGAAACCTCTCGGTCCCTCGAGATTGGAAGCAAGTTGTTCTAGCGAATTGATCGGTTAATATTTTTATTTTGATTTTCCAAATATGGCTGCAACAACTTCTTAGCAAATTGAATAATCGGAAGCTTGTTTTGAAGCGTACAAGAGACAGTTGCACGTTTCAACCCACTTATCGGTTTCTGGTACTACATTATTTATACTTTTATAATTTCACTCAGCTCTGGTGCTTCTCGATTGAGAATGGGATTCGTCAAAGTAACAAACTATAGCAAGGCACCGGCAACCTATACAATAACAATGAGTCAATCTAACAAAGAAAAAACAGCTGTCAAATCTTACCTTATTTTTCGTGTCTTATTGCAACAAGCTGACAAGACTTCAGGTGTCTGAAAGAGTTTAGGGGCTCCAGCGCTCCGGGCCCCAAAAAGCGAGGCTCCAGGTTTCCGAGGGAAGAAACGTGCGACTTTGTCAGGTTTCGTGTTCTAGACATTGTCCAGAGGAAAAAATCCATCAGGCTCCAGAGACCCCCCACTAAATGGGGAAATTTTAAACAAATTAAACTGTTCGATTTTGAATAAATCGCTGAAAAATGTTTAGCATGTGTTTTTTTTTTTCATGTTTGAAATATAAGCGGTCAAAACATTCCATAGGTCTCACAAATTATCATTAAATTACCACAGAAAGTTTTCAAAGACTTAAGGTGGCTCCAAGTAGTTTTATGGGGGTCACACTTCCCTTTTTGAATGCGCTTATACATAATCTTACTTTAGCGGCTCAATGAACCTGAATTTGATACCAGATGTTAGGCTTGGATGAAAGTTTTGGATGATGTTCTTTTTATGCTAATCAGCGTTTCCATAGCAACGGTAAACAAATACGGTGAAAAACAGTTTTTCTTAAATATCTTTCGATTTCGGGCTACCCGCAACAAGCGAATAAATGCACTATAATCTACACAGTGTAGCACGCTAATTGGGAAAATTTCAAACAAATTAAACTGTTCGATTTTAAATAAATCGCTAAAACATTTTTAAGACGTGTTTTTTCATGTTTAAAATATAACCGGTCAAAACATTCCATAGGTCTTACAAATTATCATTAAATTACCACAGAAAGTTTCCTCAGACTTAAATTATTACTCCCTGCACATTGCTCTGACTAATTCCTCGGCAATAAAGAGATCGAAATTTTCATTCAAATGCAGTTTAAAAGAGTGAAAACGTCAAGCAAAACTGCATTTGAATGAAAAGCTCTATCTCTTTACTGCCGAGGAGTTAGTCAGAGCTATTTGCAGGGAGTAATAATTTAAGTCTGAGGAAACTTTCTGTGTCGTAATTTAATGATAACGCCACTCAAAATGGATTTTACTAAAGGTCAAATGAACCAAACATTTGACATGTTTTCCTTTAGTCCAATATTAGTGCAATGTGTTGAAAGAGGACCAAATAAACATATTCTGAAGTTTAAAACTAATTGGACTTGGCATTGCAGAGATATTGGAAGTTGAAAAATGAAACTTTTTGGCCTTCATAATCGTAGAGCGATCGGAAATATTGTCGGAAACCAATAGTGACGTCACTATCGACAACCTCAAAACAGTCAAGGATTGAAGTTGAAAGTAGGTGACTGAGCGAAAATCTATGGTGTTTTGTTCTGCGATAAACTGCAGCTGCAATTGTCCATTTTCAATACGAAAACAGTGAAAATCTTACGCACAAGTTAGAATACTCAGTATTCGCCAGAAGAGAGGGCACTGGGAACAAGGTTGGCTCGCCAATAGTGACGTCATAATCCGTACCAATCCTACCACTTGAAGCACGCGGCCATTTGTGAAACGTTTTCGTAAAGTCTTCGGAAATCTTCGCACTTTTAGCTATGTGACTTACTTAAAGGCTCAGGAAGGCAAATTGTTGCGTAAGTATGCTTTATTATGGTTTCTTTAAACGTTTAAATAGCTTTAAATGGATAAAGAAAAAAATTCAAATTTTTGGTTTATTTGACCTTTAAAATTTAATTTATCGGAAAATTGCGAAAATTGATTTTTTTTGTTATGTTAGAATTGTAAAATATGTCATAATAAAGATTTTGCTGATTTGGCAGCAGTATTTTACTTTTTCACGAAAAAGTGAAAAACACATCATGCAACTTATGACGTCATATATCATTACTATAGCAACCGATTCGCACCAAACTTTGCCAAAATGTGTCTCAGAGAAAAATGAAGAGCAACTGTCGCCCCAGTAGTGAAGACGTACGTCCGAAAGAGTAAATAGCTTTCATTTGAATGGTCAGGTCATCCACCGATTGCAACATTAGAACGGCCACCTGGTACAGCATTATAAACAGGCACCACATGTTGCGTAGCAAGGAAAAAACGTCTGCCGATAAAGACCGCAGCTCAGGTTCAGTCAATCCAGCACAGGTAAAGGCAAATATTTTCGACAATTATTGAATGATAGAGCATGTATTTTTCTTACTATTTTATAAATGTGGCTGAACGCCCACTCTTCTCTTCCGCCTACATCTGAGTATTTTACAGAGATCCTGCCTCAACTGAGGGTTAAACACCCCGTATATTATGGGATTCACAGAACTGCTGTAACCAGCTAGGTAAGTGTACGTCATGTACACCTCACGAGGCATCGAATATTTGTCCGTGAACATCCCAATTGCGTCGATGACAAAAAGTGGTGACCAGCAGCATGTAAATGCGATGACAATGGCGAATAAAACTTTCGTGACTTTCATTTCATCCACTTGTAGATTTGATCGTTTATTGTGTTCCTTCCTTGAATTTGCTAATTGAATATTATGTTGCCGAACGGAGCGAAAAATACAAATGTGGCAGAACACAATTGTTCCGTAGCATACTGTGATCAAAAATATTCCCATTAAAAGACATCCATGATCGCTTAGCTTCTCACAATCATAAATACAAATAAATTTTCCGGGATGGAATGAAAATCCATCGTTTAGTATCAAAGATGTCGGGAAAGGTGTTGATATGATAAACGCTGATGCTACAAATAAACAAATGTTCCTCTTGGAGTAAACCTTGCGATGTAGTAACGGCGGCCGAGTCACTTTGGAATAACGTGCAATCGCGGTAAGAGTCATTGTGAGAAGGGAAAATGTACCAAACACAGTAAAAATAAATCCTTGAAAATTACACGCAGCTTTGTTCAAAGGCCAACGTCCTGTTAGTAAAACAGCGAGTGTGAAAGGAAACCCCAACACTGCCATAAGGACATCCGAAAGAGCTAAACATGCAATGAATATGTTTGACGTGTTTTGAAGGCGAGAGTGCTTGAATATCGTCCAACAAACTAATAAATTTCCTCCAATGGCAGAGAAAAGGTTTATGAACGTAACCATTGATTCTATACCGACAGACAGCCCATCTCTGTTAGCGAGCTTATCCTCCAAATCTATTTTTTGCTGCTGTGAATCCATCGTTTATATACCTTCAGGCAGTGAACAGCGATTAACACTCACTCTACAATGGAAGTGCGATTGAACTTTTTATTGTCGATTGCACCTGCTAAACTACGCATACAAATTCTGATTGATGAAAGCGACCTTCCTTTGTATTGAGAAGTGTCGAATTTAATTAGACCAAGTTTCAATTACGGCATGCTGAACACTGACATTTGATCCGAAAAATATTAAATTGTTATATTTTGGGATATATTTTTGGGATATTACATATCTTATGTCATAAAATATAATGCATGTGCTAGAACTGATCTAAACAATCTTTAGTGTTGTACTATACCTAAATCGACAGCAAAATCAGTTACGATTATCTCATTCACTGGTTACCACAATTCTCTCGTGCTTAAAATGTTCCGCATTTCAGTAATTTACCTTAAATTAGTATTTAAATTAAATTATTTTTCAATGGGTGATCACAGAAGGTCAAACAGATCTGCTTAAATTTATTCATGCAACATTAAGTTAATTTTATTTTGTAAAAACAGTAATTTAAACCGGAAAAATGTTTATGAGAACTCTGTTTGATATGGACAGCTGCCTTAGAGGTACACTGTGACAAGAGCGCATGCTCGGGGACGCATGGTTTTTGGAATCGAATCTTGAAAATTTCAGCTTGAATTTTTCACAATACAATAACTAGTACTTCGTCAACAATATTACAACTGGTGAGTTTGTTATTCCGGAAGACTTTGTATCTTTGCATTTAACAACCGAACCAAAAGTTAATATGATCGTTTCAAAGGAACTGAGCAAGAAACCGGTAAAATCAAATCCATTGAGCATAATATAAGTTAATAAAAAAGCAATCAGGTGGATTCTTCAATCTCGCCCGTCAAGACATGGTTTTCTTTAACTTAGTGTGCGTCGTTTACTAAGCTGTTCTAGGAGAAATTTTGAACCTATTATAAGTGCCACGAGAAGCCTGCAAATAATTAAGGTTAGAGTCCATCGTAATGGGTAATGGGAGTCCTGGAGTGTATAAGAAAGTTTGGGGCTCCTCCCCCACCCCCCCCCCACCCACCAGATCCTTCCCCTAGATCCACCACTGATCATACAAGAGAAACCAATAGAAAGATAAGTTTATTGGGGGACGCATCTTTGTAACTCTTAATATCTGATGTCTTCTACTTAAATGATATCAACGAAATCTGCAAAGAGGATTACTTTGTTGTGTAGTAATGTGATGCAGTGGAATTCTCCTGGTCCCGGCTGGCAAAACACTCATATAATCTTTGTAATTATCACCTCTATTAACAGGACACCTCTATTAAGGGCACACTTCTCCTGGTTCCGGCCGGCAAAACGCTCATATAATCTTTGTAATTATCACCTCCATTAAGGGGACACCTCCATTAAAGGGACACTTCTCCTGGTCCCGATGGTGTCCCCTTAATGAAGGTTCCACTGTATACAGTAATTGTAATATCTCATGAACAGTATTGTGTATTTTAGTTGTTTTTTTTTAATTCAATATTTTAACAGGAACATCTAATTAGCGTTGGCTAGTGTGATTAGAGTCCTGTATAACATAAATATTACAAAGTAAAGTAAATAAACACGACGTTACAGATTACATATATAATACAATACAATTACAATACATCTCGAATTGATATTAGTAGTAGTCTAGGGTCAGATTTAACCTCGCGAATGGATAGGTAAGGATAGGTAAGGATAGGTAAATCATTAATATGCATTTTTCAGTCATGTCCAATATACACCAACTGATTCGGGTCGTCACCCCTTTGAGACGACCCGTCATACCGAAAGTCGGGTCGTGGAGTTCGAAACGGAAGTTAACTACACTTACCGGAAGTCAGCATTGCAGATGGAGTGGGGGTGAAATAAGTTGACGGATCGTGACGACCCGACCAGGTCGTGACGACTCGTCGCAACAACAGTCGACCCGTCTTACGGAAAAGTCAGTTCGTGAGAGACTGAAAACATAAACAACACGAAACAAACGAGCGTGCTGGGACAAACAAGACAAATATGCATGTTTACCTCGTTCTAAAAGTGTGAGGCCACAAACACGCTTTTCCACAGGAAAGCAGGCGAAAACGTGACGCCGAACGAATAAACAAGCGCGCCAAAGTGGACCGAAAGTGTGGTTGCGTAAGACAACAACACAACATGAACCTTCCTCGTTCTTAAAGCGTGTGCACGAGAAAGGAAACATATTAAGCGTGTGCTCGGTTCTACACGACCTGTCGTCGTGAAAGTCGACCGGACTCACCGGAATTGCGGTCGCATGAGACAATAACACATGAACAACAACACAACATGAACCTTCCTCGTTCTTAAAGCGTCTGCACGAGAAAGCAAATATATTTAATAAGCGTGTGCTTCCACAGGGAAGCAGGCGAAAACGTGACGCCGAACGAATAAACGAGCGTGCGCGGCCAAAGAGGACCGAAAGTGTGCCTCCCGCTTTCGGTCACGTGATAGAGTTGTGTTGTGAGTTCGAGTTTTGTAAAGCGTGCACATTGTTCTGAAGTGTAAAGCGGAGTAATTCGTCATCAAATCTGTTTTGTTCGAACCATCGAGTTGTGTTAAATGTCGTCCCATCGACATTTGGTTCTTTATGCGCCGGATATCCAGTGAGTTCAAGCGTCAAGCGAGAAAAATATTGAACCGCCGAGCGGTAAGCGTGTTCATCAACGGCAGGTCTTTTCCACGGGTGGCGGGTGACGGGTGACGGGTGGCGGGTGGCGGGTGGCGGGTGACGGGTGGCGGGTGGCGGGTGGCGGGTGACGGGTGACGGGTGGCGGGTGACGGGTGGCGGGTGGCGGGTGAAAAAAAATTAAAAGTTAAAAGTTTTTGATATAGATATAGAAAGAGAAGAGACCGATACAACGTAGATTCTTTTTTGGGTTAATACATTTCGGATAATGACATCAGTTTTACGTATTTCCGTCATTGCGCAAGCTATTTCTCTATATAATCGTATCAATAACAAAATTCTCGATTGTGATTGGTCATCCACGCGCCTATTTCTTACGTAATCGTGCTCGTAATTTCAAATCGTCCTCGCGCTACGCGCTCGGCCGATTTGAAATTACTCGCCCGATTACTCCCTGAATTGTACTCCACTCAGTCCAATTACTATTACTAATCACGTAAATCAATGTAAATTTTTCATAAAAACTCAACTATATCCGCCTCTTTTGAAGGCGGTGGGTCGCGTGTTATTGGTAAGCGCTGTAAATTCATATATAATTCACACAATAACAATAACAATTTTGTAATCAAGTGCGTTTACACAGCAAAACGTACAATTCTGGAAACACGTTAATATGATAATAACATATGATATGATATCCGATAATAGAAGTTCCATTGTTTTCTTTTGTTTAATTTGGACGGGTTAGGTAAAACCACTCTATAACCATAATCTGGTAATCAGTTTTCCTTTGGTGACAATTAATTTTGTCAGGAGCCCAAAATTTGTAGAGTATTTTTAACTAACTGCAACAAAACATATGTGCGAGAAACTCGATAAAGTGTCAAATCAAATTCGTTTCGTGGTACATAACAGCAAAATGTATTAGAAAAATGTTCCACTGAAGTCTATAACAGTTGATCTAAACAAAGCAATTGCGAAAATGTAACAACAACTATTAAAACCATGTGGTGTGTCCTCAACAGTGACACTAGGTCTGTAATCTCAGTTCTGCACGGACAATGTTACAACGTTCATTTTTAAAATGGAATGCCAAATTCGCGCCATAGAAGCTGTTTGTTCAACTCGGCTAATTTGCATTGAATCGCTTCTGTGATGTGGATGTTCTCTCTTGATGCCGTTGGGGCGCAAGAACGGAATGGATGATAATAGACTGGCTCGGGAGTTCTAGTGATGTGAATCTTTGTTTCCCCATGACGCTTGTACACACGACACTCCATATGACGCAAGAAAATGTCATGAGGGGCAGGTGGAGGCGGATCTGATGCCTTGTCCCGTACGCGTCCCTTACACCCATAACATGTAGTAGCCTTAGTGTCTTTAACGAAGATAACTTCGTAGGGAGTACCTGTATCACACTCATTTGAGGCCTCTACGCGATCCCCGTATTGTGACACATCTCGAGGGGGTTTTGCCGTTCGCTTGCGAATGTTTTTCCGTTCGTTGTCTTTCTTTCCTGCCCCACTCGGAATCGTTGCATCAACCATCCTGTCAAGTGGAACTTGGTATAACTTTACGTAATCGGAGAGTATGCCAAGGTGGTGTGCTACTGCTAGAGTGTGGGCACAAATTTTACACTCGTCGTACCGTGGGCATTCAAGACAATCTAATTTCTTTCCCGCTATTTGGACAGTATGCGAAAGTGGCCTGGATAAGGATATGACTATCCTTCGGCTGTTGTCGTTTGGGAATGAACCAATTCCATCCAACTGGACGATGCTGTTGGCGTTGGTCCAGGAACCTTTCAAGAATTCTGGTAGACCTGAATCTGCGAAGCTCCCGATTAACTCTTGTTGTCTCACGGGTTCTTCTCTGTTTTCCTCCCCTGTCTCCTCAGCAATGGATGTTCCCAGTTTGGCAAGGTGTCTCTCCCTTTCTTTCCTGTTCATCTCAGACCAACTGGATGCAGTTACAGCTAGATGTCGATGCGATGGTGAAAGGTCGTACGGACCTTTTCCTAGAACTGCGCGTTGAATATCTCTCCTACTTTGCTGCACCAGGTTCCCGTAGACAGTTATGGCTTCACTCCATGTGCATTTTGGGTTAGGCCTATAACCAGTTCCCTCGACGGCTTTCTTCTCCTTAATTTTACATTTGTATACAAAATTACTGCTCTCTTGGGCATTGTTGTAAAAAAAGTCATCTTTCAGCCCAGCTCTCCTACGTACAGGCAACAGCATGCCACTCGCCATATCATCTTGGATGTTCCTTTGGAAATATCGCGAGAATTGCGCCGTTTTTCCCGTGATGTCTTCTTCGATCTTGTCCCACTTGATGGACACACTTTCCACTTTAGCCAAAAACTCTTCTGTGTTTTCGCTGTCGATGATTCCTCTCTCTTTCTTCCGCTCATCTCCAAAAATATCTTGAAGTATTTCACATTTGATGGAAGTCAAGCCAAGGTCTGACATCTTTCGCGTGATATCGTCCTCCACGTTTTTTTTTGCAGGGGATAAAAGTGCAGCCCTTCAATGGTTTAAGAAAAGAGAATTGAGCCTTGTCCCTGTCCCCACCCAAAAATACAATTCTCTCCAGTGCGTAATTACTCTCTAGAAGGGTGTGGGCGAAGTAGAGGTAGTACCTTTTAGTTTTGGTAGTATGGAACATTGCAGGACCAGGCAAGTTAGCAGCTTTACCGGTTTTTTTGCTGATAACCTTTTCGCTTTGGTACGTTGTTGTGGTCACGTAAAAGTTTCCGACGTTAAACGTTGTGTCTATTGACAAGATAGACGTAGCGTCGGGACGGCAGCACTCTCGTAGGATGTCATCCACCTGCTCATCTACGAAGTACACCACTCTAGGAGATGGCGTCCACTGGAGATTGCGCACAGCTTCATCACCTTTAGACAGATCTAGTAAACTGGCAAATTCGTCTCCATTGGTTGTGTTTTGAGCTCGATTACGGGCATTGATCACTTGTTTACTATCTCTTGGCAAGTCCGCAGACTGTTGACAGTCAAGTACTCCGCCTACTGCCTCCGAAACTTCATCAAAGATTCGAGAAGGACCCTTTCGTCCGGTTGCCTCTTTGAAGAGCTTCGCCTTTGTGGATGGCGCCGTAGGTATGAATTTTTTTCCGGAACGAGGGTGCTTGTGAGGGCTGATATGATGTTCTTCTTCTTCAAAGAAGAACTGTATTAAGCCCAATGGCAGCTCGCGACCATCCCAACCAGTGATAAGGGTAGACGTACGATGGAAATCTTTGTACTTTTTATGACGCTCGAAGACGTTTCTCACCATGTATTCTCCTCTTTGAAGCTGTTGCTTATCTGCCTTCGTCCCTTTGGAAAATCGACTTTCGACTACGTTACCCTCATGAATAAGAAAGACGTTTGCACTAGAGCCACGATTCTCAAAGGCACCTAGGTCAGTAACAAGCCAATCTTCACTGTTCTTGAGCTTGGATCTATCCACTACAAAAGCAGCGTTTTCCATTGCATTGTTTGGTCTTTTGTGGCAAATCTTAGACGAGTCTACGTCAAGGAGTAGAAGCTGGATCCTTTGGTCAAAGTTCAAGGTACGTTGTCCTTTGTAAAGGTAGGGAGTGGCTTTATTGTCACCAAAGTATAATGTTTCTTCCCTGCAAGTAATGTTATTCAAATCAAATGAGAAGGAAAAATTTAAAATTTAAAAAAGACATGACTCGGGCCCTAATTATGCAGAAATCTCCGTTACATCATAACTTTGTATAACTTTAACGAAACTTTACTGGACTTGTACAGGAGCTATAATTTGAAGGTCACATGACCTGTGGTGATTGTTTCCTTGTGCAAAAAGAATAGCGCTGCGCACTAATGTAGTCAGACTATCAACTCCTGTTGTGACTCAGACAATCAAACTCCTCCATAGAAAAATGTTGTATTTGGTGAAAATGCAAACAATTGATAGAGAGCGGCAATATTGTCTGTAGCATATAGAACCAAACGAAAAAGCGGTCCATGGCAAAAACGGCAGGTTTCAATGATCATCCCGCTCAAACAAAGCCTTTGAGCTGACAGCAAACTTTGTCTGAGCCACGTAGGGGGTCTATCTATTTTTAGTAATAGTGCGCAGCGCTTTACATGCTTTGATATCTTGTTAATAACATAAAAAGTTTATTAATTGCGGACAGAATATGTGTCTATGCAGTAAAGCAATTATAAATATATGATAAAAATTCTAATTTTAGAACTTTAAAGTCTCCAAAAACATTTTTCAGGCACTTTGGGACGATTCTCAAGCCTTTAACACGATAAATATGAAGAAAGAACTTTTAAAATGAATGTCATTTTTCCGCCGCGTAACATGGGTTAATTTAATGGAAATATCTCGTTCAATCCAAAAACTCTCTGCTCATATCATGAATTTATTATGAATCTTTGTTATGGGGTGTTTTCTAATTTTGTTTGTATCGAAGATTTGATAAAGTTTTAAAATTAGAATTTGTAGCTAATAATTAATAGATGGGCCAAAATAGTCCACTATTAGCCTGGGGTGCATTAGCGTGGGTATCAACTGTCTTTTAGTGTTCCAAAAATCATTTTCTTTCTTCTGTCTTTTCTTTAAATTCTTTAAAATTTCAATGAAATTCAGGAAATTCAAAAATTCAGGTGTACCCCCGCCTTAGCATGCTCGAGAGGGTAAACATTTCCCAATGGGAAATACCCAAGTGTGGCACTACATTTTTGCAGGATTTTAATTACAGATTGGCGATTTTTTTGTTTGTTTGTGCTTTGCTGAATCTAATGTCTATTGGCAGAGAGATTTTTTCGTGCAGGGAATTCCGTTTTTTAGCGATTTTATCAAAATCGGTTAAGGTGGCTCGTGATAGTCAATATCTTTTCGTCTTTGACAATCTGTCACAGCTACATGAAAGATGTTGACCAATACCTTTTATAAAAAAATTGTAAAGCTTTTACTAACAGACAAATTGGGATATCTATGACGTCAGAATTTGTTGCAATGACAATGTCGAGAGAGGTCAAACAGGTCAGAGGTCAGACCACGCCCTATATTTGACATTTTGAGGCAAATAACTTTAAGTAATGGTCCAGCTAAGAGGTAGGCAGAAATCAATAGCCCGCGGCAATAGCGGCAGTTATTTTTTAGGTGCTAATTTCTTTATTAAATTAAATCTAGCGCCTCTTATTGGTTTAGACAGCGAAAAGCGCGAAATTTGAATTTCAAAGACAAAGTTACTTTATTTCCGATTCACTTAAACAACTTTTTCTTTCGTAGATGTATTTACAATTAGTTCAAAAACTACATAGGTGAATCTTGTGAAGTTTGTATGCGCCATTTGGCGAGGATTTGAACTATAATGTTAGAAGCACGCAGTAGGATGTCCAAAGGCGGCCTCGTGATCAAAAATACCGCTCGCAACTGTCAAGATAGTGATTGACTCCAGAACAGTAACAAGCCAAGTGGATGTGATCGAACTCAGCTGTTTGGTCTATTTGGGTCACTTATCTTATCTGTTTTAGGTGTTTTAGAATGGCTTCTGAGTTGAAACGACAGTCTCTGGGCCAGGATGAAGCCGGACCATCGGCAAAGAAAAGCGGGACTCTTGGTGTAAGTGCATTGATTCATGCTTCGTATTTTCAATGAAATTTTAGCCGCCGCATAAATCTCTGCACTCTTCAATGTAAACTGAATGAATCATTTCAAGTATTTCCTCGTTGCAGAAAAACCATCTCCTGAAACTGTACAGGAAAATCAACGTTTCCAATAACAAGCTCGGAGCCGTGGATGTCTTCACTAAAGGAATAAATTTTGTCAAATTTCCAGAGACCTACGCGTACAAAGGCCAACCGCCGAAGTGTATACAATAGATGCCTTCGCCGCGGGAAAAGGCGTCGATCTCAAACGCTTGGCGGAACTTCTGAATGTTACTGAAGAATCTTTCTTTGCATTGCACGATAAGCTGAACTTCCGAAAACCAGACTAAGTGAGTGAAGGAAGCTCTTCCAGACCTCATATAACCAAATTTGTTTTGTGTTGGCCTGTTTGATCAGAGATGTAGAGTTCTGAATGCGTTTGGATGCCGTATATTGGACTGAATACTTTACAACTATTGAAGACATTAGTTCCGTTTACTACGAGAAAATTTTCTATGGTATAATTGACAAAGAAGAAAATTGTCCAGTTATTCAATATTTTATAACAATAAAATGTTTCTCAGGATTGTACACAACCTCACTTTTATTGTCTTGGATAAACCCAAACTATCCCTAGAAAAACCTGTTGAGGCAGTATGTTCTGATGTTTGTTTGAAATAGGGTATAGGTTTTGGCCTTTTCGGCAAGAAAGAGGGGGGTGGGGAGTTTGGGGGGTTGAGGGTCAGGTCAGGTCTGAAATTGGGTTTGAATATCGTCCCCAGCAAAAGTTGCTGGGAGCACCGCCCCTCCCCCGCTTCCCTTTCCCGGGTTCCCTGTCGACTTGAAGTTTATTGAACGAGCGAGAGCTGAGCGAGAATCAGAAAGAGTGCCAGAGAGTGAGAGAGATCAGGAGCCTGCTTCTCAGGAGAGTAAGAGCGCACCACGAAATCAGGCGAGCGTCGGTGAAGACGAGGAACTGAAGCAGCTTGTCATGCAAGGTCAAGCGTCTTCGCTCTGGTTCAAATCGCTTCCAAAAGGACTCAAAAGACACAGGAAAACAGGTAAATAGCAATATTTTTATTAAATGATTATGTCATAGCTACTACAGCGTTTGGTTGCCCTGTGGTTAAATAAAGTGAATTTTATATTACAAAATATACTAGAAAAAAATGTTGTTCTACTATGCTGCAATTCAGATGTACATATATAATTATGTCCAATAATAATTTGCCATCAAACAAATAAACTAATAGCTCTTCTTTTCATTTTCTGTGTCTTAAATTCTCATTTCTCCACAGGTATTTTAGTAATGGAAAGACCCTGCTCCATTGTTGTAGATGTCAAGGAAATATTTGTCTCAGAGAGCAAATCTCAAGTCCCGCACCGTGACTTACACAATCTGTTTGAGAAACCTTAAATGGAAACAACTAGTAAGTTTTTGTAATTATTTGAATATAAGTGACAGGGCTGTCTTTTAAGTAGGCAAACTCTTGAAGATCAACAACTCTAAGTTTGATCACTGACTAAAGCACAATAACCATAGCTGCTATCATGAGTTTATGACCACCTACATGTATATTCTTGTAAACCAGCAAGTTCAAAGCTTAATGGCAGCCCTGTAGTGTATGATGGGTAGAGTTTAAAGTGGATATAACTGCAAAAAAAAATTTTGCTTAAAAAAAATCGTACTATTTTTCTGAACAAAATGCCGCAAAAAATTTTGATCTTGCTTAAAGACGTTCGCGCGAAAATCTTCTAACATTGATTTTTTTATAAAACTTATGCTGCAGTTAGGCAATGAATTACTTGTATCAGAAATGCAAAAAAAAATGGGGTGTCACCGACTTCGTTTCGGTGATAAAATATCTGAAAGATGACCCTAATTTCGAAAAATCGGCCTTCCCAACTCGATATGGCCCCAATGTCTGTTAGTCCAAAAATATTGTTAATGAATCTCTAAACTGCAATTTTCTGTGCCAAATTTTGTATGAGTGGGTCTATTAAGCAAATTCGTTCAACTGGTAACGTTCTTTAGAGGAAATCTAATCTGTAAACGACAGCATTTGCAAACTCTGACAGCCGCAAGTTGCGAGGATTCGATGTCGCGCGGGTAGAAAAATGGAAAAAATTTAAACTTCCTACATTGATTTTTTGTTCATTTTTTTACAATCTGTCGAGAATTGGCAAAGAAAATTATCTATCAAAAAAAAATTGGGGGTCACCGACCATCCAAGCGAGTTAAATCTAAGCAAAGTTAACAAAACGGCTACCAGCCCTTCATGTGCTTAGATTTCTTCTCTTGCACGCGCGCTCGTGCATGACGTAGCATGGCGTTGCGACATGAATTGCGTGCGCAGTAAGGATGCACATAAACAATAAGTGCGAACGTCCTTAAAACCCTAATCTTGGGCCTAGATATCCGGCAGTCTGAAATTCTTACCGTTTTTCCATGAAAATTTTCATTCGAACCTGCTGAGAGTACTCGATGAGACTGTGTAGAAATACCAAACAACTTTTGAACATTGAATTGCACTGAATTGTACACTTCGCCCCGGCATGGATGCACATATTATAAATAATAAATACAACAACATGCGGTGGCAGAAATCCACCCTGGGGAATCATGGGTCGTCTCGCATCTTTACTCGGTAGTGTATATGTTGTGATTCAAATTTTTCTTTGGTTTGAAAAATTTTCAAACCAGTTTGATTTTTATTTTTCTTTGTCTCAGATTATGATAATGATTCTCAGACAAAGAAAAATACAAATTTAACTGGTTTGAAAATTTTCAAACCAAGAAAAAATTTGAACCACAACATATAAACTGAGAGGAACGTGTCAAAACCATCAAGATTTTATAGTAGGCTCAAGCTCGAAAATTTCTTTAACTTCGAAGCCAAGATAATACATGAAATCACTGGAGATTTCTAAACAAAGATCAACTATTCTCAGAAGAATTAAACGAGATATTTTGTGCAAATTCAAAAAAATTTCAGACTTCCGGGGATCTAGTATTTTGAAAACACTTCCCGGCTGCCGGGTATCTGGACACCACATTTACAAAATCGACCCATTTCCTGCATCGCCTTTTGGCTTCAACAGGGTCATCATTAAAGTAAGGTATTTTATGAAGCCCAATTCCTGCTTTTGGGTTCGAAATATTTTTGCAGCCGTAGGCAAGACAAGTCATTTGGCATTTTTGCAGAGCTATTTTCACGGCAACAAGTCACTGGAAATCCTTGAGATGATAAAAATCCATCTCCTTCCATGACATCACTTGAACCCAGACTTCATACTCAGTAATGGAATAAATTATAGCAATTTTTCATAACTTTGGCGGGCCATAAAAAATCAGGGTTTTGAGGAAAATTGAAAATTTTTGCAGCATTTTGTTCAGAAAAATAGTGAGATTTTTTTAAGCCAAAAAAGGTTTTTTGGGGTTATATCCACTTTAAATATAACAATTTGAGTTGGCTTCACAAAACAACACTAACAGGGGTTTTCTTTTGAGTTCTTTGTTACTTGTTTGCTGTAAAACATAAATATTTTGTCCTGAAAAGTCACACCTCCTTGAAAAAAATGTCAGCCCTGTGAGAATGTTTTGTAGTGGTAAGCAGGGTAACAGAAGTAGTAGGTAATAAGAGCTTAGTGATGTATTTTGTTATTATTATTAGTCATGATTTGTACGTGAACTCCAGTGTGATGAAGACAGCAAATAATTGACTGTTAAAACCAACCAAATTGCCGGCTGCCAGAACATCTTGACAGGGCTGTGAAAGTTGTTGCATAAAAAGTACAAAACAGGAACAATACAACTGAATGCTTTTCTGGGAAAAGGGAAAAAGAAAAAAACGCTCTTGTGTTCTCAGATAAATTGCATGAGTTTTATAACATAGTATGGTTAAACTCGTCCTCCAAAAAATTTTAGGAAAGAATTATTACATCTAAAACATCAATTAATCCTGTGTAACAAAAATGTTAAAATATATTATAAAATAACCTGATTTATGTTGTCTCCGGACTTAATCATTCTTCTTTACTGTATATATATTTGTAGCCACCATTTGTTATGATGATGCCTGCTATTTAAAGAGATTTGTTCAAAACCCTTCGTGATCCATGAAAACCCCAGTTGCACAGAAGTTAAACCAGATGGAAATAGGCACAATTCTCTCCCTTCCTTGCTATAAATTGTCTTCTACTACTCTTCCAGTAAACCGCAACTGTACACCAGCAAATTTGTTGCATCCGTCAAAATAACAGTTTGGTGTTGTATGAAAAGAACTGCACTTTATTGTGATCTTTCTAGCGTTTGAAATGGCGCTTGGCCTTGGCCTTAAACTCTTCGATATTTAAACTATTCCTTATACTTATAGGAAGTTGATTGAAAGTGCGCGCTCCATTTATGCGGAAGCTGCCTTGATACTTGGTGGTTTTGGCTAGTGGAATGCGCAACAGGTATCGGTGCCTAGTGCGATAGTTATGAATTTCCCTGGCATGTTTGAATTCGCCAATTAGGTATTCAGGGGCTAAACCATGAATTGATTTAAAGACTAGGATCGACTTCAAATAGTCTCGTCGCTTCTGCAAGTTAGGCCAGCTGAAGGCATTGGGCAACTCAGCGTACTCAACAGTTCTGCCTTCGATGATACTGGCAGCTCGCCGATGGAGCTTGTTCAAGTAAGCTTTGTTGCCCAGGCCACAACTGTCCCAAACACTACAGCAATCTGAGCAATAATCAAATAATGGTAGGACCATTGCACAATAAAGTGTAATACATGCATGTTTAGGTAGAACTTTGCGTGCCCTGCGTAGCATGCCTAGACGCGATGAAATCTTTTTGCCTATATACTCAATATGCTCTTTCCAAGAAAGATTTTGATTTAATAAGACCAAACAGTTTTTCTCATTGGAAGTATTGAGCTGATGGACGATGTCATGGGTACTCCAGTGGGTACTCCCGTGGGTACTCCCGTGGGTACTCCCGTGGGTACTCCCGTAGGCACTATTGTTCATTACATAAACAAAATCAGTAAATACAATCATGACAGAGGTGTATATTTCTGCAGGAGTCTTCAGTAATAAGACAAATTGATTGTTCGTAGACGATATTTTCAGTTACAGTTTAGTTAATTTTGTTATATGGCAGCCCCGCGGACTTAATAATTAAGTTCTCATTTCGTTTCATTTCCTTTCATTTATTCGCAAGCAAACCATTGGAAATAATTCCACAATGCAATCAAGAGTACGTATTCCCAGTTTATCAACGCACTTAATTATTTCAAACCTTTGAACATGTTAAATTAAATAATTAAATACATATCTTCAGAAGTATTAAGCAACCCTTTATAATCTATTATTATACATTGGTGTCACTAGCTCGATTTTGATTGGCTATAAGCACGCAGCTAATTATTGCTTGCTGTTTCTGTTACGTCATACCTACAGACAATGAATTTTATATATGTAGAAGTGACGTCATACCTACAAACAATAGTTTTATGCATACAGAAGTGACGTAAGTTGTTTACTTGCAAGTTGACTGCTGTGCATTGATCACTTTTTTGTGCGCGCTCTTGTCTTTACAAGTACAGCTCAAGAATATGCATAATAAAACAATTATTGGATTCGGTTTTCGCATGATAGCGATAATTATCAAGGCCTCAGTTTGTGTTATCCGCCTCAGCCTTCGGCTTCGGCAGATAGCACAAACTTTGGCCTTGATAATTATCGCTATCATGCTCAACCTCATCCAATAATTGTTAAATATAAGGCTTTTACTTATGTATTTTATACGTATTACTGATATGTATCTTAGGTGTCCCCAACCTCGTTCCCAGGGTCTCTCTCTCCATCGCTCCAGGGGAGGGAAGAAGAGAGACCCTGGGAACGAGGTTGAGGTGTCCCATGTTAGTAGAAAGTTTACTCCTTTAGCTATGTAGGCTTACTTGACCTGCGCAGAATTCACATACAACCCATGCCGGTTTTCCTCCATTGGGTATACATTCTGATATACAGGAGAGTTCCTGACACGCTGTAATCCCTGGTAGCGTCTTTCTGAGTCATCTTCTGGAACTCTTGAACGCAGTTCAAAATGCGAAGCTGTTTCAGTTTTCCTTGTACCGTTGTTACTGTTAGTGTGCTGTCGCTTCTCTGTCCTTGTATTTCGTCTTTCCACTTGTGAAGGTCGGCAGTGCTTCCAAACCAGGAAACTTATGCTCACGATTGATAAGAAAAAAACAACGCTCAAAACAATCACTGCAAGGAAAAGACTCTGTTCCCTTGTGTTATCTGTCAGAAAAGGAAATACAGTAAAAACCCGCGTGTAAGAACCTAGTGGTTTAAACACCTGCTGGCAGAAATTTGCCATTTTAGTACCCAAAAATATAAGAACCTGTTTAGCCAAGCAAGATCAAGCAGGTTCTTATATGTGGGTTACAGTTAAATTATGATAAACATTTTAACTAAGGAGTTTGATCTCGAGATTGCAAATATATATTACAAGAAAATACCAAACTGTAATTACAAATAAAAGTATGTGATTCCTACAACAAAAACAGGTTTATATAAAGTACATACTGTAATTGTCTTCATGGACCTTGCTTAAGGGAGGTTTGTACTGTGTATCGCCTTCAAAGGATTAAGAACCTAATAAAGAACCTACTAAGCCTAAATTGCCAATAACTACCCCAAAATACAAGAACCTATTTTGCTAGACTTCAAAAAATGTAGGTTCTTACAGGCGGATTTTTACTGTAATGAAAGGAAATAATGAAAGAAAATGATGATAATATAAGGGCTGGTTCCGACAAGCGACAGAAGCGATGGAATCGGAATCGGAATCGGAATCGCGAGAAAGCTACGACGGAAGCAGGTAGTAAGCGATGGAAGCAGAAGCGGAATAGGAAGAAAAAGGAAATCTTCTGATCCTTCCGATTCCGATTGCGACTCCGTTTCTTGATTTACACTACAACGTAAGGCTCATTACGCTTCCGACTCTGACTCCGCTTCCGATTACGTCACTAGTGCGAATCACCTCTAACAGAGCATGTTATGTGTATGACAAGATAAGTTCAAAGGAGAAATTAAAAAACGTGTATTTTATCGAATAGACAATATTTTTATGAAGAAACAGAATGATAAAAAACTGAAGCACAAGTCTCCCTTTAACCTTGAGTAAAGTTGAACATCTTTAATACGGTCACCAAAGGGACGAAGCCAAGTGTCCGTACAAGAGAGGTGTCCGTATTAAAGAGGTTGTGGATATGACGAACGGTATAATTGGCCGTTTTAATACTAGAAGACGGATAACGTTTTGAGAACGGTTGGTAATCCTAAAACAAACTTCCCAGTAGTGAAAAGAAAGGTAATGTCGCACTTGGACCACAGGCGGCCTCCACTGCCGGCGCGTGACCTCGTTTTCATTAGCATGTGGTGTGTAAAGGTGTATAAATGGGTACATTGTCAATGTGTTGTGCCTTTAAACAAAAAACCACATTGTCTCTCTACACCCTTGGAGGTGTTTAAGCCTAAATCGCGCATGGTATAATCATGTAAATGTGTTTTGTTTATTATTGGACCCGTTTTATTTTATGTTATTATGCAGATTATGTTGCGTGCAAGAGTTATTACTCGTGGCAAAGCACACGAGTTGTATTTTCTTGTTTCTTTTTCGTGTGACATTTAGCGCATGCAAATTTATGCATGCATATTTTAGTTTATGTCGACGACTATATGGCTTTCAGCCATGAAATACATACCGCAGAATTTCTCCGTGTGTTGACAGTGACAAGCAAAGTAAAGAACTACAGCGTACAATTGCACGTTTTCAAGCCGACAATGCAAGGCGTTCATGGATGGATAGGACCGTTTGATATTATTCCTGTGGGATTTTTGTTCCGGCAAGTTTTGTGTTTTATATAACTTGCAATTTGCTTAGCGATCGAGCTTTGAAGTGTCGGCTACTGAATGTAGTGAACGTAGTGTAGTCTTACTTTTAAACCCGTGTATACACGCAAGCATAATGCAAGGGTTATCGGAAACGGTGACCAAATAAAATTCTCTCACTCACTCACTCGCTCCTCAATTCCATCAGCTGTAAACTTCGTGAGTATTAAATGCTTTGTTACGAATACGTTTCGTAACAAGAACAACGTGAATCCAGCGATAACAATAATTAATTTGATTTATACGAATATAAACAACAATAAGTTTAAAGATGTTTCGCATTTGGAGTTTTTAGTGCAACGTTAAAATCTATTTAAAAGGATTTTTCAATTGAGACACGCGTTTTGATGCGTATCGACTAAGTGTTCTTCGATAGCGCAGTGGATAGATGTTTTGGCTTAGCCCCGGACGGCCCGAGTTCAAGTCACGCTCGAGACTTCTTTTTTTCTTTCTCTTTTTTTTTGTCCTGTTTTTTTTTTCTTCGGACTGGACATTATGAAAGTGATGTTCTGTTTTTTTTTCCCGTTCGTCAAAAATCCTGACGTTTAATTTTTTTAAAAAAATATCGAACCGTGTCAGTGTGGAAACGTAAGCTTACGGCAATATTGCGTTACGCGTTCGCATTTCTTCTACACGGGTTGTCTCTTAGGAGCCTTTGATTAGACATAATTTTAAGCTTCTGTTTCTCCGTAAAAGCACTCAAAACACTCGGGAAACAATGCTGCAATAATTTAAAAACGCCACGAGTTCAAGCTGTGTACAGCTTCTTGTTAAACATAAACACATCCATCCATGTTGGTGGGTATTGGTGTTCGAAGTCAGCGCTGGGACATCTCCCCTACCCTTCCCCCTCCCGTCCGGTATTAATAGCAATAGTAATAATTTGCGCTTGAGAAGGATTCTGCACAGCTTTAATCTACCAAACGTGGACAATCAATGTCGTATATCAACAACACATGCGAAATCTTAAACGGGCTAAATTTCACTTTTACTGATTTCTAAGTTTCTTGTTTATCGTTGTCATGGTAATATCGATTTTACCAGAAAATATATCTTGCCAAACTTCAATTCAAAACCAGTTAGTGGTGAAAATTTCACGTTGATCTGACTTGGAGAAGACCGCTTAAAAGCCGATTGAAAAATGTTGGTACGGTCTCCAGAAAACTGTATCGAACCACCTTAACTGTGACCACTGGCTGCCAATGAAAACATTGCAATGTACGCTCTTTGATGCAAATTTCTTTGCATCTGTTTTCTTTTGCGTTCAAAACGCCTGCTGTAAAAACGTTTTCAAAACGCAAAAGGGCATTTATTGCTCAAAATAATCCTAAAAAGAGACTTAAGGGAATCTGGAAAGTAGCAAGGAGAGTAATAAGGTACAATCATGCTCGAATATAGATAATAATAGATGCACAGCAGATCACAACGAAAGTATAAATCACGGAGGAATGCAGTGTGCATTGATTTGAAATCATTATTAAGCATAACTTAAAAAAGTAAATTTGTAACGCCATTTTTTCGGCCGGTTCGAACGTCGTTTTCATCTTTAAATTTAAAGGCGTTCCAGTGAATCAATGGCAATGAAACTTTCAGATAATATTTTGCACATCGGTAAGCATGCACAGTGAATGTTTTAAAAAAATCCATCGAGCCGTTTCTCAGATTTTTGCAAAAGCCATTAAAATCGAAAATTACCCAAAAATTGCACATGAAGTGATGTTAGGAAAACAGGTAGTTCTCAAGATCGCAAAAGAGAAAGTAAACAAAACTTTCAGGGTTTACAAACATAACATCAAGCTACTTTTTGACATTATCATTAAGTAATTTCACAAAACCAGTGTTAATCTCTCGATCAATTTAATACCAGTACACAAATAGTAAGGTTTGAAATGTTATTGCGATTTATTTTAATTCAAACATACAGAATTTTTTTATTCTTGCAAAATATATATGCCATATACCATATTTTAAGATGCCTATGTGGGATTTTCAATGCGAAATCTTAAACGGGCTAAATTTCACTTTTACTGATTTCTAAGTTTCTTGTTTATCGTTGTCATGGTAATATCGATTTTACCAGAAAATATATCTTGCCAAACTTCAATTCAAAACCAGTTAGTGGTAAAAATTTCACGTTGATCTGACTTGGAGAAGACCGCTTAAAAGCCGATTGAAAAATGTTGGTATGGTCTCCAGAAAACTGTATCGAACCACCTTAAAGTGCGAAGTCTCAATTTTTTATCAAGCCTCAAAATCCCATCTTTTGATAAAGATTTCTGTATGATTGTGATAAAAATAGGATTTCAAGTGTTGCCTACTAGATATTTTAATTTAAAAGCTTATTGACGCCAACATTTGTAAAACATTCAATATGAATTGCTGTTTATAAAAAGTGTATAGTAAAAAAAAAAACAATCAGTAAATAACAAACAGTATATGACATTTGATTTTAACCATTCTAAATTTAATGATCAAAATGGTCTTTAACCTACGAAGTACAACAATTTTTTTGTGAAAGAGTTTTTTTAATAGTAAATGACAAACAAAGCAATATTTGCCAAAAAAAAATTCGTGCACAAGCAATGACCGAAAAAAACAATTCGTGCAACCTGAAATTCCCGCCCCCGATCACTTTTCTAATGGTTCGTCCCTTATGATTGAGTATTATAACCATAGTAACAAACTCTTTTATCATATATTACCACATATTTGTCTGTTTCAGTCAAGTAATCAGCACTGGAAATGAGTTTAAGCTCATGTTTTTTTCAAAAGGAACTAATATACGAAAACATTTCAATGTGTCACTACTGCCGTTAAAGTTACCGTCATTAAACAGGCCTGAACAATCCACCGTAGGAAAAAAGATGGCGGCTGTTCATTTTACCACAATACTTTGCGGACCTAAAACAGCACATAAGGCACAAAGAAAGCCAAATTTTTACAATATTTGTTCCAGTACTAAGGACAATGTGTAGACTTGGTTTGAAGATTTTATAACTTTTCTTTACATTTTTATGAACGTTGTTAAGGTTTTTGTGCGCTAAGAATTATGGGTAAATGTACCAGTCGCCATCTTTTTTCCTACCGAGGATTGCGTACTTATACATTTATAAAATACCTGGAGTGCACATCACACCCGCGTCTTCACTGTGACCACAGTTGTTTTCTCCCCACCCTTTGTGGCGACACTCTGTTAATGAACTCTCATGACCTGTACAACGTACTTCAGCCATCCATATTTGTCCTTTTCCTCTCCCAAAAGCCGCGAATTGGTATGCTTTCACAGCTCCTTGAAATCCAAGCTGTCGACAAACTACATTGGCGTCCCTAAGGTCCCACCCATCGTCACACACTGTTCCCCAGGATCCATTGTGAAACACTTCTACTCGGCCTTTTCGAAAGGGTTCATCTCTACTACCAATTAACCGAACAACTACGAAAACATATAGAGCATTATTAGCATTAAGGTGGCCCGCCTTGATGTTTGGGAAGCACATCACCCTTATGTTATTTCGGCTGATAGTTCACCGTCAGAGCTCGGTCGGGGTAACTAAAAATATAAACTTCGCCCAATTACTACCTATTGATCAAAGTCTCGAAACAAGTAAGTTCGATTGACATTAGCATCACCACAGTCATGGCTCTTTTTACAAACTTCAAGCAGCAGAAAAAAATTTAGTAGTAGCTCAGACAGTGAAGTATCAGCCCATCGATCTTATATAATAAATCATTCGCATGCTTATTGCGTGAGTCTCAATATGTCGCATTAACTTAAAAACAGTTTTGAGGACATCAGTTTTATTTTTAAAGTCATTAATAAGAATTTCTATTTCTTTTTATCTCTACATCAGTTTGGAAAGACCATACCTTTACTATTTGCAATGACATTCTCTACCATTAAACCTGAAAAGTACAATAGAGGCAATCAATATAGATAAAAAAACTTGGACTAATAATTGTTTAGCGCCAACTGGTACGGCTTATTCGTTTTCATAAATCATTTTCTTTCTACCTTTTTGGGATTGTTTGCTTTTGTACAATCTACAACGCTTACTATGCGACTGAAACGCAAAAATTCGGAGATGGAAGATGGGAATTATAATGAGGACAGATAAATCACGAACAGCTTTAAGAACTCCTTACAACGTTATTCCCTTTGAAATTTCAGTTCCACCAAAAAGTTGTCTGAAGAGGAACGTTTTTGCTTTGCATTTGTATTGGCATTGGAAATACCGACATTTTTCGCACGGTCATGGTGAAATAATAGTGGATTCATATTGCTTACCTGCCAACAGAAGGCAAATATACACTGACATTGTAACTTTCCCTGAAGTCCACACGCACCTGAATGAAGGTGTAATTCTAGCATCAGCCCATGTTGTTTCAGTTAATTTAATTTCCGTTGTTTTCGTTTTTACTCGCTCTATTCCTTTTTTGGTAATCTTCAACGCCCCCTTTTGTTTCTTGTGGAATTTAGTTTGTTTCATATTTTTCATTTTTCCTAGTCACACGCTCCATTTCTATTTCAATAGTCTTAAACGGAACCTTTTGTACCTTCCGCTTTCAATTTTTTCGTTACTCTTAACGCCCGCTTTTGTTCTTTGTGAATTTTGTTAGTATTCATAAAGTTTCCTCTTGTTTTTCCTTTTTGTGCGGTCTATTTCTTTCACGGTCCCTTTAACCCTATTCAGACTGGGCTTTTTTGAGTTCCTGAGCCTGGGGGGGGGCACATTGTGCCCCCCCCCCCCCTTCGTAACTTCAAGAACATTAAGGCTATGACAATGAAACCTAGAGGGTACATAGTACGTCCAAAACTGTCTCCTTTGCGGTCCGCGCAATGGAACGATGACGTCATATGACGTAGTTATTAGGTAATTAGTTATACGGCCGCCATCTTGGATCCGCCATCTTGGATTTCTGAAATTTTTTAAAACCTCTTAAAAACCGTCCAAATTGACGCAAAATTAATCAAAACCAATAAATAAACGCTAAATGACGTAAAAATACAAAAGTTATACCAAGAAACATTGTTTTTCTTCATTCAAAGGTATAAATATGCAAATTTAAGAAAACATGGCTGTCAAAATCTTGTTGCCATGGAGACATCAAGTCACGTGATCAAAAAATTGTCGCATGAAATTGTTGCCAGATAAATTTTAGGAAAAGTCACAAAGTTTGATGGCGTTTGAATACATATTAAAGAAGTTATGAATAGCGGCCCAATTTCCTGCTTTTATTTCAATGGAAAGCAACCAAAATAAAATAACATTTCAAGTGAAGGTTAATAGGTTTTGAATGGCCCACAAATTGCTTAACTCCATTTATAAGGATATTGCTTCCTTGTATCTGATATTGGACAAAACAATTGAGGACTCTGTTAAATGATAATAACTTTTAAATGCTTTACTTAACTCCATTTAAAACGGCAACATAAGAGACAGGAAAATTTTACACATGGAAATTTTTTTAAATACATAAGTGATGATGACGTTAAGACCAGTAAAAAGGTGAGCAAACCGTGCGACCGCATCGATTTTCGCGCCAGTTTGCTTCGCTGCGTTACAAATTGTCCGCGCGCTGTAACATCACCTTAAAGAGGACCCCCAATGGGCCGTTCACACTTAGCGGTCTAATTTAGATCGATCTTTGCCCTGTTCGAAGAGTTCATACTCGGGTCATATAAAAATACTCGATCTAACAGGTAAGTGCAAACGGCCCCATTTTGTGGTTTTGTCACCTTGGCTGGAGATCTATACCATACCTTCCAAAACCTCGACGCCATTAGATTTTTTCCATTCCGAACTTACTTTATCGCCATGACGTTGGAGCCGCACTCGTCCATAATAATACGACTTTCATGTACCTTTTAGGGGTTATCTTCCAAATTTTCAAGAAGTATTCACGTCACTCTTAAGTCAGGGCGTCACCCGTGGGAGTGGGGGCAGGGAGGGGGCAACTAGAAAGAAGAGTTCTATACTAACAAACACGTCAGTTTGGACAGTTGCCCGAGCCTTACTCATAAATTGTCAATTTATGCTTAAACCAGCGATAAGCGCTAGCTGAGTCTAACTAACATATATTTACCTTTCCTTTATTCTGAAACGTATTGAGGATTATTTGATCCACCCTTGTGAAAAATAGTGGGGACGTTTACAAAATGTGTCGAAAGTAATTTGTGGTTGTTGCTTTATTTTGCATTGCTACGCTTTGTGATTAGCTAAAAGTGTGGCGCCCCTTTTCAACCAATCGGAAATAAAACCAAAACCAATGGTGACTTAATCGCACGCGTTTTCCCGGGCTTGGCGCCGGCGACTTGTATCTGCTTCGAGTTATGATTGGTTTATTGGATTGCCTGTGTGTTTTGTGATTGGCCAGAATGTTTACTTTGGTTTTGTTTTTACGACACTCAGTTGAAAACTGCGCCAAGCAGCTAATCGCACACTCTCTTTATTGGCTAAAGAACAACGACTACACAACAAGCTGCAATACGGTAACCAGACATACTCCCATATGTAAGCTATATAGGTATGTGCTGCGGGATAGGGTTTGGTTTTTGAGGTGCTCAGTCCTTACAGCCATGCTCTGTCACGCGTGACCAGTATTTTTGAAAATTTGAATGTTGTTTTCAAGTTTACGCGTCGGTTTTGTAAATTCATTCCGAGATTCGGAATTCCCGTGAGAATTTTACCGTATTTTCGGAAACAAAGAGCAACAAAAGATCATTTTATTTGAAATGTTAGATATCCGAACAATATTAGGTTTTTTATGCGTGTAGCGAAGTTATTTTTCGGTTAACTCGTGACTTTCAAAGTGTTTTCCAGAGAGATCTTCAAGGTTTCATTCAAATCTCGGATGTTACAAAGAAATATTCAAATGTTCATTTCAGCTCTTGTACTGGTCACGCGTGACGGAGCATGGCTGTAAATAGGGTATCATTTTGGTATTGTGATCCTTGTTTAGGGGTACTTTGAATTATATTAGCTAAATTACAGTACCTAACCACTCAGCAAAACAAAAAGCTATGCTAATGATGGCGTATTAATCAGTCTAGTATTCTATGCCTGATGCTAAACTTTCCATGTACAGAAAAAAGGAGCTATTCACACGATTCTGAGTTACGTTTTTCCCTTAAATAGGCTAGGGTGTAATTTTTTTATTTTCTACCTTTAAATAGGGTTAGGGTTTAAGGTGGCCGAACACAGTTTTGATAGGTTGTGAGTATATGTCATTCGTTAAGGCATTATGTGAGAAAGGTTGCAGCTTAGAAGCTGAAACTTGGCAAAAGGAAAATATAGTGATGGAAGATTTTAATTAACAGCTAAAATTGCGCTTTGGACTGTTTTCATGGCAACGTGGATGATTAAAAACAACCCTAAAATTTCACTTTTATAAGATTTACGTAAAATCCTGTCATTAGATTTTCTCATGAACTTGCACACAGCTTACAATAAATAATTCTTATTGTTTAAAATTGGCTCGACCATTTTAACAAACGGTTTTTTAAATATTCAAGAACATAGCTGTCCAGTCAATATTGATCGTATCACAGAATTCCTTTGTCGAACTTTTAAGTTCCCATTATTTGAAAGACAATAAAAATAAGAATTCTGACAAATTCCATGAAATTTCAATGAGTGGATTCATTGAGAAATTGTCGTTTGTGTACATTGTTTACAAAACGGAGCTGTCTCACATTCTTTCTAAAAGAGGCGGCACGCACCTCTCGGAACGCCTCACAAGATTGGCTAAGAAAACAATAGAACAAACAACAGAACAATGGACCCTAGACCTAAAAACAATACAAGTGCGTGATAACCAGGTCCAATGAAATTAGAGGTTCTGAAGAAGTGCGTGGCTACTGTTCTAAAAACGCGCGCCGTCACGAGAATTGCCGCTGACCGCCCGCGAAACTGTGTTCGGCCACCTTAAAAACCTTCGCAGCACGCACCTATCCTAAATTGACGGGAGTACCCCTTCACTACATTCAACAAAACAGCTATAGAGCCACGTCCATGACGTCATCGTTAGCTTTAGCCCCGGGTTTCATGACAACTGAATACTTTCGGGTTTTTATGACCGGACGACTCTCGTCACCATCATTGACTTGAGTTTCTGTGACGTGGCTGTTAGCTTTAGCCTTGGTTTTCATGACAACTGCATAAATTGGCGGTGGATCTTTTCCGACCTCAAGACCGCTATCACGATCAACAGCTTGAGTTTCTGTGACTGAGACAACCTTGAGCGAGACTTGTTTTTCTTCTTCTTTCTTCTTCTGTGCTTTGGGCTGAAATTCTTCATCGGCGCCAAATGTAAGGGCCATTTCATGAATACTCTCGTTCAGACTTTCCTGATCGAAAGCGAAGTTGTCCAAGTCCATCTCCAGTGGCTCCTTTATAGGTTCAGGAAAACTGTCCGCGGAGGGAAAATGGCGCAGGGATTGACTCGTGCTGATAGAGTCGTCATACTTTTGCTCTATCATTTCTAACATTTCCCTGCAAACAGAAAATGAAACAGAAAGAAGTTGCACACACAAGATCGCGGTAAAGAGGTAAACACTAAATTAGAGATGTTCGCAACAGACCACGGAATGTGCGTGCGTGTGCTCGTGTGCGCGATCGCGGTAAAGAGGCAAACAATAGAGCGTTTTCACTCACGTGACCTTCAGTCCCGTGGGACTCAAATGACAAAGGCCATGGCAGCCATGTTGGTTTTCCTAACAAAAGAAGTTAATTAAAATTCTTTTGTACGGGAACACCAAGAAAGAGTTTGAAAAACTACTTCAAGTAAACAACACTAATTGCTGCGAGCCCCCAGGCGAGTAGCACACTAATCTTTGGTTTGCCTGTGGTTCCTTGGGTTCCCTGCGCCTTATGGTTCCCTGCGATTTTTGTTTGTCACGATGATTTTGAGCAACCGTACGTCCAGCGGTGTCATCATAACTTAGATGCGCCTGGCTCTGGATGAGTCTTTCGCCGTCCATAGCACGGGTCCGGACAAATTTTTGCACGGACAAAAATGCACGGTTCCACCTTGCGTTTACACGGGACCGGCGGAACTGGACGAATTTTTGAACGGCTAAGTGTGCAAGTTTCCGTGTAAACACCACTGCAATCTGTAACAGAATTTGCACGGATCCATGTAAACACGTGGTCTAGGAACAAAGTTCGTCCGTGCAAAAATTTGTCCGGACCCGTGTAAACGAGGCCTAAGTGTTTCTGTATTTGCAAATGTATCATGCCAAATTCAAACTTATTTGTTGCTGGAAGCATTCATCAAAGTCACGAACGATTTAGTGACATTTCACGGGGAAGGCAATGTTCTTTTATGAGTTTCTCAGCGTTGTTACTTGCTCAGAGCGGTTTGCCGATTGAACAATGGATCACAAAGAGCATCATCAAGGTCACGAACGATTTAGTGACATTTCACGGGGAAGGCAATGTTCTTTTATGAGTTTTTCAGCGTTGTTACGTGCCCAGAGTTTGCCGATTGAACAGTGTTTCACAAAGAACTACTTATAATGGGTTATAATGGTATGGTAATTCGAAAATGATGGTAATTGACCCAATAAATAAATGTATGAAATTATCAAAATCTGTATGTACATTTACTGTTCCTCCGTTATGTTTTTACTGCCCAGCATCTGCTCGCAGCATTATCATTACAATCTGTAACCTCTAGTATATACTCACTTGCTTTCATGTTTCTGCTTTTCCTTTTCCTTTCTATTTCTGCGACAAAGAATAATGATAATAATAACTGCCACAAGAATTGCTGCACCAATCACCGCTAAAGCAATAACCATGGCCCCCGCTGACGAAAAAACACGGAAAAGAAAATAGTATATATTAGCCCAATAACTGTTTGTAGATCGAACGAGTTTAATAAGTTAACTGTTACTTATTTTTATTGGTTAATTAATTAAGTTTATTTACCCGCGGCAGTGTTTAGAGCACAGTTGCCTGAGTGGAGCGGAGCATTAACATCTGAAACAAATACTTCAGATTAAACGTAACAAGGTTAAGAATTCCAATTGACAGGAGGCACACCATTTGATTATTTATAAGCGTGGCCAAGGAGTTAAACTCGGGTCCACCGTGGAACAACTTGCACGTGACCTACTCGCACGCGTTTTCCCGCGCTTGACTCCCGGTTACATGTCTTTGCTTTGAGTTCTGATTGGTCCGTTGGATTGTCTGCATTTGTTGTGATTGGTTAGAGAGACGACTTTTTATGTTGGTTTAACGACACTTGAAGCCCCAGCCGGAGCCCCGTGGAGTTGTTTTCCCCTGAACAACACCTGGAACCCGGAGCCCTACTTCTTTAGCCTTGTAGCTCTGGAGCCCCGCTTTTTTGTTCCCTGGAACATCACTTTTTTGTCCTTGGAGCTCTGGAGACCCACTTTTTGTTCTTGGAGCTCTGGTGACCCACCCGATTCGCGTATAATTAACCGCATATAAGCGGGTGTTATTAACATAAAATTACCGCATGCAAGCGGTAAAATAGGCCCTATTTCACTAACAGTAGTATTCTTTATATTACTTAGACGACGTTAGACACAGAACTGAGAGAAAAGAGCTCCAGTTTAGCACTGATCTGCAGTGGTTAGCTTTCATTTATGGTTATGGGTAACTCTATAAATATGTTAAAAATTACACTTCTGTCAGCTAGCCCTCGTTGGTGTAGTGGATATGGGTATTAGTTATGAAGCAAACGACTCGGGTTCGAGGCATACACCCTTCTGATTTTTTTTTTTCTTTTACTAAAAAAAAGGAGTTTTACTTTATGTAAAATGTTCAAGTGAAAGACAAAAGCCAGTTTGAGATCAGCTCTATTTTCGTTCAGTTTCTCAGTAGGTGAAGCAAACGACTCGGGTTCGAGGCATACACCCTTCTGATCTTTTTCTTTCTTTTACTAAAAAAAGGAGTTTTACTTTATGTAAAATGTTCAAGTAAAAGACAAAAGCCAGTTTGAGGTCAGCTCTATTTTCGTTATTTCTCAGTAGGTGAATTGGGCCTACTTTAACCGCTTGCGTGCGGTAATTTGATGTTAATTAGACTCGCTTATATGCGGTTAATTATATGCGAATCGGCTGAGTGACCCGCTTTTTTGTCCTTGGGGACCTGGTAATTTCGTACCCAGATCTCCCACGGTCAGGCAGAAGGAAGATCTCATATTTTCAGCACTGTACAAGTACGAGCGAGGTCTGGGTACGAGATTAGGAGCCCTGGAGCCCCGATGTTTTTGTCTTTGGAGCCCTAGGATCGATTTTCGATTCAGCCGTTTGAGGGAATCCGGTTTTCAGATCCTCCTCCGTGCGCAAAGGAACTCGGGCGCACAAAACGGCTGAAGGTCGACTGCCTATTGGAGCCCTGGAGGCCCCGGCGCTTTTTTGGGCCTGGCGCCCTGGAATCATAAATCTCCTCGGGAACCAGAGACAAACAAGAGGTACTCACAAAAACAGCCAGCAGACCCCGATGTATGACTGCATACTCTTGTTTCTTTTAAAGCTTCTTCGCACTTTGCAGACGCACACTGTCGCGTCCTCGTTTGTTCACCATCACAGTTCTCAGAGCATTCACCCCAAGCGCTCCAAAAGCTAACGATTTCCTCAGCTGAGATAAGAAAAATAATCATAACTTTAGGGTATCAGTTTAAGTATTCCCGCTTGTGTGTACAAAATTAACTTACAAAACCCATTGTTAATAGTTGTCATTCCAATTTAAGAACAACCACGCAACAATTTTACTTGTTAACAACTCAATTAATTGTAGAACCAGGAGAGCAGAGATATTTTTCACATTTAAATATTTCATTTAGTAAGCTATTAGTATTGCTACATTAGTTATCTGTAAATAATTAGATTTCTTAATATTATATTTTGTAAATAAAGGTCGTTAATTCAGTTTATCTTTCTTTAAACATGTTTAAACTGTCAGAGATAGTTTTAATAAACTAAAGCTAATATTACAATAGTTTAGCGTGGAATCAGGATTTTTTTTTAAACATACAGTAAACTGCGGGGCTGATCTGACTCCGTAAAAAAGTAGACTTTGCGGGACACCATCACGACAGAAACCGATAAGGTAGGATCGCAACCGTGGACAGCTGTTTCGTTGTTATTGCAACTCTTCAGCACCGGACGGTGTAGCGAACTAAATAACGCCAGCAAGAATGCCAGCACAAAAAGATTTCACAATGACCCGTTCACCGTATCAGGTTCCGTACTATGTACTCACTTGTCACCCGAATTACGCGTTGCCACATCACGTGTTCTTTGCGAGACATCTTAGCGACACTAAGGGCTCCTTGTTCCCCGGAACACGTGGTGTGGCAACGCGTAATTCGGGTGACAAGTGAGATATTTTTTTCTTTTTACGTCCCTTCACTGTCTGGAGAAAAATATCCGTGCTTCCCTCTTTAAACCCCTTTACAATGTTTAGCTCATGAGTTCAAAATGATAACTAATCTTCAACATTGCTTATGGGAGGGGAGGGGGGTAGAGACGGGGTAGGAACACGTAAGAAAAGCTACTAAGTGCTATTATATCATAACAGAGGTAAAATGTTCAACATTCTAGTTATAGCAAGGTAAAATCATGAACTTTCCTTGTAGATATACACTAGTGTTTTGTAGCGTTCTAACAACGTACGCCCTGACAGTTTTTACAGCTCTAGTGGTTGCCCAGGGACCGCGGAGGGGGAGAGGCTGGTAGGGCCGCGGCCCCACCACTTTTTTGCGCCCCCGCCCCCACTTTTTTTCGATTTTCAATATGAAAAAAATATTTTCAATTGTCAGCCCTCTCACTTTTCACCTTGCTCCGCGGTCCCTGTTGCCCAGAATCTTCTTTCCGCTTCTTCCCTCAGCAACCAACACAAAATGAACAATTTACACGCATAAACAAAGGACGATAACAAAGATTAAAGATTATTTAATTATGCGTCGCTTAAATTAACAGACGGCGTCGGCTTAGTCTAGTTCAAGCCTCTGGATCATTAAAATTTCTCTCACAATTCAGAAGTTTTATAAAATATCACTTCGTCAGAAATGGAAAAATAATAATAATAAGTATTTTATCCACAGACTCAAAAGTTAGAACCACCTTGTGCAGCATAATAAACAGCACCACAGGAAAGTACTGCTCAATAGCTTTCGTTTGAATGTCATACTTTCGTCCGCAGGCACATGCATTACAATTTAAGGGTTTTTTTATTCTCACTAAGCTTATTTAAAGTGACTTCAACGAGAATTTTGGGGTTAAACTAGACTAAATCAACGGAGATGTGACGTATTGAAAGCCAAGCATAAATTAAGCCTTTATAGTCTCAACCCTCGAAAGTGTCGACAAAAACTTGCCAATTTTTAAAAGAAGAATCGATAAATAATTTAGGTGCTTGCCTCAGTTGTTTAATTCTTTCAACGTTACAAATTAAAACCATCGAGGGGCAACGTTATGAACAAAATAATTTTCAAACAGGTACTTTAGAAATTAGCGTGCGGATTTACGCATAGTTATACAGAAGCTTGGAAAGCAAGGACTCTCGGAATAGAGGTCTGATATTCATGATTAAAAATATGCAACGGGTAAAAATTCACCGATGTAAAATTTTATGCGTCGAATAACAGGTCGTAATAATTAACGTTCCATTCATGCAACTCCAGTGATGAGGCGTAAAAAGGAAACTAGCGTGCTAGCAAACATGGCCTGGTTGAAACCTAAAGAATCAGTTTCGTCAGAAAATTGCCTGAAAATGTTCGCTAGACTTGATATACCTTGAGACAGAGCATTTGCAACATACGCAAACTCGCGTCCTTTTTCACACGAATAAAAATACTGAAACCAGCAACATAATACATCGCATATGAACTCTTTTGATTGTAGAAGAAATTCTCGTTTCGTATGTGTCGTTTTTAGACGTTTTGTTATTCCACATGGAAATTTGCTACCCTACGAAACACCCTGACATACATTTACGTAATTGGTGAACCTTTAAATTAAATTATTTATACGCCTAATTACAGAAACGTTGTCATAGAAAATACAAAATAGGAATTAATTACCTTAATGAGATATATTATCCACAGAGGTTTTCTTTCGCATACATGGCATTTCAACAGATATTTCTTCCAAACAAATTTCTATCGAATAAATGAACCAATTTTTGTGTCAGGAATGAATAGCTTTTATTTCTTAACAATTTCTCTTCTTTTATTCTTTGCGCCGAATATTATTAGGTAATTAATTCCTGTTTGGTATTTTGTTTTAGTGACAACGTTTCTGCAATGAGGTGTATGCTATGCGAAATAAGTTGAGAGGCATTAAAGTCATTAAACACCCGGCTCTTGTACCAGTACTGATCTTCATCGTAATATAATAGGTTGGAATGTGGTGGATTAAAAGCGAAACATGCAATTAATTTCTGTGCTTTCCTAACTACATCGTAACCCTTACCGCAAACACAACGGTTTCACTAAACAAAACTTCTGAATAAACGTGTAGAGAGTAAATGGATTCATAAATATCAGTGAAAATTCACTTACCAGTCGCTGGAGAAAACAACGTTATTTGCAAAAGTGAAAGACAGAAAGCCATGAGGCACATCCTGCTCGAAATAAACGCCATTTTGTTCAAACTCACTGGCTCCTTCTGAAACTGAAAACAAAACTCTCTAAAATAAAGACGGTCACTGAAGTTCGGACTTGCTCAAGTTAATCAACACATGAAACCGATAAATACCTTTAACGAAATTACCCAACCACAAAATAGATTTTTGACACCAATAGGGAAACAAAAGTTAGGTTTGGAAACTTTGAGGGCTCGATTCAATTGCGTAGAAACTACAGTCTTGAGGAACGAGCAATGAAATGCCGCAAACGCTGCTCAGTTTGGCAAGAGATGATGTCGTCAGAGCAATTGAAATAAGCGCTGCTGGTAATTTTTAACACAATGAGAGAATTTATTGCCTGCAGGCTGGCTGAGTTCCCAAAATAAACTTAACAACAGTGTAGTTCAAGCATGACTCTCGACGTCTTTTGTATTTTGTGTTATGACTTAATTGTCGAGTATTGTGGTTTTGTCATTTTCTTCTGGTGTTTTCCTTAGAATTTTAAACACAAATTCCTGTTGTGGTTAACAAAATGAGTTAAAATAAAATATCAATTAATATTACATTATGCCCAGCTACAACGCTATAGCAACTATAGCAACCGCAACACCATCTTCATCAGCCTCGTTCCCAGGCCTCAACAACGCGCTTGTCGAGCAATCAGCTCGATTGGTGACGTCACATCCTATTACGCGCCGTCTGGGAACGAGGCTGCAACACCATGTTATCCGTAGCCTGCCACCTTTCATCGCTCCCGACCGGAGCGATGAAAGCTCAAGCTCAAGCTCAAGTAGTGTGCTTTTTGACCTAAAAGCGTGAAACTTTCCACAACTTTTATGGTTTATATACCATAAGGTTTATTTTCAGATGTGGAGCCATCTCGGATTTGACATATGACGTCACCAAAAGGTCAATGACGTCACATAGCGAGAAAGGGCTAGTAAACCTTTAGATTTCTTACTAAAATGCTTAAGAGGACGGTTATTTGGTTTAATTTTGATATAAGAATTGATAACAAGCCTTTTTTTTCTTTAAAAAATGGTACCAGAAAGGAATAATTTGTGTTGAACACCTCAGCTTGCTAAGTCAAGGTCATGTTTTTATAGCTTTAAAGAATTTAAACAGAAGTACTCTTTGGACGATAATTTTTTGATATAGTACAGTATTATTACCTCCACCTACGGCCTCGTCGGCTAAGAATTAGGCGATATCACGCGCGCTTTCGCGCTATAATAGTCAAATACATACATACATAGTTTATTTGATAAAGTACGTTTTAAAAAAAGATACAATTGGCAAGACATAAGCCCTGATGTGGACCTGCGCTAATTACAAATAATTAAATAAACTACAAAATTAAATTTTCGTAATGACAGTCCTACTGGTCAACAAGGGAGCTTAACCACGACTGCGACGGCAGCGAGAAAAGCACAAAACTGAAATAGGTTTAATCAGAGTGAAAACTAATAATGCCTCTGCACGTGCGTTTTACATCAGTTTGGTACATTTCTTTGCCGCAACAACGTCAAATGATCAACATATAGGTTTTGTGGAGAACGTGACTGTTTAGCTTCTGGATAATCCAGCCACTTAGACAAACTAAACAAATTGGAACAATTGCAAAGTAGTTTAAAATTACGAGAAAACTATTTTCATGAAAAATGCTCAAGCCGACAACCATGGACGACAATCCTGCTGATGTACGATGGATCAAATCAATGATTTTATCGGCTTAAACATGCAAGTGAAGATATACTGAGAAGCAGAGACCGATACAATGTAGATTTTTGAAGTTTTTTTAATTCTATATTTCGGCTGGCCAACCCAGCCTCCTTCAGATACAATGAGGAAAATTTGCATTAGTACCTAACGTGTTTATATAGGGAAATAGCTTGCGCAACTGAACGGGAGGCGTAAGACTGATGATATAGATTGACATATAACACTAAAACGAAATAGAATAAAATAAAACAATATAAAAGGAAACTAAATATCTAATATGTCTGTTCTCGGATGTCAAGGGTTCAAGTGTTCTGGCCTGGGGGTCTTGGCCTTGCCTATTGAGTCTCCGGTTTGGAAATAATTTTTCAATGGGGATTAACTTCTGCTGAAACGGATGACAAAGTGAAAGTAATCGGCGGTGACATAATCACACATTTCCTTGGTTTCCTTTTTTTTACAATTTCAAACAGCTGTCACAAACTGTTTTAGATTTATTGATCATTTTTGCTTGCTGCGTCCAGAATACGAGGTAGTGTAGAACACGCGCGAACCTAACGCACACGAACTGCAGCTAAATACGTGTCTTTCCGACAAAGAGTAGTTCAAGCAAGTAATCGTAGACGACAATCCTGCTGCTGTACGTTGGAGCAAACTAGTGATCTGATCGGTTTAACAAGTGAAAATGTAATATAGAAGAAAAGAACGATACAACGTAGGTAAAATTCTTAAATGTGTACTATATTCCGGCTGGCCAAACCAACCTGAATATATAATATGGATAAAGCAATGACTCTTGATCCTCATGGTATAAATAGACGTGATGAGCTTAATTAGTGACATTTAGATTCTTTCTTACCAATCATTTTCTGTTATTCTGTTATGTCATATTTCAAATGTTTTATATGTAACGGTCCTTTTATATCTGTATTCATTTTTATTTTTTAGCCCCGGTAGAAGGTTTGTTTTGCCGCAAACTCAATAGTCAGCAACATAGTCGTGCTACCAGATATAGTAATATTAATTTTATTTGCCCATTTGAAATGAAATTTATTTTTTGATGTATCGAAAGTTTCACCTTTTTAGACCTTGGAATAAAAGGTTTAAAGTGTTAGGGACGATGCGAAATGCTTTTTTTATGGTCTCAAAGTTAGGTTGTTGGCGCTAAAAAGTGGCTCCAATTTGTGCGCGGCCAAAACCAGTGTCATATTACACTGTGACGTAAATAGTTGTACAAACTGCTGCGGGAATATAGAGAACAAGAGAGCTGACAAGAGACGTCGCTAGAGGTGGACCAATATTATGTGGCGAGCGGCCTCAAACATACGAGATATTAGAATTCTTCGATAACAGAGGGTGTAACAAAGCTTTATTTCGCTTCAGAGGAAAATAGGCCGGCGAAATACACGAAATTTGTTCGTCGACATCGGAAAGGGTACGTCAAGCGATGTTGTTTTCAATGAAAGCGCTTATTGTTAAGATTAATATTATTTTGCAAAAGAAAATAACATTCCGGCCGGTGAGGCCGTTTAATCAAGCATAATTTTTCCAATCCATATCCTGTTTGGAAGTTCCTTCAAGCCTCGGCTCGACTCGATAGCCGTCGAAGTCAGTGAGGCCTACAAAAATATACTGACTCGATCGGCACTGACTGGCGAGTAATATAAATGTTTATACGGTATTCCGAATTATAAAATTCAAAGTGCAGCGACGCAAGTGTTCACTGGAAGGCGTCTATTCTACGGAACATCTATCAAACATTTACACGTACAAATGCGTAAGACTATTCGAAACAAAATACATCGCTGAATCATTGCGTGTTCGATCAGATCAATTTTTATACAATGAAATATAAATCAGACATAAATGTAAACACGATACTTTGAACTCACTTACAAGCCGCCAAGTGGTTAAAATTTCCAGAAACGATCAATCTCTGGCAAGACACTGAACTAAGAAGCATAATTATTACGTATATACTTGAGTTCAAACATTTTGAATAAAAAAATAAAAAAATACGCTATCAAGGCACCTTGCCGCTAAAAATACACCATTCACATTCAATTCAGCAAGCCGCCTGAAAAACACCACCTCGGATATGCATAACATATCAGTATAATTTAGAAACTTTCAACTAGCAAGCCGCCAAGACATATCCGTCGCATTGAAAAAAGAACTTTAAGTAGACGAGCGAATTGCCAAGCCGATAAAATAAGTTCATAACCTCCACGCGCGATCAATGAACTTCAGAGAAGACCGGCCGAGTCGCTTATGCGCTAATATCATGATTGTTTGTACTACAAATATATCGTTCGCGTTCGATAAACGCTAGTCAACGAGCCACTAAAAAGAAATAACAAAAACGCCTCTGCGTTCAATAAGCTTACAACTTAACTGGCGAACCACTGAGACGCTGTGCTACTGAAATGTATACCTTTCACGTTCAATAATCTAAATGATCAAAGTCCGTCTTCTTCATGTTCACTTCCTTCGCTCAAGCGGCACAGTCGGTTCGTCTCGCTACGGCAAAACTACAGTGGACACGATCATTTCAGTTGATCAAGAGTGATCCGAAACTGATTCTCTTCACCTTCAGAGGACTGTAAAGAAACAAATTAGGCGCTGTCTGACATTTGTACAGCCAAAAACGTTGGCAAAATGACCATCACGCTAAAGGATTCCAAGGGAATTATAGCGTAAACAAACCAATGTGTCATACTATTTACGTAATTTACGTCATCACGCACGCCCACTCGCCCCAGGCTCTCCAAAAATTGGAGCCACTTTTCAACCGAAGTGACGCATCTTCGAGGGGCTAAAAAACCGATTTTCTTTCTTTTCCTCGGGAAATGATTATTGTTTTCATTCTTTGGACATAATAAACTAATGAAAAACGAAGAAAAAAAATTCATTTCATAGGCACTTTAATCGCCGGGGAGTGCAGACCGAAGGAGGTAAGACGTTCGCAGTTACTACCTGCCAAGTCTAGTATCACTAGAAGCCTTTAAAGAATATTTATAGAAAAATCTTAATTAAAGAGCAGCAGGAATTGGGGAATTGCACCACTTTAAAGTTTGAAGGTTTTGTATATATTTCACTAGCCATACAAATTTTAGTTAAAACTTTTTTTTCACTTTTTCCTTCATTTTTTCGCGATTTTTCGATGTTAGCCAATCAAATTCGCCGATTTCATTGAAATTAAAAATTAATAGTTCACACTTTTTAATGAGTTTTGCCGTCGGCCTGCCTACCTCTTAGCTGGACCATTACTTAAAGGCATTAGTTGTGAAACCCATACATTTACATTGATTTATGATAAATTTGTAATTTTACATTACATTTATAGTAGAATTTCAATATTTCCTTAGATTTTATTTTCTTCTTAGACTTTGTACATACTGTATCTTATTTTTTGAAATTTTCGTTATCTTAGATAGAGGGCCACAAGTTTACTAGTTTTGTAACTATTCCGTGCTACCCTCCTTAAATAAAGTGTATTATTATTATTATTATTATTATTATTAAACCGAAATATCGGGCAAATATATTCAACTGTTTGTTTTCTTATTTCACTTCTGTCTCAATCTCTTCTCCTTGCCGTAAGGATCAGTTTGCCGTTTTTACCCATACTTCTTCAAGTACAATGTATGTACAATACAGTAGTCGACATGTATATAAAAAAAGCCAATGCAAATTTTACCTTTATATTGTACCTGAAGAAGGCTGGTATGGCCAGCCGAAATAACTTATATTAAACAGTGGATAGCATTGTTGGCGCGCTCTGATTGGCTACTGAAACTCGGAATCATAGCAAGTGCTATTGATTCACCTCCCAGCAATTTGCGCGCGTAAATTGCTGGGAGGTGACAAGAATAAATGAGTTAAAAAGCATCATTTTCGTTATATTATCTGAATATTTACCGAGCCGCGATGAATAGTTGTTAAAGTGCCTATCACCCCTAGAAAGTTATTTTCAGAATCAACTCTATGTACATTGAATAGTTGAATGGTAAAATATTTCTAGTTTTGAACGTCGCGTTAGTGAGTTATAGAGATTTGAATTTACAAAATGCTAATTAGATGACGTCAACCCGGGAATCATTTATAATACAACTACTTGTTTTCACCTCCAAGTAATATTTTTTACGAATCAATTGACTATCCACAGTTAATTTTTAGTATTTATCAAATTAATTATCCTCAAGCTGTAAACTGCGCATTGTAAATTGGCGTAGAAATAATGGCAAATTCCCGGGTTGACGTCATCTAATTAGCATTTTGAAAATTCAAATCTCTATAACTCACAAACGCGACGTTTAAAACAAGAAATATTTTACCATTCAATTATTCAATGTATATAGAGTTGATTCTGAAAATAACTGCGACATACGTCGCATCGGTCTTTGCCACTATATCTTCCCACAATGCCACAGCCAAAACATCAAATAGAGGTTTTCTCTGACCCAGATCCCGTACAGCTCACAGCGCATCAGGCATGAGCTTTGAGACTGATATTTTCAGGCAGTTCTCTTCAAAGGTTTTCTGATAATCTCGCATTTTTCTAAACTTTGGGGCCTCGGTAGGCCCAGAAAGGAATGAATGCTGCCAACAACGAAGGATGCTGACCTACCTCAAGGGTCAAACGTGCTTGAAAAAGACACAAACGTGGCGGAAAACGGCGGACCGAGGAAAAAACGACGATTGAGTAGGAACGGAACGTGCATTTCTGTGACAACCGATCCACTACAAAGTGAGTTAAATTTTCACCCTCACAAGAAACAAAAGACACTGCTAAACGTGGAAGGTGTTGAAAACGCGGATTCCACGATGGCTGAGCCGCAAAGGAAAGCGAATTTCTCTGCTTATGGAAATCACTTCCACGAGCGCTCTCCACTTGCCAACAACTCAGCAAAGCCAGGCCAGGCCAAAAAGCTGGTGATTAAAAACTTCAAAGGTAAGAATTTTAGCTGTTTTGTTATTCGAGGGAGTGAAAATGCCTGTGACTTTGATAACTTAAAGGAACGCGGGAGTACTGAAATTGTTTACTTCCCTTCAGATTGAATATGTAATCGCTCGCTCAAGGTAAACTTATTCGTTTGTGACAAAAACAACAGTGCATGCTAATTCTTTAGCCAAAGTTGAGGTTTTGGTAATTTCTGTTATTAGTTACTTGCAAATTCAACATCACTGGTCTTGTAATGCTTATATTGATTTAATGTGCATAGCAGTATTATCTAATTTCCACAAGAGATCATAAAGTTCTCGATCCTCCATTATTAAAATTGAAAGATAAATGAATTGAACAAGTATAAGCTTACATTTAAAACGAAAATACAGGAAAATGTATGTGCTAATGTTGATGCAATTTCCATTTTGTGGTGTCGTCCTTGTGGAGTTTAGCTGTTACTAAGGTTTAATGTCGTCAGTGAAAGAGTATTGTACAAGTTTCTTTTTGTCACTCAAAGACATTGCAATTGGGTGATGTTTTCATTGTTATAGTAGACAAAACGTAAACAAAATCTAACTGAATTATTTTAAGTTCTTGACCCATCAATTGCAAAAATATGGCCTTTCAGTGGTCAACAGCAACTTGTCTAATCAAATATCAAATTATAGGTGCATTTGCTTTGGGGATGCATTCCATACACAGACAAAACCTTTTTGTTTCCATTTGCCAAACAATTAAGAAAAATGGCCAAATCAAAGCATTTACTTGTTTTCACATTTTGGAAGAAAAAAGTTGGAAATGTAATATGAAAAAAATTCTCAATCGCAATTTGCGAGTAATTCCTAAAATTTAGTTGCAAGTTCAAAAATTTTAATCACAAAAAGAAAAAAAACTACTACTACTGGAACCGGGAATGAGAAACGAGAAATTTCTGAGAAAGTCTGAAAAAGCGCGCTTGTGATACACTTCTTGGAAACTGTGTTAATGGAGCATGAAATCGACGATTACATGTAAGTCACGCAATATTTAACATGAATTTTGCAGAATGTTTTGGATAAAATTACAACTACCAGTTACAAGTGAGACGCAAGACTGTTGAATATAATTCCTTTATTTGCTACATGTAGGCCGTAAAACAGTCGCAAAATCAAGACTAATAGACAAATTTTAGTCGCAAAAGCGAAATCTTTAGTTGCAAATGTGCCTGCAGATACAGGCACAATTTGGAGCCCTGAATATGGCTGTGTATTGAATTTTTTACAAGTCCGTTTTTATTATTTGGAGCCTTTACAGGGCTTAAAAAAGTCCTATCCGGTCGTCCGGGACAAGTACGCAAGTAACTTTCCCCATTCACTTTCCCAAGTTAAACTTAAGACTTACTTGCTCAAAGGGAAAGCTTAAATTTTAGTTTTTTTTTTTTTTTCGAGCCCTGCTTTAGGCAAGAAAAAATAAAAACCAATGAGTAAAAATGTCCAGTTTTAGTATTCGACTGTGACATAATTTTACCTTAGTTTGGTGGGCGTACGTGATATGCGCGCGTAGTCAGCGTAGTCCCCACATTTAAAAACATCACACCCCATGGAAACTTCTTATGGAGCGTACATACTCCCTCCCCTCCTGGGGTAACTAGCCGCTTATTTCGTTCGCCCCCCCCCCCCTTATTAAGGTGCAAATTAGAATAAATTCCACATGTACTCATTTCGTATTCATAAACAAAACTCTGAAAACTGCTTGTCAGCTTTGCCTGAGCTCAGATGCGGAGTAGCTTATAATCCCAACAACTATTTCTCCAATTGCAAGCCCTTCTAAGCAAAAATCAATCAATGTAAATGTATTGCAGTACCTTGAAATTCATGTGGAAGGAGTTTGACACCAAACTGCAGGATAACTTTCGAAAAATGATAGAAAATGCAGCATTGGAGATTTCAGCTAGCGTGGTGACCTTTTTATGGTGATATTTTTATTTTTATATTTTATTGCATTTTTTGAAACAATGCGTGGTAGGAAAAAATCAGGGAAAGTTTTTAAAAAATTGTTCTTCAACTTTTATTTTTGAGGAATCGCCTTAGGGTTATATTGGTGGATGGAACCATGGCAATGTGCATGCAAATGTTTGTCTTCTTCTTATCCTTTCAGTTAAGCCACATTTGCCAGAGAATTTTAAGGAGGCCACATGGGAGAAACTCAAAGAAGCAGTCCAGGCAATCCACAATAAGAAATTTGTGATTTACAGCTCAGAAGAACTGTATAAAGCGGTTGAAAACATGTGCTCACACAAAATGGCTGCCACATTGTATGACTTGCTGAAAGTGGAGTGTGAATCTCATGTGAAGTCAAACCTACAGCAATTTGTTTGATATCCTTTTTTGAATTTGTATGTATTTTATAGAACTACTGTTTTATTTTCATGTTTAGGGTTTATTCAATAGATCTTTTTACCAATATGGCAGCCATATTGAATTTCCCTCTGGGAATTGACCATTGAAATTAATATATTCGTTTGTTAACAATATATTTCAATGTTCGTTATGGGATGCCCAGGGGGGTAAAATCAATATGGCTGGCATCTCAGTAAAAGGTCTATTGGCCACATTCTGGAATATGAATACAAAGTAAGTTTAAATTTCAGTTTCATTTGACTTTTATTTTGTCTTGCCATTCTTATGTTCCAGTGGGCAAGTAATAGATAAAATATGAGCAGAAGAACGATATGGATATTTACAGTGCTGCTGTGAATATTTTATCTCAACGTAAATCCTTTATTAAGCCCCTCGATCCAGGGGGGCAGTACACAGCTCTTACAAGGTCTTCTCTGATTGGCTGAGAAAACAATAGAACAAACAACACAACAATGGATCCTAGCTCTGAAAACAATAGAGCTGCGTGATACCCAGGACCAATGAAATTAGAGGTTCTAAAGAGCTGCTTGGCTACTGCCTCCAGGGGGGCTACATGTAGTTTATTTCAAGTGTGTTTGACAGGGAAAGGGGGGGGGGGGGGGGGGGGGGGGGGGGGGGGGGGGGGGGGGGGGGGGGGGGGGGGGGTGAGGGCTTAATAGAAAGGGGGACTTTTTACAACAAAATGCCAGCTGTTCACCACTCATGTTTTTTTGTAATTCGAAAATTTTTAATACAAGTAAATTCCCACAAGTGAAAAAAATAACTTGTACAATATGTACAATGTCACTCAGATTCCCCAAAGCTCGCAAGTACTGTACATGTATGTGAATTTGTGCTTGGATTGGTATGGTAAAAATGTACCGGTAATACAGTCTGTCATTTATTGTTTTGCTCTGCTTGTGAAGCTGAGGAAAAGGGGAAAGGGATTAATAATGGAGAGGGGGGCTTTTCTAGAGAGGTGCTTATTAGAGAAGGGGGGGCTTAAAAGAGGATTTACGGTACTGTACAGTGTATGTACTATGCAACTGTTGATGTGATCCAGTTTAATAGGAATTAATTTCTTAACTGCTGTGTACTGATGCCATGGACAGTGAACTATACCTTGGAAAGCTTAATCACTGCTGGGAAGATCACTGTAGAGACATGGTATGTGCATACCCCCTCCCCCCCCCCCCCCCCCCCCCCCCCCACCCCCTTCTCAAGGGTCAAGACAATTCTTGAAGAATTGACTTGGTTAAATTTGGATAATTCTTTGCTTTCTTAATAATTCTATTGAACTTTAACTAATAAGATGTCTGTAATGATAAGTAATGGGATGCCTGTAATGATGAGTAATGGGATGCCTGTAATAATGAGTAATGGGATGCCTGTAATGATGAGTAATGGGATGCCTGTGATGATCAGTAATGAGATGCCTGTAATGATCAGTAATGGGATGCCTGTGATGATCAGTAATGGATGCCTGTAATGATCAGTAATGGGATGCCTGTGATGATCAGTAATGAAATGCCTGTAATGATCAGTAATGGGATGCCTGTGATGATCAGTAATGGGATGCCTGTAATGATCAGTAATGGGATGCCTGTGATGATCAGTATGGGATGGTTGTAATGATCAGTAATGGGATGCCTGCAATGATCAGTAATGGGATGCCTGTGATGATCAGTATGGGATGCCTGTAATGATCAGTGTAGTAAACGCACCAGTAGAAACTTGGCGGTACAGTATATTTCACATGATTACAACTATTTTAATTTGTCACTACTGTTTTACAGTAATGTTATAAACCAGAGTTGCCTTACCCAACTTGTAAGATGGTGTAATGTATTAACTTCTCAATTGACATTCCTTTCTTGCAGATTATGATCAGAAGCATATTTTTGTACCTTGACAGAACATATGTTCTTCAAAACTCTTCAATCTTGTCCCTGTGGTAAGACAGTATTAGTCTTTTTTTTTATCTAAAGAAATGTTTTCAGTCATTGTGCCTTTCGATAACATGTCCCAGCTGATGTTTAAGTTTTACACTGCCACCAGTCACAATAACATTGAAACCCTGAAAAAAGAAATTGACAGAATGGATTGAAATCCACCAATCACAACCCACAAACATGAACATGACCTTTTGAACCTGTTGAACATGTTGTTGTTTCCTGAGACATTCGTTATTGGTTGAATTTTGAACTTCAGAGTTAATGATTTGTGTTACAGTGTATAGAGGTTTTGCACGGCAGCTATGTTGCATGGCAGGAACAATAGATTCTTTTCCCTATGGGAAAGAATGTTCTTTCTAATGCAAAACATTTTCATTGTTGCTGCCATGCAACATGGCTGCCGTGCAAAACCTCTATTGAAAGGTATACATGTACATGTTGTTGGTTGACCAAAATTTCAACCAGCACTGGACTCCAATGTAATGGTAGGACATACTTTTCAATAATCATCATTCATTTCAAACAGACACCAATCATGCTTCACAGTCTTTTAATAGAGAGGGATAAAGGACCGGTCATCCGGGACAAGTAGATTTTTGTGTTGGGCAAGCAACTTTCCCCCCTTAACAGTATGCACTTGCCTGATGAGCAAGATATGGACAAGCTGCTTGTGAATTAAGCTGAAATAACAATTTATAAAATCTTGTCCGGGCAAGTAAAACTTAAGGCTTGATTGCCCAAAAGGCAAGTTTAAATTTAATATTTTTTCAAGCCCTGTCAGGGCTCTTAAAAAATGCTAACTGTTCATCCAGAACAAGTAGATTTTTGTTTTAGGCAAGTAACTTTCCCAGCTCACTTCCCTGAAGGGGAATGATATGAAAAAGCTGCTTGTGAACTAAGTAGTGATTTACAAAAATAATATGTACAATGTAAGTGCCAGAAAGAGTTGTGGAACTGCTATTTAGTTTTCAATCTTGGATGTAAAACTTAGCTGGATACTTAATTTTTTCTTTCCATCTAGGGACATGAGCCTTAATTTGTTTCGTAAACACATTCTGAGTAACACAACAGTTCAAAGCAGAACAGTGGATGGACTGTTACAGCTGATAGAAAATGAAAGGTGAAATGAAAATATTGTTTGCAACTTTCCTGATGTACATGTAATGTTTAGATTATTATTTTTCACTGATATCAAATTCCCTTAAGTCAGTTCAAATGATTTGTGTTTCTGTTAGACCCCAATCTCCCCTCCCCCAGTTCAATAATGATTTGTAAATAAATAAATAAATAAATAAATAAATAAATAAATAAATAAATAAATAAATAAATAAATAAATAAATAAATAAATACATGTATATTGACTTTGTATAATGAGGGTGACACTTAACAGTAATGTGACTGACAAACCTGTGGCCCTTGAATTCCAGGTCAAATTTGAATTTAGAAATGTTAGTTTTTGAGGAGGGAGGAAAAACTGGTTACTCGGAGAAAAAAACCCTCAGAGCAAGAATGAGAACTAACAACAAACTCAACCCACATATGACGCTGACTCCGGGAATCGAACCCGGCCACATTGATGGGAGGCGAGCACTCTTACCACTGCGCCATCCCTGCTCCCTGCTTTCTGTTCTGTTCCACCCCAACCCCCTCTCCTCCTTCCCCTCCCACCAACCTCTCTGGCAATTCCAGTTTAGCTTCTGATAATCAGGGATTCTGACAGGGTGCGCGGGTGCGGGACCGCACAATTTGGTCAAACCCGCACAATTCCGCACAATTACTAAAAATCCGCACAATCCCGCACAATACTGAAAAATTTGCTTAAAATTTTAATTAAATCAGGTATTTCTATTGATTACCAAGATTTCGAGAAACGTTTTAGGCTATTTTCAGCCTCTTTTTCCTTCAAAACAATCGAGAAATTCTGCGCTTTCCTCGAACAGCTCGAGCGGATATAAAAACAACAAGGCGTTCTCTTCGCCCTCCTGGGAACTAGTCTCAGTTTTTATCCGACTTCCTACCGATTTTTTTGCGTAGCTTTTTAGTTGTTGTTTTCCAGACATTATGTTGTTTTTCTTAGCAGCCTGTTGATATTTTTTCGAGCGTTTTCGCTTCCTCTTTCAGTTTAAGATGTCGGGGACCGAAGAAGAAACACCGGAGAAATGTACCGTCGCGCCGAAATGTCACTGTCTGAATTATTTTCGCAAAGAACTGATCAAGTTTGTGAATCGACAACTAGGACCGATAGGAGAAAATTATTAAGTTCTGATCAGCATACTAGATTTGATTTTTTTTTCAATCAATGAAAGACGTTTTCATTCAGGAAAATGCTCTACGATTTCGTAAGAAAAACAAACATGTTATCAAATTACATTTAGCACGCAATTTGCATACATCTCCAAACTTTCGAAAAACTTGCGGCAAACTTTCGAAAAAATTGTGTGAACCTTTACTGGAAATTATTCACACTACATAAAATGTACGGATTTTTCGTAAAGGGACTCGCTCAGATCGGAAACATTTTATTTTGAGGTGGCATTTCGGTTTTACCCAATCGAGTTCATCGTGTCACGCAATGTGATTTTGTTGAGACAAATAAACTTTGGTGAAAAAAAAAAAACAGCCACAAATTGGCGATTTCTGGGTACATTTTAATCCCCAAAGTAAAACGTTTGTTTGTATTTTTCATGTATGCAGAATTTCCTCCCTGTCATATTTTTTTTGGCCTGGCTAGAACACTGGTGATTGAATATTTGGTTGGTCACAGGATTGCGCAATCCTACACAATCGAAGTTATTTCCCGCACAATTTGCCTCAAAACTCCTGCACAATTTTAACTTTTTCCCCGCACCCTGTCAGAATCCCTGTATAATTTTCCTTTAAAACATTGTGGTAATTGAGACACCCCTCCTGAGGGGGATGTTGTATTAAGATTACTGATTACTCAGATTACTGAGATTTCATCTTTATATTCTAGACATGGAGAGGCTGTAGACAGAACATTACTCAAGAGTTTGTTAAGAATGTTGGCTGACTTGCAGGTAAAACATTGACTCACCATTTTCCAAGGTCCAGAAAACGTATTCAATGAAATAAAATCCAAATTTTTGATATACATGTACTGTTGTCCTAACAAAATTTTTATGTGTTCTAGATGTATGAGGATGCATTTGAAACAAAGTTCCTGAAAGCTACAGAAGCTCTTTATCATGAAGAGGGAAACAGATACATGCAGGAAACTGACGTGAGTTATCATCATCATCATCATTGCCATTGTAACCACATAAATAATAATAATAATAATAATAATAATAATAATAAAAATAATAATAATGATGAATATTTTAACAGGGTATAACCCATCAATGTATGAAACACTGTTATCAATGAAGTCCTGTAAATTAAACAACTGAAATAAATATAAGATACATGTAAGAAAAAGCACTTGTGCCTTCACGTAAGAGTATTACCCTTGACACATTGTTTCTTCAAAGGTGACTCCTGCATCTTCCAGATCCCAAGACACAAACATCTTTCCATAAAATTTGCATTGTTGTATTTAAAATTAACTTTTCGTAATGTAAATAAATATACAAAAAATTGCATAATTGTTATGAAAACTCAAGAATTCAGAAATTAAACTGACAGGCTCAGTTCATATACATTTTTGGCACAGCTAGAATGCAGAGGGTGGAATTCCTTGAATCACTCAATAGCAACAGTAAATACATGCATGTAATATTTTCAAGGTTTCAAAGTGTTTACAGGTTAACTTTTTGAATTGTGTAGGTGCCCAAATATCTTGCTCATGTGGACAGAAGATTAAAAGAAGAAAATGACAGATTGCTTCACTATTTAGATCAATCAACAAGGTACAGTCTGTACATGTACTGAGTAGATCATATTAATTACTACTGAGGATGTAACAAAACCCTGGCTCTGACCACCCTCAGTGCCATACATGCATTGTTCATGGGTGGATTGGGGGAGATGGACAGATAGTGACTGCTCCTTCATAAGCTGAGGTCTGATCTCATTCTCATAACTTCAATTTATACACTTCTAATAAAGTTTTATTTTGTATCTTTTATCTTTATTATTTTGTGGCAAACCTGGAAACTAGCTCTTAAGCTACTGTAAGCATGCCGACCACGCTAAATAAAGGATTGATTGATTTAAGTGTATGTAAAGTGCTATGTGACATGTGATATGTACGCTATAAAAATCTCGTTTTTTTAACATTACAATAATAACCAACCTGGAGGTGAGGGGGAATATACAGTACCGCTCAGAGATACCCTAACGCGTTTGAATTTGCGTTCACATTATTTTGAACGCATCGGGTGAATGCGTTTTCTTTAACGCGTTAAGCCTTTGTTATTCATAACCAACATTTCTTTTGTAATCCAAAACAAAAGACAAGTCCACCGGGACTAGTCTTTTTGTTTTTTTAAAACTGCCACCGACAATAATGCGAGAATCGAAATCCAAAACAAGGGGAACAAATTCATGACAATTACACGGCTAAACAAGCGCTCAGTCAGAGCGACAAAATAAACAATTTCGAGACTCAATTCGCCTCGCGACTCCAAAAAATATAACAGAGTTCAGCAAACAACGTCTATCGAAGCGCTTGGTGATCGCCTTGCATAAACTTTAGCGCGATCGATGGTTCACTTGGTTGCATCTTCAAACATCTTCAAACACAGTTTTCGCCGTTTACGCAAGCGATACGCTACGCTAAATTTCTTTGAGATCATGTGAATTCGATGGCCGAGTTTTGTAATTCACGAGCAAGGTAACTTATAATTTCCCGTAAAGAGATCGATTGCGAATGTGATTGAAGTTTTCGTTTACGCAAGCGATACGCTATGACAAGCGAAAGTGATTTTGTGTTTTTTCGAGTGTTTGAAATGTTCGACGAGGGAGTTACTGATATGTCAATCATTGCAAGTTCTAGCTGTCATGTATGCAAATTTTTACTTTAGATTTGCACGTGACGATTTTTATAGCAAACATCTGAACGGTCAAAACAATGAACAACAAAAAGCGAACGGATTCGCACCATTTTAAAATACTTTGCAGTTCTAATTTTTAAACTACTTTGCAATTGTGAGCAAACACTGTCTATCGAAGCGAAGTTTGGTCGCCTTGCGTGAACGGCCTTAAGGACGGTGCCACCTAATGGCAAGGTATTTTGCCAGATTTTTGACTATGCGGGAAAAGTAGATCTTAGTAGGGGCTATTGGAATCCAAAGAGAAAATTGGGGGTAACCACGCATTTTTCGGAGATAATTAAGCTTCAATCTGGAAAAAATGCTGACATCAGCATTTTTTCGAAAAAAGGAAAAATAGATCTTTCTTCGTGGATTTGCTTAGAATTCGCCTTTACATACACAAAAGCAACAATAATTCTAAAAATCTCTAAAACACATAAGGAATGGTAACATAACAACTACTGTTTATGTGTTTTTATTTACAAAATCATCACAACAGAGCCATTTATCGGCCCTGACAGCTTTCCCACGTTCGCCAAAAATACAGTCTAAATAACTTTTGCCAACAACAAAAAATTAATTGTGTGCTTAATATACTTACCACTTCCATTTTATAAGATAAAAAGTAGGGGTCACCACGCGTTTTTACAAGTTATATTTAGATGTTTTCAACTTTTACGGAATGGCTTTCGGGGTCCGCGACATTTTTTTCTATGCCCTTCCTAGTAAGTTAAATATTGTGCGTGTCTTTTTCGGGGGCATGCTGGGATTTCCACTCGACGGCTTTCCGTTCAAAACTTTTACTTTCAGGTACAATAAAAAGACAAACATTGTAGAATTCAAAGTTAATTCTATTTGTAGCTGTAAGTTGCTCTTTTGAGAGACATTTTTCGGGGATTTCAAGGTCAAGCAGCACAGTAAAGGAGTAAAAACGCAAAATCGGTTCACTTCCAATCTACAGTGGATCTACGGATTTATTATGTTCCTCCGGGTACAAGAACTTTACATTGTGTGCATCTTCTTCCGATCCATTACCGACTTGAAAACATCAGTGCTATATCGAGGTGACTGGTCGGCTGCCGAAAAACTCTAGATTGGCAGGTTAGTCTTTTAACGGTTATTTGGAGTCAAAATGTAAGAAATATTTGTCGAAAAGTGCTTGAGTTTTGTAATTGAAGGGCTCCCTGCAATAACGTCCTCAGTGCGTTTTTGGAAAATTTTCACGGAAATCCTGGATTTTTGGCCTCCAAAGGGACTCACTTGCCAAAATTATGACTGGATCATGTACATATGACTGAAAGGATTTAATCCAGGTCAACAAATCTTCTATCTTCAAACAGAATAATTTTTTATTTTGAAAAGATGAATAGGGTGTCCTGGGAGCCATAGGGTGTCATAGGGGCCCAAAACATTTTCTCAAAGATGTGGATTTTCTTCCCCATTTTGGAGCTGTTTTAAGTACCTTAACAATAATAAATCATTAATTTGACAAAACTGTGCTTTAAAAGGCCTAAAACATACAATTTTAGTGAAAGTTACCAAAAACGCACTCAGGACGTTGTTGCAGGGAGCCCTTCATATAAAAGCTGGACACTTTCAAATTTGTTCCAGCAATTTCTCTGAGACCCTTCATCTGATGGACTTCAAACTTTGTCAGACTCATTTGCCAGATAAGAGGTAATTGTCCATTAAAAATCAGCGAAATCGGAGAAACATTTTTTTTTTCCATTTTTCCATACATTCCCTATAAATTTAGAAGAAATGTATGGAAAAAATTGAGTTCCTTCGATTACCCTCATTTTTGGTGGAATGTTAGCTCTCGTCTAGAAAATAAGATTGGTAAAGTTTGAAGTCCATCGGATGAGAGGTCTAAGATAAATCGCTGGAACAAATTTTGAAAATATCCAGTCTTTTTATTTGAAAGCGCGTGACTGACAAAATACTGAAATTATTCAAAAATTGCCGTTTCTTCGCCACGGACTTGTGTTTAGACAAGTGTGGTAAAGCACTGTTGGTTCGTTTCACTCCTTTTAAACCACTCAAGTTGTTTGTTTCACTCAAAAAAAACGCAAGTTGTTAGTTTCACTGCCGTTAAACCACTCAAATTGTTCGTTTCACTCGAAAAAAACGCATGTTGTTTGTTTCACTGCCTTTAAACCACTCAAATTGTTCGTTTCACTCGAAAAAAACGCATGTTGTTAGTTTCACTGCCTTTAAAGAGAGTACCCAATAAAGCAATTAAAAAAACAAGTTGTTCCTTTCATCAATAAAACTAAAAAAAGCACTGCAGCGTGTTGTCTTTGTGTACTATGTGCCGCTTGGGATTACTGTTATGAATACTGATCAAGTTAGACATTTGAAGGGCTGGGTGCATAACCGTCTCATGTCGAACGTAAGGCCAGTTTTTTTATTTATTCTCGCTTAGATTTGCCTCCTCTTTGGCATTTGAACTACAAACTAATGGCAAAACATTGTTCAGAATTTCGTTTTTGAGAAATAACGTATGCAAAAAAAGATAATTCCGTGTCTCTGCTCGAGAAAATGAATCCCTAAGTTTACACAAATTTCTCGATTTTATGCTGATTTTTCACTTCACATGGCCAAGTTTCGGCCTGTATGCTAAATCCTGTTCAAGAAAAAAAAAAACAATCCCGAACCAAAGTTCATTCCCTCAAAATCGCTCCATTTTATCGCCAATACTGGTCAGCCATGCTTAGTTTTGCGGACCTCCTAGGAATTAGCGCTCCCGGTTCTCCGCTGCCGGCTCACAGCCTTTCCCAATTTCGGCCGGCCAGCAAGAACTCACATTGAGCGGCCCAAAGCTGTATTTCAAGTGCCCGAACACGCATAGCGGGCCTCTGTGCCACTGTCGCAAAGCATGTCGGGAAATTCTATGGCAAATCCGAAATGGAGTTCCCGCCCGAAAATTATAGCAAAATATTATAAGTCTGGAAGCACTTCGGATATCGGGCGTTTCGACCACGGCACGGGATGGCAAATGGGCCACAACTCACAACACTGCCCCTTTTCTGATCCGAAATGATTGCAGACTTTCCCGCTGGCTCGCCTTGTCCACCAAGGTCCATTTTTCACGAGCGCTAAATGGCGCTTTAGACACGAGGTATGACAAGAAACACGACTCGTTTCTTTGAGAGGTGCTAGTGACTTAAGGATTTCCGGACTTCATGATGTCCTTCCATCGCCGAGCGGGCCTGAAACATGGCTTAAACCAGCGCTCAACTACTGAGTTGTTCGCTGTTCAGCCATGTTGTCGCAAGTGGCGAACACGATCGATAAGCCCGCCGTTCAGGTCGTTGGCGCGGGTCAGGAGTATTGCGGTCGCATATTCTCACGGCCAGTCTGTTTTGTTTATAATAATGGCGTCGTTTTGAGTTCTTCCAACTTACGTTCTATGCAGTTTTGGATGTAACTAGGGCCGGAATGTACAGTCAAAGCACTAGAGGGCCAGAACTCTGCTTTTTTTTCAGGTGAACTTTGTCAAACTCCTTAGGGTTAGTCCATTTGAAGGGCTCCCTGCAATAACGTCCTCAGTGCGTTTTTGGAAAATTTTCACGGAAATCCTGGATTTTTGGCCTCCAAAGGGACTCACTTGCCAAAATTATGACTGGATCATGTACATATGACTGAAAGGATTTAATCCAGGTCAACAAATCTTCTATCTTCAAACAGAATAATTTTTTATTTTGAAAAGATAAATAGGGTGTCCTGGGAGCCATAGGGTGTCATAGGGGCCCAAAACATTTTCTCAAAGATGTGGATTTTCTTCCCCATTTTGGAGCTGTTTTAAGTACCTTAACAATAATAAATCATTAATTTGACAAAACTGTGCTTTAAAAGGCCTAAAACATACAATTTTAGTGAAAGTTACCAAAAACGCACTCAGGACGTTGTTGCAGGGAGCCCTTCAATTTCATTTGGCCGCGTGTTCATTTTCTTGTGAAACTCCTATAGTTTTCATGGATTCTCTGATAACTTTGGAAAAAATTAGTCGATACACTTTAATTTTAAAAAAATTGTGAAATAATAATAAAAACACTTTTTTGTCGAAGTCTACGGCTTTATTTGATCTAAAAAGATAAGATTTCTTTTCAGTTTATCACGGTACGTTTTTCGCCTGTCAAAATTTGTTCTAATGCAAAGAAGTTGAGAACTGACACGATGCGACCACGAAAAACACCACTTGCCTATAAAAGAGAATAAAGGAAATCAATTGTACCTAAATGCACGAATGTGTTTACGAAAGATTACACTAAAACCATGTTGGCCAGCAATCGAGGGAGGGAATACTTTAGTCGGATGCTTCCCGGCTTTGGAGCGGCCAGTTTTCTTTAGTTGCTGGCTTCAGCCTTGTTTTTATATAAATTTCACCAATTGTCAAAAACAGTCGTTTTGAAAACGCTTTGCTCATCTCAATTCTCCTTTTAGACGTTTGTTTGATTTAACTGGAACAGTTGTTTTTCTGCTTTTGTTATATACTTTTTTTTATTCGCAAAAATGGTCACTGGCAAAGATTTAAACAAAAATTTCAAACAACGCGAGTTTGGCCGCCAAAACAAAAACTTGTGCAAATTGGAAATAACAACATGCCAGCCTTTCCTTGGATTTTATGCCTTGAGTATGCTTGTTTTATATATAAAAAGAAACACTAGTTTGGTTTGACTTGAAGTTTTGTTGAAATTTTGAATGAAGAAAAGGAGCCAATGTAAACAATCTTCGTAAAGAAAGGCAAAACGTACGCGTTCTGCTGATCAAGGCGGCATCGCCAATTAGCTCAAAATAGTTTCATTACCGAGGCTCTGTCGTTTGCAAAATAGAGAAAGAATTTAGCATTTTTAGGCTGCAGAAGGTCTATAAACACATTTTCAGAGATTTTTGAGAACTCTATTTATCTTCTAAGTTTAGAAACTGAGCCAGGAAGTTGACATTTTGACATGAAAAGTGGGCGGAACTTAGTCTTTACCTCGCGCGTTCGCGTTTAAAAAATAAACAGTGTCTCGCGCGATTATCGCGCAATGCATGCGCAGAATGTATGCGCAATAACAATAGGTGGCACCGTCCTTAAGTTCGCCGGACTTGACGAGACAACAAAAGTCCCCTTCGATCGATACAACGTGTGACGGGCGAGCGTCGTAATTGTCACGGCAATAATAATAAAAAAAAATATTATCTTCGGTTCTATCAGGCGCACATACGTGATTGAAACAGCAAAATACTCCTACTTTAAGGGCGAAATCTGTGATAAAAGATTTTATGACACGCCGATTACTGTTGAGCTATTTCTTTGCAAGCGAAAGTTCAGAAAGATAAGCGGCCTCTATATATCATAGTCGGCAAGGATCAACCAGCGGAGAGATCACAAAAGTTCGAAACATGTCGCAGATCCAGTCATCGCCAATAACCTAATGATAAACCTTCATATCCGTTCTAGTTAAACTGTTATGTTTTGTTTATGCGAGTGCCATCCGCACGTCGATATAATTTTGCTCGGTTTATCGATTGAATGAATGAAAACCATTAGAATACGGTATATAATGTCTTTTGAAACATCAATTAACTTCTTTTCACAAAATATTAATGGCAGTGAACAATAACCAAACTCATACATACTAATGCGTTAACTTTAACGCACTGTTTCACGTTTCTTTAACGTAGCTTAACGCAGCTGAACGCGCGAGCGCGTTAAAACCAATGCGTTCATAACGCATTTTTAACGTGAATTTTGGTTCGCTTATCTCTGAGCGGTACTGTAAGGGAGGTACAGTACTTTCCTATATACATGTAAGCTACTGGTATATAGGTACATGTATATGTGCATGCCATCCCAAAGGCTATGTTTTTTGTAGCCATTTTGGTCTAAAAATGGGTATCAATTTTGACCAATTTGTATTGTGTCAGATCTGAAAACAGGTTTGGATGTCAGAGGTCAGAAAAGAAGATTCCAAAAACAATCAAGATATAAGTGTCAGATTATAGAGAATAGCATTTTGTTTCTACTTGTGCATGTATGCAGAATGGGTACCAGTAATTGAACAACCCAATTTGATATCCAAGGAAATGGTTGAAGAGAATGCATCACTATAATTATTATAATTATAGTTTAATAATTATTAGTATATAATTATTTTACAATAATGTGTATTTTAGGACAGACTTCACCTTCTGACTTAAAACACTGCAACTTAAAAGTTGGTGAGAATAACAAGACATGTTTATTTTTTCTTTTTGTTCTTTTTTGACAGAAAACCACTTATTCCTTGTGTTGAGAAACAGCTGTTAGGACAACACTTAGGCAGTATTCTTCAGAAAGGTCTGTAATTTACATGTATAGACAAGTTAATGGATCCTGTAAATACTATAGATCACTAGGCCAAAACATCATGGTTGATCAGTTGTTTTTACAATTGCCTTGGCATTTTTATGCAAATGCATGTGAATGCCATAGCAAATTTTATTGGATTCACATGGTCCATGATTCAAACATGGTCCATTTTTTTATTCCTTTTTGCCATTGTTACCCCATTTTGACAGAAATAATAAGAGAAGCAATCCCTCTAGTTTTGCAGCATGTGGAATTAAGTGATTGACATTAATACACAACCAAACATCAACAGAGTAGCTCTGACAAGATGACTCTCCCCCACCCCCAAAATGTTCAAAAGTCCCCTCTGATGTGTTCATTGTTTCTGGTGGTTTGTTTGCTTTCTGCTTCAGGTTTTGATAGCTTGATGCTAAGTTACAGACTGAACGATTTGGCACTACTTTACCAGCTGTTCAGCAGAGTCAAGAAAGGACAAGACGAACTGTGTACTGCTTTCAATGAATACATTAGGGTAAATATCCAAGTGTATACTGTAACTTTATGGTTTGCACAATCATCATCAATCATCTGCATAGCAGGAGACCAGTAACTTGTTTTACCGGTTCCTGCCATGAGCCAGACATTTTGGACCCAGCGTCATGGGTTGGTGGGTAACAGTAAGATCAAAATGGACTGATAGCGGCAGCCAGAGGCACTTTTATCCTGAGCTGACATCTGATCTCAAAAGTAGACACATGTTTTACCTGCTCAATTATTGTTCTACTGGTTCCTGTCATGACCTCAAACCCTTTTAGCCCCAGCAGCCTGTCCCTGTCACCTAGTACCTTTTTAATGTATGACAAGTTTAGTATTGTGAAAAATTAATGCAAATGCAAAATATTGCACAGATTTCCGTCACTTTAAAGCAATAATTCACTGATATCTCCATGATATATCGAAGAGATTTTGTTCTAGGTAAAGTTAAAAAAAGCTGTATTATTCCAGCGAAAAATCGCCGCAATGAAATTTGGTATCTAGAGTCAAACAAGATTTTGTTCCTTTCACAGCAATGAAATAAAACAAAACTTTCAAACGATTTATGCATCGCCGCACCATTGGCCAAATTAAAATAAGGTCGTGTTTGAAAGTGGTTGTGTACATGTACTTAGTCTACACAAAATATGATTGGTTTCAGATCAAAATAACTTCTAATATCATATGTACATGTAGGTGACCTGGGCATCTTTTTCTGTGCATTACTGTGTAAACGGCATATATCATACAGTGTAGATGGATCATCATCTGTTAGTTGAATGATATGTCCCAATTAATGTTACGTTGTTAAGCATGTACACATTAGACAAGGGGGTATACTTGGCCATGGTAAACTGCAGCACTGGTTATGTGGTCAGTATTATTTTATTTTTCTTTTGTTTTAGAAACAAGGGGCAAGCATTGTTTTAGATCCTGAAAAAGACAAAAGTATGGTACAGGATCTGCTGGACTTTAAAGAGCAGCTGGATAGCATCATAGAAGATGCTTTCATGAGAAGTGAAAAATTTGTTAATTCAATGAAAGTAAGTGTCAAAATTATACTACAGCTGTATCTACTGTAGCTTTCTAGTTTCCAAGTAGCTGATACCTACAGTGTATCATGTACACAATAATGCACAATTAGTACATATTGTCACAAGTTTATAAGTTTCATTAGTTTAAAACATGCCATTACATGTATGTATTCATTGGTGTAAAATTTTTATACTTACACTGTAGTTTAGGCTTTTTGTTCCTTGAGATTTCAAGTTACACTGTAGTGTTGAACTTTTTACAGAAGTAAAATAATGACAATGTTGAAGATGCTGACTTCAGACAAGAACCAATGATTCTCAGATTTTATTCAGAGTTGAACTATAACTTAACTGGCCTGTACATGTAACAGTCTCCCTTGCACCGACTGTCAGCCAATGCTAACCAACAGTTGACCGACCAGCTGCCAGAGCATACCAATAGTTGTCGGCCAGCTGTCGGCCAACAGGTTTCCAACAGTCAGTTTAGGGGAGGTGTTCTTCACGTTTACCCATGTTTACAACAAGTTTTAGTTGGGGTTTTGTAAAGTTACAGGTGTCATCTGCTCTCTTTGTAGGATGCTTTTGAACAATTCATCAACAAAAGACCAAACAAACCAGCAGAACTGATAGGTATCTTGAAATTTTGCTTTTGTTTCTTATTGGCACATTATAAACATTCCCCCCCCCCCATGAAAGGTTTTCTATTTAAGCACCCCAACCCCTTACTTCTAGAGGTCAGGAGCTACAAGGTCAGATGGGAGCATGTCCTAGAATCCTGACAAAACAGAGGCTTTAATGCAGTTGTATATTTCTGCAAGCTATTGAACTAACAGTAAATTCTTAAGTTACACCAATCAGCAGTTGATGTTGTTTTTATATTTACAGCAAAATTTGTTGACTCCAAGCTAAGAGCTGGTAACAAGGTAAAGAAACGGAACAATAATACAAGTCATGTATTATTTTTATCAAGATGTTGTTTATGATTAGCCCTGTTACTCCAAAGTGCATAAATGTAAAGCCATGTAACTTGGTTCTATACTGTCTCTGGATGAATGCTTGTAAAGGCCCGGACACATGGTGTAACTTTTCTTGCAATATTGCGCACAACAGTTGCAGAAGTAGAATCAAGTTATATTTTTGTGGCGTTGCGTGCAAAAGATAGCCTCATGTGACACCCAAAAAATCTTGTTGTGCATCACATGTCAAACTTTCTTCTTTTGACATTTTGGGGTCTACCCCCTATAGCTTACTAAGGCCGCTTACCATTTGTCAGAACTGGCCGGCCAGACCGCTCAATTTGTAAATATTATTCCATTATTTGCCAGAACTGGCCGGCCAGACTGGTAAATTTTTATGCACCCTTTTCTGGACTTGTAGGAACAAGTCTTCAAAAAGATGCATTCTAGTTACAAATGGACCGGTCTGGCCGGCCAGTTCTGACAAATGGTAAGCGCCCTTAGTTGAAGCGCAGTAGACACACAATGCAGCATTTCTCAGCAGCATATCAGTTAGAATCCATCCTTATCTTCTGTGGTACTGTTTGTTCACCAGGGATTTTCAAAATTAAAATTGAAAATCTTCCAATTTGAACCTGGGCAAGAGTTTTAGGAGTGAAAAATTTAATCAAAGCCTTTTCATGTTCCAGCAGTATTATATGTATTTTTTTTTGTGTTGATCTTTTAGGAAGCCACGGAAGAGGAACTTGAGAAGCTGTTAGATAGGATAATGGTGCTCTTCAGATTTATACATGGTTTGTACAAGTTTGAGAATTTTATGCAAATTAAATTTATGCTTGGTTACTCAATTATACAGTATTCCCATTCATTTAAAAGACACAAAAATGTCTTAGTTATTCAATTTCACTGCTAGAAATCACTGCATGTGCCTTATGCCCCATCACTGAATCCCTAGGGAGTTTTTTTTCATCCTTTTTAAGCGGTTATGTCTGGTGAATTTGTCCTCCTTTATTTCAACGCTGGCTCATTTGAGCAATCAGGGTTGGTTTTTTCCCCCACCCTCCTCCCCTTCTGTGATGTTCCTAACCCTAAACTATCACTCCCATTCTATGGCTTATGCAAAATTTTCATCCCATTTCTTAATTATCGTAAGTCATAGATTGTCTTTTAAATGAATGTGAATTTATTACTGTACTTAGTTTGGGTGACAATTTTTTTTTAGGCAAAGATGTCTTTGAGGCATTCTACAAGAAGGACCTTGCCAAGAGATTGTTGGTTGGCAAGAGTGCATCAGTTGATGCAGAGAAATCGATGCTGTCCAAGTTGAAACAAGAATGTGGTGCAGCATTTACTAGCAAACTTGAAGGGATGTTCAAAGACATGGAGCTTTCCAAGGATGTGTTAGTGCACTTTAAACAGGTAAACAAGTGATTACCAGTGGGATAGCCGAGGAGTCAAGAATTGCCCTCCGCATTTTTAACTTGTGAATACACGAAGTGTTAAACAAGCTATAGCGGTGGGACGAAATTTTACTCGATCGCTCAATGGCTTGCTCAATTGGCGGTTAACACTGAGCCTGTGATATGTATGTATGTAGTGGTCACCTGCCTTACCCATGGGGAAGGCGTTGGAGGGAGGGTAGGGTGGGGAGTTGGATGAAGGGGGGGTGGGGGTTCAGTAAACCAAAATTTCTAGGAGAGGGGAGGGTCTGAATGTTTTGTATTCAAGAGTTGGCTCATAGGAGACTGGGGATCACATTACTGCATTCAAATTTATGCATGCATATATTAGTTCACTGACCAAAAATATCTGATTGGTTGACATGCATGATATTGCTCTTGAATTCAAGATGGTGGAAAAATATGGAAACAAAGTAAAGAAAGTGTGTTAACTTGAGACGAAGAATGAAGAATTTAATACAGCATGCTAGTGTTATTGTGTTCACCGTCTACTGCCTTGGCATTTTAATTCTGGCAGGTTTTGCATTTTATACAACTTTGTGTTTGTGTGACTGTAATCAAGATCAATACCTCATTTTTCCTTAATGACCCACTATTTTTTTATACAATTTATGCCCTGGCATTCATTTCACAAATTCCTGATACATTTTGAGCCCAGAAAGTGATAATTATTTTTATCAAGCAAATTGGGTTACATTATTTTCATTGAAAAACCATCACAAATCAATAGAAACTGAAAAAAGTCGTTGTGCAGGCCTAAAATGTTCTTGGAAGGTAAAAGCAATGTATGTCTGGGCATTTATTCAATAAAATTAATTATTATTATTAATACAGTAAAATAGCCTGTTATTATCTTGAGTTCTATCTACTAGCATTGTTAGAAATGTATGGGGACAGGTAAGGAGAATTCGGTTTTATTTCCCTGTAGTATCTCCAGCACCAGGATCTTCCAGGAAATGTAGACATGGTGGTCAGTATCTTAACAATGGGCTACTGGCCAACTTACATGCCAGCTGAGGTGCATCTACCCACCGAGGTAACAACTCTGCACTGGCTGCTTTTGTATGCTTCCTACAGTTAGTTTCATTTGGTTTTATTATTTTTTTCCTTTGGTTTGAAAATTTTTGGACCAGTATATTTTTTTGACTTTGACTGAAATTTCAAACCGAAAAAGATGTAGTGTTCGTCACGTCAGGAGTGTGGAACAAAGAAAAAATCTGAGACACCGAGGGGATTAGAACCTACATGTATGACCTTTCGCACACTGGTCGGATGCTCTAACCACTGAGCTACGAGAGACTTGTGGTGAGCTAGGCTATATACTAAGTTCACACACTAGTCGGATGCTCTAACCACTGAGCTACAAGAGACTTGTGACGAACTAGGCTATATACTAGGTTCATACACTGGTCGGATGCTCTAACCACCGAGCTACAAGAGACTTGTGACGAACTAGGCTATATACTAGGTTCATACACCGGTCGGATGCTCTAACCACTAAGCTACAAGAGACTTGTGACAAGCTAGGCCATATACTAGGTTCACACACTGGTCAGATGCATTTTGTGTTGAACATGTGTTTGTTGTAGTCAAATACATGTACATAAGTACATGTAGATATGTTATTAAACTAGCGTGAGGTCCGTATTGGGGAAATATTGATCTGTCCATCTTAGCGGTCCGTATTGCAAAATTCAGACCACTCAGGGAACCAATCAGAATGCTCCTTTTCATCATGGACCAGTTTGCCATATAATAAATATATCTTATTGACCAAACGCGAGGGCTGTACTGAAAGAATATCGGTTTGGACCAGCAATAGAGCATTCTGATTGGTTGATTTTAGTTATTGGCCTTCGGACTGTCTTAGTTGTGTAATAAATGTACATAACGAGTCTTACAAACCTTTCAGACCATGAAAAACTTGAGTCATTTTAATATCATTAGTATTTTGATATATCAATCTTGGGTTATTGCAGATGGTTCAGTACCAAGAATCGTTCAAGAAGTTCTACATTGGAAAACATGGCGGCAGAAAACTGCAGTGGCAGAACACCCTGGGTCACTGTGTAGTCAAGGCTGACTTTGGTCCTACAGCAGAGGTGAGTTTTTAAGGGTGATCAGCAGCTCATTTCTCCTTACAGTGTCAGTAGCTTAATAAGGTGAAGGTTATGAGAGTATAACAAATCATCAAATTAGGAGATTTTGTCATGTTGATCCACCAAATGAAAACAGTCGAACCTCTTCATAATGGCCATCTTGTGACACAACTTTCTGGCCTTTGTAGAGAGTTGTCATTATGGTGGTGAAGGTTATGAGAATATAACAAATCATCAAATCAGGAGAAATTGTCATGTTGATCCACCAAATCAAAACAGTCGAACTTCTTCAAAATGGCAATCTTGTGACACAACTTCCTGCCTTTGTAGAAAGTTGTCATTATGGAGAGATTTTGAGTGAATGGATCTCTAAGTCTGGACATATTTCTGGGATTCAGGAAAATTTAGTTGTGTTATAGGGTAGCAGGCGTATTTGGGGGGCGAACGAGTGCCGAGTTAAACCGCGGACTGAGGCAAGTCAAAAGATGCGACCAAGGGTGTGGGAAAACAAAATGGCGACCAAACACTAAATTCACCACTCACCCCCCCCCCCCCCCCCCCCCCCCCCCCCCTACAATAACACCATATGCTATTATACCCGGCACTTTTGAAGCTTTTTAGGAGAAAAAAATAAATATAACTTGAGCACTTTCAGTCAAAAAGCAGGGACACTACGGCAACACCCTTTTAACCAAGTCACTTTAACTTGTCTCTGTAGAAATACATGCTAAAAACATTTTTTTTTTGTTTTAGGAGAAGAAGGAGCTTCAAGTATCATTGTTTCAAACTTTGGTGTTGTTAATGTTTAATGAAGGAGAAAGGTTTGGATTTGATGAAATCAAACAAGCCACAGGAATAGGCGAGTTTTCAATAATAAGCTCACTTACTGCAACAGAAATAAAAGACTTTGCAAAACTTTTATCTCTAAGAACAATTTCACGGGTTTCAAATACATTTTCATCGTCCCTTAGCAAACAAGACAAATTAAAAGTCTTAAAGACAAAACCATTCACAGATCGCTTGTTGTCTACAAAGGGGACTGTTTTTGCGGGGATAATATTCTTCAAGTTCATTCTTACGTAGCGACACTGTTTCCATGGGGAATCACTTAAAACATATAAAGTGTGCATGTAGCGGACGGTCTTTTACCCTCTGAAAATGACTTAATTAGTCGAAAACGTTCGGGGTTTTTTCTTTTAACTTTTAGCTATGAATTAGTATTTTAATAATAGTAATAAGAACAATGGATTGTTTAAATCTGCGCATTTAAAAAACGAAACGCGCTTACATTGTCACAAATGTCATAAAAAAGTTAAACGTTAATGGTTTGTTTGTGTGTTTTAGTTTGTTTCCACTTTCGTTTTTTTTTTTTTTCTGATTAGTTTTTGCAGAATGACTTGGTGCTTTTGTTCACTTTGAATTCAGGCTCTTTTGAGGCTGAAATTAAGTTTTAATGATTATATTACGACCGAAGATGCGCGAGAATGAATTGCTTGTTTTCTTGTGCCTCACAGAGGATGATGAATTAAGAAGAACACTGCAGTCACTTGCCTGTGGTAAAGCACGAGTTCTTGTCAAGAAACCTAAGGTAACAGCAACATGTAGATTCTCATTACCAGTGACTGTGTGCATAGTACTTCTAATGCTACTAGTTGGGAGTATCTAGACAGTTTATCCTTAGTGATCATTCCCTTTATTCTCGTGACCTGATAGTTTTATCACGTATTGGTACTGCAAGGAGAAGTTAGATACTGATCGTTTGGGTCTTGGCCTGATTCTGAGGCAGAGGTCTTTCGCTTTCTCGGATGAGGAAGAGAAAGCATACGACCCAGTGTTCTCAGTTGAACCCGTAACCCGTAACCCGCAACCCGTAACACCTGTGAGGGGTGTCACTAGTGTTCGTCAAGGCTATGAATTAAGTGTTTCAATACAAAGTTTAGTAAGACCTTTTGGCCATGTGCCATATTGTTACGGCTGTTAACTGAAATAGAACAGTTGATTAAAAAGTTATTGAGAACCCTGCGACCTCAGAGCATTTGAATTGTTGAAACTAGTTAACTGTTGTCGTTGGCATTTAGCACAGTTAGAGTGGTTTTCAGCCAAAACTAAATGTAATCACTCTAGCCAATCACAAATACACAGACAATCTAATGAACCAATCAGAACTCAAGCAAATACGTCATCCATTGATTGGATTATAAAAGCGTGGTAAAGCAAAAACAAAGCAAACGCGAATTACTTTTTGACACTGTACTCAATAGGCCATTTCCGAGTTGCCTTTAGCCTCTCTATCAAAGCGAGGCTAGGTGCGAAACCTTTCATATGAAAATGAGTTTTCATTCACATGCAAATAAGTTTTATTTGCATGTGAATGAAAACTCATTTTCGCTCCTAGCCTCGCTTTGATAGAAAGGCTAAAGGCAACTCGGAAATGGCCTATTGAAAACCGCTCTATTACAATTGCGAATAAAACCTGAAAATATAACTCAGGACTTTAACGGGGTTTGATCCCATGGTCTGCGTTGTTTTGAGCATTTATGGTAGCGTAGCCTGTTCCTGGCGTTCAAATAGTGGGGAGCGAGGGATAAGCGGCGCGCGAAGGTTAAATATTGCGAGTGCTGACGGAGGCGGAATAGGCACGAAAATTAATTAATTACCCTCTCCCCAGTCTCCCCTCGTTTTCCCCTCTTGTTCGCGCGGCGGTTTTTAGCTTCTCGCAGGCCCCACAGTCTTAGCGCCTAAAACTGGCCAATGGTAGTGTTGCGGTAGGAAGCAGTGAATTTTATATAACTACAATTTTTTGTTTTGTTTTAGGGCCGAGATGTTGATGATGCGGATTTATTCTTCTTCAACAGCGAGTTTAAACACAAACTTTGTCGAATTAAAATAAACCAGATACAAATGAAAGAAACGGTGAGATCGATAACTATTCTCAGTCGATTCTTGTTTTGTTTTTACTGTTTGCACCTATTAGCAAAATGACTGACCCAGCTCGCAGCTATTTTGTCTGTGTGAGATGGCATGATTGACAATTGATTGATTGTCTTAGGAAAATCGATAAAAACTAATTATGGATTTCTCTCCGTTCGAGAATTCCACTTGATGTTTTTCTTGATTAACTGGGAGCATTTTATGTAATTGCTGGAGTTTTGGGTTAATATTGTTTAAAATAGTTTTGACAATCCATTCCCTTTGAAATGGTAATTATTTAAAAACCTTGAAGCATTGTTTGCCTTCTTAGCAATGATATAGTGTCGTAAAACCAGATTCGAAGTAATTACAGTCCAATGAACCAATCAGAATTCAAAGCGAATACATGTAGCCTGCGCCAAGCGCGGGAAAACGCGTGCGAGCAAGTAGCAATTGGTTTTGGTTTAACTTCTGATTGGTTGTAAAATTGGCGCGAGATATCTCTGTCTTAGCCAATCACAAGCCGTAAAAACTGCTCAATTTGTCCTATCCTTTTCAGCAAGAGGAAAACGTCAACACAACAGAGAGGGTGTTTCAGGATCGACAGTACCAGGTAACTGAAGAATTCCGTAATTCTTTAAATAATACCCTGCGAGAGCAGACTCCTTTTCCCGGTTACTTGTAAAACTCGTTAATAATTCATCAAATTTAAACAAAACAAATCACAAGCGTGACGGTGGTTTGAAAACCCAATCTTAATTAGCATAGATTTTGGCGATGTCAGTCCTTCATTTTCTCTGAAAATGTACAAAAGTACTGCCAAAGAAATTCCACCTGAATGGTCACATCATAGGATTTCATCCACAGACTCAAAAGTTAGCACAAATGGTACCATGCAAAAGTACTGCTGAAGAGGTTTCATTTGAATGGTCACACCATAGGATTTCATCAACAGACTCAAAAGTTAGCACAAATGGTACCATGCAAAAGTACTGCTGAAGAGGTTTCATTTGAATGGTCACACCATAGGATTTCGTCCACAGACTCAAAAGTTAGCACAAATGGTACCATGCAAAAGTACTGCTGAAGAGGTTTCATTTGAATGGTCACACCATAGGATTTCGTCCACAGACTCAAACGTTAGCACAAATGGTACCATGCAAAAGTACTGCTGAAGAGGTTTCATTTGAATGGTCACACCATAGGATTTCGTCCACAGACTCAAACGTTAGCACAAATGGTACCATGCAAAAGTACTGCTGAAGAGGTTTCATTTGAATGGTCACACCATAGGATTTCGTCCAGACTCAAAAGTTTGAACTACACTACATGTCTCCATAATTGACTTTGGGAGTAAAAGGGTTAAAGTGACTAATTTACTTTAGTATATACTGAAACAGTGGATAGCATTGTTGGCGCGCTCTGATTGGCTACTGAAACTCGGAATAGCAAGTGCTATTCACCTCCCAGCAATTTGCGCGCGAAAATTGTAATTGTTGACAGGAATAAATGAGTTAAAAAGCATCATTTTCGTTATATTATCTCACTGTTTCAGTATATACTAAAACAACTATTCACCTCAGTGTAGGTGGGTAGTGGTGGATATTTACCTCGCCGCTTCGCGGCTCGGTAAATATCCACCACTACCCACCTCCACTTCGGTGAATAGTTGTCAATTATCAACGAAAATCATAAACGTGACGGTAGTTTGGAAACCCTATCTTAGTTGCATTGATTTTGACGATTTCATTCTTTCGTTTTCTCTGTATTTTATAATCAGTTTAAAAAGCGCTATTAACCTCGAAGATCCTCAAAGTCGGTTAAAAAACTCGGCTGCACCTCGTTTTTCAACCAGCTGCTCGGTGTTTCAAAATCCTGATGAAACACTTTTCCTCGTGTTTGATACATTACTTAACCTCTGCGAATAATTCTTCGTTATTTTATTTTGCAGATTGATGCTGCCATTGTCCGCATCATGAAGACCCGTAAGACGCTTAGTCACACCCTTCTTGTCAGCGAACTGTACAACCAGCTCAAGTTTCCTGTCAAGGTAATTTGAAATTCTTGATGGTATTTTCACACAAATTCCTGCAACGCAGAGCATTTCTTATTTATCGTCCGTCACAGTCTGTGCCGATTTATCTTCAGAATACGTTTTTACCAGGCGCTACATGGTGAATTTGAAGAAAAACACATGAACGCAAGTGAACCTATTTTTCAACTTGTGAATACGCGAAGCGTTGAACGAGCATTTGGGAAGAAATTTTACTGGACCGCTCTCTCGCTCGATCGATCGGCTGTAAACTTTGAGACCGCAATATGTACTGGTCACCTGCCTTGCTCATGGGTACGGCGTTGGAGGAAGTGGAGGGTGGTGAGTTGGACGCAGAGGGTGGGGGTCGGGGTCGGAGTCGGTGGAGCATAGCGGCAAGGAGAGGAGTGGGTGAATATTGAGCCCGCCTGCCTTACCATGGAGACGGTGAGGGCGAAGGGGGTGGGGGTCGGTGGCGAAAAACGCCCAGGACAGGGGAGGGGAGGATCTGCATGTTGTTTGGTATTCACGAGTTTGCTCCTAGGAGCCTTTATACTGTTTCCTGATGTTTTCGTTTACCGAATTGCAGCCTACAGATTTAAAGAAACGCATTGAAAGCCTCATAGAGAGAGACTACATGGAAAGGGACAAAGAAGTCCCTAATCAGTACCATTACGTGGCGTGACAGCAGTACCAGCCCTCGGGTGATTGTGTTACTCAAGCACCTTGTCACGCAACAGCACCCGGAGAAGAAGCGTGAACCTCGCTTGCCATGATAAATATCCGGCCGAGTATAGAACTTCTTAACACAGACACGAACGCAAACTGCAAAACTATCACGCTTTACTCTCCAGAAATTGTGCCAGAGCCTGCAACGCGGGTGAAGCCCAAGATCAGGGGTGTCATTTCTCCTTACTGATCCTTGTACTTTCTATAAACTTTTGTTTTGAGAATTTAGCGGTAAATCAAGACCATCCCTTTGTTGATAATAATATTTTCTTCATTCTCATTACCTGGCTCCTTGACAGAATACAATATCGATACAGTAAGGAGAAAATAGATGTTAATCTGTCTTGAGGCTCGCATGACCACTCACAAGCGCGTTCTAGCGCTTCGTGTCTCTCGCGCAAGTTTTGGTGACTAGATAGAGATTGTCTTGCAGCGCGTAAGTCGCAAATTAACGCGTGCAAAGCTCGTGTCAACCATGTAAATGAAAGTAAGGTAGAGACATGACTTGTCTGGATTACTGGGGCAAGTAAAGAGTTGTAAAAATAATCGCGAAAGGCATTGCTTGTTAGACTCTGCGTTTGTATGTTAATTATTAGACTGTTTATAATAACCTTTTTTCTGAGCGATCGTCGAGTTAGACCACGGGGGGTGGGGTGGGGATCTCCACAGTATATTTTGTTCTTTTTAATCACCTTACAGGGCAAGCGTGTAACTGCCTGTCCTGGAAACTTTGCCGAGATCACGGAGACAGTTTTGCTGTTTAGCTTCTTGGCATGTTGCGGCTGGGGCTTAGTAGTCCTCCTCATGGCAAGGGAGTGATAAATGATAAATGCTGATAAATGATAAATAACTGATAAATGATATCAGTTGTCTCGGTTAAGCATGGTTAGCAGAGCTCTTTGAGTAAGTAAAAGCAGGGGAACAGTTATGTATGAAATGCAGTTAACGTCATTTCAGGATTAAAATGCTTCAGAATAGCTAACATTATAGTTGAGCCAGCAATGCTGTCAGTAATACATTGCGTAAAACAACACGCAAACGAGGCGTATAAACATGCCTCAGTGTCATGTTACTTCACACTTTGTATCATACAAATGCAATAGAATCTCGGCATCTCAAGAACTAGAGAAAAAAGAAACCAAAACTGGGTCAGTTACTCTATAACAGTTTCCGACGGTTTGAGGTTACAAGAATCTGACGATAACAGGGTTATGTCGTGGTGAGTTTGAGGTTTTTGGGTCAAAACTGGCCCAAATTTAAACCAAGTACCTTTGTCCTACACAAAATGCTTATAAGAAGATATCAAGTGAATTCTCGAAGAGAAAATAAACCATAATCAGAGTTTTAGCGAGTTTTCCAAGACTCGCAGAAGAGATAAACTTGAAAATGCGATGCATTTCCATCCTGGCTCTCTGCAGCCCAGGACCTCTCCTGCAGCCCAGGACCTCTCCTGCAGCCCAGGACCGTGACGTATTTTTAAAGGGACACTGTTCCGGCTGAAAAAACGTGTTTGTCATGAACTGTAATTCACGTCAATCCTTGCAATCCTCGGCTGCACTTTATCTCCAAACTACTGCTTTTGTTTTGCTCTATAGAATAGTTTTATCCTATCAAGTTGTATATTTGGTGTTATCTGGCGTTATAACGTGGAAATAAGTTAAGATAAAATTTGCTATTTCGGCGGCAGGACAGTGTCCCTTTAACATTAGTCGAATAATTTGAAACAAAGCTGGACCATTATTTTTGGAGCGCTAGCCCTTCGTCGGAGCGAATCAAGGAATTGTGGGTAGTGTGTGGTTTATATAGTAAGCGGTGGAGCTACGCTATTGGTGGAAATTTGGTGACGTGAAAAACAAATGTAGATTAGTTGAATGAAAAGCGTTCGTTGATTCCGTGGGGTTTGAGAGTGCCGATTTGAAAGATGATTTTTTGTTCTAGGTTTTTACGGCTTTCTGTGTTACCCTGGTGTAGGGAAAGGCCGCAGATTGTCATGTGTTGTTTAGAATGGTTAGTAAGATTAAAATGGCGCGCGACTGGTTTGGATGCGTCTTTGTCACATTGGCGAAACAGGGAGGAGACTGGGCGACCGTTTTCGTGAACATCTCCGAGACGTTGAAAAAAATGACAAAGACGCATCCAAACCAGTCGCGCGCCATTTTAATCTTACTAACCATTCTAAACAACACATGACAATCTGCGGCCTTTCCCTACACCAGGGTAACACAGAAAGCCGTAAAAACCTAGAACAAAAAATCATCTTTCAAATCGGCACTCTCAAACCCCACGGAATCAACGAACGCTTTTCATTCAACTAATCTACATTTGTTTTTCACGTCACCAAATTTCCACCAATAGCGTAGCTCCACCGCTTACTATATAAACCACACACTACCCACAATTCCTTGATTCGCTCCGACGAAGGGCTAGCGCTCGAAACGTCAGCTATTTGAATCTTTTTACGGTGGTCAATTTACCTTATCGACTCAGTCGATAAAACTAAATTCTCGTGTTTCATCCCCCCACCGACGCAGCACCACAGTTTCTCTAGAAACTAACCTCATTCATTATTTTTGGATTTTGACTAATATAAAGATGCCTTTTGGCTTTTTAAAGTAACTCTAAAAATGGTGACAGAGCCCCTTTAAGACGTCAGGATTCTACCCTTTCTTAGCCGCTCTTGTCGAAAGTGTATACCGAAAGCCCCGCCGCGGCACATATCTTACATATGGGAGTCCCTCGCCCCCCCACGCGGGACACATCTTACATATGTATTCCCCGGCTACGCATCGCTTATGTTGATCCAGTGTATTTTATGTGCGATTAGTTTTGTGTATATTTTGATTTCGTGACTTGCTTGCCTTTCCTAATGCAAGTTATACCTGTTAATAAAATACAGTATGGTTTTAGCTACTTTGTTTAGTCCGCTTGTCTGTTCTTGTAATCTGGGATTTGTTTCTTCCGACCGGCTTGGTTAGCACATTGGCCAGTTTACGTTAAGAGGTTTTTCTGGCGAGGTTTAATTTCACTTTCGTTTCCCAAGGGCAATCCGATCAGAAGAAGGGAAAATTTCACTTTGTTAAGTTCTTAAAACAGACAACACAATCGCACATACTACTAAATGGCTTTCATTTGAATGGTCACACTAGCCCTTTTAGGATTTCATCCACAGACTCAAAAGTTAGAACCACCTTGTACAGCATAATAAACCTAATAAACAGTACCACAGGAAAGTACTGCTCAGTAGCTTTCATTTGAATGCTCACACTTTAGGATTTCATCCACAGACTCAAAAGTTAGAACCACCTTGTACAGCATAATAAACAGCACCACAGGAAAGTACTGCTCAGTAGCTTTCATTTGAATGGTCACACTTAGGATTTCATCCACAAACTCAAAGGTAGGATCGACCACATTGTACATCATAGTAAACAGTACCACAGGAAAGTACTGCTCTTTAATAAAGACTTTTGTTCTGGGGCCATCGTAGCTTGATAAGAAATAGAAAACAAACCGCGGTGATAAACATATAATGTATAATTGAAAATGTATGTAGTAGCATACTAAACGTCAAGTTTTATAAAAAATGAATAAGTTCAATATGTTTATCACCGCGGTTTTTTTTCTATTTCTTATCACTGCTCTTTAAGTATCCAATTTCACTCAACACCGCATACTGATACAAACGAGGCATGCATTTTTTGCAATACATACTTAAAAGGTATTAACATTATTTAGCGCTGACCTGAATTGCGCGCAGTATGGTGTATAAGCCTAACGCGGAGTGTTTTTCGTTTTTTTTTGTCCACCTGTCGTGTTTCCTCGTCGTAAAATGTTTCTTCTCACCCTGTGCTTGATTTCATTGACACAAAGCGCTTTTTCTGAAACCAAAAGTAAAGCGAAAGAATTTCTAACCGAATTCAACCGCCGCGCTTTGTTGGAGAGAAACAAATTCGAGACCGCAGATTGGAAATACCGTAGCGATGTGTCGTCGACCGAAGCTATCGAAGGGATGAAATCCGCGACTTTGGCTTTCGAGGCGTTTCTAGAAGAAGCAAGGAAAAATGCGTCCAAGTTCAGCAACATGGATGAGTTGTCTGAGGATCTTCAGCGTCAAATCAAGTTAATTCGTGTATCGGGAACTTTGAACGATCAACAGAAACGCAAAAATCTCACAGATATAAAGATTCAGATGCAAACGATATACAGTGATTCCCAAGTGTACGACTCATCAACGGGGAAGAATTTGTCTCTGTCTCCAGATTTAACGAAAATCATGGCTAATCCGTCCTCAAAGTATGATGAGTTGGTATTTGCGTGGACAGAGTGGCGTGACACAGTAGGTCCGAAAATACGACCTCTTTACGAAAAATACGTCAAACTTGCGAACGAAGGAGCTAGAGATAACAATTTTAAAGATTATGGAGCTTACTGGCGAGCTCCGTATGAGGTTGACAACCTCCCAGAACTCGTGAAAATTCTTTGGAAAGACTTGGAACCGTTATATCAAGAATTACATGCGTATGTTCGCTTTCAGCTTGCGAAAAAATATTCTCAGGTTAAGGATAAAGAAGCGATCCCCGCTCATCTGCTCGGTAATATGTGGGCACAGAATTGGGTGCAAATTTACCCTCTGGTCGAGCCATACAATAACAGAACAAGCCTAGATGTAACCGTGACCATGCGAGAGAAAAACTATTCAGTAGAAGACATGTTTGGTGTAACGGAATCGTTTTTCTTGTCTCTCGGAATGGAGAAGCTGCCTAAGAAATTTTTACAATTGTCTATGATTAGAAAACCCAAAGGACGGGAAGTCGAGTGTCACCCTTCAGCCTTTGACCTGTATTTAAAGACAGAAGACGGAGAAAAGGACGTAAGGTAAGCATTAAACTGCTAGCAGTCCTGGTTAGTCGAGTGGGCGCTTAAGCAACCACGACGCCGACGGCAGCGAGAACGGCACAAAACAATAGGTTTAATGAGGGAAAACAATACCTCTGCACGTGCGTTTACATTTTGGTACATTTCTTTGCCGTTCCCTGCAAAACAACAACGCGAAATGATCAAATTATAGGTTTTTGGAGAACGTGGACACACGACGGTTAATTTTCCTTTCTCCATACACCTTATTCCAAAATGGCGGCCATTTTATTATTCTTTTATATCCATGTAAATTAGCCCTCATGGCCTCGTTAGCATGTGCAAAATACAAAAGAATTTTCAAGTGAAAATGAGGCCATGAGGGCTAATTAACATGCATATAAAAGAATAATAAATTGGCTGCCATTTTGGAATAAGGTGTATTTGAACCGGAAAGCCATCCCTTCAAATTCAGCTCCTGGACAATCCAGTCACATTAAACAAACTAAACAAATTGGAGCAACTACAAAGTAGTTTAAAATAGCGCGAATCCTTTTTTCAAGTGACGTTTTCCTTGGCGTTGCCGTCGTTGTAATGAAAACAGAGGGGGCGCTGCCCTCGGCTCGTTCGCTCGCTCCAGTCTCCCCGAGCTTGTTTTCGTGATTAATGAACACTTTGGAAATATCTGCAAGGGCCAACGGACAATGCAAAGTGTCGGATCCTGGTGGATCTAGTCAGCAAATTTGTTATAAATACGAAGGAACTAATAAAGCAAGGCTGACTGTACAACTTGGATTATAATATTCTTTCCAATATTTCGTCAGGCACGGCCTGACTTCTTCAGGGAAGAAGTCAGCCCTGAAGAAGTCAGGCCGTGCCTGACGAAATATTGTTGTACAGTCAGCCTTGCTTTATTAGTTCTTTCGTGATTAGCTCGCCCGCTCGATTGGCTGAGAAGGGCCAGCTGGCAGTCTCGGTAAGCATAATGATAAAACTCTTTACAAACATGCATTTGACATAAATTTCTGTTTTGACAGTCACGCCATCGCGTTTCGCCGCGTTTTTTGTTAGTTTTTGTTTTTGAAGGAAATTTTTGAGGAAAGCAAATCATTTTTAAAGTGCCCCTATGATCAAATATTTGATTTTCAATTTTTTACATTTTCGTGTACTATTATTCTTTCGTACTCATCTTGCCAAATTTCAATCCATTACGAACATCAGAAGTAATTTTATTTTAACATTTATTTCCAAGAATTTACGGCCGCCATTGATCAAGCTTGTTCCGAGGCTTAGTTGCGAATGGGAGAAAGTGACGTCAAAGGCTCAAAAATACCTCACGGGTTGAATTAAAATAACAATAAGTATTGAAAATCACGCGAAAAGAAACAAAAACTTTGGACTTGTTCTTCGTGCAATTTTCTATGCTGATTGTTATTATAATTTCAACCCGTGAGGTATGTTTGAGTCTTTGACGTCACTTTCTTCCATTCGCAACCAAGCCTTGAAACAAAGTTGATTAATGGCGGCCATAAATTCTCGGAAATAATTGTTAAAATAAAATGACTCCTCATGTCCGTAATGGATTGAAATTTGGCAAGATGAGTAAGAAAGTCTAATTGTACACGAAAATGTAAAAAAATCAAAATCAAAAATTTGATCACAGGGGCACTTTGAAACAAGAGGCTCCAAGTAGCCTATACTCATGCGCATGCGTAAGAAAGTTTTAACGTAACGACGGTTGAAAAAAGGGGTTGTAGGATACGGTGTCGTGACACTTCAGTGACGCTGTTTTGCTAAAGTTATTGTTTAAAACCAGAAGTGAGAGTGGCCGGAAGTCAAGAAACCGGAAGTATATATAGCAAGGCTATTAAACGGTAGTGTACAAACGTGACACAAATAATAATCAAAGGCTCTTGTGAGCCAACCTGTGAGTAGGAAATGCTCTACACATCGATGGCTCATATTTGAGCGACCCTTCGTTACCAAAAGCTCAGGTAAATTAAGGCAAGGGCCTCTAGTTTTAACGCCCAAAAGCTAAGGGGGTGGGCTATCTCAAGAGGCTTTAGTCATGAGAACTCAATACTTTGAAAGAGTAAATAGTTAGCAAATGTGGTCCTTTTGTCAAGAATAACATATGCAAATTAGGTCACGTGACTTAATACAGCCACAAAATCGAGAAAAAACTTTGAGCAAAGATGGCAGCAGTTTATACCGATCATAATCAAATGTTATTGCTACCAGATAAGTCCCAAGAACAACAACAAAGAATCTGCGCTTGGCCTTTGTTGATTATTTCATTAAGTTTGAAAATAAACGGTAATATGTACTAGTACCAAGTCCCCCGTAATAGTAATTTATTATTTTTCCTGCATTTTTTTAACTAATCTTAAAAAGGCCAAGCGCAGAAATCAAGTACATAATAGCCTTAAAATCACAAAACTTCTGGCAGCCTCCAGGAATTGGTGAAAAGTGTTGCCATTTTGCTTGAAATATTTTTGACCTAAAAATAACCCTGACATGTCACGTGACCTAATTTGCATATAATCTGCGTGCTAAAATGTCCAAACTTGCAAAATCTTCAGTCTACCAAAGATTTGAGTTCTCATGGCCTTAGCCTCAGAAGATAGACCACCCCCTCACTTTTTTGAGTGAAATAGCTGGAGGCCCTTGCCTTAATTTACCTGAGAGGTGTCGAAATGTAGTTAAATAGAAATTTTAAATTTAGACATGTGCTTACTCGAGTTCGTGGAAGCTTTATTGGATCAATTAACACTTGCGATAAGATCACCGGTATGTTTAAATTATAAACACCGCTCGATATATTTTAATAGGCCATTTTGAGGTTGCGCATGAGACTGGGTCGGTTTCTTTTCGAGTTGCATTATGGGGCTGTTTTGAGGACGCAATTCAAACATGGCGTCTGCTCAGGATGTAAACTGAAGCTGTGATCTTGTCAAAAATAAAATGATAGTCCAGGGAAATATTGGAGGAAGTTCATTTCTACTCATCCTCGCTCCTCTTGGAAAATGTGCTCCACAAATCTTTGTGCTCGGGGCGTTCAGAATAACAGAAAATGATTTTCTGTTGTTCTGTTATGTCATATTTCAAAAGTTTTATATGTAACGGTCCTTTTATATCTGTATTCATTTTTGTTTTTTAGCCCCCGTAGAAGGTTTGTTTTGCAAACCGAAATATCGGGCAAATATATTCAAGTGTTTGTTTTTTATTTCACTTCTGTCTCAATCTCTTCTCCTTGCCGTAAGGATCAGTTTGCTGTTTTAACCTACACTATTTCAAGTTTTTTACTGATCCCGGTCTACGATAGATCCAGCACTCTTCATTGGTCTTTGTTGCTGTGGTTTTGCCGTTATTATAGTTTTCGTTTACAGGTACCCTGGCTCCAAAGGTCCCTGGCCCCGATCGGGTATCTGCCTGAGAGGGAGAGTTCTCTATACCTAAATTAAAAATAGGTGGCATAGCCCTAAAAGCCGCGATAATTATATGTGGAGGAAAAAGTCGAAAAAGTGATCGATCAGTCTCAGTTTCGATCGTGTGTTCTTTTCAGGATTCATCAATGCACAGAGGTAACACAAGATTGGCTTGTCACAACACACCATGAGATGGGTCACGTCTACTACTTCATGTTGTTCTGGGACCAGCCGTACATCTTCCGTGACAGTGCTAACCCAGGATTCCATGAAGCTGTGGGTGACACAATGTCTCTTTCTGTCTCTACACCTCAACATCTCGCAAAGATCGGTTTGCTGAACGACTTTAAACCTGACGAAGGTGAGTAAGGATGGATGGTTTCCCAGTGATTGCAGACGATCACGCGATCTATTAAGCGAGAGTCCAACATTTTCCCTCCCCCTTCCCCCGCCGGTACCCCCTCTTGCGATGGAGTCTGGATTCACAACTAGCTGCAACTGGAAACGCACTTGCGATCACAATATATCCCATAATAGTGCAAAGATACCCTTGAACATTTTTATTTTTTACCCGTATTCAAAGCTTATAATGACTGAACCATTAACGAGCTTGTGAGTATTCTTGTGCAAATAAAGCACGAACCGCTCAATTGCAGTACACGTGAACCTGGGTTGCATTTACTGCCGTTCATTATCATCATCACTGATAAAAGCGCAGACATTGTTTTACAAATTCCCGTCCTCTTCTAGATTTGGATGTTTTCGTATTGGCAAGGCACTATCAAAGGAATCGCGCTCTGGTCCAGAGGCGATCTTCTCGCGGTGAAAATATAAGAGACAATTAACAGTTGTGTATTATGAAAGAGACGGAGAGCGTGAGAAAAGCATCTGGCACCCAGAGTAGCTCGGTACATAACGTTGTAAAAAATGAATTTTACCAATATTTTCACAATACGGACCTCACGCTAGTTCCATACCATAAATACAGTCAAGAAATCGTAGCCTCGGTACAGTTGAACCTCGATCTTCCTAGGGACACCTCCATAATCGAAGACAACTCTCTATTACGGACAGTTCACTTGGTCCCGAAGACTCCAAAATTCATACCAACCCTACCTTTGTAAATACGGAAACTTGCGTCTGTCCCTTTGGTCTCCGCATTATGAGATTTTCGTTCTTATACGATATTACTGCTAATACGTACGGTCATGAAATCGAAGCCTGGAAGGTGACTATTTACCTTTCACTTGGAGATGGACACTGTGATTATACTAATATTTTGGATATTTAATTTTTTCCCTTAGGTGTGGAGATCAACTCTCTGATGAAATTAGCATTAGAGAACGTTGCTTTTTTGCCGTTTGGATACTTAATTGACCAATGGCGTTGGAGCGTGTTTCAAGGAAAAATTATGCCTGACAAGTACAATACTGAATGGTGGAGACTGAGAACTAGGTACCAGGGCATCAAACCTCCGGTGGAGAGGAACGAGAGTGATTTTGATCCTGGTGCCAAGTTTCATATACCTAATGACGTGCCTTATATTAGGTTTGTTGTTGTCGTTGTTGTTTGTAAGAAGGGCTCTACTGGAGATCAAATCAGCCAAAACAATGAATACAAATAAAATACTAAGGAAGGCTGATACTACGTAGAACACTTAACGCGACAACGACATGATAGACCCCAAACTGAAAGCCAAAATGCAACCGTGGACTGCTGTTTCGACCTGCTTGGGTCTCGTCAGCACGGTGTAGCAGTCAGAGCAGCGATTTTAATAGAACAACCAGCGCGGGCGTCAATTGCCTATCAAATCGCAATTGGTGATGACCTCAGGTGAGCTCAAAATCAAATGTTTGCCAATTGGCCAACGTCACAGCAAAAAATTTAAAATATCTGTCGTTGTCGTGATGAAGAAAGCGAAGATAGACATAATCCATCCTACAGCGAATATATGGCCAATACCTTGTTAAGAAATATAAATTACAGCTGAGCATATATTTTGGTACCACTCAGGGACTACTCAGTCGTGATAAAAGATAATTATAACGAATCTCTTTATTTAAGGAAGGTTTTGGTTTTGGTTTTGGTTTATATATATATAGAGCAGTTTTCAATTGAGTGTCGTAAAACCAAAACCAAAGTAATTACTCTGACCAATCACAGCAGTCGTAAACAATCCAATGAACCAATCAGAGCTCGAAGCAATTACATGTCGCGGGCGCCAAGCGCGGGAAAACGCGTGCGAGCAAGTCACGATTGGTTTTGGTTTTACTTCTGATTGGTCGAGAAAGTGGCGCGAGATTTTTTAGCCAATCACAAAGCGTAGCAATGCAAAACCAAAGCAATTGTGTAATTACTTTCGACAGTCAATTGAAAACTGCTCTATAAGCGCGAGCGCACGCGTATGAATAGTTTTTGTCGTTTTTTTGTAATGCAACGCGATACGTTTCCGTTACAGTTTCAAAATAACAGTCAGTTTTGGTACGCACGCGTTTCCTTGACATCGGACGCCTCAGCAATTTTAAAGTGTAATACGTTAACGGCGTTTTAGTCACCCTGAAGAAGACCACTAAATGTGGTCGAAATATAGGTGTCAGAAAAAAAGTATTGGTTCGTCTTCATTTGTGACAAATTTATTTATATATATATATATATATATATATATATACAGTCGAACCTCTCCTTACGGACACCTCTCTAATACGGACACCTCTCTATTACGGACAGTTTCCTATGTCCCGATAAAATTATCACATGTTTTCTTTAAAAACGACCTCTATAATACGGACCCTCTCTAGTACGGACAACGGACACTAAATCTCGGCCCCAGAGAGCAAATTCATATGAACTTAACCTCTTTATTACGGACACTCCGGTGATCAGGTGATGATCAGGTGATGATAGTTTGAGTAAGTAATACAATTTCCTGTTTGTGGTTACAAACATACATCGAAAGACGTTTTCAGATTTCACATGCAGCATTGCGTTGTAGTTCGTTTCGTTTTAAAACAGTGATTCGTATACCTTATTTAGCTGAGAATTTTACAATGTAGTACATTACTGATAGACAGTGTCTCAATGCTGTATATTAATCAATTTAGATGCAGTTAATAGACGAGTGTGGGCCTGTTTTTAGTTACTGAACCAAAACTGTCAGTGGAGTCTTAAAAGTGACGTCATCGTGGTGACCTCCATAATACGGACACCTCTCTAATACGGACACTTTGCTCTGTCCCTTCGGTGTCCGTATTAGAGAGGTTCAACTGTATATATAGGCTGAGCCTAACAGCGTCGCTCACTGAACAAGCTTAACTAAGGTAAAACTTAACTACGGTGAAAGGTCGGAAGCACAAGAATTAAGATTGACGACCGGGCTATTTTTCAATTTTAGCAATTCTCAAAAATAGTATTACGCGACCGTCTGCACAGTACATTTAGACCGTACAAAAAAATCACAAAAACAAATTTTTCTCCGTCAACAATAACTAGTACGACTACTTTCCGAATAAAAACAGTTGTTGCTTGTCAAAAATTGCCAGAGAAACTGATTTGGAAAATCAAAATTGCAAAAATAGACAAACATATTTGCATAAGGCGACTCGAGTGAAGACAGAACTATAAAATCGCTTTTCAATCTATGTAATGAATGAACAAACACATAAAAATCATGGACAACACAATCTTCTTTCGAAAAATTTTATTCAAATCTCCATTAGTTTATGTTTAAAAGCAAAACGCGTACCATTTATAGCGCATCGATCGAGTTCGAGCTGCCTTGGATGAAATTCAAGAAATCGATACAACCGAATTTCAGCACGTTTTTAAAAAAGTCAATCACAGATTGATATCAACATAAATTCCCATCGAAAATGTAATCTGTTTTACCTTTAAGTCCCTTGCTTGCTTGAAAATTCTTTAAATCTCCGCTTCTTTGTTGTGAAATCCGTATTAAATTAAAACAAACATATCGGATGTTGTGTGGCGTCATACGCGCATGTTTTGCGACGACATACGCGCCCACGAACTGGCCCTGTCCAACAAGGGCGCACGGCGGCGGCACACGCGCGCCCGCGAAACATTCCGCTAGCCATGACCATGAAAAATGACGGGCATAGGTTCTATGAGTATGGGTTCCGCGCGGGCCTTCGGCCCGCAGAGCTCCGCTATTATTAGGTAATAAGAAATCTCAATTGAGTGTGGAAAGTTATTTTGCGATTGTTTTGGCTTTTCATTGCTTTATGATTGGATTAAAAATCTAGCGCCATTTTTTTTAACCAATCAGAAGTAAAACCAAAACCAACCATAATCGTGACTTGCGCGCACACGCTTCAGTCCCCGCGCTTCGCGCCGGCTTCATGTATTAATTTGATTACAGTTTCTGATTGGTTCATTGGATTGACTGTGTCTTGTGATTGGCCAAAGTAATTTCTTTTGTTTTGATTTTACAATTGAAAACCGCTCAATAGGTGAGTGAAAATCTGGTTCGTTTTGGTTTTAGGTACTTTATCAGCAGTGTGCTAAAGTTTCAGTTCCACAAAGCGGCCTGCAAAGCAGCGGGCTTCGAGGGCCCTCTTCACCAATGCTCTATATACAAGTCTACTGACGCTGGCAAAAAGATCGGGTAAGGACCGGGACTGAATAGAATAGATTCTACGATCAATTGTTCTCTATTTAAAATGGAACATCGTGTTGTTAAAAGGCTATATTAATATCTACGAACATGGTTTTATCGTTGGAAAGGAAAAGACAGATTCCATGGATCTCTCATAATTGTAAACATCTGCCATCAAATTTTGATCGCTAAATGATGAATGGCGGAAATGAAATTGGTTAATGAGGTTGATGAATTTTCAATTGTTTCTCAAGCAGTGTAAGGCCTGGGTTTGTGTTTCCGGTAATTATGGTTGATCGACAATATCTTCTGCATGGTAGATTGTCCAAAACGGAATGATATTTTCCCCGAATGTAAATTTTGTTGTCCTGTTTTGTATTGACGTATAAATTTGATTATGTGTTTTCGATGAGCGTCTTCTCTATACACTACATTTATTTGCAGCATGGTAGCTCCATATCGAAATCCATGTTTAAAATCTTAGGCCACGCTATGTAAAGAGCCAGCTAGTAGTTCGAAATTCTACGGTACTTTCTATTACTTATTATAGTGTCCTAAATATAATTTTCCTGCTAATTTATTTTATTGGTATTTTTTATCTCTTAATTTTTAAAATTACTTAGGGAGATGTTGACATTAGGCAGAAGCAAGCCATGGCCCGAGGCCCTAGAAAAGCTCACCAACAAGCGATCCATGGATGTTGGTCCCATGAAAGAGTATTTTTGGCCTCTCTATCTGTGGCTAAGAAAGCAAAGATGTTCTTCCAACTACACAATTGGGTGGCCCGAAAATCCAGCTTCTAAAGGAGATCCGTGTGTAGTGCCCACAACTATACCAGACACCGACCCAAACGAAACTCCACCAAATACGAAACCACGTGGGAAAGCGCATACTCAGTCTTTAAACTCCGCTGGAAAAATGATGATAGTTGTTTCTTCGCTGCTGTTGAGTTTAAGTGTAATCGAACTGGGTATATAACATTCTGCGGCTCAAGTTCATATGACTACCGCAGCTCTTATAAGTGGGCAAATTAGAGGGTCAAGTCCATATGACTACCGCAGCTCTTATAAGTGGGCAAATTAGAGGGTCAAGTCCATATGACTACCGCAGCTCTTATAAGTGGGCAAATTAGAGGGTCAAGTCCATATGACTACCGCAGCTCTTATAAGTGGGCAAATTAGAGGGTGATAGAATGGTGTTTAATTGAGTATCAAAAGTAATTTCGCAATTGTTTTGGTTTTGCATAAAAAATCTCGCGTCAGCTTTATCAACCAGTCTGAAGTACTGAAAACCAAACCCAATCATGACTTATTCGCACGCGTTTTTCCGCGCTTGATGCCTGCTACATGTATTTTCTTCGAGTTATGATTGGTCTATTGGTTAAGAATTGCTGAAGTGATTACTTTGGTTTTGGTCTTTCGATTCGAAAACTGCTCTAAAACACCAGGTTGCATATTTAACAATTAGATTATGAGCTCGAGATTTCTATTGCGTGATGGTTGATGAGGGCGAAGCACGAATCAACTATTATGCATAGAAATCAAGAGCGAATATAATCTGATTGTTTTAGTATAAATCTACTAGACGTTCAATTTTTAACAACAAGACAGGCTCGCGTTTTACTGAATAATGATTAATAACAACTGCACACACTCACTTTCTACAACGGGATAGATAGTGAGCAGCGTAGCCAATAAAATAACAGCATTCGCGATAGAACGCTAGTAGATTTATACTAATGCCAAATATTGAAAAGCCAACAATGAAAGTAAGGTAGAGACATGACTTGTCTGGATTACTGGGGCAAGTTAATAGTTGTAAAAATAATCGCGAAAGGCATTGCTTGTTAGACTCTGCGTTTGTATGTTAAATATTAAACTGGTCATAGTAACCTTTTTTCTGAGCAATTGTCGGGGGGACTGTGGGGGGTGGGGGGGGGGGGGGGGGTGCAAAAAAGGAACTCCACAATGTCTTGTATCATTCGCGACCAAAAATAGGATACTTTGAACAGTATATTTTGTATCTTTGATCACCTTACAGGGCAAGCGTGTAACTGCTTGTCCTGGAAACATTGCTGAGATCACGGGGTAAGTTACTCTATAACATTAGCCAACGGTTCGAGGTTACAAGAATCTGAAGTTAACTTCAGGATTCTATTGTTAGCCTGTGAGCATGCTCTCCCCCCTCTACCTTCCCTCTCCCCCTCCCCCTCCTTCTGCCGCTGCTCCTCCCCCTCCTACTGCCCCTGCCCCTGCCCCTGCCCCTGCCCCTGCCCCTGCCCCTGCCCCTGCCCCTGCCCCTGCCCCTGCCCCTGCCCCTCCCCCGATCCCGAGCCCGAGAGCTTGCTCCAGGCTATTCTACTGTTTTTTTTTTAGCCGCTTTTAACGAATGTATACCCAAAGCCTGCAGCACATATCTTAGATTCAGGTTTTTTCAGATGTTTTTTATTTATTGCACTATTTCAGTAACTTACAATATGGCAGTCTCCCCCCGTCATATCTTACATATGGGAGTACCCCCCTACCCCTCCGGCTACGCATCGCACATGTTGATCCAGTGTATTTTATGTGCGATTAGTTTTGTGTATATTTTGATTTCGTGACTTGCTTGCCTTTCCTAATGCAAGTTATACCTGTTAATAAAATACAGTATGGTTTTAGCTACTTTGTTTAGTCCGCTTGTCTGTTCTTGTAATCTGGGATTTGTTTCTTCCGACCGGCTTGGTTATCACATTGGCCAGTTTACGTTAAGAGGTTTTTCTGGCGGTCCGATCAGAAGAAGGGAAAATTTTACTTTGTTAAGAACTTAGAACGGACAGCACCATCGCACATACTACTGAATATCTTTCATTTGAATGGACACGCTTAAGGTTTTCATCCACAGACTCAAAAGTTATAACCACCTTGTACATCATATTAAACAGTACCACAGGAAAGAACTGCTCTATAGCTTCCATTTTCATTCACAGACTCAAAAGTTAGAACCACATTGTACAATGTAACGGCCACAGAACAGCACTGCTCAATAGCTTTCATTTGAATGGTCACACTTTAGGATTTCATCCAAAGACTCCAAATTAAACTTCGGACCACATTAATTGTACTGGGCAGTTCGACCCCTGGAGGTGAAGGTTTATAATAAAAGTTCCTTATCGTTGTATAATACGTTTACACGGGAATTAACATAAGTATAGCTTATCCTCTTCTATTTATAGCGACCACCCTCGGTATCAGAGAAGGCGGTCGCTTATTGGAGATTACTAATGCCGTTTGATTTAGTGCTGATTTAAATACACTGCAAAACAGTCGCATTTTTTTGCGTTGGTCATAGGAATATGCGCAGTCTTTGAAAGGCCTGGAGAGAGTGTGAATACGGAAAGTTGAGAGAGCCAAAAATCAAAATTAAAAAAATATCAAACTTCATTTTGTTAAATATTGAAAAACAAATGGTACCTTGAAAAAGTACTGCCGAAGAGTTTTCATTTGAATGGTCACACCATAGGATTTAAGTTAGAACAAATGGTACCCGTTGCAAAAGTACTGCTGAAGAGGTTTAATGTGAATGGTCACACCATAGGATTTCCTGAACAGAGTCAAGTTAGAACAACATTGCATGTCTCCAGAATTGACTCTGGGATCCAAAGGGTTACTGGGATAACTATGCCTGTATAATACACCGTCGGGACCGACCCCAACTGTCCTTCTTAGAGAGGTCTCCGGCTTATAGAGAGTCGTGGTAAAGTGACACCAGTAATTCTGAGATAATAAAGAAGAACCTATATGTACAATAAATACATGTGCAAAACCTACAAACTGGAACAAAAATAATATTAGAAAATTGGACTAGTTCATATTCAGCACCTACATTTCCGTTTTTGAAGTATTTTTCATCAAAAAAGCACTTCTCAAACGTCCGATGACGGTTTCAAATTGTCCGTTGTCCATCCTAGAGAGGTGTCCGTCTTATAGAGAGTTTAATAATAGTTCCAGTAAGATGTCTTGACTGAAAACGGCAGGGACCAACACCAGGGTCAGTCTTAAAGAGGTGTCCGTTAAGAGAGAGTTGACTGTATACCTAAACTCCAAAGCTACATATAACGGCATATTTCAGCGTAAAAAATACCATATACCCATTTTAAAAATATGTTATTGTCGAATCTCCCGTTAATACGGACACTTAAGGGACAGACCAAAGTGTCCGTATTATAGAGGTGTCCGTATTTATACAGGTAAGGATTTTATGAATTTGGGTATCTTATGGACCAAGTAAACTGTCCATAATAGAGAGGTGTCGGTATTATGGAGGTGTCCACTCTGTATTATAAAAATAGGGATTGTATGAATTTCGGGACCAAGAGACTGTCCGTAATCGAGAGGTGTCCGTAGTATGGAGGTGTTTGTTAGAAGAGGTTCGACTGAATGATACCACGTGCTCAAAAACCCTGGTCAACCTTTCTAAATGAGGGGGTTGCTTGTCCTGAAAACAATACATATGCGTGATAACCAGGTCCAATGAAATTAGAGGTTCTGAAAAGGTGCATGGTATCTGTCGCTCGGTACAGAATTCGCTACTTTGTTCAATCAACTGCATGTAATTCTTGAGATTCTCAGACAAAAAGCTATCCAGTGATTAAGACTATTTAACTTAAGTAAGATTTCATACTGGAAAAGAAAACAAGGGAGGGTGTCTATGTTCGGACAATAAGCATGGCTGATAGAACACACTCATAACAGTGCTTTTCAATGTGCTATAATAGAAACACCAATTGCTGTATATTAATAGAATTACACTAGTACTCTTTTCGCAATAGACCAACAAGTCTTCTGTGCCCTCCTTGATTCGCATGCAAATTCATCGAGTTAAGAGTTCACTAATTTTTGCCGGATAATCGACAAGAGTTAATCTTGTGACCTCACTGAACTCTCGTCCGCGACATTTATTGAGCTTAAATTCTCAATTAGTGAATGACTGATTGGTTCATTGGTTATGACTGGCCAGAGGTATTACTTTGGTTTTGGTTTTACGACACGAAAACTGCTCTAAAATACACCTGCTTTCACATTTAACAATTACATTATGAGCTCAAGATTTCTATTTCGTGAGAGCGAATAATCTAATTGTTTTAGTATAAATCTACTAGACGTTCAAAACTTAACAACAAAATCAAAGTACTATCCTGAACTCTCCGATCCCGCCGCAGGAGAAAGTATCCAAGACAAATCACTGAGTAACAGTTATACGAATTTATTCAGTACTGTAGCACCAGTTAGTTTCACTTCAGCTGTCTACAGTTGATCTGATCTCTTCTGAGTCTGTGATTGAGGTTTGCCTTAATTATAGAAGATCTTGTAATCCAGTCGATCTTTCTTCAATAGCGGCTAATTGCTTTGATCTTACTATTTGAAAGGAAATCACTCTTACTTAAACTAAAGCAAAGGTCAATGCCGGTACTCCCTATAATGGTCTATACGGGGATGCTCCGCCCGTAAGGGGTACCTTTTTTCCCGGAGGGGTACTCAACAAATTTTTGTACGGGGATGCTCCTCCGCCCCGAGGTCGAAACCCTTACCCTTTCATATACCGTTTTTGACAGAAAAGGTACCCCTTTCATATACCTTTCATTGAAAATGATAGCCCTTTCATATACCTTTCGTTGAAAATGGTACCCCTTTCATATAGCCTTTTCGTGCGTCTGTTTGATATATTTTGAAAGGCCCTTTTCATAATACTTAAATTGCAGTTTTCCCTACCTTTTTTATGCTATAACTCGTGTTTTCGCTACCATTTCCTATTCTTCGTGAAATCCCTACCCTTTCACATACTTCAACTCGTGAAATCCCGACCCTAGAAAAGGCCGGGGGGGTACTCCCTATAATGGGCTATACGGGGGTGCTCCGCCCGAAAGGGGTACCTTTTTGAGGCTGGAGGTATATGATAGGGTAGGGATTTCACGAGTTGAAGTATATGAAAGGGTAGGGATTTTACGAAGTATAGGAAAACCGTAGGGAAAACACGAGTTGAAGAATAAAAAGGTAGGGAAAACAGCCATTTAAGTATTATAAAAAGCGCCTTTCAAAATATAACAAACAGACGCACATAAAAGCTATATGAAAGGGGTACCATTTTCAGTGAAAGGTATATGAAAGGGGTACCATTTTCAATGAAAGGTATATGAAAGGGGTACCTTTTCTGTCAAAAACGGTATATGAAAGGGTAAGGGTTTGGACCTCGGGGCGGAGCATCCTCGTACAAAACTTTGTTGACATAAATACAACTGAACAAATTAAAATAAAAAAATCTGTGTTCAGAATTTATTTACAATACATGCCTCTTTTGAAACGAATTCAAAGACGGGGGCAGCTATAGTGAAAACTATTTATAGTATTAAAAATGCAAGCATGCCTTAAAAGGTATTAAAGTTTAGCACTGACATAGTACAACCTTAATCAGCTTTGTTGCGCGCTGTAGCTGTATAAGCCTAACGCGGAGTGTTTTTCAGTTTATTATCCAACAGTCGTGTTTCCTCGTCGTAAAATGTTTCTTCTCACCCTGTGCTTAATTTCGTTGACGCAAAGCGCTTTTTCTGAAACCAAAAGTAAAGTGGAAGGATTTCTAACCGAATTCAACCAACGTGCTTTGTTAGAGAGAAACAAATTCGAGACCGCAGATTGGAAATACCGTAGCGATGTGTCGTCGACCGAAGCTATCGAGGGGAAGAAATCCGCAACTTTGGCTTTAGAGAAGTTTCTAGAAGAAGCAAGAAAAAATGCGTCCAAGTTCAGCAACATGGATGAGTTGTCTGAGGATCTTCAACGTCAAATCAAGTTAATTCGTGTATCGGGAACTTTGAAAGATTCACAGAAACGCAAAAAACTCACAGATATAAAGATTCAGATGCAAACGATATACAGTGATTCCCAAGTATACGACTCATCAACGGGGAAGAATTTGTCTCTGTCTCCAGATTTAACGAAAATCATGGCTAATTTGTCCTCAAAGTATGACGAGTTAGTATTTGCGTGGAAAGAGTGGCGTGAAACGGTAGGTCCGAAAATACGACCTCTTTACGAAAAATACGTCAAACTTGCAAACGAAGGAGCTAAAGATAACAATTTTAAAGATTATGGAGATTACTGGCGAGCTCCGTATGAGGTTGACAACCTCCCAGAACTCGTGAAAAATCTTTGGAAAGACTTAAAACCGTTATATCAAGAATTACATGCGTATGTTCGCTTTCAGCTTGCGAAAAAATATTCTCAGGTGAAGGATACAGAAGCGATCCCCGCTCATCTGCTCGGTAATATGTGGGCACAGAATTGGATGGAAATTTACCCTCTGGTCGAGCCATACGATAACAGAACAAGCCTAGATGTAACCGTGACCATGCGAGAGAAAAACTATTCAGTAGAGGACATGTTTGGTGTAACGGAATCGTTTTTCTTGTCGCTCGGAATGGAGAAGCTGCCTAAGAAATTTTTACAATTGTCCATGATTAGAAAACCCAAAGGACGGGAAGTCGAGTGTCACCCTTACGCCTTTGACCTGTTTTTAAAGACAGAAGACGGAGAAAAGGACGTAAGGTAAGCATTAAACTGCTAGCAGTCCTGGTTAGTCGAGTGGGCGAGCAAATACGCGATCGGCGATCGACCTAGCGGCGGGCGAGCGAAAGTAATGCGAACAAAGGGTCGCTGCCCTCGGCTCGTTCGCTCGCTCCAGTCTCGCCGAGGTTGTTTCCGCGCTCGATTGACTGTGAACCAGGCTTAACTAATCAATGACATCAATGATATTAATGTAATCAATGATTAATCAATGGGTAATCAATGAGTAATCCGCAATTGATTACTCATCGAGTATTGCCAATACTCAATGAGTACTCAATGACTAATCAATGATCCACAAAATTTTTGGTCATTGATTAGTCATTGATGTCATTGATTAGTCATTAATTTGCATGAAAAGAGATGTTGACAGGCCAGACACGACTTATATAAGCTCGTGGTAACGTGGAATGTGACTTTTAGAGTTTTGCATGCTCTTACAAGTATATCCCTCAAGGATTTTCCTTTTTTGTATGAGATAAGGGGAGGCTCTTTTTATATTTCTCTTAGCAATGGTTGGTTCTGAATTAAATGCCATTTGCACATTAAGATGTTTTTAAGATTAGGCAAGGCCGGGTGGTACGTTGTTACGAAAGGCAGTATTCTTTTTCGCACGTTCTTTTTTTTTGCTGCAAAGACGACTTTCGTTCATTGAATTTTATCTCGGAAATTATTTTCTCAATGAGATTGTGAGTGTAGCCTCTAGCACTGAGGCGTGCTTTGAAGTTGTTGATATTCTCACTGAATGATTTCGCTGAGGAATTTGTTTTTAAAAGTCTCAGGGATTCACCTTTTATGAGCCCTTTTCTGACCACTGGTGGGTGGCAGGAAGAGAAATGGGTGTGTTGGCGTAAAATGAGTCATCAATGACATCAATGAGTAATCAATGACCCAAAAAAATTTTTGGGTTCGATTAATCATTGATTACTCATTGAGTATTGGTAATACTCAATGATTAATCAATTGATTACCCATTGATTACCCATTGATTACTCATTGATCATTGATTAGTTATGCCTGGTGTGAAGGGCCAGCTGTCAGTCTAGGTAAGCATAATGATAAAATTCTTTGTCAGAACATGCATTTAACATAAATTTAAGTGCGTGACAGTCACGCCAACGCGTTTCGTCGCGTTTGTTTTTGTCAGTTTTTGTTTTTGAAGGAAATTTTTTAAGGAAAGCAAATCATTTTTATAACAAGCGGCTCCAAGTAGACTATACTCATGCGCATGCGTAAGAAAGTTTTATGGTATATTTTAAACAAGATAAGAAGATATCCAACATGGTGTGAAGAGTTTCTCCTTTCATTCAGTCATCGTTCCTGCAAACCACGTTGTTACTATTGAAAGTTTTATAAATGAAGGGTGTACCACAAGGAAACAAGTGATTCTTTTATGTGTAATATATACCTAACATTTAGCAATGTAACGAGGATTGTAGTGTACACGGTGTCGCGACACTTCAGCAATGCTGTTTTGCTAACGTTATTGTTTAGTACCGGAAGTGAGAGTAGCCGGAAGTCAAGTAACCGAAATATATATATGGGAAAGTTATTAACCGGAAGTGCACAATTGTGACACTAATAATAATCAAATTAAGGCTCCTGTGAGCCAACCCGTGAAAAAATGCTCTACACATCTCTGGCTCATATTTGAGCGACCCTTCGTTACCAAAAGGTGTCGAAACGTAGAAATTTTGAATTTAGACATGTGCTTACTCGATTCCGTGAAAGCTTTATTCGATCAATTAACTATTATTATTATTAATAATTATTATTATTATTATTAATTATTATTATTAATAATAATTATTATATCTTTTAATAAAATATCGTAAAATTCTCCGCGATATGATATGTGTGATATTAAGGTCTACATATTCTGTTCAGAAGAAAAAGGCAAGGATATATTTTTACTTCAGGAACAGATCCACTGACGACATATGAAAGTTGACCTTTAGCGTGTCCAGTTCTCACCTACAATGCGTATTTGTATTGTCACGCTAAGACATGAAAGTCGTAAATTTGGTTTATTCATCAAAGGACTCGGCAAATGCAAAATATCTTTAAGCTTATTGTTGTTCATATTCGCTCACAATAAATTAGTTATTGTTATCGCTGGATTCACGTTGTTCTTGTTACGCAACGCATTCGTAACAAACCTAATTCAAAATATGTCGTGACAAAAAGTCTAAAGCTGATGGAGTGAGCGAGCTTGCATATTTGGCGTCTGGGATAACCTGTTCATTTCGATTCGCGTATTCACAGGTTAAAAATAATAAAAAGAAAAATGGAGGGCAAACATTAACTCATGCCGCTCTGCGCATGAGGGATATGCGGTTTGAATTTTTTCTTTCTATTAAATCTCTCTTGCTGGAGTCATGTGGCATACTATCCTGTAGTGTGTTACATCGCATCGTCACAGCCGACGGATGTTGTTTTTGGTGCGAAAATAAAATGATTCACGGAGTTATTTTCTGTCATCTTGATTCACTCTAAAAGCACTTCTACGTATGCTGTCGTATTCAACAGTTTTTCAGTTTACTTATCACTTAGGTGAAGTGAACATTAACGAGTTCCCCTGCCTCTAGAAAATTTGTTAAATACGCGAAGATCAGAACGATCTAGAACTAGTCCAGTAAAAACAGAACTGAAAACCACATGTACACCCTCACAATGTACCCAGTTTCCCATGGCAGAAAGTGGCTGCCATTTGAATCTTACATACTGAACATACTAAACTTTAGTTTAGTTCGTTTCCCTTTCCTTTGCGTGCAGACGTCTCCTTTTTCCTTAAGGAGACACTGAAGAAATCGGAAAACCTTTGGAATTAGGGTACACGCGAACAAGCCCCTTTTAGGGGTATTTGGTGACAATAAAATCGGTGAGCGGTGCGAATCCGAGCGCTCGGTTAAGCGCAATACCTCTCCTTAAAGCGGTGAAAGGGACCTTTGACGGGTACCCTGGCTCCAAAGGTCCCTGGCCCCGATCGGGTATCTGCCTTAGAGCGAGAGTTCTCCATACGCAAAATATTTGGCATAGCCCTATAAGCTGTGATAATTATACGTGGAAGAAAAAGTCGAAAAAGTGATCGATCAGTCGTCAGTTTCGATCGTGTGTTTTTTTCAGGATTCATCAGTGCACAGAGGTAACGCAAGACTGGCTTATCACAACACACCATGAGATGGGTCATGTTTACTACGCTATGTTGTACTGGGACCAGCCGTACATCTTCCGTGACAGTGCTAACCCTGGATTCCATGAAGCTGTGGGTGACACAATGTCTCTTTCTGTCTCTACGCCTCAACATCTCGCAAAGATCGGTTTGCTGAACGACTTTAAACCGGACGAAGGTGAGTAAGGATGGATGGTTTCCCAGTGATTGCAGACGATCGTGCGATCTATTAAGCGACAGTCTAACATTTTCCCTCCCCATCCCCCTTCCCCTTCCCCCACCGGTACCCCCTCTTGCGATGGAGTCTGGATTCACAACTCGCTGCAACTGGAAACTCATCTTCGATCTCAATATACCCCATAATGGTGAAAAGATACCCTTGAAAATTTTTAATTTTTACCCGTTTCAAGTTCATAATGAATCAACGAGCTTGCGAGTATTCTTGAATGTGCAAATAAAGCATGAACCGCTCAATTGCAGTACACGTAAACCTGGGTTGCATAGACTGCCGTTCATTATCACTGATCACTGATAAAAGCGCAAACATTGTTTTACAAATTCCCGCCGGCCCTCTTCTAGATTTGGATGTTTTCGTATTGGCTCGGCACTATCAAAGGATTCGCGTTCTGGTCCAGAGGCGATCTTCTCGCGGTGAAAATATAAGTGACAATTAAGAGGCTGTCCGCGTAAGAACGGATAAGGCAAATTTCGGACATTCACCGTTTTCCCTAATTTTCTCAGTGAAAGACAACCATTATATGGCATGAACAAATATCACATTTATTTGGATCAACTCCTTTTTTTTCCTATTTTGCGAGACGGTTTTCGAGGTCACCTCGAAACTAACAAATTTGCCTTCGAGAATTCGGCGATTGAGCTGTAAATTTAGGGCGCTACCAAAAATTTATTTCTTATCTGAATTACTTAAATATTTTACATATTAAAATTCCATCTTTTTTCAATAGGTTAAAGGTTTAATAATTGCATTTTATAAAATTTTGACTGAGTTATGAATTTTCCTAAAATACCTTTAAAACCTCCGGCTGCGCGAGTACATTAGCATACCTTTAGTTAAATACTATGTTTTCAAAAGTGGGACCTAACCTAGAGTCAAGTCTGCTATAAATCAAAAGTACTAAGACCAATCTAGTAACTTATGGAATAAAATTTGTGGGCACTCTTCCTTGCGCGCCGTACAGAGGTCAGCAAATTTTCCCAAATTCACCATTTTGACCAAAACCGGAGATGAAGCGGTCCGACTGACGTAGACTATTTTCGGAACCCAAAATGTTTGGAGATATCACGATACCCACGAAATGTCAGACTCGGAAAAGCAAATAAAAATTATTTGCTTTTTAAGCAGTTGTTTAAGCAGTTGTTTTTTAAAACTATACCTTTTTTCGGTATTAAACAGTAACCTTGTTATTGATATACAAATTAGCTTCAGAAGCGAAACGGATATGCAAATTAGCTCCTCAATTAGTAGTTCAGTTTGCCGACTAACGCCTGCATACTGTTAGAATTCGGGTTAATGAACGTACCAGAGCTCCACAAGTCTTTGAACACAACTTGAACTTTAATAACAACTGAATCTCAAGAGAACTCCGTTACAGATCGATCCCCGACGAGAAGAGCGAAAACTGGTAAGATACAACTGCTTATGTAATACGAAAGCCTTACTAGAAAAACCTGTTTGTCCAGTTCTAAACCTGTAATAGAAGGTTCTAGAAACATCTGCAATATGCTAATTAGGTACTTGAAATCAACAAACAGTCATAGCAAAATGTAAAACGAATAACATGTCTATGTTCGCAATTCCCTCCAGAGTGCTTCTTCCTCAACACTCCTTCTCACTCGCAGATGGAATTAAGACGGCATCTCATCCATTCCAGACATCTTCCGTAGTTTCCTGAACTGTTCACGACTCAAACCTTTGGTAAGCGCATCCGCAACCATTTCTTCTGTGCGACAGTAGCTCAATTCCACATTGCCATTCTCCATCTGTTCCCGAATGTAATGGTACTTGATTCCAATGTGCTTTGCTCGCCCGTGAAACTGAGGGTTCTTGGCCAAGCAAATCGCTGATTGGTTGTCTTCATAGATCTTTGTTGCTTCCTCCGGTTTGCTTCTCAAATCAGTCAGGAGTTGCCGTAACCAAACTGCTTCTTGCGCTGCACTTGCTAAAGCTATATACTCGGCCTCTGCAGTCGAGAGAGCAACACATGCCTGCTTCCTACTTCTCCAGCTAATTCCTGCACCACTCATCTGAAATATGTACCCGGACGTTGATTTGCGATCATCCGAGTCCCCGCCCCAGTCAGCATCCGAAAAACCTACACAGCTGTTTAACTCATTCTTCCTGTAGAGAAGACCTAAGTGCATTGTTCCAATCAAATAGCGCATGATACGCTTGACTGCAATCCAGTGCTCCTTGGCAGGATTTGCGCAAAACTTGGCCACGTTACTCACTGCATACGTAATATCCGGTCGTGTCATAGTCGACAGGTACAGAAGACTTCCAACTGCGGATTGAAACTGCTCTTGATTAGCACTTTCAGAGTCTTCGCTCATCTTGACAAGTTTTGAGCTAATGTCTACTGGGGTATCAACTGGCTTAGCATTCTCCATGTTGAACTTACGCAGGACCTTTTGGGTGTAGGCTGGTTGTCCAATCCAAACTTCTCCATTTTGTTTTTTCTGCAGAACTTTGGTCCCCAGAAAATGGTGTAGTTCTCCCATATCCTTCACTTCAAACTTCTCACCGAGAGCTTTCTTTACGTCCGCAATGCGCTTGTCGCTTTTCGCAGCCAGCACTAAATCATCAACGTGAACGGCAATCATGAACATCTCTCCTTCTGAAGCAACATAGATGCACGGGTCACTAACCGATTGAATGAAACCAAGCTTCTTTAAGTGCTGATCTAGCACTGAGTTCCAGCATCTTGACGATTGCTTTAAACCATAGATACTACGTTTCAGCTTGCAGACCAATGCTCTTGACCCTTAACCACAAAACCCTCTGGCTGTTTCATATACACCTCTTCTTTCAATTCGCCATTGAGGAATGCAGTTGTAACATCTACCTGATGTAGCTACAAACCATTTTCCACAGCCAACGCAATAACTGTTCTGACTGATTCAAATCTGGCGACTGGGGAGAATGTCTCATCGTAATCAATTCCGGATTTCTGAGAAAAACCCTGAGCTACTAGCCGGGCTTTGAAACGCTCTACAGACCCCTCGGCATCTGTTTTGACCTTGAAAACCCACTTGCTTCCAACAGCTTTCCGCCCCTTTGGTAGATCCACCAGCTCCCAAACATCATTCTCTCGGAGGGATTCAATTTCCTTCTCCATTGTCTTCATCCATTTTGCTTGATCTGGGCTATTCAGCGCATAACGGTCTTTGGCTCAGTTAACTCGTCATTTGCGACATTTGCCCATTCTCCATAGTAATCAGGTGCTTTCTTCTCCCTGTTTGATCTTCGCACCACTGGTTCTGCTCCATCTTCAGATGTGCGCTCTTTATCAGCTACATGTTTCTCATCATCATGAAAGTCCAATTCCACACATTGCTCACTACTTCTTTCTGTTGGGACACTTGGCTCCTTCTCAATCCCACGACTTGATTCATCGAACACGACATCCCGGCTATGAATGACTCTTTCGCGCTTTGGATCATACAGTCGGTAACCCTTCCTCTCAGTGCCGTAGCCTAGAAGTACGCACTTCCTGGATTTTGCATCCAGTTTCCGGCGCTCGTCCTTGGCAACAAGCGCATAAGCGGCACAGCCAAAAACTCGTAGGTGTCCCACATTTGGTTTCTGTCCCGTCCAGGCTTCAAAAGGTGTCTTCCCCTTGACTGCAGTTGTCGGACTTCGATTTCGCAAATACACAGCCGTTGACAGTGCTTCAGCCCAGAAACGATGTGGTAGCCTCGCATCAGCTAGCATGGATCGCACCGCTTCAACTAGTGTTCTATTCATCCTTTCGGCAACACCATTCTGCTGAGGAGTTTTGGGTACAGTCAGCTCATGTCGAACTCCTTCTTTCTTCAAGCACTTTTCAAAATCCGCTGAGACGTACTCGCCACCATTGTCGGTACGCAGAGTTTTCAACTTTCTGCCTGTTGACCTTTCCACCTGAGCTTTCCACTCCAGGAAACATGGGAAGGCTTCATCTTTGCGTTTCAGGATATATATCCACACGTAACGGGTATTGTCATCAATGAAGGTAAGAAAGTATTCTCCACCGCTCAAGGACTTTGCGTTCATCTTACCGCATACATCACTATGCACCAACCCCAGTGGTTCACTGGATCGCTTGCCTCCGTCAACTGGGAACTTATTTCTGTGTTGTTTTCCTTCCACACATGACTCGCAGAAAGAAGTTTCTCTTGACGCATTGTAATCAAAGTCGTCAACCAGTCTTTCCTTGGCCAACTTTTGCAGGTTTCGTACTCCAAGATGGCCATATCGCCGATGCCAGGTATCTTCCTTTGTTTCTTCGGTCTTGTTTACAGCTGCATTAGCTTGTTCGTTATCAGCCTGACAGCTCAGGTGGTACAAACTTCCCACCCTAGTAGCAACAGCTATCACCTTCATTTCTGAGTCCAATATTTCACACCCAGTCTCAGTGAACTTAACCATCTTTCCAGCTTTTGCCGCCTTTGACACGCTCAACAGGTTGTATGACAGATCAGGCACGTACAGAACTTCGTGTAGTTTACACCTACTAGCTTTACCGCCTACTGATGTCAATTCCAACACGACAGTGCCACGCCCTGTTGCTTCCACTGCATATCCATCACCAAGCATGACCTCCAGTGGCTGCTCCAGACTATGAAACTCGTCAAACAGCCTATCATCACAACACATGTGACAGGTTGCTCCTGAATCCACGATCCATTCATTCAGGCGACCAGTGGAACTCGCCGACAACACGTGGTTAACCATCAAGCCAACACAATCATCATCTGAACTGCTGCTGTCTCTTCGCCTCACTTCAGCCCTATTTGCTTTCACTTTGGCACCCCTTGTCTGCTTTTCATTTGTGCCCCCGTTTTGTTTTATCCACTCGTTGCAATTCCGCCTGATATGACCAAATTTCCCGCAGTGATGACACTTGGGTCCCTTTCCTTTTGATCTTTGCTTTCCAGTCATTGCTCCTTCTCTGTTTCTATCAGAGCCTACTCGTTCCTTCAGTTTTCTTTCTTCATGTAGCAAACGCTCAGTAACAACTTCCATCTTAGGCACACCCTCATTCGCTTCAAGAGCAGTGACCAACATATTATATGTTTCTGGTAAGCTGGCCAGTAAGTGCACAACACGGTCTTCTTCAGAAATAGGATCCCCAATCACTGACAACCCATCAAAAATCTCGGTCATAGCCTTAACATGTTCCTGTACAGAGTTGCCCTCCTTGAGCCTCAAAGAAAAGAGTTTACGCCGCAGTTGCAACTTGTTAGCCCAAGTTCTTCTCTGAAACTGGCTTTCTATCTTCTTCCATACGTCAGCAGGGTCTTCAGGTCTTCAGGGACGGTTGAACAGACAGCACGATCGTTGCCAACGCTTTGTCCTTTCGAGCAAGAAACTTCGGAAAGTCTTCGTCTTTTACATCAGGACACTGTTCAGTACGACTCGCAATTCCCCATAAACCTTCCTTTAACAAAGCCATTCGACACTGAACCTTCCACGTCGGATAATTCGACCCATTCAAAGGAACAACAGTTACGGTTCGCGATTCTGACGCCATCTTGAAAATTTCTCCAGGCCAGGCAGCACAGCAAAATGCAGAAATGGCGGGCTTTCACGTACAGTACACAATCGATCAGTTCTCTATTTCAGCTCGGCGACTAGCTCAGTGGCAACGTCCTGGGCCCATAACCTGTTAGAATTCGGGTTAATGAACGTACCAGAGCTCCACAAGTCTTTGAACACAACTTGAACTTTAATAACAACTGAATCTCAAGAGAACTCCGTTACAGACCGATCCCCGACGAGAAGAGCGAAAACTGGTAAGATACAACTGCTTATGTAATACGAAAGCCTTACTAGAAAAACCTGTTTGTCCAGTTCTAAACCTGTAATAGAAGGTTCTAGAAACATCTGCAATATGCTTATTAGGTACTCGAAATCAACAAACAGTCATAGCAAAATGTAAAACGAATAACATGTCTATGTTCGCAATTCCCTCCAGAGTGCTTCTTCCTCAACACATACTACAAAACATTCTCTCTAAAAATAATTTACACAACAAAATCTCGCTTCTTGCCAGGAAAAAAAACATTAAAAAATCCTTCCAGACCTTCCGTAAGACGTCGTGTTTGTGGAATATTTGTTTCCCACGATGCGCTTATCTCGGTGTTTGATTTGTACGTCGTTGTTCATTTCATTATACACTGTAATTCAATTAAAAGTACCAAATCAGTAGTGCGTGTCCGCAAGGTGTTTATTTTGTCAAAACCACCTGATTTCTCGAAATTGAGCAATTTTATTCAATAATTCCAGAGACAACTTTCAAGACCCTCAATGTAAATCGCTTCCAATATTAAAAGGTGATAACCCCAAAATTAAATAAATATTTATTTACAGGAACATATAACCGTATTTAGGGTGGTAAAGGGAGGAGGATATCTATCGCAAATCACATGCATTACTCAAAAACCTAATAAACGCTATGGTATGTGGATGGATTATTAGTCTGTTCGATCGATTTCTTTTCTTGAACGGTCTCGGTGAAATCACGAATCACAGTTTAACAGCAGTTTAACGGGGCACGGCTGAACTTATCTTCAGAAATAACGGCTTAAACTATTCACATCGTTAAACGTAAGGTGGCACATAAACAGAGGTTCCTTATTAATTGATATAAACCAAGGAAATTAACAGAAAAAGTTTATAAATGTTATTGTTTAATATATTAAGTTGAATTAGAATGATCTTTTTACGGAAATAAAAAGATATGTATGATTCAGCTATCTTTTATATCTATCTTGCGGCAAGATCCATTGGCCCTTTGGTTAATTCGATTACGGTTAGGAAGACGTATAAAAATGCATGTTAAAAACCGAAAATTTGTTAAGTTGATCACAGCAATAACAAACAAGTTAAACATGTCATCCAAACTGTGTTCCCTGAATGGCATAGCAAAAAGTGATTGCGGAGCAAGTCGAGGCTTTGAGAACTCGTTTCTACTCATTGACTGCAATGACGATATAAACGCGCACCTTGCCAGTTGCCACTTGTCAAAAGAAAGTTTGACCGAGAAAGATCTCATTTTGGCGAGGGCTGGTCTTTTCTCGTTGAGTGAACTGCAAATTGAAACAATGTCAGTTTGTCCAAAGCATAGGCATTCCTTGGGAAGGTTCTGGCGGCCACCCAGGCCATGTCAATATCCTGGCCATACAGGAAAATCTGGAAGCGTCGCGGGAAGGCATGTCATCAGCTTAAACTTGGCAAGAGAAATCTACAATATGTTTGGTCAAAACGCAGCAGTAGGATCACGTAAGTACCAAGCTTGGGCTAAAGAGTAAATAAATGCTAGAATCAAAGTTGCACTGATAACTGTGTCACTGTCATTGAAAAGCGAACTATCGGCGAACAAATGATCGAATGAATGAATGAATGAATGAATGAATGAAAAACACGGACACATAAATCTCGAAGAAGTTTGTAAATTTCACTTGCCTCGAGTTCCATTATCACATTCATCATTGGTATGAAATTGATATACGACTTGGACTCAGACATCCAACTAAATAGCAAAACAAAACTCTGGCAGATTTATCTAACTTTTAGTTCGGCACGGCAGTTAATGTAAGACGGACATGAAGTTAAGTCTCTCAGGGTGAGTAGCGCAAAGACAAGTCAAGCGAGCAAAACACGTGAGCACACGCGCGACAGTCGCTCAACGCGAGCAGACGCCAACTAGGTCTCTTTTCATTCATTTTGAAAACGGCTCGCGCACAAGGTTGAGAACGCCTTCACGTTTTGAACGCGACGAAAAAGTTTGAAACTGACTTCGAGACCTTGCCGGTGCATATCCCAAAGGCTATGTTGGGGTTTTGCTGATTTTGAGAGATAACAATAAAATCCTTAGTTGCACGAAACAACTGGGCTTGCAACTGGGCTTCCCTGCGCGAACTGGAAATTGAAATTAGTCATGTCCAGATTATTGTGTGCGCTGTCCCGTCCTTATTCCTACGGATAGGTGGGTATTGAAGGATAAGGGGCGTGCGAAGGAAAAATATTGCGAGTGATGACAGAAGGGGACATGCGCGAAATAAAGTTAGGCGAGGTTACCTCACCCCCTCTCCCCAGTCTGCCCTCGTTTTTCCCGTTAGTTCGCGTGCCGGTTTTTAGCTGCTCCCCAACCCCACAATCACTATATTCACTTAGCTTACGGGTTCAATTTGGCTATTGTTTGAGTTTAATGTAATCTATACCTTCTCTTTCTTCTCTTCTCTATACAATTTGTGTGTTTTGCACGAGACGAAGAAGCTTATCGATCATTTTACTCTTATGTTTACAAAGCTGTCTGTACCTCATGCCGCAAGAAACATGCGGAGCGACTTGTTGCCTTAGGATGGCAAAGCACCGACAAAAGTACGAAAGACCAGGCAGCAGCTGCCCCTCCCACTTATTTGCAGAGGTTTGTTGGGAAATTTAATTTTTTAATAACGCTTTGCTTTAGCATGGCGAACGCACCGGTTTTTTGGCTCTTGTTTCAACCGCGAGATAATAAAAAATTAAAAATTAGATGCGTTTGCAGGGCTGACTAGTTTCTCTCTTTGTATTTCCGTTTGTTAAGTGCCATAAAGGCCATTCTCATTAGCTTATCCCACTCTCACCCTCATCTTCACTAGCACTTAAAAGTCTAAATTGCCACTGTGCTTACTTTCCTATAATATCAACTCCGTTCGCCTATACTGTGGGTTCTCTAAGTAAGTTTTTTCCTTTCTTTTAGATCTGCCAAATATGACGCCAAGGCCGCTATAAACGCATACGCCACTCAGGAGCAAACAACCCCATTCCGACAGCTACCGACTCCTTATTCGCCTACCACCAGTCCATGTTGGACTCCTGGAATTGTGCAAGCCACGCCTTATCAGAGTACCGACAGCAAAGAGGTTCTCGATGCATACAACACAGCGATGGACAAAATCGCCAGCAAGATATCTAGTGAACGAGAACCTCTCACTTCACAACTGGAGTCTTGGGATAAAAGCGATGCAACGCAACGGCAGCATTATATCCAGAAAGCAACTGAAGACTGAATGCTTGTGTGCGAAGTAATTGCCTCGAATGATGGTCAAAAGCTGTTTCAGGAAATGACGTGTGCTACTCCAGAAAACCTGAATGACGAAGCCAAAGTCGATGACATGATGAAAGCCCTTATGAACGCTTATCAGAATGCTAACAACAGGAACACGCAAATCCTCAGTCTGTATGCTTAAAGTATTCGGTCAGTACTCTGAAGAAACTTCACTCGCCATATGGAAAATTATCTACGCGCCAAATTCACCGAGCAAGGTGCCATGCAAGAATGCTGGGTCCCGGTAGTGTTCCCGAGCGAAAGAAGCATCATCGCGTGCGCATTGACATGAGCAAAGTGGATCATTTCATCGAGTTTGTCAATCGTCCATATTTCTAACAAGACGTATCATACGGAAGTAAACTATTGAAGCTAGACAATGGCGAAACTATTGAAATGCCGAATGTCGTGCGCACGGTTACACGGTCGACAATGATCAGCCAGTATACACAGTTCTGTCAGGAAGAAAAGTGCGAACCCCTCAGCCGTTCCACGTTATTCAAGATTCTTGAAGTCCGGGAAGCCTCTCAGAGAAAGTCATTACAAGGTCTTGACAACACTGCTGCCGATGGATCCGCTGGTTTCCAGATGGTTGAAATGATAGTTGATAATCTCGAGAAAGGAGGATTGGAGAGACAATGGTGCACTGAAGTGAAATTAAAGCTAAAGGATGCAAAACGCTACTTGAAGACTGGTTATCCTGTCCACTGCAAGCCAGAGGAGGCCGCATGCCCCGACCACTGCCGCAAATTCGCCCTTAGTGACGAACAAGATCCTGATTTCCAGGAAAGCTGCTCCCACCAGCACTCAGAAACTTGTGATGACTGTCAGAATCTACGAAACGTTCTTGATGAAGTAGAAGGCCAAATTAGAGGATCATCTTGGAACCCTTATAGCAGCGAACAACAAGAAGATCTTATTTATGACTTCAAGCAGGCTTCCACAAACATCTTTCAATGGAAGGCTCACATCGTCCGGTCTGTCAACCAAGAAGCAGCGAAGCAGGATCAATTGAAGATGATAGCTAACAACCCGGAATCAGCACCTGTTGTAATGGACTGGGCTATGAAGTTCCTGCAGCTCAGATGTCGTGAGAAGCAATCGGATTGGTACGGAAAACGGGGATTGAGTTGGCATATCTCTACGGTCATCTCCAGCGATCCGGACAGGGCAGGTAGCCTAGAACTGCAGTCATATGCCCATCTGTTTGACACTTGTCAGCAGGATTGGTTCGCCGTCTGTTCAATTGTCGAAAACACCTTAGCGGAAATCAAGTCCCAGAAGCCGTATGTCACAAAGGTTTATCTGCGGTCGGACGAAGCAGGATGCTACCATAACAACTCGCTGATTGCTGCAGCAAAAGATCTCGGCCAGCGAGTAGGTATAGCTGTTTGTCGCTACGATTTTTCAGAGCCGCAATATGGCAAAGATGTATGCGATCGAATATTATGCCCAATGAAAACATGCATACGACGATTCTGTGACGAAGGTCATGATATACTTACAGCAGAAGACATGAGAAAAGCACTTTCCGAACGACCAGTAAAAGGTACGTCCGCGTGTGTTTGCGCAGTCGATGAAGCTAAAAAGACCTTAGAAGTGAACAAGATCGATGGCTTCAGCAAGCTACACAATATCCAATTTGAGCAGAAAGGCATTCGTGTTTGGAGATCATACGGAATAGGTCGTGGCAAAGAGATCCGTTTTGACCAGCTAGTTTCACAAGGCCAAGAGAGCACCGACCTCGTTATTACTCGTGACTTTTTTGCTCTTAAAGATGCACGTGTATATAAATGCAAAGAGCCTCTGGCAGAGAGCTCAGCAGACGATACTGATTCTGAGCTGGATATTTTTGAGTGCTCGGAGCCCGGATGCGTGAAGAGTTTCCAAACATTTTCGGAGCTCGAATCGCATTTGGACATTGGAGACCATGCAATAAGGAAGGACACGCTCTATGATCAACTTTACAGGGACTGGGTGGACAGGTTTACTACAGCAGTAAACATTACTGATACGCCATGCACGTCAAACATCAGGCAGAATGAAAGTGATTCACCACCGTCAGACCAAGCTGTCGGAATGGGCTGGGCCCTAGCCAAACCACGAGCTGGATCCTCCAGATTTGCCGACAAAGTTAAAAGATACTTAACCCTCAGCAGGTTTCTAACGATATGCGCAAGGCAAGTGATGAGCAAAACAATCGGTTGTTTGCTAGAGAAGAATGGTTGACCAAGAGCCAGGTGCAGGGTTTCTTTTCTCGCCTCGCGGCGACTAGAAGAAGACAACAAGGATCAGCAGAAATCGACCTTACCCCTAGAGATCTGTTGTTGGAAGACGAAGAATTCGAAAAGCAAAGGCTTATCGCGGAGGTCGCATACGAATTGAGACCGCAGCACCCGTTATCATATGATGCATTCATTTTGTGCGAGTGCGCTAGGAAAAACCAGCTAAATCAGTTTAACGTGGCAATGCTAAAACAGATCTTGGGACATTTTGAAATACCGTTCAAATCCCGAGACAGAAAAAAGGATCTAATTGAACAACTGATGTCCTTCATAGAAGAGTGTACGTGCTTTTCTCCATAAGTTTAGAGCTGCATGAGCTAGTTGTAACTTGATTAATTACTAAGAGTTTAAAATAGTGGACATTAACTGAAAATCCCGGCTGGTTGACAGTAAAATAAATAACCCCCATTTTGAATCTGTGCGCTTGTAAAAGATGCGCGGGATCCAAGCTCGTCCGCAGGGTCTTTTCCGCTTTCATCATGACGGGCCGGGCGTAGAAACCCGTGGTCAAGGTCAATACTTTGAGTATTTTGTCATGTGACGCATGATTAAATGGCCATTTCGATTGTTATTTGCAGCGATTGGCAGCCGTGTTTGTTTTCTGCCAATCTATAAACGTTGTTTAAACGAAACTTACAAAATATCACCAGTAGTCTAGGATTTTTTATTATTTTGGCAGCCTTGTTCTCGCCCCGCCATTTTGAAAGCGGAGAACTGGCCATTGGGGACGAGGTTGAGAGGGGGCCTTTATTTGAAGTTCACATCAAGCAAAAAAGGCTGCTTATTATAGCATTTACGATAAGAGGACAGAGGAATGGGGCTGTATAAAATTTAGTTCGATACAAGCTCCGCCAATGTTATTCCTCGTCTCACTGGTTTGTTTGCTTTATATCTAACAAGATTGTCAGGTCTAGATTTAAAAAGACAGTACAGTACGACCTCTTAATTTTTTTTTTGTGCTTCTTCTCCTCCCCCTAAAAACGGGAGGATTATTAGACAGGGTCTCTTGTATTATAGCATTTACTGTACTTATTTAGCAGTCATCCATTTCATTGCAGTCATGACAAAGATGAAAACAATTGCATTTTGCGCTTGTTTTGTATACCGTAATGTTATAGGATTGCCAGTGTTGAAACGTTGGGTTGAGAAACCGCAAAACCTTTGAAGATAATTATGTAAGTTAAAAATACTTGCCTATGACCCGGGGGACTCCCATATAAAAAAGCGCCCTGAAAGGTACCACAATCTCTTTTGATGGGCGTGGCTCAAATGGAGTTACCCCTAAGAGGTACCCATTCTAAAACAGCACATGTCATATTCTATCATACACTAAAAGGTACCGCGATAATTCTAATGGTGGTCATTTTATATTTTAGCACGCTTAGCGGTACCAATCTACAAATTTTTACCCTTAAAAAATACGACGAGCACCCCCGTCATTTTTATATGGACGTCCCTTCCCCCGGCCTATACTTAGAAGAGTTATCGTGACATTGTAGTCAATTGTTTCAGTTTCTTGGGTAATAGGAGCCCACTATACATGTACTTAGCCGTGTTCACGAACTTCAGGATAATGAAGGGGAAAATCGTTATTCGGGATAAGGCTTTTATGTACTCAGCGGTTCGGGAAAGTTTAAAGCCGTTATTTCTGAAGATAAGTTCAGCCGTGCCCCGTTAAACTGCTGTTAAACTGTGATTCGTGACTTCATCAAGACCGTTTAGGAAAAAAAAATGGATCGAACATACTAATAATCCATCCACATACCATAGCGTTTGTTAGGTTTTTGAGTAATGCATGTGATTCGTGATAGATATCCTCATGCTTCACCACCCTGAAATTGGTAGCTTCATGGCTACGGTTATCTTCCTGTAAATAAATAATATTAGATTTTGGGGGTTATCGCCATTTAATATTGGAAGCGATTTTGCATATCCATCGCACGCCCCGTATAATGAGGAGCTTTAAGGTTGTCTGGAATTTTTGAATAAAATTGCTCAATATGTCAGAGAAATCAGGTGGTTTAGACAAAATAAACACCTTGCGGACACAAACTACTGATTTGGTAATTTTAATTGAATTACAGTGTATACTGAAATGAACAACTAACACGTACAAAACAAACACGACGATAAGAGAGATACTGAGATAAGCGCATCGTGGGAAATGAATATTGCACAAACACGACGTCTTACGGTAGGTCTGGAAGAATTTTTTTTGGTTTTTCTCCTAGTAAAAAGCGAGATTTCGTCCTGTAAATTATTTTTTTTAGAGAAAGTGTTTTGCAGTATGCAGACGTTCGTCGGCAAACAGAACTACTTATTGCTGCCAATTTGCATATCCGTTTCACTTCTGAAGCTAATTTGCATATCAATAACAAGGTTACTGTTGAATATCGAAAAAAGGTATAGTTTTTCAAAAACAACTGCTTAGACAACTGCTTAAAAGACAAACAATTTTTATTTGCTTTCAGAGTCTGACATTTCGTGGGTATCATGATATCTCCAAACATTTTTGGTTCCGAAAATGGTCTATGGCAGTCGGACCGCTTCATTTCCGGTTTCGGTCAAAATGGTGAATTTGGGAAATTTTGCAGACCTCTGTACGGCGCGCAAGGAAGAGTGCCCACAAATTCTCTTCCATAAGTTACTAGATTGGTCTTAGTACTTTTGATTTATAGCAGACTTGACTCTAGGTTAGGTCCCACTTTTGAAAAAATAGTCTTCAACTAAAGGTATGCTAATGTACTCGCGCAGCCGGAGGTTTTAAAGGTATTTTAGGAAAATTCATAACTCAGTTAAAATTTTATAAAATACAATTGTTAAACATTTAGCCTATTGAAAAAAGATGGAACTTTAATATGCAAAATATTCAGGTAATTCAGATAAGAAATAAATTTTTGGTAGCGCCCTAAATTTACAGCTTAATCGCCGAGTTCTCAAAGGCAAATTTGTTAGTTTCGAGGTGATCTCGAAAATCGTCTCGCAAAATGGGAAAAAAAGGAATTGATCCAAATAAATGTGATATTTGTTCATGCCATATAATGGTTGTCTTTCACTGAGAAAATTAGGGAAATCGGTGAATGTCCGAAATTTGCCTTATCCGTTCTTACGCGGACAGCCTCTTAACAGTTGTGTATTATGAAAGAGACGGAGAGCGTGAGAAAAGCATCTGGCACCCAGAGTAGCTCGGTACATAACGTTGCAAAAAATGAATTTTACCAATATTTTCACAATACGGACCTCACGCTAGTTCCATACCATAAATACAGTCAAGAAATCGTAGCCTCGGTACAGTTGAACCTCGATCTCCCTAGGGACACCTCCATAATCGAAGACAACTCTCTATTACGGACAGTTCACTTGGTCCCGAAGACTCCAAAATTCATACCAACCCTACCTCTGTAAATACGGAAACTTGGATCTGTCCCTTTGGTCTCCGTAAGGAGGTATTATGAGATTTTCGTTCTTAAACGATTACTGCTAATACGTACGGTCATGAAATCGAAGCCTGGAAGGTGACTATTTACCTTTCGCTTGGAGATGGACACTGTGATTATACTAATATTTTGGATATTTAATCTTTTCCCTTAGGTGTGGAGATCAACTCTCTGATGAAATTAGCATTAGAGAACGTTGCTTTTTTGCCGTTTGGATACTTAATTGACCAATGGCGTTGGAGCGTGTTTCAAGGAAAAATTATACCTGACAAGTACAATACTGAATGGTGGAGACTGAGAACTAGGTACCAGGGCATCAAACCTCCGGTGGAGAGGAACGAGAGCGATTTTGATCCTGGTGCCAAGTTTCATATACCTAATGACGTGCCTTATATTAGGTTTGTTGTTGTCGTTGTTGTTTGTAAGAAGGGCTCTACTGGAGATCAAATCAGCCAAAACAATGAATACAAATAAAATACTAAGGAAGGCTGATACTACGTAGAACACTTAACGCGACAACGACATGATAGACCCCAAACTGAAAGCCGAAATGCAACCGTGGACTGCTGTTTCGACCTGCTTGGGTCTCGTCAGCACGGTGTAGCAGTCAGAGCAGCGATTTTAATAGAACAACCAGCGCGGGCGTCAATTGCCTATCAAATCGGAATTGGTGATGACCTCAGGTGAGCTCAAAATCAAATGTTTGCCAATTGGCCAACGTCACAGCAAAAAATTTAAAATATCTGTCGTTGTCGTGATAAAGAAAGCGAAGATAGACATAATCCATCCTACAGCGAATACATGGCCAATACCTTGTTAAGAAATATAAATTACAGCCGAGCATATATTTTGGTACCACTCAGGGACTACTCAGTCGTGATAAAAGATAATTATAACGAATCTCTTTATTTAAGGAAGGTTTTGGTTTTGGTTTATATATATATATATATATATATATATATATATATATATAAATTTTTATATAAATATATATATAAATTATATATATAAATTATATATATAAATATATATATATATATAATGAATTTTTTTTAGAAAGTCGGGGACGCGGGTTCGAATCCCGATCAGGACAATTTTTAAGGTTTTCACTTTGTGTTTATTTATATATATATATATATATCACAAAAACAAATTTTTCTCCGTCAACAATAACTAGTACGACTACTTTCCGAATAAAAACAGTTGTTGCTTGTCAAAAATTGCCAAAGAAACTGATTTGGAAAATCAAAATTGCAAAAATACACAAACATATTTGCATAAGGCGACTCGAGTGAAGACAGAACTATAAAATCGCTTTTCAATCTATGTAATGAATGAACAAACACATAAAAATCATGGACAACACAATCTTCTTTCGAAAAATTTTATTAAAATCTCCATTAGTTTATGTTTAAAAGCAAAACGCGTAACATTTATAGCGCATCGATCGAGTTCGAGCTGCCTTGGATGAAATTCAAGAAATCGATACAACCGAATTTAAGCACGTTTTAAAAAAAAGTCAATCACAGATTGATATCAACATAAATTCCCATCGAAAATGTAATCTGTTTTACCTTTAAGTCCCTTGCTTGCTTGAAAATTCTTTAAATCTCCGCTTCTTTGTTGTGAAATCCGTATTAAATTAAAACAAACATATCGGTATGTTGTGTGGCGTCATGCGCGCATGTTTTGCGACGACATACGCGCCCACGAACTGACCCTGTCCAACAAGGGCGCACGGCGGCGGCACACGCGCGCCCGCGAAACATTCCGCTAGCCATGACCATGAAAAATGACGGGCATAGGTTCTATGAGTATGGGGCTCCGCGAGGGCCTTCGGCCCGCAGAGCTCCGCTATTATTAGGTAATAAGAAATCTCAATTGGGTGTGGAAAGTTATTCTGCGATTGTTTTGGCTTTTCATTGCTTTGTGATTGGATTAAAAATCTAGCGCCATTTTTTTTAACCAATCAGAAGTAAAACCAAAACCAATCATAATCCGCGTAACTTGCGCGCACACGCTTCAGTCCCCGTGCTTCGCGCCAGCTTCATGTATTTATTTGATTGCAGTTTCTGATTGGTTCATTGGATTGACTGTGTCTTGTGATTGGCCAAAGTAATTTCTTTTGTTTTGATTTTACAATTGAAAACCGCTCAATAGGTGAGTGGAAATCTGGTTCGTTTTGGTTTTAGGTACTTTATCAGCAGTGTGCTAAAGTTTCAGTTCCACAAAGCGGCCTGCAAAGCAGCGGGCTTCGAGGGCCCTCTTCGCCAATGCTCTATATACAAGTCTACTGACGCTGGCAAAAAGATCGGGTAAGGACCGTGACTGAATAGAATAGATTCTACGATCAATTGTTCTCTATTTAAAATGGAACATCGTGTTGTTAAAAGGCTATATTAATATCTACGAACATGGTTTTATCGTTGGAAAGGAAAAGACAGATTCCATGGATCTCTCATAATTGTAAACATCTGCCATCAAATTTTGATCGCTAAATGCTGAATGGCGGAAATGAAATTGGTTAATGAGGTTGATGAATTTTCAATTGTCTCTCAAGCAGTGTAAGGCCTGGGTTTGTGTTTCCGGTAATTATGGTTGATCGACAATATCTTCTGCATGGTAGATTGTCCAAAACGGAATGATATTTTCCCCGAATGTAAATTTTGTTGTCCTGTTTTGTATTGACGTATAAATTTGATTATGTGTTTTCGATGAGCGTCTTCTCTATACACTACATTTATTTGCAGCATGGTAGCTCCATATCGAAATCCATGTTTAAAATCTTAGGCCACGCTATGTAAAGAGCAAGCTAGTAGTTCGAAATTCTACGGTACTTTCTATTACTTATTATAGTGTCCTAAATATAATTTTCCTGCTAATTTATTTTATTGGTATTTTTTATCTCTTAATTTTTAAAATTACTTAGGGAGATGTTGACATTAGGCAGAAGCAAGCCATGGCCCGAGGCCCTAGAAAAGCTCACCAACAAGCGATCCATGGATGTTGGTCCCATGAAAGAGTACTTTTGGCCTCTCTATCTGTGGCTAAGAAAGCAAAGATGTTCTTCCAACTACACAATTGGGTGGCCCGAAAATCCAGCTTCTAAAGGAGATCCGTGTGTAGTGCCCACAACTATACCGGACACCGACCCAAACGAAACTCCACCAAATACGAAACCAAGTGGGAAAGCGCATACTCAGTCTTTAAACTCCGCTGGAAAAATGATGATAGTTGTTTCTTCGCTGCTTTGAGTTTAAGTGTAATCGAACTGGGTATATAACTTTCTGCGGTTCAAGTCCATATGACTACCGCAGCTCTTATAAGTGGGCAAATTAGAGGGTGATAGAATGGTGTTTAATTGAGTGTCAAAAGTAATTTCGCAATTGTTTTGGTTTTGCATAAAAAATCTCGCGTCAGCTTTATCAACCAGTCTGAAGTACTGAAAACCAAACCCAATCATGACTTATTCGCACGCGTTTTTCCGCGCTTGGTGCCTGCTACATGTATTTTCTTCGAGTTATGATTGGTCTATTGGTTAAGAATTGCTGAAGTGATTACTTTGGTTTTGGTTTTTCGATACGAAAACTGCTCCAAAACACCAGGTTTCATATTTAACAATTAGATTATGAGCTCGAGATTTCTATTGCGTGATGGTTGACGAGGGCGAAGCGCGAATCAACTATTATGCATAGAAATCAAGAGCGAATATAATCTGATTGTTTTAGTATAAATCTACTAGACGTTCAATTTTTAACAACAAGACAGGCTTGCGTTTTACTGAATAATGATTAATAACAACCGCACACACTCACTTTCTACAACGGAATAGATAGTGAGCAGCGTAGCCAATAAGAGAACAGCATTCGCGATAGAACGCTAGTAGATTTATACTAATGCCAAATATTAAAAAGCCAACAATGAAAGTAAGGTAGAGACATGACTTGTCTGGATTACTGGGGCAAGTTAATAGTTGTAAAAATAATCGCGAAAGGCATTGCTTGTTAGACTCTGCGTTTGTATGTTAAATATTAAACTGTTCATAGTAACCTTTTTTCTGAGCAATCGTCGGGGGGACTGTGGGGGGCGGGGTGTGTGTGTGTGTGTGTGTGTGTGTGTGTGGGGGTGGGGGGGGGGGGGGGGGGGGGGGGGGGGGGTGCAAAAAAGGAACTCCACAATGTCTTGTATCATTCGCGACCAAAAATAGGATACTTTGAACAGTATATTTTGTATCTTTGATCACCTTACAGGGCAAGCGTGTAACTGCCTGTCCTGGAAACGTTGCTGAGATCACGGAGACAGTTTTGCTGTATAGCTTCTTAACATGTTGCGGCCGGGACTCGGTAGATGACACTGACCAGGCTAACCGATGCCAGTGCAGGTTTAAAACACATAGGTGGTTGTCTTAACTATGATTTAAACAGGGCGTATATCTGGCTATCAACCAATAAACTGACCCTTAACTCGACTAAAACGGAGTTTATGTTAGTTGCACCATAGTTACTAGTAAGTATGGTTGCATCGAGGCAGAAGCTACCAACGTTTTCTGAACTCTTTCTTTCAGTATAAACGATCATCCAGTGATGCAAGTGTCATCTGCGAAATCTCTTGGAGTGGATATTGACCAAAACTTGAACTAGGAATGTCATATACTGAGTATTTGCAAAACAAAAATTGCTTCTGCTTTGGGTGCAATAAAAAGAATACGACATCTATACTTTTTAATGTGTTAATGAATGTATATATATAACAGCTTAGTTCAACCTCATTTTGATTACTGTAATGTTGTTTGGGGCAACTGCGGCATCGGTCTTTCTGAAAAGCTGCAGAGAATCTCCAAAATCGTGCAGCCCGTATTTTAATTTCCGCCAGTTATGACTGTAATGTCGATGATTTGTTTCGGACTCTGGGTTGCGTAAATGTGAACACCAAAGATTAGTGTCGACATCTATTATGATGTACAAAACGGTACATGGGATGACTTCTGAGTATCTTGTGTCTCTCGGCATCACTTCTTATCGATAAAGGAATACTGAAAATAAATTGGCTCTTCCAAAGCCCCGTACCAATTATTTAAAGAAAAGTTTCTCTTATAGTTGAGCTGGGTTTTGGAACAGCCTATCCCATTATCTACGATCTGTAGCGGCTTTAAATGATTTTAAACGTAAACTGCATCACTAGTCATGGCATCTTTGACAAACAGCTTTAGTATGTAATTAGTTGTAATTTTAGTTTAATGTTAGTTTAATTGTTTTATCTTTTTAAATACTGAACCGTACGCTGAAGGAATTTATACCATGTCTAAATAAAGTTATCATTAATTCATTCAGTAGTCCTCCTTATGGCAAGGGTTGCATAAATGATATCAATCAGTTTTTAAGAGGGTAAAAGTAAAGGAAACAGCTATGTACGAAATGCAGTTAACATCATTCCAGGATTAAAATGCTTCTGAATAGCTTACATTACAGTTGAACCTGCAGTCATGTTAGTGATGCAATGCGTAAAACAACACGCAAACTAGTCGTATAGACATGCCTCGATGTCATGTTACTTCACAAAATCTCGAGCACTCAAGAAAAATGAAAACTGGGTAAGTTACTCTATAACATTAGCCAACGGTTCGAGGTTACAAGAATCTGAAGTTAACTTCAGGATTCTATTGTTAGCCTGTGAGCATGCTCTCCCCCCTCTACCTTCCCTCTCCCCCTCCCCCTCCTTCTGCCGCTGCTCCTCCCCCTCCTACTGCCCCTGCCCCTGCCCCTCCCCCAATCCCGAGCCCGAGCCCGAGAGCTTGCACAAGGCTATTCTACTGTTTTTTTTAGCCGCTTTTAACGAATGTATACCCAAAGCTTGCAGCACATATCTTAGATTCAGATTTTTTCAGATGTTTTTTATTTATTGCACTATTTCAGTAACTTACAATATGGCAGTCCCCCCCCCCCCCCGATATCTTACATATGGGAGTACCCCCCTACCCCTCCGGCTACGCATCGCACATGTTGATCCAGTGTATTTTATGTGCGATTAGTTTTGTGTATATTTTGATTTCGTGACTTGCTTGCCTTTCCTAATGCAAGTTATACCTGTTAATAAAAGACAGTATGGTTTTAGCTACTTTATTTAGTCCGCTTGTCTGTTTTTGTAATCTGGGATTTGTTTCTTCCGACCGGCTTGGTTAGCACATTGGCCAGTTTACGTTAAGAGGTTTTTCTGGCGGTCCGATCAGAAGAAGGGAAAATTTTACTTTGTTAAGAACTTAGAACGGACAGCACCATCGCACATACTACTGAATATCTTTCATTTGAATGGACACGCTTAAGGTTTTCATCCACAGACTCAAAAGTTATAACCACCTTGTACATCATATGAAACAGTACCACAGGAAAGAACTGCTCTATAGCTTCCATTTTCATTCACAGACTCACAAGTTAGAACCACATTGTACAACATAACGGCCACAGAACAGCACTGCTCAACAGCTTTCATTTGAATGGTCACACTTTAGGATTTCATCCAAAGACTCCAAATTAAACTTCGGACCACATTAATTGTACTGGGCAGTTCGACCCCTGGAGGTGAAGGTTTATAATAAAAGTTCCTTATCGTTGTATAATACGTTTACACGGGAATTAACATAAGTATAGCTTATCCTCTTCTATTTATAGCGACCACCCTCGGTATCAGAGAAGGCGGTCGCTTATTGGAGATTACTAATGCCGTTTGATTTAGTGCTGATTTAAATACACTGCAAAACAGTCGCATTTTTTTGCGTTGGTCATACGAATATGCGCAGTCTTTGAAAGGCCTGGAGAGAGTGTGAATACGGAAAGTTGAGAGAGCCAAAAATCAAAATTAAAAAAAATATCAAACTTCATTTTGTTAAATATTGAAAAACAAATGGTACCTTGAAAAAGTACTGCCGAAGAGTTTTCATTTGAATGGTCACACCATAGGATTTAAGTTAGAACAAATGGTACCCGTTGCAAAAGTACTGCTGAAGAGGTTTAATGTGAATGGTCACACCATAGGATTTCCTGAACAGAGTCAAGTTAGAACAACATTGCATGTCTCCAGAATTGACTCTGGGATCCAAAGGGTTACTGGGATAACTATGCCTGTATAATACACCGTCGGGACCGACCCCAACTGTCCTTCTTAGAGAGGTCTCCGGCTTATAGAGAGTCGTGGTAAAGTGACACCAGTAATTCTGAGATAATAAAGAAGAACCTATATGTACAATAAATACATGTGCAAAACCTACAAACTGGAACAAAAATAATATTAGAAAATTGGACTAGTTCATATTCAGCACCTACATTTCCGTTTTTGAAGTATTTTTCATCAAAAAAGCACTTCTCAAACGTCCGATGACGGTTTCAAATTGTCCGTTGTCCATCCTAGAGAGGTGTCCGTCTTATAGAGAGTTTAATAATAGTTCCAGTAAAATGTCTTGACTGAAAACGGCAGGGACCAACACCAGGGTCAGTCTTAAAGAGGTGTCCGTTAAGAGAGAGTTGACTGTATACCTAAACTCCAAAGCTACATATAACCATATTTCAGCGTAAAAAATACCATATACCCATTTTAAAAATATGTTATAGTCGAACCTCCCGTTAATACGGACACTTAAGGGACAGACCAAAGTGTCCGTATTATAGAGGTGTCCGTATTATACAGGTAAGGATTTTATGAATTTGGGTATCTTATGGACCAAGTAAACTGTCCATAATAGAGAGGTGTCGGTATTATGGAGGTGTCCACTCTGTATTATAAAAATAGGGATTGTATGAATTTCGGGACCAAGAGACTGTCCGTAATCGAGAGGTGTCCGTAGTATGGAGGTGTTTGTTAGAAGAGGTTCGACTGAATGATACCACGTGCTCAAAAACCCTGGTCAACCCTTCTAAATGAGGGGGTCGCTTGTCCTGAAAACAATACATATGCGTGATAACCAGGTCCAATGAAATTAGAGGTTCTGAAAAGGTGCATGGTATCTGTCGCTCGGTACAGAATTCGCTACTTTGTTCAATCAACTGCATGTAATTCTTGAGATTCTCAGACAAAAAGCTATCCAGTGATTAAGACTATTTAACTTAAGTAAGATTTCATACTGGAAAAGAAAACAAGGGAGGGTGTCTATGTTCGGACAATAAGCATGGCTGATAGAACACACTCATAACAGTGCTTTTCAATGTGCTATAATAGAAACACCAATTGCTGTATATTAATAGAATTACACTAGTACTCTTTTCGCAATAGACCAACAAGTCTCCTGTGCCTTCCTCGATTCGCATGCAAATTCATCGAGTTAAGAGTTCTCTAATTTTTGCCGGATAATCGACAAGAGTTAATCTTGTGACCCCACTGAACTCTCGTCCGCGACATTTATTGAGCTTAAATTCTCAATTAGTGAATGACTGGCCGTACTTCACCGTTCCTTTGAACTACGGTCTTGTGTACGCGGTTGTACGCGCGCTAAGCGAATTTTGCACGCGTTCTCTTGAACAGCCTGTGTACAGCCTCCCCCTATAACCCATGATTTGATCATTTTATTTGTACTGAAATAACTCAAAATTGCGGAGTTTACCATTTTTTTTATCATCCTGTTCATTGTTCCCACCCTAAAATCGCCTGTTAATCTAAAAATCTCCTTAGGAAACTCTTTTGAAAATCCGGTGAACTCCATTCTTTTCTTTTTTCCAAATTTGAAAATCAGTTTCGTTTCATTTCTGCAGGCGGTAACGTTCACTTCCCGTTCCCTTTTTTGGTTAGGTCGCATTTGGTTAGGTCGCATTGATCAGCAAAAACAAAAACAAGAATAAATAGGCCTTAGGCATCCACGGCCTTTGCTCAAAAGAGGCCTCTGCGGGGAGAGGCAAAAAGCCAATAAAATTCGTGTTCGAATCAGGGCCGACAAGTGATCGTTTCAATTCAATATATCTCACATTCCTTTGCTCAGTACGTGGAAAAAACATGTGAAAAAGGATGTAAAGGAAATAGGAGATGTGTGCGCGCAGGATATTGTAGGCCACGAAACCGAAGGCTCTGAGCTTGAAAAGTCTGAAAATACAGCTTCTGTTCGACTTACTCATTTGCTCAAACGTTTGGCACATTTCAGTAGACTTTCAACGCGGTGTTGCTAAATTTAGCTCCCCCCCTGGGGGTGGATGCGGGGGGGGGGGGGGGGGGGGTTGGGCGGAAGTTACACGACAGAGGCTCGGATAGGGAGGTGCGGATGGGCCGCTCAAACACTGACCATGTTGAAGACGCAATTCTCTGATTTTCCTACCCTGTTGAAGACAGAATTCCGATTTTTGAGACACCGTCTAAGTCATTTACAAATTGTCCCGCTGGCTTTGTTGTAATGCCGAAGTCAACAGAGGTTAGCACCAGCTGAAAACGCTGGTTTTCAGCTGTAAACATTCAGTTTGTGGTGTTTAATTTTCTCTAAATGAATATAATGCTTACAAGGCCATGTAAAGATACCCCATTTAAAGGGGCTATGTCGCCAATTTTTAAAGTTACTTTAAAAAGCCCAAAGGCGTATTTGAATCAATGGAAACCCCAAAGTGATAATGGCCCAGTTTTGTTTACAATTACTTTACGAGTTCATTGAAACTATGAACAAGCCAGTCTCTGACTACAGATGGCCAGGACCTGGATGGAAATGGATTGCAACTTGAAAAAAAATGGGCCAATTCTTTCAAGTTTGTTCACTGTATTTTAGAAAATTTACTACTGAAACTGATTATGGTTTATTCTTTCTTCAAGAATTCACTTGATATGTTCTTGGTGTTCTAAAAGCATTTCGTGTCCGAAATTAGATACACAGGTTTAATTCTAGCACAATCTGAGCCAAAAATATAAAAACCGCCGTGACATAGCTCCCCCTCCCATTTTTATGTGCAAAATTAAAGTTGCACTATAAACTTTCTCTCTTAGCTTAACTTTATAGGATTATATATATGTGACATGACTTTCAAATTAAAACTTCCGGTTTTCGAAATAGAAAAAAGATCAACCTGAAATCTCTTACCAATCACCAAATGCCTTTGGTCGCTGGTCATAGAGAACATTAGCTCTCGCAGGAACAGCAGATAATGTATCAATATTTAGCGACATGATTTGTATTTGATTGCAAACTACAATGTTTACTTATATATTGACGCCAAATGTTTCACGGCAAACACCTTCAACCACTAAAAATATTTTATTTGGTGTCAAATACCTAAGTATCCAATTTCACTCAACGCCGCATACTGATATAAGCGAGGCATGCATTTGTATGAAGGTAAATTTAGCGCTGACATGCGACCTTAATCAGCTTTGTCGCGCGCTGTATAATCCTAACGCGGAGTGTTTTTCGGTTTTTGGTCCACATGTCGTGTTTCCTCGTCGTAAAATGTTTCTTCTCACCCTGTGCTTGATTTCATTGACACAAAGCGCTTTTTCTGAAACCAAAAGTAAAGCGCAAGAGTTTCTAACCGAATTCAACCGTCGTGCTTTGCTAGAGAGAAACAAATTCGAGATCGCGGATTGGAAATACCGTAGCGATGTGTCGTCGACCGAAGCTATCGAGGAAAAGAAATCCGCAACTTTGGCTTTCGAGCAGTTTCTAGAAGAAGCAAGGAAAAATGCATCCAAGTTCAGCAACATGGATGAGTTGTCTGAGGATCTTCAACGTCAAATCAAGTTAATTCGTGTATCGGGAACTTTGAAAGATTCACAGAAACGCAAAAAACTCACAGATATAAAGATTCAGATGCAAACGATATACAGCGATTCCCAAGTGTACGACTTATCAACGGGGAAGAATTTGTCTCTGTTTCCAGATTTAACGAAAATCATGGCTAATCCGTCCTCAAAGTATGACGAGTTAGTATTTGCGTGGACAGAGTGGCGTGACACGGTAGGTCCGAAAATACGACCTCTTTACGAAAAATACGTCAAACTTGCGAACGAAGGAGCTAAAGATAACAATTTTAAAGATTATGGAGCTTACTGGCGAGCTCCGTATGAGGTTGACAACCTCCCAGAACTCGTGAAAATTCTTTGGAAAGGATTGGAACCGTTATATCAAGAATTACATGCGTATGTTCGCTTTCAGCTTGCGAAAAAATATCCTCAGGTGAAGGATAAAGAAGCGATCCCAGCTCATCTGCTCGGTAATATGTGGGCACAGAATTGGGTGGAAATTTACCCTCTGGTCGAGCCATACAATAACAGAACAAGCCTAGATGTAACCATGACCATGCGAGAGAAAAACTATTCAGTACAAGACATGTTTCGTTTAACGGAATCGTTTTTCTTGTCTCTCGGAATGGAGAAGCTGCCTAAGAAATTTTTACAATTGTCCATGATTAGAAAACCCAAAGGACGGGTAGTCGAGTGTCACCCTTCTGCCTTTGACATGTATTTAAAGACAGAGGACGGAGAAAAGGACGTAAGGTAAGCATAATGACGATAAAACTCTTTTCCAAACATGCATTTAACATAAATTTTGTGCGTGACAGTCACGCCATCGCGTTTCGTCACGTTTTTTGTCTGTTTGTTTTTGAAGGCACTTTTTTTTTTTGAGGTTAGCAAATCATTTTTAAAATAAGCGGTTTGAATTTTCTCTTTCTGTTAAATCTCTCTTGCCGGAGTCGAACGTTATGGGAAAAACTTTCAAGTATCTTATGTGGCATGTTATCCTGTAGTGTGTTACATTGTCGTCACAGTAACGGATGTTGTTTTTGGTGTGAAAATAAAACGTGTCATGGAGTTATTTCCTGTCATCTTGATTAATATTTTCAACGTATGCTGTATTCCACAGTTTTTCAGTTTACATATCACTTAGGTGAAGTGAATACTAATGAGTTCCCTTGCCTCTATAAAATTTGTTAAATGCGCGAAGATCATTTCGATCATTTTTCGCGGTAAGAAAACACGGTAACCTGGTGGGAACCCAGTAGTAGACACGCTATAAACGTCTGTTATCTCGACAATCTCGAATGAAAGACTCATCAGTCCTTCTAGAACTTGTTATCTGGCTGGCGGCTTTGTCTTAGGTTTGAAATCTTTTTGTTCTGTTCGCTTGGTCATCGCGGATGTATTTGGGGTTTGGATAACGACGCCAAGACAGCTGGCGATTTCCTGTTTGTCGTCACGATATGTGTCGAAAAAATGTTCTCCCTCCCAAGAGTTTCAAGTACCAATTGCAAATATTTTAGCTTTCATTTGAATGAGCACACTTTAGGATTTCATCAACAGACTTAAACGTTAGAACCACCTTGAACAGCATAAAAACAGTACCTCAGGAACGTAGTGCTCAATAGCTTTCATTTGAATGGTCACACTTTAGGATTTCATCAACAGACGTTAGAACAACCTTGAACAGCAAAATAAACAGTACCTCAGGAACGTACTGCTCAATAGCTTTCATTTGAATGGTCACACTGACTAGGATTTTATCCACAGACTCAAAAGTTAGAACCACCTTGTACAGCATAATAAACAGCACCACAGGAAAGTAATGCTCAGTAGCTTTCATTTGAATCATCATAATGATTGCATACATAAATCATGTATAACATTCGAACCTTTTCTTTATCGGCTTATAAAGCGATTGAGGCGTATAGCACCTGAATGAACAGAGATAAACAAAGATGGGCTTTTTTCCTTTTATCGGTTGCCAAATCTAACAGAATCGATCAATCAAAGAGCCTAAGAATTTTGTTATCGTTGTTTTTCACAAAGTGCAACAAAAACATTGCAGTTGCTAGTCACACACAAACTCACACAGGCAACAGACATTGCAATTTCCGGTTAGGGGTTAATTTGTTTTGTATAGCAATGAAGATGTTTCACATGCAGTAATTGTATGGGAAAAATTTCTTGCAGGAATTCCCGAAGCAGGTCATTACCGGGGAGGAAGGGGGGGTACTCCCATATGTATGTGCCGCGCGATAAGGTATGTTTTTTTTTAGGTACAGGTGCTCAGTCCTTTAAAGAAATACCCTATTCAAAAATAGGGTATCCTTTTCGGTATTGTAATCCTTGGTTTAATGGGGTTCCTTTTAATTATATTTATTAGTTAGGACCTAAACATCCAGCTAAACGAAAAAACTATGGTTATGATGGCGTATTAATGAAACTAGGCTCTAAACTTTCCATGTACAGAAAAGAAATAAAAACGACCTGCAGCTATCCTAAACGGACGGGAGTACCCCCCCCCCCCCCCCCCCCCCCCTCCCTCCCTCCCTCCCTCCCTCCCTCCTCCCGCCCCGCGGAAGGTCACTGCATGCACTGAAGGTTCACCGTTTTTCGTCACCGGTAACTATTTATCTATTTTTGTAAAGACCGACTAAAAGCAGTTGTAATCTTCTAAAGATAACATTGTTTTTGTCGTGTTTGGAATTTACTTTATTTGGCGCGGTATTTTCGGCACGTTTTATCTCCTAAGGTGATGGCAACATTGTTAACGTGTTTTTGATATTTTTGTAAGCTTTTTGGAGAGAAAGGAAAGTTTTCGCGGCACGATTCGTGACTTCATTTTTTTGTTCATTCGGCCAAGTAACCGAATAAGAAATTACTTATGTTTTGTTTCACCTCATTCCCTAGCCTGCGAATACAGCCGCCTCTCATCGCTCCCGGCCGCTAGGGGCGTTCGCGCGAACGCCTCTTGCGGTCGGGAGCGATGAGAGGCGGCTGTATTCGCAGGCTACTCATTCCCTTTTCGACGATTTTTTGAAGATATATCTTCTTTGCTATCCTGCATTGGGGTTATAAGCCGTGATAATTTTTAAATATGGAAGAAAAAGTCAAAAAAGTGATCGATCAGTCGTCAGTTTCGATCGTGTGTTCTTTTCAGGATATTTCAGTGCACAGAGGTAACGCAAGATTGGCTTGTCACAACACACCATGAGATGGGTCACGTCTACTACTTCATGTTGTTCTGGAACCAGCCGTACATTTTCCGTGACAGTGCTAACCCAGGATTCCATGAAGCTGTGGGTGACACAATGTCTCTTTCTGTCTCTACACCTCAACATCTCGCAAAGATCGGTTTGCTGAACAACTTTAAACCGGACGAAGGTGGGTTAGTTACAACCTAAGGGACTCTGAGGATAAACTTAATGTTCCATTGCCGCGCACAAACTATTATAAAAATAGTTTCAGTTATAGTGGCGCCATGCTCTGGAACAGCCTTTCTCATAATGTAAGGAAAGCTGAGTCCCTTGGGCAATTTAAACGACTTCTCAAAGAGGAACTATAAGGCACGGCATTCGTGGAAAGCAGCTTTTTATTATTTATTAAATTCTTCATATATAGATATTTTTTAATATTAGTTTATTGCTTTGTGTTAGTATTATAATGAGGGGGGGGGGGGGGGGGGGGGGGGGGGGGGGGGCCGAGGTCCAAACCCTTACCCTTTCATAAACCGTTTTTTACAGAAAAGGTACCCCTTTCATATACCTTTCATTGAAAATGGTACCCCTTTCATGTACCTTTCATTGAAAATGGTACCCCTTTCATGTACCTTTCATTGAAAATGGTACCCCTTTCATATAGCCTTTACGTGCGTCTGTTTGATATATTTTGAAAGGCCCTTTTTATAATACTCAAATGGCAGTTTCCCCTACCTTTTTTATACTTCAACTCGTGTTTTCGCTACCATTTCCTATTCTTCGTGAAATCCCTACCCTTTTACATACTTGACTCGTGAAATCCCGACCCTTTCATATACCTCCAGCCTCAAAAAGGTACCCCTTTCGGGCGGAGCATCCCCGTATAGCTCATTATAGGGAGTACCTCCCCCCCCCCCCCCCCCCCCCCGCCCCCCCGGGATTGTTTCCCAGTGATTGCAGACGATCACGCGATCTATTAAGCGAGAGTCTAACATTTTCCCCAGTCCCCGCCTCCCCCTCCCCTCGCCGGTACCCCTCCCCTCGCCGGTACCCCTCCCCTCCTTTCTGATATGAGAGAGATGAGAGCGTGAGAAAAGTCTCTGTTACTCAGAGTATCGACAGAGTAGCTCTGTCCATAACGTTGCAAAAAATGAATTTTACCAAATTGATTGAATATTTTCACAATACGGATCTCACGCTAGTTCAATAACATATATACAGTCAAGAGATCATAGTCTCTTGATACAGTTGAATTTCTATCTTCCTACGAATTTTCTACTAAGCGACCCCGTCATTTAATTAGAAGGGTTGACCAGGGATTTTGAGTACGCGGTCTTATACAGTCGAACCTCTCCAAACGAACACCACCATAATACGAACACTTCTCTCTTTCGGACAGTTTTCCCGGTCCCGAAGATACCAAAATTCATACAATCCCTACCTCCATAATACGGACACCTCCATAACACGGACACCTCTCTTTTATGGACAGTTTACCTGGTCCCGAAGACTCCAAAATTCATACAATCCCTACTTTTATAATACGGACACCTCTCTATTACGGACAGTTCACCCGGTCCCGAAGATACCAAAATTCATACAATCCCTACCTCCATAATACAAACACCTCCATAATACGGACACCTCCATAATACGGACACCTCCATAATACGGACACCTCCATAATACAAACACCTCCATAATACGGACACCTCCATAATACGGACACCTCCATAATACGGACACCTCCATAATACAAACACCTCCATAATACGGACACCTCCATAATACGGACACCTCCATAATACAAACACCTCCATAATACAAACACCTCCATAATACGGACACCTCCATAATACGGACACCTCCACAATACGGACACCTCTATAATACGGACACCTCCATAATACAAACACCTCCATAATACGGACACCTCCATAATACGGACACCTCTATAATACGGACACCTCCATAATACGGACACCTCCATAATACGGACACCTCCATAACACGGACACCTCTCTTTTATGGACAGTTTACCTGGTCCCGAAGACTCCAAAATTCATACAATCCCTACTTTTATAATACGGACACCTCTCTATTACGGACAGTTCACCCGGTCCCGAAGATACCAAAATTCATACAATCCCTACCTCCATAATACAAACACCTCCATAATACGGACACCTCCATAATACGGACACCTCCATAATACAAACACCTCCATAATACGGACACCTCCATAATACGGACACCTCCATAATACGGACACCTCCATAATACAAACACCTCCATAATACGGACACCTCCATAATACGGACACCTCCATAATACAAACACCTCCATAATACAAACACCTCCATAATACGGACACCTCCATAATACGGACACCTCCACAATACGGACACCTCTATAATACGGACACCTCCATAATACAAACACCTCCATAATACGGACACCTCCATAATACGGACACCTCTATAATACGGACACCTCCATAATACGGACACCTCCATAATACGGACACCTCCATAATACAAACACCTCCATAATACGGACACCTCCATAATACGGACACTTCCATAATACAAACACCTCCATAATACGGACACCTCCATAATACGGACACCTCCATAATACAAACACCTCCATAATACGGACACCTCCATAATACAAACACCTCCATAATACGGACACCTCCATAATACAAACACCTTCATAATACGGACACCTCCATAATACAAACACCTCCATAATACAAACACCTCCATAATACGGACACCTCTCTGTTATGGACAGTTTACCTGGTCCCGAAGGCTCCAAAATTCATACAATCCCTACCTCTATAATACGGACACTTCTCTATTACAGACAGTTCCCATGGCCCCGAAGATACCAAAATTCATACAATCCCTACCTTTATAATACGGACACCTCTCTATTACGGACAGTTCACCAGGTCCCGAAGATACTAAAATTCATACAATCCCTACCTCTATAATACGGACACCTCTCTATTACGGACAGTTCACCTGGTCCCGAAGATACCAAAATTCATACAATCCCTACCTTTATAATACGGACACCTCTCTATTACGGACAGTTCACCTGGTCCCGAAGATACTAAAATTCATACAATCCCTACCTTTATAATACAAACACCTCCATAATACGGACACCTCCATAATACAAACACCTCCATAATACGAACACCTCCATAATACAAATACCTCCATAATACGGACACCTCCATAATACAGACACCTCCATAATACAAACACCTCCATAATACGGACACCTCTCTCTTATGGACAGTTCACCTGGTCCCGAAGGCTCCAAAATTCATACAATCCCTTCATCTGTAATACGGACACTTGGGTCTGTGCCTTTGGTGTCCGTATTAAGGAGGTATCTTGAGTTTTTCGTTCTTATGCGACTACTGATAATACGGTCATGAAATCGAAGCTAGCTGGGAGGTTAACCGCGGTCAAACGAGAGAAATTTGCAAAAGTTAAGCAAAGTACCGAAAGTACTTAAAAGTTAAGGTAGTCATTTTTACTGTTTAAAGTTTAATATATTGCCGATTCACTGTCAATTTACCAAACGTTTTGAAAGTTTACTAAGAACGTTCTAAGCGTTTAAAAACTGTCGACTGCAGATTGTCGTTGCCATTTGCCGACATAACTTTGATCAGGCGCAAAGAGTTTTGGTCAGTTTTCAACGGAAAAAAGCTCATCATTTTGAGAAAAAATAAAACATAGTAACGTCAACTGATTTGTTTTGTACATTCTTGTCCATATTTCCATTTAATATTAAATAAAATCCCACTAAATAAAACGAAAAACGCCTCGGACGTTTGACCGCGGTGGAGCTGGGAGGTGACTATTTTCCCTTCATTTGGAGATGGACACTGATGGTAATAATATTTTGGATATTTCATTTATTCCTTTAGGTGTGGAGATCAATTCTCTGATGAAATTAGCATTAGAGAACGTTGCTTTTTTGCCGTTTGGATACTTAATTGACCAATGGCGTTGGAGCGTGTTTCAAGGAAAAATTAAGCCTGACAAGTACAATACTGAATGGTGGAGACTGAGAACTAGGTACCAGGGCATCAAACCCCCGGTGGAGAGGACCGAGAGCGATTTTGATCCTGGTGCCAAGTTTCATGTACCTAATGATGTGTCTTATATTAGGTTTGTTGTTGTTGTTGTTGTTGTTTGTCAGAAGGGCAATGATGATGCTAATCGTCTCTGATGGCCTTGTTGTGTGGTACTTGTACTTCCCAAAAATAAAAAACAAAATATAGACGGCAAGACTGATCCTAACGGCAAGAAGAAAACGATAAGAAACAAAAAATTGCCCGATATTTCGGTTTGACAAACAAACCTTCTTCGGGGGCAGAAAAACAAAAAATGAGTAAATACGTTACCAGGCCGTTGAATATAAAAGTTTAAAAATATGAAATCCATGATTATGATAGGTCAAGAGCGTGTCAGATTATAAGTGTCATGAATGAAGCTCATCGCGTCTGTTTATCCCGTATGGCTCCAGGTGTGCCTCACGAGCCTTTCGAACAGAGTCCCGGCTATTGTGTATAAGTTCCAAAGGAAATAAAGCAAAAAATAAATCCTTGGGGCAGAGGGATCCCATATAAAAATGACCGGGGTGATATTCGAACCCTTTAGGGGTTAACATTCGTAGTTTGTTAAACAAGTGGCAAAGGAACGCGTACGAAAATGTTGCTGGTGTACGTAGGATCTATAGAAGATCTAATCAGCCAAAAAATTGAATACAAATAAAAAGGTAAGCAAGGCTGATACAACGTAGAACACTTAACGCGACGACATGATTGAGCCAAAACTGAAAGCAAAAATGCAACTGTGGAGAGCTGTTTTGACCTGGTTGGGTCTCATCAGCACGGTGTAGCAGCGTGAACGCTAATTGTCTATCAAATATCACCTCAGGTGAGCTCCACATCAAATGTTTGCCAATTGGCCAACGTCACAGCGCGTGACTATGAGCAATAGGCAAAAAATTTGAAATATATGTCATTGTCGCGATAAAGAAAACGCGGATAGACGTAAACCATCCTACAGCGAATACATGGCCAATGCCATGTTGCCATGTTAAAAAATATATAGTTCGGTACCACTCAGGGACTACTCAGACGTGATAAAAAAAAATAACGAATTAATAAGAAATCTCAATTGAGTGTGGAAAGTAACTTTGCGATTCTCTTGGTTTTTCATTACTTTGTGATTGGATTTAAAATCTCGCGCCATTTTTTAAGCAATCAAAAGTAAAACCAAACCCAATCGTGACTTGCGCGCTCACGCTTTCCCGCGCTTGGCGCAGGCTTCATGTATTGATTTGATTCGGTTTGTGATTGGTTCATTGTATTGTCTGTGTCTTGTGATTGGCCAAAGCAACCTCTTTGGTTTGGATTTTACTACTAGAAACCGCGCTATAAGTGAGTGATTATTTGGTTGGTTTTGGTTTTAGGTACTTTATCAGCAGTGTTCTCAAGTTTCAGTTCCACAAAGCGGCCTGCAAAGCAGCGGGCTTCGAGGGCCCTCTTCACCAATGCTCTATATACAAGTCTACTGACGCTGGCAAAAAGATCGGGTAAGGACCTGGACTGAATAGAATGGATTCTATGATCAATTGTTCTATATTTAGAATGAAACATCGTGCTGGTAAAAAGGCTATATTAATATCTACGAACAAGGTTTTGTCGTTGGAAAGGAAAAGACAGTTTCCCTGGATCTCTCATGATTGTAAATATCTGCATCAAATTTTGGGCGCTAAATACTGAATGGCGGAGATAAAATTGGTTGATGAGTATGATGAATTTTCGATTGTCTCTCAAGCAGTCTAAGACCAGGGTTTGTGTATTACATCCGGTAATTATGGTTGATCGACAATATCTTCTGCATGGTAGATTGTCCAAAACGGAATGATATTTTCCCTGAATGTAAATTTTGTTGTCGTGTTTTGCATTAACGTATTATTTTGATGACGTGATAGAATCTAAAATAAGTGTTTTCGATGAATGTCCTCTCTATACACTCCATTTATTTGCAGCAACGTAGCTCCATGTCGAAATCCATGTTTAAATCTTATGCCACGCTATGTAAAGAGCCAGCTAGTCAGTTCAAAATTCTCCTATACTTTCTATTACTTACAGTGTCCTAAATGTAATTTTCCTGCTAATTTCTTTTATTGGTATTTTTTATCTCTTAATTTTTAAAATTACTTAGGGAAATGTTGACATTAGGCAGAAGCAAGCCATGGCCGGAGGCCCTAGAAAAGCTTACCAACAAGCGATCCATGGATGCGGGTCCCATGAAAGAGTACTTTTGGCCTCTATATCTGTGGCTAAGAAAGCAAAGATGTTCTTCCAACTACACAATTGGGTGGCCCGAAAATCCTGCTTCTAAAGGAGATCCGTGTGTAGTGCCCACAACTATACCAGACACCGACCTAAACGAGACACCACCAAATACGAAACCAAGTGGGAAAGCGCATACTCAGTCTTTAAACACCGCTGGAAAAATGATGATAGCTGTTTCTTCGCTGCTGTTGAGTTTGAGTGTAATTGGACTGGGTTTATAAGTGGGCATATTAGAAGGTGATAGAATGGTTTTCAATTGAGTATAGAAAGTAGTTTTTGCAATTGTTTTGGTTTTGCATAAAAAAATCTCGCGTCACTTTATCAACCAATCAGAAGTAAAACCAAACCCAATCATGACTTATTCGCACGCGTTTTTCCGCGCTTGGTACCTGCTACATGTATTTGCTTTGGGTTCTGATTGGTTCATTGGTTGTGACTGGCCAGAGTGATTACTTTGGGTTTGGTTTTACGATACGAAAACTGCTCTAAAATACACCGGGTTTCATATTGCCAAATATTGCAGCCTGCAGTGCAGAACAGCGCAGTCGTATTTTGGGTGGCGATTGAGCGCTTAGTTCTTCGCGTAATGTCTGGGCGCCATCTTGGAATATAAAATTAGTTGAAGATTGGGGAGAGAATAAAATGCGACCAACGGGGTGGGAGTCAGGCAGAAATACAACTCCGTATGTTTTGGAACTCCAAGATGGCGGACGGGCTTACGAATAAAACGCCTGAACTGCAGGCTACAAATATTGAAAAGCCAACAACACCATGAGAAAATACTGTTTATTTCTTTCACTGCGTGGTCACATCAACGGACTTACTTTACAACGCCTGTTCCAGGCGTTCAGATCGTGAAAAATGAAGGATAGGCGACGCACGAAGAAAAAAAAAAGCGCGATTGCTGACGGAGGGGGAAAGGCGCGAAAGAAAGCCTCAGTCTCCCCTCGGTTTCCCCGCTCGTTCGTGCGCTGCTCACCGCCCCCACAACCTTGACGCCTGGAACTGGCTACACTTTACATGGACCCAGGACGGCTAGTTTTCTCGTGGGAGGGGGGGGGGTCAGAACCTTCCGCTTCCCGTACCCCGTTCTCCGACTCCCGCCCTTTTAATACCCTTTTAATACCCGACTTGTTGTTGTAATGAAAATGGCTCACTTTAATTATTGAAATATACTTCTCACAAGCATCCACTCCGCCCTTCCTTCATAAAATTAATATAAATTCCTCACAAATGTAGATGAAAACTTTCCTTTCTGCCTATATTTCGATCACATTAAGTGAGCTTTCTAGGGTGACTATATATATGAAAAAGAAATGACTATATATATGTTAATAGAATTATGTTATTGTTCAATATTCCTAGACAATAGAACTAGTTAAATTATTATAATAAAACATTACCTAAAGAATAATTACCTAACTGATTACCTATGAGAGACTAGGACATGCTGTTTAAACGATTTTTTATCATGAAAATGTTGAAATTTTATAAGCTTATTGTAAAAACGAAAAATGAAACTAAAGGATTTTATTTCGGTGTCTTGTCCAAGGTCCCCTTGTTTAAGATTACCCTTATTAAAGAAAATATAGTTAATAATTAAGTTATAAATTCCAACCTTCATTGAATGGTATCTAAACACCATGGGCGCCTCAAAAGTGACCAACCGTTTTCAGTCTTCTCTTTCAGTTACAACACTTTGATAAGCAGACAGCAAAAGAAAAGAAAAATGAAACAAAAGTCTTTTTGTCTCGGTTGTCTTGTCCATGCTCCCCGTGTTTAGATTACCCTAAAGACAAAGAAAAACTTTCCTTTTGCTATAATTAATAAATTCCAACCGTCAATGACCAGTTTCTAAGCACCGGATAGGAACAAAAAGTGACCAACCGCTTATTTTCACTTTCAATCAACATCAAATTTCTTTTTGTAATATCAATACATATCCAAACAGAGAGGTCATGAGAATTTAAAAAATGATTACTACAGATAAAATATTGCATTGATATTCTACAACTTCTCTTACCTGGTTCTAGAAAAAATATATGGAAACCATAAAGGAGAAGTTAGCTGTTGATATTGGGTTAATCATCAACGGGAACATGATTACTGTTTTTAAAATCCCCTATTATGGGGAGCTTATTTATTGCACGCGCGTTTGACAGGGAGACTTACTACAATTTAACGAAAGGCCAGCAGTCCATAATCCATACTTTGATTGATCAATGAACAACTAGTGTTATACATGTATTGATTACCGTAATTACGAGTACTTTTTAGTACAAGCACCGGTAATATCTCCCCCAGTCGTGATAACTCGGTAATATCTCCCCCAGTCGTGATAACTCGGTAATATCTCCCCCAGTCGTGATAACTCGGTAATATCTCCCCCAGTAATAACGCGGTAATATCTCCCATAAAACTCGCGAGTTTATGTGAATTCGTGCCCGGATTGGTACGCGGTAAAAATGTACTGGTAAAACAGTGTATCGTTTAATTTATTTTTATGGTTGCAAAGGCGTTTGACAAATTTCTTGCCCTAAAAAAAAGGGAGACTGATTTAACGCGGTGGGAAACGGGGGGGGGGGGGGGGGGGGGGTGGGGGTAATGATCCCATGATGCACTTGTTCTATGTTTGTCAGTGAGCTGACAGCTTAATATTCAACTTATAATCGGTAAATAACGAACTGAGTCGCACGGCTGATAACTGAAGACACATCAAGCTAAAAGGTAAGCTTAGAAAATAATGTCCTTTACAAGGCATTAATATTGGAATTAAGAAAATTGCGCCTACGTACTATACTGCACAACTTAATTAAACAACTGGACGAGGGAATAGATTCATATAAAATAAAAGCGGAAATTTTTAGGGAAAATTTATTCGCAAGCTGAAACAGGAGTGGAAACAGGAAAATAAATATTCCTTAGCTAATCTGGCTGACAAAAGAGCGTCGACCGCGTCGTTGTACAGCAAGTTAGCGTTCGGAAGTAAATGATGCTTTAGTTATTGACCAAAATATTATAATTTTACGGTCCCACGTTGTTTAATCAATTCGTCAATCAAATGTAATGCCAATTAAATGATCGCACGCTGCTGAAAGATGAATTGTCCATTAACGGTAAAAATTGCCAACACGTCTTTGTTTTTTTTTATGTCGCAGATATAAAGCACTTTCTCCAACAATAAGGCGAAAGTCGCATGAAATAAGAAATAAAGAAGGGGAAAAACACAACTTTATAACTATAAACTTAGTGAATTAAAAAGCCAGGGTTTAAAGTGATGTTTGTTTTTGGAATGTAAAACAAAACTTTTCGTTTATTCAGCCGTTGTCACTGAAAAATTGACTAACCCTAACCTTCACCTTAACCCAAATGCTTTATATCAGCGACATAAAAAACTGAAAGAAACCACTGAATATTTAATTTAAGGCGGGGGTACACATGAATTTGAATGGAATTTGAAGAGGTTTAAAGAAGGGATAGAAGAAAGAAAATGATTTTTGGAACACCAACAGACAGTCGATACCCACGCAAATGTACCCCAGGTTGCTAGTGGACTAACTTGGTGTCCGCCTATTAATTATTAACTACAAATTCTATTTTTAAAACTTCACTAAATCTTCAATATTTCTTACTTCTCTTAATTTTACCAACCCTTTGAGAAAAACTATTTCCTCCCAAACATACCCAAAAATCACCCAAAAATTCACAAAACACCCCACAACATAGATTCACGGGATGAGCAGAGAGTTTTTGGATTGCTTGAAACGTGAACGAGATGTTTTCTGTGCAATTAATAAGAACGGAATTGTACTTTTTAATACTGAGCAAAAGCTCATAATTGATTTTCTGATATATTTGAGTTTGTATGTCCTAGTTAATTTTAGTTCTACAACCCATTAATACGATCACCTTCGGGCCATGGAAATTTGGTCGTATTAACGGGCTGGTCGCATTAACGGGGTAGGGTCAAATCATGGTGCAACATGCTTTTAAACTACATTCTACTACATGTATTTCTTTAATTGCGCTATAAATCAACCTTTTTGCAGTTAATTAGCAACCTTACAACCGCAATTCAATGCAACTGAACAATGTAACAGTAAACAAAACCGACTAATGAGAAAAAAAAAACACTGACTTCTTTCAGTTCCTTGTTATGAAGAAAAGGGAGTTCTAGTGAAATGTCTCGAAGAGCCGTTTTCTATATTGTAGCTTACAACACTTTCACAATTATTACAATGTTCAAACGGTTTTAAAAACGTCTGTGAGCTTCGACTGGCTTCGCCTTTGCTTAAGCCAATCACTTTGTACATTAGATATAACTTTTGCGAGTTCATTTGCAGTTTTCATATTGCCCTTTGCCTCTAGAAAATGAAAAACATTCCAAAATAACCGATCTGTGAGAAAAGAACAGGGAATGGACTTGAAGAGAAAAGCCACAGTGGAAGGCATCAGAAACAAGAAGGCAAAATAACTTTGAGAGCCTCGAAATGCTGCAAAGTGAAGTCTTTCAGATCTTTTGTAGTATCTGTTCATGCATCCTTTTTACTTAACACTACAATTTGCCGAACACCTTTGCCTAAAACATTCAATAAAATATTAATGCGTTATTGTTTGTCAGATTGTGTCTGTTTTCATTCAGCAGCCTCACCAGGCATTTTGACTGGTCGTATTAACGGGGTAATTTTATAAAGAAAAATTTAGGACTCCAAAAGGTGGTCGTTGGTCGTAATAACGGGGTTTTCAGATAAGAAAATAAGTGGGCTTTTGTTCGGGCCACAAAAAAGTGGTCGTAATAACGAGGTGGTCGCATTAACGGGGTGGTCGTATGGCGGGGTTCCACTGTATTATCGTATTTCAGTTCAAACCGATGTTCTAACGATATACCGTGCTCAATCGACACCTGTCTAATTTACTTTAACTCTTCAATTGAGTTCTTGTGGAACATTGTAGAGGGGGACATTGTGGGTCTCTGAACACCGCAACACCGCAAAAAAAATTACCGAACATCGCATCACCGCAAGAAAAGTCGACGAAACACCGTCACCGCAATATATATTTTTGTCAAGTTACTTATAAATGAAAAAGGCTTAGGATTGGCGACCGCAGCGTATTGAAGATTAACTAGACAGTATTGGACTGCTTTTTGTTACAAATTAAACAGAATGGCACGTGCTTTTCATAAATAAGTACGGAATAAATAACATACAGAGGCTAAATTAAGATCTGACAAGGGTCAAACAGGAAACGGCAACACCGCAGATAATTTCGTCCCACCGAACACCGCAGACTTTAAAGCGCAAGCATCGCACACCGTAGGGTTTGAGATCACCGCAACACCGCAATCTGGGATTTTATTCACCGCAACACCGCATAAAAAAATGAGCAACACCGCAACACCGCAAATCCCCAATGTCCGCCTCATTGTACGAACGTTGTGCTGTCTTGATCAAACTCTGCTCACGTTGATGTTAGAATTATTGTGGAATTTCTGATTTTAAAACCAAGCACCACTCTTTCAACGTGATTTACTTCTCAGTTAGATTATGGTTTGGTATTCTGTCCTCGCGAACTCAAAAGGAACGAGATTTTTTTCATCCAGGGGCGACACTCATCGCGGGACGAAACTCATCTCGGCTTACATGTAAACTGGCCCTATAACATTAGATAAAACGGAAATGAACAAGATCTTTTTTGTGCTTGTAATTAATATCTGAAAGCAAAATCTGTTTGACATTTTGCCCAGGGGGAGATACCAGCCGAAACAGGTTTTTCAAAATAACACCTTGATGTTTTGGTTTCTAAAGTCCTTGTTACCCGTTTTTTGAATTCAAAAAACAAGAGTTTTCTGCAGGTATCGCTCGATTACGCCATACACATAGTAGTTGAAGAGCAAGCCCTTTACAGTTTGTCGTAAAAAAAAAAACAGAGTCGAAGGCGTATTCTTTTCCTTGCCGGCAATGGAGGGCCCAGATGGAGGGTCTGTGCACAGACCGTTCATACTTTTTCATCCCCATTCACTGGTGAAAGGTACAGAAAGGAGAATTGGAATTTTAATTTAAATGAATTCTAACACGCTCCGCGGTACGGGATCTTATAAAAAACTGTTGCGCTTAGATTATCTCCTAGGCTCGCTTTCCAGGTAATTTGCGCCACAAAACGGCTGGAAATCGAGCCTAACTATGCCTAAAATATCACAGACTGCGAGCCGTCTCTTATTTTCCTTTAGTTAGTCGAGCGCGGCGAAGCTGCGAGGCGCGTGCATCGAGGGCGCCAGCCCGAGGAAAAGGAAAAATAAGCTAAATAACTTATACTCGAGAGTACCCTCGACTCTTGACTCCTAGCTCGACTTCAGACTTGAGATAAATCCGAATTTTGCATTTATGCTCGAAGTCTCTTATTTTTCTTTTAGTTCACGGTCGAGCGCGCGGGATTCACCGCTTCGCTGCGGCTCGTGGACCGAGAACTCGCTTGACTAACTAAGGAAAAGTAAGACTACAAGCAGTGTATATTTTGTCTAAAAAGTCGGCGTCTAATGTTACAAAGGACATATCAGACAGACAGAATAACCTTTTCTGATTTTAGAAGTCATACAAATCCATTATATAATTATTTTGGAACATAGCCATTTTACCTCTAGAAGATTTTAACAATAAAACAACAGCTAAATAGTTGTTGTTTCAAATAACATACCATCAAAGGCATTTCATTTGAGTTTACAGCTATTTCAATTAACGTTGTCGGATGAAAGCTTAAAGCCAAGACCGCAAGGTATGGGTAGTTGTAAATTGCCATTGCATAAGAATCCCATACTACCTTGCGGTCTTGGCTTTTCGCCTTTTTCATCCGACAACGTTAATTGAAATAGCTGTATACATGAAGTATAATACCACGGGAACAATAAAAATCCACTACTCTCCTAGTGAAGCCCAAAATGGTTTGCCGAGAGCTCCTGCTCCACAATTAATCAACTGCAATAAGAAAAAAAGCAACTGCAACATGGTTATTGGGGTGAAAATCGTAACCCCTGAAAAGTGTCCACGGCCGCTTACGGGAATTACGATCTCATCTTGGAATATGTCAGAAAAGCTATAAAGAAATGTAGAACAAAGTCCATTCTACACAACTACCCGTATGCCGAGAGATAATCACATATTAACGTTGGTGCCCCGTTGTCTGGAAGCATATTTTTTTATTCTCCCAAACAATATGACCCGCAACGGAGATTTCTTAGAAAATCAATGAACCCGGGAAACCAACCAACGATATTGACTACAGTTTAATAGACAAATTATATTTGTAAAAAATATTTCAAGCAAAATGGCAACACTTTTCACCAATACCTGGAGGCTGCCAGAAGTTTTATGATTTTAAGGCTATTATGTACTTCATTTCTGCCCTTGGCCTTTTTAAGATTAGTTAAAAAAAATACAGGAAAAATAATAAATTACTATTACGGGAGACTGAGTACCGTTTATTTTCAAACTTAATGAAATAATCAACAAAAGCCAAGCACAGATTTTTTGTTGTCGTTCTTAGGACTTATCTGGTAGCAATAACATTTGATTATGATCGGTATAAACTGTTGCCATCTTTGCTCAAAGTTTCTTCTGGATTTTGTGGCCGTATTAAGTCACGTGACCTAATTTGCATATGCTATTCTTGACAAAAGAACCACATTTGCTAACTATTTACTCTTTTAAAGTATTGGGTTCTCATGGCTAAAGCCTCTTGAGATAGACCACCCCCGTAGCTTTTGGGCGTTAAAACTACTAGGCCTTTGCCTTAATTTACCTGAGAACTTACCGGATAAATAACAAAAGAGGTATTCAATATGATGGACCAATAAAAACAGAGCAGAAAAGGGTAGTGACATCCTCGAATCGATTACCACGTTCGTGTTCGAGTGGTATACATGTATAGCTTGGGTGCGGCTTACTAACAGCTCAGACTGAAGTCGTAAAGACAGCTACAACACCAGTTATTCAAAGATAAGTTGTGCTACTCGAAAGGTATGCGAAATTGAGGAGCTACAGTGAAGAGTATTTAGATATTAACCGAAGGGGATCAAAAGAACCTGCCGCAATCGATTCTAGCATGTTTGCGCTATACCGTCTACCCGTGACGTGCCTGTTTCAGCCTTAAAAGTTTTAGGTTGCATAGTTAACAAATGCTTCTCCACAATCTGAAAGAAAGACCACTCGTTTTCCATCAACTTGTATCATTTCAAGAAATATATCGAACAAAAGCAAACACGAAGGAAAGCAACAACACGATTTCTTGCCAATTATACAGTTATACTTGGATAATCTGCATAACCGTGAAGGCGTGTGATTTTTATAATTCTTTAGTTCAGTTTTGGCGATGTTTTTCTATCATTTTAGCTTTAAATATTTATGCCCCTAATAATTTCAGGAAAGCCTGCTATGACTGGATTATTCTACACTGCTTATTAGTAGTCCAAAAAAGTGTTGCGTTTTGGATCAAGTGAAATATGGAAAAGATCCGAGAAGGGACTCAGATTCATTGAAGCATTCATCTCAGATAGCAAAGCCTTTTCGGCGTATATGTTGGTGTGTTTATCGACTTCAGAAAGGGCCATCATTAGAGCTTTGATCTCACGTGCCGAATCCACGATGATGGTTTGCGCGTTTATAGAAAACGGGAATAAAGAGAAATTGTGTAGAATAAAATTTTTTTGCTCCAAGGCTTCGGTACTGATTGATGTCGCATATTTATTTAAATCAGGAATATGAACTGTAACCGGCTCAGCGAACGTGGATCCAGAGGCCACGAACAAAGCTTTTTCAGGATTTATATTTTAAACACGAGGGAGAACGAAACAGTTTGAAGAGGATTTCTTAACTGATTCACAGAGTTATAGTAAAAACAAAAAAATGTTACCGCGGCGGTAATTTTAATTCACACATTTTATTGGGAGATCACTTTTCTCATGTTTTCGTTCTGGGTTTTGGCATGCTCTGTAGTAGTGATAAGCAGTCAATACTGAATAATTTAGAAAAATACCCACCACCTCGAATTCAGTCGTCCATTCGGGCTTGTTTTCACGCAACGCAAGCTTACTGATGTCAATGCAGAGTTTGTATGGAAATTCAAACAGGGGTTTTGTGAAGGCGGTCGTAAGTAGAGCTGTCCGCTTTCGAGAGCTTCCCCTGTACATCACTAACACAAATCAGTTACAAAACGAAATTATAGATGAGCACCCAACAATTCGTTATAAATTTGGGAGAAAGCCTAGAAAGTCTACAGCCCCTCAAATGCCCTGCGTTTAGGCCACAATATTTTTTCTGTCCGTTCAAAGCCGTTTAAACTTTCTGAAAACTACTCTCAGAAGGCTGGAAATGCTATTTCAGGGGCCTACATTTCAAAAAAATCCCCAGAGCCCCCTAGAAACTAGCGCCTTCGGCGCGAGTGCTGCCCCTCCCCCCAATAATTTTAACCGTGCTATGGCCCTGTTCCTTTCTTTTCAGCGCTAGTTTCCGTTATACCCTCAAATATCAGAACTCTTTCCAAATATATTGCATAGCTTTAATCTGGGTCGAGGGTCAACGCTTTGTAGATTTCTAGAGTTGTAAATTATTGTTCTTTTAAAACTCAGATCAGTAAAAGCTGAATCAGTGTTTTTATAGAGTTCTAAACTTTGACGTAATAATTTACCTTAGCGATTTCCGCAGAGCAGATAAGTATTTACAATGCGCGCTAAAAAACTATGTTTTTTACGAAAAACCCTCCAAACGCTCAACAGTATTTTCTTCGGAAACAGAAAACATTAAACTAAAATTTCCTAAATTGCATTTCTTTCAGTTTAAAAACCTGTTTCATGCTGGATTCGGTAAATTTAACGAATTTGTATCGAAAAAGGCCAATTGGAAACAATTTGGCTTTAACCAACTTTAAAAAATTGGCCAATTTAACAGCAAACACTAAAAATTATGGGTAAATAACTTACACTAAACACTAAACCCCATTCAGACCCTCTTACTACAGTTGAATCCTGATAACTCGAACTTGCAAGGGAAATCGGAAAAGGTTCGAGTTAGCGGGAAGTTCGAGTTATCGGGAGTTAATTAGGCAGTAATGGCAAGTGGTGTTTGTTTACATGTTTTATGTCTTATCAAACGCCCTTCGTTTAATCAGGTTTACTGACCAAGAAAGAGTTAAACTAGAACGATTTTTAAACAAAACATAGCATAAATGAACAGAACAAAACAAAGCAAAGCCAAGTAAAAGGGCGACCCCGTAGCTGTCAAAACGATGTCTGTGATTGGCGAACGATACAATTGATATATCACTTGAACAATGCGCCTATCCCTAATCCCTATCCCAGCGGAACAAATCTATTGTTTTCTTAGCGAATCACAGACATCGTTTGGACAAGCGCTGGTAAAAAGAACACTATGTGACAAAGGACAATGTATACACTAACAAACTCAGTGCTCTGGATGACAATCACATCTGTATGTTTTGACTTTGACAGATAGGGTTCGAGTTATCGAGGGTATAAATATAAAGAAAATGATCTGAAGAGAAAACGAAATCACTTCGAGTTAGCGGGAGGTTCGAGTTATCGAGGGTTCGAGTTACCAGGGGTAAAATTACAGTAAATATATAAAGCAAAACCAGGGGAAATCGATTTTGTTTCGAGTTAACCGAGGGTTTGTGTTATCGGGATTCAACTAGGGCGAAAAGAAAGGCCGGGCATTTTCTTTTCATGGTCTTTCTTTTCGCCCTACTATACAGACTATACCCCAACAACCAGACCAGAAGGCCTATTCATAGTCTAATTAGCCTCTAGATCAAACTAGACCCTATTTGGTCAATCTTGAATGTCAGTCGGCGTCTTATGTAACATATATCAACTGACTTATAAATTGTCTTTATCAATAAGATAAACAAACTGACAGTTCATTTGTTACAGATTACAACCGAGCGAAAAGCGATATCTCCAAACCGGCCTAGGAGCCACGCAGCAGGAACGCCCACTTATTTGTCACACTGGGTTAACTGGCGGAGTTGCCAAGATCAGCTCGAACATGCAGCTGAAAATTGCGTTTCTTCTGGCCCTTGTTGGGGTGATCATACCATTTCTTTGCTCCGCGGCCTTTGAACAGGCAGAGGAGGATAAAGCTTTGGCATTTCTGGAGAAACATAACAACCAAACACCAATCGAGGAATCCAAATCTTCTGAGTTTTCATGGAAGTACGCTACGAACATCACCAAGCTCAACAGTGAATTGAAGACAAACGCAAGCCTCGTGTTCTCAGCATTTTACAAGCAAGTGCGAATGAATGCGTCCAAGTTCGACGTGGAAAAGCTCTCCTACGATACTAAGCGTCAAATCCAGTTCATCACCTCCTCAGCGACACCAAAGGATGAAGCTGTGCTGAGAGACGTCACTAAGCTCGAATCGGAAATGGAAGGAATCTACAGTACTGGCAAAGTCAAGGATAAAGATGGCAAACTGCTCGAACTGGATCCAGATTTGTATGGGATCATATCGACATCACGCGATTACGACAGACTACTGTTTGCGTGGAAAGGTTGGCGAGACGCGGTTGGCCCGAAGCTGCGACCTCTCTACAAACAATTCGTGGAGCTGAAAAACCAGGGTGCGAAGGATCATGGCTGGGACGACATTGGTGAATATTGGCGATCGTGGTACGAGGTTAAAGACCTAGAGACGATGGTAGAAGGCTTTTGGAACAATTTAAAGCCCCTTTACGAAGAGCTCCACGCTTATGTGAGGTACAAGCTCAGCCAAAAATACAGCAAGATGAAAAAGACTGGTCCGATCCCTGCGCACCTGCTAGGAAACATGTGGGCACAATCGTGGGTGAACATTTACGACTTGGTCGAGCCATACAAGAACAAGACTAGCCTCGATGTTACAGCCAACATGGTAAAACAAAAGTACACCGCGCTGAAAATGGTGCAACTCGCCGAGTCGTTTTTCACGTCGATCGGTCTCGAGCCTCTCCCCGCGTCATTCTATAAAAAATCTATGATTACCAAGCCTAAAGGCAGAGACGTCATTTGTCATGCATCGGCGTGGGATTTCAACATCAACATGGATGTCAGGTAGGATGGAAAAGTTAGTTCTCCACTATAATTCAAGTGTATGCAATCGATCTGTTCAGACTCTGAACCAATTTTTAAATCCCTTAATTTATTGAAATTCAATGATATAATTACACTGTAATCATGAAATCATATCTTTCGTTTATCAGTGGTCTCACAACATGACCCCTTCCTGCATGCTTTGATGATTACTTTAAAAGCATATCTTCGATTCATTGTTATTTAACCCGTGAATCGCTCAATGAAAATATATTCTTAAAATCTGTTAATACTACAATATGGTATTCGTACCTTTCGCTATACTGGTTCACGCCTTTGGAATTCCCTATCAATTAATGCTAAACAAATTCCTTTTCTTTCCTCATTTCGTAAAACTATTAAGAACTCAATGATCAATAATTACGATGACTTTATTGATATATTAAATACTTAAATTAATATTATTAGCTCATGAAGAAATACTTTTTAACTTATTTATGTAATTTAAATCTTATTTTTCTATGAGCTCAGTATTTTTTTCTTGACGACTGAGTGACTGAGTTGAAGAACAAAGGGTTAATGAAATTGTTTATAGACTGTTTGATGGGGCTGACACCGCGAACAAAAGTTCCTTTGAATCGTTTAAAAATAGTCCTTTGTTTCGCGTGTATTTTTTTGCTTCAATCAGCAAACAACTGTTGATCTAACATTTTTATTTCCTACTCTAGAAAAAGAGTTTTGTTCTGGTTGACGTGACCTTTAATTTGATCTGTTGTTAAAAGTCAATAAACTTTATTCGTCTGATTGTAAAAATATTGCCCTTTCTAGGACTTTACGGAAGCTACAATAGGATAGAAAAACACAGCTCTAAACAATTTTGATTTGTTTGATAAATAATCGGGATCAACGTCTCTGTAGTTAATTAAATGATTCCGTGAGGAAATTTTGTTTATTTTTGGACTCTAGCTCTTATCCCTCTAGGCTCGATTTCCGCCGATTCCCCTTTATTCGTCTGATTGTAAAAATATTGCCCTTTCTAGGACTTTACGGAAACTACAATAGGATGCAAGAACACGGCTCTAAACAATTTTGGTTCGTTTGAGAAATAATCGGGATCAACGTCTATGTAGTTAAATGATTCCGTGAGGAAATTTTGTTTATTTTTGGACTCTAGCTCTTATCCCTCCAGTAAAGGGGCTCAATGTTACCTGTCTTTATCAGTTGTCACTTTAGAAAGCCAAAAAATTTATCTGTATCACTGAACCTAAAATAATGGTCGAGTTTTGTCAATAATTACTCTACGAGTTGTCTTTATAATAAGCCGTGGATGGTCAGGATGAAAACGAATTGCAACTAGACAAAATTGGCCAATATTTCAACTTCTTTCTGTTTGTTTTGGAAAAAATCGCTAAAAACTGGTTATGATTTGTGCTTTCTTCGAGTAATCACTTGATACTTTCATCTCCATGCTCTAAGATCAATTTCATGTACAAGCAACGGTTTTTAGGAAAGGGAAATTGTCAAAACTATTGTGCTCGGACAGGACCCACCGTTTTATAAAAAAGACTGGTGGCCTCTCTATGTCCCCCCCCCCCCCCCTACCTAAAAAAGATGGTGTCTTGTTGGTATAGCCCCCATTCAATCAGGAGTAGAAACTGAGAAAAAATTCAAACATTCCTGTGTTGTTTAGCTAGCAATAGAAGCTTTATGCACATCGGAAATATTATAGACTTATCTCACATTTTAAGGCCAATAAATTTTGTCCATGAGGTTTATGAGACAGGTGGTATCTTGCATAGCCCCCCCCCCCCCCCCCCCCCCCCCTACACAAGGTGGATCTTCGTCGAGTTTACTTGTTATGACCACTTCCCTAATATTTAGTGCAGTTTGGGTGAAAAGACAACGAAATACCCGTGACAAGGCTCCTTTAATAGCCCGTTGTTTTACTTCATCTTTTTAGAATCAAACAATGTACTACCGTCACCCACAATTACTTGGTAACAACTCACCACGAGTTGGGTCACATTCAGTATTACCTGCAGTACTGGAATCAGCCATACGAGTACCGAACTGGCGCCAACCCAGGATTCCATGAGGCCGTGGGCGATACCATGTCACTCTCAGTTGATACACCACAGCACTTGAAAAACATTGGTTTGTTGACGGATTACAGCAATGACACAGGTATGGAAATATATTGGTGTGAGCGAGGGAACATAAAACTGAGGGGGGAGAGGAGAGGAGGAGGAAGGGATTAGAGTAGACACTGGTAATATTCCACCCATCATAGCCAGCTATGCTATTTCTCCCGAAAGCTTTGAGGTTTTCATTTATCTGTAAGAGCTATTACAATTTACTCCCGTAAAGTGAGCAAAGCAAAGGGAAAATTTAAATATGAAGAGAAGCTGTTTTATTTGCTGGAGTTCTCCGGCCGCTGGAAACAGTATCCAATGCAAGTCACAAAAGGCAGCTTTCCTATGCGTATCACAAGTTCAATCTCTTACAAGGTTTCACTGGTTTCGCACTCGATCACATTCGGTTCCGCCATTTGTCATTTTACTCGGTTAGTTCAACAACTTAATATGTATCAGATGTATATAAGTTCAATAACTTTAAGTTCAATATAATAGTTCAATAACTTATTATGTAAGAAAGTCAGTTCTGGTGTCAGTAGTATTTCACGTGTTTCCGGTATTAAATATATTCTTGATTACATAATAATATGTATGCCCCAGTCGATCCCCGACAGTTAAACTCCGGCATTCAAACGTTTGGCAAAGCAATTTACTTCTAAAGTTATGTACATTAAAAAGTTGCCAGTAGAATGCGGGCGGTGAAAAGTCTTTGTTTACCGTCGTCTTTCGCAGACCAAGATGAAAATTCTCGCGCGCGGAGGTGCAAGGGTTCTTTCGTAAAGTATTTTTTTCTCCCATTGACATAAATGGTCTAATTTTGATCATTTTTGAAGTGGTTGCCCAGTTTTCCGAGCCAGAACAATGGCTCATGATAAAGCGCACGACAACAACATTGCCTTGTCACGTCCATCGAAAACAAACAACATTTCTGTTTTGTGGCCTGCGTGACAGGCGCTTAAAAGAAAAGAGGACGGCAGGATATTAGGCGCGCGCGTGGAAAGAGCGCGGAGCGCGAAGGAAGGGGGAAGGCAGCTATGCAGGCTATTCTGTTTTCTCAGTTTCCTTTTTGGCCACTATTAACGTCCACTTCGAAGATTTTGCGTGGAGTTTCACCATGCGGCCAATTTACTGCTCGTTAAATCTGTAATTAAATCTAAGTGATTTTTCCAAGTGAGTCGTCTACCTTCTGCGATCATTACCGTAAGAATTTCCGTCATTCTTTATCTCTTTAGAATCTGACATAAACGCCTTAATGAAGATGGCTCTGCGCAAGATCGCCTTCCTGCCGTTCGGTTTTATGATGGACCAGTGGCGATGGAAGGTGTTTAGTGGAAAAATTACTCCCGAAAACTACAACGGCGAATGGTGGAAACTGAGGACAAAGTACCAAGGAATTAAACCTGCTGTAGAGCGCTCAGAAAAGGACTTTGACCCTGGATGCAAGTACCACATCCCTGCAAACACTCCATACATCAGGTGTGAAAACCCTTCAACTCTAGAGTGCCAAAAATCAAAATTCAATAAAAATACTGCGTACTGCCACTACTCCGTATTCCATACGTACTCCGTATGTACTCCATACTGCCAAAGAGGTTTCATTTGAATAGTCACATCATAGAATTTCGTCGACAGTCTTAAAAGTTTTACGTCCATTTTACGTTTTTTTTTCTCGGAGATATCTGGGATGAAAACGTTGTAAGTTGCCTGTTTGCCGGTACAGTAATAACTAAATCTTTTCATCTTCTTCCTTTCAGATACTTTATGAGCTACGTACTGCAGTTCCAATTCCACAAGGCTGCGTGCAAAGCTGCGGGTTATAAAGGACCTCTTCACACCTGTTCCATCTACCAGTCCAAGGCAGCGGGAAAAAAGATCGGGTAATTTAATAACTAGTAATCACCGATTGGAAGAGTGCGTTCGAGTCCGGGGGAGTCTGGACACGAAAGCGAGGCCTGGAGTAGGTACCATTTTCCAGCCGAAAGGTTCCCATGATAAATGTGCGGGGCGGCTAATTTGGCGTTAACCCACAAAATCTCGAAAAAAACAGCCTGCCTTCACGCTCTCCTATCGTCGAACGCAATAAATGAAACTACATAATTATTGCTTTGTACTTGCGTCTTGTGCTTGTGGGGTGGGCTGGGGAGGGAAGAGCTCTCGTCTTTTCACAGGCCAATCCATTTCTTCGGTGAATAACCGCACACAATATTTTAGCCGTTTCAACAAATCTAGGTTCATTCTACTAGGTCTTAGGTTACCTATTTGTTTATCATCCTTTTTTTCTTTCATTTCTGCAGTGATATGTTGAAGATGGGAAAAAGCAAGCCTTGGCCGGAAGCGCTTGAGAAACTGACCGGAAGTAAGGACCTTGATGTTGGAGCACTCACCGAATATTTTCAGCCTCTGCGTGATTGGTTGGTGAAGCAACGAAAGGACATCGGGTACGCCGGACCGGGATGGGAAGAAGGCGAAAAACCCCCTACCGCTGGAGCTTCTACGCTCAACCCAGTCCTGTTTAACTTGCTTGCCTTGTTTTTCTCGCTTATCGCGTTGTTTTGATAAACATCCGCGTTCTTTAGATGATGTAACGGTCACGTCTCCACAACGGCTAGCACTCGACAACGCCCATATTTCGGTATCCCAACTGTCTATTCCTGATACACAGTAACCTCCATAAGGCTGGTTTTCACTAACGACGGAGTCGGAGTCGGAGTCGTAATCAGAAGCGCAGAGCGATATGATCTAGTGAAAATCAAACCGACGGAATCGGAAGATTACGGAGTCATTAGCGGAATCGGAAGAAAATGGAACCTTTGTGATTCTTCCGACTCCGCTTCCGACTAGCTTATGACTCCGCTCATACTTACGACTCCGATTTTCGATTTTCACAAGGTCGGAATTCGAAACGCTCTTACGACTCCGATTACGACTCCGACTCCGTCGCCAGTGAAAACCAGCCTTAAGGGGACACCATCTGGACCACGAGAAGTGTCCCGTTGATAGAGGCGTCCCGTTGATAGAGGTGTCCCTTTAATAGAGGTAATTACACACTATATTATATAAGCATTTTACCGGCTGGGACCAGAAGAAGTGTCCCCTTAATAGAGTTGTCCCTTTAATAGAGGTGATAATTACAAAGATTATATGAGCATTTTACCGGCTGGGACCAGAAGAAGTGTCCCCTTAATAGAGGAATAAAAGAAAATATGTTTAAAGTTTGAATTTGCGTGTGCTGTATGAATGGATAAAGACTGAACTGGTTCGTGCTGTGCTATAAAGAGCATTCTGATTGGTTCCTTGAATGGACCGACTGATTTTCCTTTACATACCGCTTACAAAATAATTTCACTGAATCGTGTTTTCGAAAAAATGAGAAGAGAGGACAGTTTTCTATAAAGTAGAAACCTTTCCTAGGTTTCTTGCCTATAGTTTTGGCAAAACCTCTGGGAAATGAAAAGTTATGAAAATTATGTTTGTACATATAAATTGTGACATATACATTTGTGCCTTCAGCCTGTTGCTCCTTCCTTGTGGTAATTTTTTTTAATATAATAAAAAACATGTGCTTATCCTGTTTTTTGACAGATGCTCCGTTAAGTTTAAGACAAAAAGTGATGAATTAATATCCCATTCAAGACAAAAACTCCTGAAAATCATACCCCCGCCACCAACAGGCTCCTAGATCGTTCGTCTTCTCGCAGACTTCTCGGGGCAAAGAAAATAGAAAAAGAAAAAGTGTGAATTTCTCGTTTCGCGGGCTATTCTTGACTTGAACATGACGTCATAAAAATTCAAAAATCTAAACTTTACATCCAACAAAGCTGTTTCTAACATGGTATGTAGATACCAGTGTTACAATCCTTCACAAAAAGTTTCAGGTTTTAACGATGTTTTGCTTCCGTTTTGTAATGGTTTTAAATGCGTCACGCAATTCGTCACGCTATTTCAGATAAGGCGTTAATATAAACAAAATTGAACCAGTTGAAAGTTATTTTTGCATTACAGATGCTTATAAGCCGATATAATGTAACTTATATTGACTCCAATCTTTTGTGATGAGATTTTTGCTTTATTATTATTTGAAGTTTTGGCCGCCATGTTGGTGTACCACTTGATGGCCGCTCCATACATTTTCACTAAAAATCAAAGTATAAAGCAAAGCTGATACTACGTAGAACATTTAAAGCGACAACGACATGATAGAGCCCAAACTGAAAGCCAAAATGCAACCGTGGATAGCTGTTTGGGCTCTATCATGTCGTTGTCGCGTTAATCTTCTACGTGGTATCAGCCTTGCTCTATACTTTGATTGTACCGTATTTTCTCAATTAAACGCCCTCGGCGTTTCTTTGAATCAGCCCCCCCCCCCCCAGGGGGGGGGGGGGGGGGTACTCCCCCAAAATACCTATACGGGTATGTGCCGCCCAACGGGGTCGTGAGTTTGGGACTCCTGATCTAGAACGGGGTATCCATTTTAGAGACGTTTCCTAGAACGGGGTATAATATTTCGAACTCACGAAAGCTTCAGATTATCAGCAGCCATTTTTCAGAACGGGGTATTAAAAGTTGACCTATTTCTAGAACGGGGTATCATTTTGAGTGCAAATTCTTTCTAAAACAGGGTCCAAATTTGGAGACCCGGGCTTACGGGCATATACTAAAACCTGGACGGTAGACTATGGACGATGGACGATAGACGATGGACGATGTCATGATAACGATATCATGATATCAGTCTTCACGCAATGTGGTCACGCAATAAATACGTTTTTGGTCACGCAATGTGGTCACACAATAAATACGTTAAATATGTTTTTGGGAACCTGGGGGTGGGGGGTGGGGAGTGGTAACCCCGGTTTAGCGTCATGAACTAATCAGCGCGGCGGTGTTGGATGATTGACGTTATCGCAAACGATGTGAAAAACTTTAGTCCCATTTCAATATCAACGCTTTTGCATGTTCACAGTCATGTCAGACAACTACTCAACCCCCTTCATAGACAGTACTTAATTGACTCTTTAGGATTTTCTGCATGAAAACTCAATTGTAAAAAGGATAGAAATATTATAAAGCCTGTTATAAGACAGAGGATCCAACAACAGCCTATCGCTTTAAGACTGCAAAGCAGTCGGATAAATTCAGATGTAATCATGTAAGGGAACGGCGAAATGCGAGACGCTGACAAGTTAAAATTTAATACAGTCGAAACCTCCCGTAAGCGACCACCCAAAATGTCAAGCCTATGGTCGCTTACGAGAGTTCAGACCATATTGGGTCAAAATTTTGCCTTATTTGCATATGGTAACTGCAGAGACTTATCCCATGTGCCAATGCCCATCTAAACCCATATAATAACTTTTAGTAGTCACAAAAATATTTCAGTAAGCTTTCCAAAATATTTATTCAGAGTTTCATGGTTCGCTTCTGTTAATTTACCTAATAAGGCGAATGGAACAAGTCTCAAATAGTTACAAATTAAATCTTTGATGTTGTCTAAACGTTAAGGGGAACTGAACATGAACTAATAAGGATTGGATTGCTAGCTTTAAATTTGACAGCCCTTTTATTTATATTACTGGTGATTTACATGTTAACAAGCGTAAAAAAACTGTACATTAACCCTTTAACACCCAAATTTCCACCAAAAAGACCCTTTTTCAGGCTACAAATGCCATTTTACGGCCATTATCTAACCAAATTGAGGCTGAACAGTCAAAAACATCGTTTACAGCTCGGAAACTAAACCCTCCTACCATTTGGTAGAAGAGTTCGGCATAGGTTTTTAACGAGAAAAACAGGACAATTTCAAACTTTTAGCTCTAAAAGTGGTCGCGGTCGCTTACGAGAGGTGGTCGCTTACAACTTTCTTTTGGTCGCTTTCCAAACATAGTGATTTGACTTGGAAACTTTTGGTATTTTGGAAAACTGGTCGCTGAGGAGAGGTGGTCGCTTACGAGAGGTGGTCGCAACCGGAGGTTCGACTGTAACAGACGGCGAAATGACCAAAATGCTTGACCATTTCAAAAATAACAGACACGATCGTTTCGAAAAGGTATCAACGGATTTGATACCGGGGGGGGGGGGGGGGGGGGGGGGTACTCCCTAATATGGGCTATATAGGTATGTGCGGCCCCAAAGGGTAGGGTTTTTCAGCCGTTTTGGTCATAAATTGGGTATCGATTTTGGCTATTTTGCCGCCATTTTGGTCATAAATAGGGTAACGATTTTTGCACTGTAGTCTTGAATGCACTTTTTTAGAAGAAGGTACTTCCTTATCATGCCCCTCTCCTTCCATCCGCGCTTTACCTTCCTCTCCAGCGGCTGCCTTGTAGGCTAGAAATTATGTGAGGTCATAAATAGGGCAGGGAAAATCGCAGATTTTGGTCATAAATAGGGTAAGGGTTTTGGGAAGCGGGCCGCACACCCCTACCCAATTTTTCTGCTAGTACCCCCCCCCCCCCCCCCCCGGGATTTGATCAGACCATTGTGGCTGCTATAAATCCCTGCATAAGCTGATTTCAGTTATTCAACACCGGTTATTCACTGACAGCACAAAAGCAACAGCACATTTGGATTGAAACACAACATCATGTAAGTCCATTTGTAACTTTATTCTATGATCATTCTAAATAAACGCGTGGGTTCCCTTTCCTGTGCATTCACTCGTTCCGGGACAGCTGGTCCCATTTCGCGAAAGTCCCGATAATTTTTCGGGCTCGGAGCAAAGGAGCTCGGAGCTAAATTTTTGAAATCAGAATCTATATAATGGTGATGCTTTAGTCCGCAAACCAGCCCAACTTGTTTTGTCCACTTAGAATTTTATTGCTTAGTTTTTAAAACCAACTACATTTTGAACTCTATTTTACGCACGTAAAAATAGCTTTCCGGGCCCGAAAAGGTATCGGGACTTTTGAGACGAAATCATGGTCAGCAGTATCAGCAAAAATATGACATGCGCACACCGATTCACGTGCGCCTGACCGTGCGCCTGGTAAAAATCATACGAAAAGTTTCTCTGGAGAAACGAATAATGTTTTAATGCTTAAAATGGGTATAACTGCACTACTGATTCAACGATGTGGACTCAGCCGTCTAAATCGTCACGTAAGATTTATAATTTTTTTCTTTTTTGCCGCCCTTTTAGCTGTTTTGACCGATCAATCTTTTACCATCTTGTGTCCAACCATGACAGTATTCACCTACTGGCTGTAAGCTTATGTAATATTGTGTTCTAGAGTCTGACCATTCAGATATAGCTTTTAAGCATCATTTTCCTGTGATGCTATCCTTTTTCAATTTTACCCAATTAGAGTGAGGTAGACGTTAGCATGCATGTTCATATAGCTAGGCCTGACTTGTACTTCATGTGTGCTTTTGTAAAAATTTAATAATTAAGCTTATAATGATGTCGTGAGGGTAGCTTTTGTGTCTCATTGATTGCTGTACTGTAGGCTCAAGTTGTGACAAGGCGGCTGTTATCATCTGGAGCAACGGTAAGTTTCTTTGAGTGCAAGACATTGCTGAATTAACTGATGCTGTTTGTTTTAGATAATTTGTTATGGATTGAAACAAATTGAATTGAGAAATCAATGTTTCTTTATTCAACAGAGGGATTGTATGTCAGCAATAAGAAATATTGGTGTATCTGCACATATAGACTCAGGGAAGACCACTCTTACTGAGAGATTGTTGTATTACACTGGAAGAATCAGTCATATGCATGAGGTGGGTTACCGAGATAAAACAACTTTATTTATACATAGTAATAGCCCATTTCCGAGTTGCTCATAGCCTCCTTTTCAAACCAAGGCCAAGTGCCAATGAACAACTACATTATTGTCAGTGAGATGCAAAAATAGTTTATCATAAAAAACACAGTGTAGGTGTTCACTTTTTTGCTGTTGTAAACTACACTGTACGTATACATATGTACTAACCACTCAGTCAAACTAAAATTAAATAGCAAGAAATTTTAAGTCCTATTATATTTTACTTGGTATAATTTCCCATTTTTTGGCACACACATTTTGCCTGGGAGGAAGCAGTACTACAACATGCACAGTCCTCATGGCCTGTACTGCAAAAAAATGTTTAGAATACATTTCTTATTGTGAATAGGTGCGAGGAAAGGACAATGTGGGTGCTACAATGGATTTTATGGACCTTGAACGACAGAGAGGAATTACCATTCAGGTAATAAATTAATCCTTTAATCAGGGATTCTGACAGGGTGCGCGGGTGCGGGACCGCACAATTCGGTCAAACCCGCACAATTCCGTACAATTCCTAAAAATCCGCACAATCCCGCACAATACTGAAATATTTGCTTAAAATTTGAATTAAATCAGGTATTTCTATTGATTACCAAGATTTCGAGAAACGTTTTAGGCTATTTTCAGTCCATTTTCCTTCCAAACAATCGAGAAATCCCTCGCTTTCCTCGAACAGCTCGAGCGATCGATATAAAAACAACAAGGCGTTCTCTTCGCCGTCCTGGGAACTAGTCTCAGTTTTACTTCTATCCGACTTCCTACCGAATTTTTCGCGTAGCTTTTTAGTTGTCGTTTTCCAGACATTATGTCGTTTTTCTAAGCAGCCTGTCGATATTTTATCGAGCGCTTTCGCTTCCTCTCTCAGTTTAATATGTTGGGGACCGAAGAAGAAACACCGAAGAAATGTACCGTCGCGCCGAAATGAAATGTCACTCTGTCTGAATTAATTTCTCAAAGAACTGATCAAGTTTGCGAATCGACAAACAAACTATTAAAGCGCTGGAACTTCGGATTGATAGGAGAAAATTATTAAGTTCTGAATGATCAGAATACTGGATTTTATTTTTTCAATCAAGTGAAAGACGTTTTCATTCAGGAAAATGCAAAACAAACATGCTATCAAATTACATTTAGCACGCGATTTGCATACATCTCGAGGTTCTGTTTTTGCGGCAAACTTTCGAAGAAATTGTGTGAACCTTTAATGGAAATTATTCACACTACATAAAATGTACGGATTTTTAATAAAGGAACTCGCTCAGATCGGAAACATTTTATTTTGAGTGGTATTTCGGTTTTACCCGATCGAGTTCATCGTGTCACGCAATGTGGTTTTGTTGAGACAAATAAACTTTGGTGAAGAAAAACAGCCGCAAATTGGCGATTGCTGGTACATTTTGATCCCCAAAGTAAAACATCTATTTGTATTTTTCATTTATGCAGAATTTCCTCCCTGTCATATTTTTCTGGCCTGGCTAGAACACTGGTGATTGAATATTTGGTTGGTCACAGGATTGCGCAATCCCGCACAATTTCCCGCACAATCGAAGAAATTTACCGCACAATTTGCCGCAAAACTCCCGCACAATTTTAGTTTTTTTCCCGCACCCTGTCAGAATCCCTGTAATTAATTCCCAAGAATGCCAAAAATCAAAGTTCAAGAAAAATCCTCAGGTCCCCTTTGGACTTGGTCCTTTCTCAGTGCACACTACAGACAACTCTCTCTTAACAGACACCTCTATAAGACAGAAACCTGGTGTTGGTCCCTGCCGTTTTTTAGTCATTTTACTGTAACTAAACTCTATGAGATGGACACCTCTCTAAGATGGAAAACGGACACTTTGAAACCATCAATGAACACTTGAGAAGTGCTTTTTTTTAGTGAAAAATGCATCAAAACAAAAATGGAGGTGCTGGATATGAAAAAATGAGTCCACTTTTCTAATAATAATATTTATTATTTTTGTTCCAGTTTCAGCTTTATTATCTCAGAATAACTGGTATCACGTTACCCTATATAAGCCGGACACCTCTCTAAGATGGACAGTTGAGACAGGTCCCAATGGCGTCCGTCTTAGAGAGAGTTGACTGTACTCCGCTTATGTTGCCTACAGTTGTGAGACATTTCGAGAGGGCTGTGAGAGTTTATAGTGTAGCTCCAGCAATTGTGGGTCACTATATATACATGTATAGGTCAGCTGGAAGACTAAAATATTCTGTAACTATTAACTTTTATATTTTATAATGAATCTTTCACATATACACGTACCATTCTAGTCAGCAGCGACGTACATTAACTGGAAATGCACAAACATCAACATCATTGATACCCCAGGTAATTAGTACATGTAAATGATCATGGCCAGTACCAGGTGTTCAGATAGTAGGGCGGCTCCTTTGCACCCTGTGAATACCTGGGCCAGGCTAATAAAAGTGATCAAGAAACATCCAGTCTACCATTTTAAATTTCTGTTGAATAAAGCCCTGAAAATGCATCTTTTTGCTTGTTGATTATTTTTTTCTCAAATTACAGTCATGGTTTTTATTTGAATGTTGTAAAACCCAAACCAGAGTAATAGAATGTATTAATCTAATAAGTCAAATATGTGAATCCGGCCCTAAACCTGGGGAAAATGCATGTGAGTTAGCCGCCCTTGGTTTTGGTTTTACATGTATGTATTAAAATTATAGCTCCAACTGGTTGCATGAGAAAATGGCACAAAGTTTTTTAACTAATCACAGTTAAACATACATGTACGTGTACATGTTAGCAATGTAAAACTAAAGCATAGGTTTACAATCATGGCAAATTACCCTTGACAATCAATTGCTATTTTAAATACAGCTATTCAATGGTCAAAATAATCCAAGACCAGTACCTTCTTTGCCCGCGGTTCCTTAGTTAAAAGCTTTATCAAAGAAGTATTATGTTGTTTTTATTAGTATAATACTAAAACAGTAGATCACATTGTTGGTGTGCTCTGATTGGCTACTGAAATTTGAGATAGCAAGTGCTATTCACCTCCAAGCAAAGTTCTTTCATTTGCGAGTGAAAATTGTAATCCTTGACAGGACTAAATGAGTTAAAAATAATTTTTATGCTATATTTTCTCACTTTTTCTAAAACGGTAGATAGCATTGTTGGTGTGCTCTGATTGGTTACTGAAATTTGAGATAGCAAGTGCTGTTATTCACTTCCAAGCAAATTTCTTTTATTTGCGAGTGAAAATTGTAATCCTTGACAGGACTAAATGAGTTTTTACTAAAACTACTAAAACAACTATTCACCTCAGTGTTGGTTGCCAGTGGTGGATATTGTGCCTCGCAGCTTCTGGGGCTCAGTAAATATCCACAACTAGCCACCTCCACTTCAGTGAATAGTTGTTAATTATTTTTAATATTTAGGACATGTGGACTTCACAGTGGAAGTGGAACGATCTCTCAGGGTTCTTGATGGAGCTATTTTAGTGTTATGTGCAGTTGGCGGAGTGCAGGTTCGTAAAATACAGTTGATTCTCCTGTAATCATCATCATCACCATTGCTCCTTTTTGCGCCAAGTGTCGCACAGGGCGCGAACAAAAGATCTCCATTCGAGCCTGTTTTAAGCTAACTGTTTCTCAGCCCAACTCTTCCAAGCGAATTCATTCTTTTCTTTTTCCGCCATTCTTCGCCACACGTCCTTCAGTCTTTGAGAACCCCGGGAGGGGGGGGGGGGGGGGGGGGGGGGGGTGCTCCCTATAATGGGCTATAGGGGAATGCTCTGCCCAAAAGGGGTACCTTTTTGAGGCTGGAGGTATGTGAAAGGGTAGGGATTTCATGAGTTGAAGTATATGAAAGGGTAGGGATTTCACAAAGTACATGTATAGGAAAGGGTAAGGAAAACACGAGTTGAAGTATAAAAAATGGGAGGGAAAACTGCCATTTAACCCTTTGACTCCCAGAGTCAATTATGGAGACATGTCATGTACATGTAGTTCTAACTTTTGAGTCTATGGATGAAATCCTATGGTGTGACCATTCAAATGAAACCTCTTTGGCAGTACTTTTGCATGGTACCATTTGTTTTTCAATATTTTACAAAATGAAATTTGGGATTTTTCTTGAATTTTGACTTTTGGCACTCTTGGGAGTGAAAGGGTTAAGTATTATAAAAAGCGCCTTTCAAAATGTATATCAAACAGACGAAAGGGGTACCATTTTCAATGAAAGGTATATGAAAGGGGTACCTTTTCTGTCAAAAATGGTATATGAAAGGGTAAGGATTTTTGATAGTATGTGACTCTAGACTTACCCAGAGTTCTGTGTGGGACGGTTTCCAAGTCACACATGTTTTCGCTTTGAGAACAGATTTTCAGTTTTTTTTTTTACATTTTCGGATGGGCCACTTAGATTTCAAGCAAACTGGCCCGACTGTCCACCAAGCAGTGGAGTTAATTTTTAAACCTGTTGGATTTGTACTGTAGTACAATTCAATTTGCATCTATAGTGACATCAAAATATTTGTATTTGACAGAGTCAGACGTTAACAGTAAATCGGCAAATGAAGCGTTACAGTGTGCCCTGTATTGCCTTTATCAATAAACTTGACAGGTGAGTAAGGAAATGAAAGTCACACCTGCATGTGCTTCTATTGTAAATTTGTATCAATCCTTCTACATTGTATGTTTTTTTTTTCAGAATGGGAGCAAATCCAGCCCGCGTTCTCAGTCAGATCAGGTGAAAAGAATAATATACAACATGTAGTTAATAATTAACTATATTATTATCATATATTTGTGATATGTTATGATTTGTTTATATTTTTTTTCTTGTGACAAAATTAGTGTTAAAGCTGCTAACATCTCTTGAATCTATTTAGAGCAAAGTTACAGCATACAGCAGCATTTGCTCAGCTGCCAATTGGTTTAGAATCAGAGTTGAAAGGTGTTATTGATCTTGTGCGATGGAAGGCTTACTACTTTGAAGGTCATCAAGGGTAAGTTAACCCTAATAGCCCAAAAATTATGATCGCCAAACTCTGGTTCACCAAGGATTTGAAGAATGAATTGTGACAGCCAAACCCTCATGGAAGCTGTTACTGCAAAGGATGGTGGAAAAAGAAAGGAATGAATTTGGCTGGGGGAGTTGGGCTGAGATACAGTTAGCTAAAAGCAAGTCAGAATGGAGATCTTTTGTTTGCACCCTATGCGACACTTGGTGCGAAAAGGAGCAATGAAGATGATGAAGATGAATTATCTTAGTTGATAATTATTTTAACAACTTCTTTAATAATAAAAGTATGAGGACAAGAAAGGAGAAGTTGTATTTTCATGATTGATAGAATGGGGATTAAATGGTAAACAGTGTTAGGAATGTGGGATGCTTTACATGTAGGCTGTTTATGCGCCCAGTGCACCCTTCAATTATAAGTAGACTGCTCTGGTCCATCAACAGTACCTAAATGGGCTATGGCACCATTTTTAGTGTTACTTTAAAAAGCCAAAATACATGTACATCTTTATAACTAGCAGTAATCAGAGATTATGGAGACACGTTCGAAGAAATTTCTGGCAGGAATGAGCCCCTAAAAAAGAAATAGGGGCGGCTATTTGGAAGACCAGACACCAAAAAATCTCAAATTTTACTGCATGCAAGGCACAGGGCAACCAACATGAAATTTAATATTTATGCTTTTTATTATCATGTAAACTAGCTATCGCGTAATTCAGTCTTTGGACTGCAAAGTGATTTATCTAATAAACAATTTTATTATTATTATTATTATTATTATTATTATTATTACTGTATTATTAGAATTACATTCTTTGAATTCGATTATCATATTTCAGTGAAAAAAAAAATGAAAAAAAAAATATTTCAGTGAAAACCCAAAAATAAGGGTCCAGTTAAAATAAAAAGTGCTAGTGCTCTTAGAGTAAAAATAAGTAGTGTCTTGGGCTGCAGATGGCCAGGATGGAAATGGATTGCAACTTAAAGAAATTGGGCTAATTTTTTTCAGGGTTTTTGCTTCTGTCTTGGAAAACTCTGATTATGGTCTATTTTCTCTTCGAAAATTCACTTAATATTCAGTATTAGTGTTCTATAAGCATTTTGTGTGTGACAATGGTACTTAGGTTTAATTTAGGGCAGTTTTGACCCCAAAACCTTAAAATCACCATGAGATACATGTAGCTCCTTTAACTTAAGGAGTTGACATAATTTTAATCTCACAGATCTAAAGTAGAGGAAGGGGTTATTCCTGAAGACATGGTTGGTGAATGTAAAACACGGAGACAGGAACTGATAGGTAAACAATAGCCATGTTTATTAAAATACTCAACAAAATACTCAAATTTCATTTTTTAAAAATAATTTTGAAAAAAAAATGGTACCATGCAAATGTACTGCTGAGGAGGTTTCATTTGAATGCAATGGTCGCACCATAGGATAATTATTTTCAGATCCACAGACTCACAAGTTAGAACTACACTACATGTCTCCATTATTGACTCTGGGTGTAAAAAGGGTTAATGCATGCAGATGTGATGATGCTATCCAAGTTCAGATCACCATTCAAAATACAGTTTAGGGTAGTATTATTAGTACAATAAAAGCAATCAATTAAGTAATGATCCGCATAAGAAGGATAGCGCTGAACGGCAATGGAATGTCAAACACAATGGAATGTCAAGATTTTTCTTTGTTACAACTAGTGATCTCATTGGCCTAGACTCAAAAACCACAAGGTGCATTTTGTTTTGAGACCCAATCGCACAACATACAAAAAAAACATACAATAAAAGAAATTGTATTTGGGGAACTTCATCAAAGAAGCAAAATAAAAATTTATTATTAGCTATTGTCTTCTGCTATTCTGATTGGTTAAGCACGAACATTTCCTAAAATTTATTTGACGCAAATGGATTTTCTTTATTTTTATAATGAAATATAATTATTAACCATCAGCTCCTCCTCTATTCTTGAAATCAAAGATATTCTATGTGGGAAAGAGCTAATGCCGCAGAACAATGAAGTTTGCTATCGTTCTTATGTGGAACAATACTTAATAAAATGTACATCCTAGTCCTGTAATAGCTGAAAAAAAAAACTAATTTCTTTAAAAAAGTCCAGGAGTGGATTTGTACTTGGGACTGTATGCTCACTGGGAATAGCCGTTATGCTTGTTTACGTCAGACTAGCTAATTTCACCCCCAAGCCTTGCTTTCGAAGTTTAAACCTGTGACAATCTCATCAATGCATTTTTAAAGGAGCAAAGTTGAAAAGAATACCCACTCAAAAACAACGTGAACTTGTTAATCAGGTTTACAAGAAATTTCATACAAACAAGGCTTGGTGGTGGATTTTGAGCTGGTGACATCATCTTGCATAAGGCCTATTAGGCTATGCCACTACACTAACAATCAGGTTACATTAGAGTAAAAGATACATAATTTATAGATTTTTTTTTGCAAAAGCTACTGAATGCTATTGATATTCAGCTTGTTTTGTCTTTTCCTTCCTTCCCCTAAGATACGTCATGTACACATGCATGAGGTGAATCCCCTTGTTGTTGTATTTTGGATTAACTGGTTACTTAGGAGGGGTGGTCGCTTTATGATGGTTGTACATGAGGGGATGCCTGTATAAGAGGTGTCTTGTTTGTACTGCAGTGTTGTATAGTAAAATAATGTTTGACTGATTGTAATCTTGTTATTTATTTAATTTACTTCACTAGAAACTGTTGCTGATGTTGATGAAGTCCTCGGTGAAATGTTTCTGGAAGAAGTTCAGCCAACAGAGGAACAACTAATTGTAGGCATTTAGTGTAAACATTTATATGCCAAGTTCAATCTTGCTACATAACCAGGAAACATTACATACATTATATATATAATGTATGTAGAATGCATTTAACATTGAAACCTTCTTCATGATCATGAACTACACAAATTTTAATAATAATAGAAACTGCATAATACAGCTACACAACATAATGTAGTTGTTAAAATGCAATTTGAATTCCTGTTTTGCAAACTGTACCTAGTACTTTAGAGTGGTGATGGTGAGGTTCTTCAATTTTCTTTTCTGGAGAGGTCCTGAGCATGTTAATAATATTATTTTGGAACGGAAAAGAATACAGTCATTTACAAATGTAGGTTCCATTACTGTTACTGTACTATGTCTATAGTGAGAACAGTAATGAATAATCTTAAAAAAATGGTTTCATGGGAACATACCATAATTCAAGAGAGATTTATGCATGAGAATGCATGAGAAGGGCAATTGTTTGATTAAATGTGCTGATTTAGTGTAAGTCGTTAATGTTATATCATTCATTAGGCTGCCATTCGCCGAGCTACCATAAAGAGAGCTTTCACGCCAGTGTTTGTTGGATCAGCTCTAAAGAACAAGGGAGTTCAGGTTTGTTTTTTTGCAGCCTTCTTTAATTTGGATATAATTTTTTTCTCAGAATTTCTTTAACCCATTGACACCTGAACCGCCCGTAACCGCCCGTACAAGACTCCACTGCTTTAAAAAATTGTAACTTTCTCAATCGTGCGAACATTGCCTTAACTAGCAGTTGTGAGCATTGACTAGAAAGTCTTTCAAATTGAGATACTCAATAAACACAAAAAAGTCAGCGATTTTTGCAGAATATCAGCATTTGAATTTGGACAATAACAAAAATTACCGTTTTTAACATCATAGAAAAACAACAAAAATCACGTTTTTGCTTTAAGTTTTTTTTATTCAAATCATCATGGCAAACCCAAAAGTCAACATTTACAGCAAAATTCAGTCCTAGTCCTAGCTTAGCAGTGAATTTTTTTTGCTCTTATTCGTTGCTCGGGCCGAACTACAGCTTCTTATTCTAGTGCATACTCACCTTGCCTCGATTTTCAACATCACCACCGCACTGCATGCTGGGAAATAAAGAGATTTTTCGACAGCGTTCATTCCGTCCTCCAAACTTTTCATATATATACTAAGTCCACAGCCACTCTGACCCACCGCCGAAATTTCGCGCTTGTTGTGTTCTCCTGTGGTCACAACTTCCAAAATATGCCGCGGTACATGTAGGTCGAGAAATTCATCCAGAGTCGAGTCCCAAAGCTACTTCGTTTTCAGGCGGCCATTTTTCCAGTTCAACGAGAAACGAGCCAAATTCGTAAACGAAGTACAACACCTAACTCGCTTCGTTGAGAAGTGGACTCTGAACTACCTCCAAGCTTAATGATGTTCATCAGGCAGCTACTAAAGATGAAAAATGGCTGTGAACTTACCAAAAATCGTAGATAATTCATATTGGACCCTTTATTGCAAATCAACCAAGCAAAATGAGATCGTCACAATGACGTTTCCAGTAAACTCGAGCCTTCAGTGTTTTAGTACAGCAGCACTTTCAATGGTACATGTAACTCCAAATATGAAGTCAGGAAATCCTATGGGGCGTGTGTATGCAGAAAATCACTCAAAAACGTAAAAATCCTCAGGTGTCAATGGGTTAACCAGGAGTCCATTACCTGGAACATATTCGTGTCACGGAGTTTTCACAGACCTGTTTATTTTCAAATTTACCACAAATTTGAGCCCCGCTGACCAATCACATTACATGTACTTTATTATAATAATTATTATATTAAACTTAGTGTCATCAAGTCACCAGAAGTTTTGGCAATCAATAAAAAGAAGCAAAATGTGTGAGAGATGAAATCTACTGATGATAGTGCAGGAAAAAAAAATTACAAATCATTCTAAAAGTAAACTAGTCTGTAAAAACGCTGCGACACAGGCTTAGTTTGCATGCTCTGGATAATGAGCTCCTGCTTCAACTCAATATTGATTAACTGACATTTGATGCTAAGTAAAGTAACTCACTTGTGAAATATTGAGTAAATGTACATTGTAATTGAAAAAAAAAATATATATATATATAACCTTAAATCATTATATCTCCACAGACCCATGTAATGTTTTTTTTATCTGTCCATTTGTAATTATTTTTTCGTTGGTTGATTGGTTCATTCATTTGGATATTAAACAAACACTTTTTCAGAAGTTTTCAAACAGTTTTGTAAATTCCCTCCCTCCCTCCCTCCCTCCCTCCCTCCCTCCCTCCCTCCCTCCCTTCCTTCCTTCCTTCCTTCCTTCCTTCCTTCCTTCCTTCCTTCCTTCCTTCCTTCCTTCCTTCCTTCCTTCCTTCCTTCCTTCCTTCCTTCCTTCCTTCCTTCCTTCCTTCCTTCCTTCCTTCCTTCCTTCCTTCCTTCCTTCCTTCCTTCCTTCCTTCCTTCCTTCCTTCCTTCCTTCCTTCCTTCCTTCCTTCCTTCCTTCCTTCCTTCCTTCCTTCCTTCCTTCCTTCCCTCCCTCCCTCCTTCCTTCCTTCCTTCCTTCCTTCTTTCCCTCCCTCCCTCCCACCCTCCCTCCCTCCCTCCCTCCCTCTCTCCCTCCCTCCCTCCCTCCCACCCTCCCTCCCTTCCTCCCTCCCTCCCTCTCTCCCTCCCTCCCTCCCTCCCTCCCTCCCTCCCTCCCTCCTTCCCTCCTTCCTTCGCCCAGAAAACTCTCAGTTTGTACATTTTTTAACTACGGTGTTGGTTTAATAAGTAATTAATATTATGATTTCTCCAATAATTCTTTAGCCTCTGTTGGATGGTGTCATGGATTACTTACCAGACCCTAGTGAGGTCCAAAATTTTGCTATGGATGCTGAAAAGTAAGGCATGGCCTCTTTTTTTTTTTTTTTTGGGGGGGGGGGGGGGGGGGGGGGGGGGTCATGTGTGTGGCATTTGTCATCTGTTTTTATCCCCATCCTTAGTAATTTGACTTGATGACTGACCCCAGAGTTGGGAAAACAACCTTCCTACAGTTATAACTTTTAACTCCAATACTGCACATGCCAGGGGTCAGGCTCATGCTCATTTCAATTTTTTGTGTGACTGAATATTACAAGGCAATAATTTTTTAAAATGCAGAATTCCCGTAATACTCTGACCAATCACAACAGAGGCAGTCATTGCAATGAACCAATCAGAACTCAAAGCAAATATATGTAGCTGACGCCAAGCACGGGAAAACCAGTTCTGACAAACAAGTCATGTTTTGGTGTAACTTCTGATTGGTTGAAAAAGTGGCTTGAGATTGTTTGACCAATCACAAATCACAAAGCGTAGTAATGCAAAACCAAAGTAATTGCAAAATTACTTTCGACGCTCCATTAAAAACTTCTTAATAAACCTAGTTTTAAAATGACCGAGCTACAGCATCTCAATGCAAATCTCCCGCCATAGCTTGCAATTGGTGTGTTGAATTTTGTGACCTTGTGACTTTGACTCATGTGGAAGATTTTGAATTTCCTTTGACCCTAGCCTTGCGGTCAGGGGCGTAGCTACCTGTAACACGTATGCACGTGCTTACCTGAAAAAGTCGAAAAAAAAAAAGAAAGATTTGGGACTTGAAGGTGGGGGGAGGAGGTAGGGGTAGTGTTTGAAAACAGTGATTGTGCGTACCTCTGAAAAAGTCCTGGCTACACCCCTGGTGGTGAAATGTTAATGATACTTTCAACATTGCTGATCCTAGCAGTATGTAGGACTTACCACTGTATATCATACATAAATCTAGTATATGGCCTAGTTCGCCAGGAGTCCCTCGTACATGTAGCTTAGTGGTTAAAGCATCCAACCGGTGTGCAGAAGTGATATGTTCAATTCCTGTCGGGGAACTCCTGGCATGATGAACATTACTATGCTTAACGTTTACCATCATTCTGTATGTTGAATGTCATTTATTTTGATTGCAGTCCTGATGAGAAAATTGAGCTTAGCAGCAAGATAGACTCTTCTCATCCATTTGTTGGACTCGCTTTCAAACTTGAGGTAAGACAATTTCAGTAACTATACTACTCTATTCTTAGACTACACATTTGCAGTAAAAACTGACACATAAGAACATGTGTGCAAAAATCTGACAGCTTGACCCCCAATACTGTCAGTGTAGGTCACAAAAAGTGACTATAAAAACATGTTCAATGAGCGGTAACTTGAAATGCATTAACATTACATGTATTACCGTTAAGTAACAAAATTAGGGAACCTCATTACTTTTGGGTCAATCCTTTCACTCCCTAGAGAGACATGTAGTGTAGTTCTAACTTCATGAGTCTGTTGACGAAATCCTATGGTGTGACCATTCAAATGAAACCTCTTCTGCAGTACTTTTGCATGGTACCATTTGTTCTAACTTTTGAGTCTGTTGACTAAATCCTATGGTGTGACCATTCAAATGGAACCTCTTCTGCAGTACTTTTGCATGGTACCATTTGTTCTGACTTTTGAGTCTATTGATGAAATCCTATGGTGTGACCATTCAAATGAAATCTCTTCAGCAGTACTTTTGCATGGTACCATTTGTTCTAATTTTGAGTCTGTCGACGAAATCCTATGGTGTGACCATTCAAATGAAACCTCTTCAGCAGTACTTTTGCATGGTACCATTTGTTTTAACTTTTGAGTCTGTGGATGAAATCCAATGGTGTGACCATTCAAATGAAACCTCAGTCTTTAACTACTTTTGCATGGAACCATTAGTTTTTGAATATTTTACAAAATGAAATTTGGGATTTTTCTTGAATTTTGATTTGGGCACTTTTGGGATAAAGCCGGATACAACCTCGTTCCCAGGCCTTCTCCGCTTTGTTCAATTCAAAATGGCGGGTCGGGAGGAGAAGACCCTGGACAAGACTGCCAAGACCAAGAATGGTGGAGTATTTTGCCCGGTGGGGGGACTCCCATATAAAAATGACGGGGGTGCTCGTCGGAAATTTTTGAAAAACACCCTAAAAGGTACCAGAATCTCGTTTGATGAGCAAGGCTCAAATGAATTTTTACCCCTAAGAGGTACCAATTCTTAAACAAAACATGCCTGTTTCTGCCATATTTTTCGGCATAATACCCTCAAAGGTACCGCAATAATTCCAACGGGGGTCGTTTTGAATTTTAGCACCTTAAGAGGTACCAATGTACTAATTTTGACCCCTAAAAGGTACAACGAGCACCCCCGTCATTTTTATATGGGAGTCCCCCCCCCCCCCAGGATATTTTGTCCATAAGATATGATGAAATGTCTTTGTTCCATTTGAACAACGGTTTCAGATTACCAGAAAACAAACACGGCTGCCAATCACTGGAAATAACCTTTGAAAACAAACATGGCTGCCAATCACTGGAAATAACCTCTGAAAACAAACACGGCTACCAATCACTGGAAATAACCTCTGAAAACAAACACGGCTGCCAATCACTGGAAATAACCTCTGAAAACAAACACGGCTGCCAATCACTGGAAATAACAACTCTGAAAACAAACACGGCTACCAATCACTGGAAATAACCTCTGAAAACACCATTTCACTGTGTGTCACATGACAATATACTCCACTATTCAGTAGAGTCTAAATGCTACAGCTCAGAAGTAGGTCGGACACCTTAATGAGAATAAACAGAGTAACTGGTTAGCTTTCAGTTGAGGTTAGGGTTAGTAGTTTAAACAACCCAAGAAGCTACATGTAGGTGGTACAGTGGTACGGTAGGCTATGTAAGCCTAAGCCTAGCTGAGGTCACAGGTTCAATCCTGAGTGGGGATTTTAGATTTTTTTTTTTACACTTAAAAATTTATTGAAAATAGAATTCTAAGTGTCGACATTACGTTATATAATTCTCAATAAGGTGTCCGACCTCCCTCTGAGATATAGCAGGTAGACTCTACTCCACGATTCTTGGAGTATTTTGGCAGCCCCCCAGGGTCTTCTCTGCCCGACCCGCCATTTTGAATTGAACAAAATGGAGAAGAGCCTGGGGATGAGGTTGCAAGGGATAAGGAAGCTTTTTTATAACCGCTACTTTTGGAGGATTGCTACAATTTCAGGTAACAAAAAGGTGTACCACCATGGCCAAATTATCTTTAATTAGTAAAATGGCACCAAAAGTAAAAATTCAACTTAAGTTTTGTTTCAAAGAAAATTCAGTATTGCCGTGTGTTTGTTCAGCTATAGATCACAGATGATATCGAAATGTGGAAAGAACAAAACAGGAGGAGCTTGTTGGTCACTGATGTTCTTACCACATTTTGACGTCTTTTTCGATCTATATAAACTGAACAGATGCATGGCAATATGAGATCTACAGTATTTGTTTAATTATACAATGACTGACTGATAATTTCGGCCTTTTCCAGTCAACAAAACTACTTTTCGCATCCATTTCATCTTTTTCTCAATTGTCAATAGCTTCTGCTAAACATTTTTTCAATGCCTTCACTTGCATTTTCCGGAATAATCTCGTCCACATTTTTAAAACTGTCCGCCATGTTGGACAAAACTGAGAAAACAAATTCTCCATGACGTCAGCTGCATGTTCGTCTATACTCTAATAGATCATAGAAAAATTAATGACGAATCAAAATGCACATTGAATTCAGTATATTGTGTAGTGATAATTCAAGCCAGGTATGTCTGATTGTGTTTCTAGGCTGGGCGGTTTGGCCAGCTTACTTACCTGAGGGTGTACCAAGGCTCATTGAAGCGTGGGGGCTTTATTGTGAACACAAGGACTGGAAAACGTGTTAAGGTACCAAGGATAGTGCGCATGCACTCCGATACCATGGAGGTAAAAGAAATTCACTTGCTACTTAACAATTAGATTATGAGCTCAAGATTTCTATCATGCATAGAAATCAAGAGCGAATAATCTAATTGTTTTTAATTAGTATAAATCTACTAGATGTTCAAAACTTAACAACAAGACAGGCTTGCATTTTTACTAAAACAGAATACGTAGTGAGTAGTGTAGCCAATAAGAGAACAGCATTTGTGATAGAGCAGTTTTCAAAACCAAAACCAAAGTAATCACTCTGGCCAATCACAACAGACGCAGACAATCCAATGAACCAATCAGAACTCAAAGCAAATACATGTAGCCACCGCCAAGTGCAGGAAAACGCATGAAAGCAAGTCACTGATTGGTCAATGAAGTGACGCGAGGTTTTTAAGCCAATCAGAAGTGGAGCAATGCAAACCACTCAATAGGTCATTTCCGAGTTGCCTTTAGCCTCTCTATCAAAGCGAGGCTAGGTGCGAAACCTTTCATATGAAAATGAGTTTTCATTCACATGCAAATAAGTTTTATTTGCATGTGAATGAAAACACATTTTCATATGAAAGGTTTCGCACCTAGCCTCGCTTTGATAGTGAGGCTAAAGACAACTCGGAAATGGCCTATTGAAAACCGCTTTATAACTGTAGTATTGGTATAATGTTTGAGTATTACTAACTCACACTTTTTTTTATGCGAAGCGTTGAACATGGTACAGCTGTATAGTAGTGGGACTAAATTTCACTTGATTGCTTGATCACTCGATCGGCTGTTAGCATTGAGCCCGCAATATGCAATGCTCACCTGCCTTCCCATGGGGACGTTGTTGGAGGAATGGGAGGGTGGGGAGTCGGTGGAGCAAAGAGGGTTGGGTCGGTGAACATTGAGCCTGCAGTATGTAATGCTCACCTGCCTTCCCATGGGGACATTGTTGGAGGGATGGGAGGGTGGGGAGTCGGTGAAGCAGAGGGTCGGGTCGGTAAACATTGAGCCTGCAGTATGTAATGCTCACCTGCCTTCCCATGGGGATGTTGTTGGTGGGACAGGAGGGTGGGGAGTCGGTGGAGCAACAGGGGCAGGTCAGTGAACATTGAGCCCGCAGTATGTAATGCTCACCTGCCTTTCCATGGGGACATTGTTGGAGGGACGGGAGGGTGGGGAGTCAGTGGAGAAAAGAGGGGTGGGTCAGTGAACATTGAGCCCTCAGTAGGTAATGCTCACCTGCCTTCTCATGGGGACGTTGTTGGAGGGACGGGAAGGTGGGGAGTCAGTGGAGCAAAGAGGGTCGGGTCGGTGAACATTGAGTCCGCAGTATGTAATGCTCACCTGCCTTCCCATGGGGACGTTGTTGGAGGGACGGGAGGGTGGGGAGTCGGTGGAGCAAAGAGGGGCGGGTCAGTGAACATTGAGCCCACAGTATGTAATGCTCACCTGCCTTCCCATGGGGACGTTGTTGGAGGGATGGGAGGGTGGGGAGTCGGTGGAGCAAAGAGGGTCGAGTCGGTGAACATTGAGCCCGCAGTATGCAATGCTCACCTGCCTTCCCATGGGGACGTTGTTGGAGGGATGGGAGGGTGGGGAGTCGGTGGAGCAAAGAGGGTCGAGTCGGTGAACATTAGGCCCACAGAATATAATGGTTGCCTCTCTTACCCAAGTTGAAGGTGTTGGAAGGAGAGGAGGTTGGGGAGTCGGTGGAGCAACAGGGGCGGGTCAGTGAACATTGAGCCCTCAGTAGGTAATGCTCACCTGCCTTCTCATGGGGACGTTGTTGGAGGGACGGGAGGGTGGGGAGTCAGTGGAGCAAAGAGGGTCGGGTTGGTGAACATTGAGTCTGCAGTATGTAATGCTCACCTGCCTTCCCATGGGGACGTTGTTGGATAGACGGGAGGGTGGGGAGTTGGTGGAGCAAAGAGGGACGGGTCAGTGAACATTGAGCCCACAGTATGTAATGCTCACCTGCCTTCCCATGGGGACGTTGTTGGAGGGATGGGAGGGTGGGGAGTTGGTGGAGCAAAGAGGGTCGAGTCGGAACATTAGGCCCGCAGAATATAATGGTTGCCTCTCTTACCCAAGTGGTAGGTGTTGTAGGGAGGGGAGTTGAGGGGTCGGTGAAGTAAAACGCCTGGGAGAGGGGAGGGTCCAAAGTTGTTTCATATTCATGAGTTGGCTCATGGAAGCCTTTGATTCATGGCTTTAAACGGACAGACAGACTTTATTTTATACACAATGGATGCAAATCATACATTATATATGTGATTGCTAAAAATGAGATTCAACTACATAAAATAAAATGCTCTATGAAAATTCAAGAACCACGATAGTAAATTTTAACTGCGATTATTGCAGTTAAAATTTACTATGAAAATGTTTGTTTAAAAAATTGCCTATGTGCTGAAAACGACTGGAATCTTTCTGTGATGTTATTCAGTCATCTACAAGAGAACCCTTATAATGGCCAAAGTGTTAAACATGAAAATTTAAACTTTGGGCTTGTTCTAAAAGAAATGGTCGCTATTGTAACTGCCCTTTCCTCTAAGATGAGTTTTGTTTTTCATTCTAGGACGTACAAGAGGCTAATGCAGGTGATATCTGTGCTCTGTTTGGCGTAGAGTGCGCCTCTGGTGATACGTTCACGTTAGAAGGAGCAAAACCAGTGTCCATGGTAAGTGTTTATTTTCCAAATGGAAAATAGATAGTTTTTTAATCGTGTTTTGTAAGAGCAGTATTCACTTGAGTGTTGTAAAACCAAAACAAAGTAATCACTTTGGCCAATCACAGAACAGGAGACGCAGACAATCCAATGAACCAATCAGAACTCGAAGCAAATACATGCAGCCGGCGCCAAGGGCGGGAAAATTCTACGAGCAAGTCACGATTGGTTTTGGTTTTACTTCTCATTGGTTGATAGAATGGTGTGAGATTTTTTAGCCAATCACAAAGCGTAGCAATGCAAAACCAAAGCAATCGCGAAATTACTCTCGACAGTCAATTGAAAATCGCTCTAAAACAAAACCAAAGTAATGAATCAATCACGACAGATGCAGACAGTCCAGTTAACCAATCAGAACTTGAAACAAGTTCATGTAGCCGGCGCCAAGTGCGTATGAACAACTCATGATTGGTTTTGGTTTTACATCTGATTGGTTGAGAAAGTGGCGCAAACTATTTTGCCCATCACAACGCGTAGCGTAATTACTTTTGACACTCAATTGAAAACCGCTTCAAAAGCCAATTAAAAACACCAATACACGATCACTGTAGTCTGACGTCATCAATTTTGAATTTTTGACTTGATTTTGAATTGTGAATAAAAGACACCAGACTCAAAGATTGAGGTCTGTTGTTGTTGTTGTTTTTTGTAGGAGCCGATTTTTGTTCCAGATCCAGTTATTTCACTGGCGGTGGAAGCTAAAAACAAGGTGACTATCAAGTTGTTAGCTAAGTTACGCACTCATCCTTTTGCTTCTAGGTAGACTGCAAGCAGTCTCTTATTTTTATTTTAGTCAGTCGAAAAGAAAAATAAGAAACTGTTTGCAGTCTAGCTTCAAGGTAATAGGATGGGGCATAAGTTTAAGGTGGTTTTAACTTTTAGGTATTTTTTCGAAATCCTACAGTATGACCATTCAAATGAAAGCTATTGAGCAGTAATTTCCTGTGCTACTGTTCATTATGCTGTACAAGGTGGTTCTAACTTTTGAGTCTGTTTATGAAATCTCAAAGTGTGAACATTCAAATGAAAGCTACTGAGCAGTACTTTCCTGCGGTACTGTTTATTATGCTGTACAAAGTGGTTCTACCTTTTGAGTCTGTGCATGAAATCCTAAAGTGTGACCATTCAAATGAAAGCTATTAAGCAGTACTTTCCTGTGGTACTGTTTATTATGCTGTACAAGGTGGCTCTAACTTTTGAGTCTTTGGATGAGCTTCAATGAACTTCATTGAAAGCTATTGAGCTGCGGTGCTGCGTATTATGCTGCACAAGTATGGTTCTACGTTTTGAGTCTGTGGATGATGCCCTAAAGTGTGAACCTTTAAATGAAAGTTATTGAGCAGTACTTTTCTATGATTTACTGTTAATTTTTTAAGATAAAAACTAACGATAATAAACGACGTTTCGACCCCACTGAGGTAATTTTCAAGTTTAAAATGAAAGTGATTGAAATTAGCATATGTGTGTAAAACTTAAGACATGCGAATGTTGAACGAGATAAAATATGTAAGCACTAAGCGTTACAAATCACAAGTGATAAAAACTACAAAGGATTTAATTAAGACAATCAGAATATGTGAAAAACTAAAGAATAAAAGAATTATTACTAGCAGTAATCGGAGATTATGGAGACGCGTTCGAAGGAACTTCCGGCGGAAATGAGCCCCTGAAAAAAGCAATAGGGGCGGCCATTTGGAAGACCGGACACCGAAAATCTCAAATTGTACTGCACGTAAGGCACAGGGTAACCAACACGAAATTAGGATTGCGTTCTTCGAACGCGATAATATATAATAAGTTATATTTATAATTCTTTTATTCTTAAGTTTTTCACATATTCTGATTGTCTTAATTAAGTCCTTTGTAGTTTTTATCACTTGTATTTTGTAACGCTTAGTGCTTACATATTTTATCTCGTTCAACATTCTCGTCTTAAGTTTTACTCACATATACTAATTTCAATCACTTTATTTTTAAACTTGAAAATGACTTCAGAGGGGTCGAAACGTCGTTTTTAAAGTTAATTTTTATCTTAAAAAGTTTTTCAAAACAACTGCTTATTAGAATACTGTTAATTGTGCTGTATATGGTACTGAACATGTAGTTCGAGTCTAGATTACTCAGCCTTTGATCACTATTTTTTGTGATTTACGCTATTCGTCGTTATCTCGTGGATGATCCACAAGATAGTGTTTGACATCATATGTCCACATCTTTGTGTTCACACTTATTTGAAAGCTCGATCAAGCGCAAATTTTTTGAATTGCCTTGCTCAATAGCTCTTTCGTGACCCCTGGAGGAATAGTAGTTGATCTTGTCTGTTTGTTGTACGCTTTCGCATCTGTTACCGTCCAAGTAAAATGAGAATGTCCCGAAAGAGCAGCTATTTTCCACATGTGCCAATTGTTGGAATTGAAATTGAAAATTTCGATAACTGCTCCACCTGGTGGCATAAAAATGGGAAAAGCGTGTGCAGATCCGTGCATTCCAAAGAAAATGTCTGCCGAGGAAACTAATTCTAACTGGGCTTTCAAAGGCAACGTGTCCAGCTGAGCAGCAGCGATGGTAATGTTTGGAAAGCTCTCCTCCATTTCTTTTAAGACATCTTTCTCATTGGCAATTTTACGGTCGACTGTGCCGTCCAGATTCCTGGGGTGACTGTGGTAATCTCTTCTAAAGCTAACCAGGACCTTAATTTTGTGCTCGCTGCAGTTGCGAATATGCGCATGTGATGGAATGCCAAACCGCTGCAATACGAATTCCCTAAAAGGTTGAATGTACTTGAATGACTGAAGGTTTTTGTTTAGCAGAGGACAGTTTACCCGTGGATAACGCCATACCAGGTTTTCGAATACGACACCAGTTGAATTTGTAAACATACTATCGTTACCGAGTTTTATAAGCTTATGAAACGGCACTGACCAGAAGGGATCAAGTGAGGTGGGTGGATGCGCATCCATAAGAACGATATTTAGCTTCTCTGGTACTATTCCTAAAACTTGTGTCGTAATAAAAATGTCCAACATATCAATAACTGTCCAGTAGACATTGGCGTATTCGATCCTTTTAATGGCTAAGTACTGGCCAGCCTGAAATGTCTGGCTCACTCCCATGAGCCGAGGAAGTGAAGGATTTGCAACTTCCATGGCTAACGCCCAAGATTGTAACGCGTTATTCGTTGTCGCCTTTTGTAGCTTCTTCTTGGCTTCGTCCATATCACGATCGCAGTACAAAGTGAAGAAACCTTTATCTAATGCAAAATATTCATCTTCTTCTTTCGGATGTTCCAGTTTTGTTTGAAGAACTCTAGCTCGTCCAAGCTTGGGTCGAATGGTGATATTCCTGAAATGTAGCATCCCATCCTGCATTTCGGTCATCTTCTGCAGGCATGATCCATTCAGACTGCTTGCAGGAAAACTTGTAACTGCCTTCAAGTTCGTCGGAATAGCCCGGGAGGTAAGATTTTTTCTTAAAATATCCGAGGAGGCTGAACGTAGGTGGTTTATGACACTTGACTGTGTTGACAGAATCGTGTTCACCGATGCTTGGGAATTTATCTTTAGCATGTTTGTCCACTGGTTTATGACACTTGACTGAATCGTGTTCACTGATGCTTGGGAATTTATCTTTGACATGTTTGTCCACGTCCACCAAGTTTTAAGCACATAAAGATTGGTGAAAAAAATAACTACCCCAGAACGAGTATCAAAGATTTGATACGCTTGATAAGTTTTGATGAAATGAAACTTGTTTTAAGAACAGCCATTTGACAGCCTTTTTTATTGCGACGATTGCTGAGCTGAAAAAAAAGATAATGTTAATTTTCATGCCTAGCATTCAAATAAATCACAGGTTATTACGCTAAGCATGTTATCGCAAAATAGAGGGTGTTTTATATGCTAGTCCAATGTTTTCCAGTATCTCGAACAGTGGGTAACGAGGATTTTTATAATTGCAACGAATAAAGCTTTGCAAGTCAGAGTTCCACGTAAAACTTCTATTTTGGGAAGAAGATAACGCTTTTTTACCGTTATTTTATCAGAAATGGAGTTGAGCAAAGTTGATACGTGTCAAGTGTAAGTTTTTGTTTGAATAATGTGATTCAATCAGTCGAAGCATGTCTTTCTTGTGAAATTTTGATTTCAAAACATACACCCAACGGCAAAAAATTGTGTCGAGCCTCCTTACTTGCGAAAGGAAACAAAAGAACTGAATATGACAGAAGTGTCAAAATGTTACAATAACTGTGGAACCAAAAAGGGGCAAAAATTAAAGCGATAATGCCGTGCACGGGATAAAACAAAATACAGTAGCTTAAGGCCTCACTTGACCCGTTTACTCGTTACGAAAGAGTTAAATTTACATGACAGAGCTCTTGTTGTGTAGTTTCAGGTAGAGTCTAGATTCCATAGCTCAGAAGGAGGTCGGACACCTTATTGAGACTTATATAACTGAGTAACTGGTTAGCTTTCAGTTGAGGTTAGGGTTAGCAGTTTATATAGTTAAATTTAGGCCTAAACAACCCAAGAATTTAAGGTTACAGTGTACCTTCGGGGGTGTCTCCAGTATAACAGCTCTAGCGTCTTAAGATTACACTTCATATACCTAAACCCAGATATCAAATTAAAGCTTATAGAGCTGGCTATCTAAATATGGAAACCATTTGGTAATAAAATGAATTGTCGAATTTTTTACGACGTCTAAATCAGCTTTAAAACGCTTTAACTCAAAGCGATTATTTTATTTTGCTAATTTGATTTGTTCTCGGGTTTCCGGACACGAAGCGCTAAAAAAACGTGTCGGCGATTTCCCATATTCAATTGCAGTGAAAAGTTACAGAATATTTTCAAAAAAGGGAGGAAAAAAGTTGGAGTGATCGCACGGAAATGGCTCTTGACGAAAAAGTTTTCGGAAATAAGAAATTCGCCGACACGTTTTTGTTGATTGTATGTTAGCCTAGCTTGTGTCCAAATTTGAGGAAAATCGAACAAATTCCCTTTGAGTTGTAGCTCTTTAAAGTGTCCCCTACAAGCGAAAAATTAACTTTGAGAAAACAGCGCTTAGAAAAAAATATCGCTTCATAAACAAACTCCGCCCACAAAAGTTATACCGTCATTTCTCCGTCAATTTTCACTATTTTTCGATATTTTTTTTGGATGAAAGTTCATTCTGTAAACTTTATTTTGACGCCAAAAAAAATTTCAATAAATTTTCGATCTGAAGGTACACTGTAACCTTAAGTGGTACTGTGGTACGGTAGGCTACGTAAGTCTAAGCCTAACTGAAGTCACAGGTTCAATCCTGAGTGGGGATTTTAGATTTTCTTTATTACACTTAAAAATTTGTTGAAAATTTATATAATTCTCAATAAGTGTCCGACCTCCTTCTGAGCTATAGAAGGTAGACTCTACCGTAGGTTCACTCGTTTTACTTTCTAAAAATTTATATAACAATAATTCCTGTTATCACAAAAATAGTTTTATCCCAGTGAGTGCACAGGGCTTCTTTTATCTTAACTTGGAACTTTGTGGTGTTGTGTTCTAAAATACCGTAAAATTCCGAAATCTGTCTTTTGCACTCTTAACTACTCTGTCTATTATTTACGTTGTAAAACACATCTAGAAAGGATTCTTTGGAGAGCGCTCGTAGTCGCTCGCTCGCTCGACTAACTGAAAGAAAAAATGAGAAAATGATCGCAGTCTCACTTTAAAACCGTGCTTTGAATGTCGCGTCGCGATTTGAAAATAAATATTTGAATAATCTTGAGCGCGCGGCCCGTGAAGAGCCTAATTGTCAGCTTTATCGCACATACCTTCGCGCAATCACATACGGCAGGTGTCCGTTACGAAAAATATCGTATTTCAACAAACTTTAACAAACTGACAAAGTCCTGGTAGACGGTATATATCAATAGAAATCTAAATGTAGTTTTTGATAAACATATCAGCGACTTTTTCTATTACGAAGTGCCGAGAGCCCGTAAATCCACAAGGGACGAGGTTTGCTCAATCGAATTTATGGCTCATTCTTGGTGTAAAAACCTGTCTTTGTTTTCTACCTATTGTTGTTTTACACTCTGTTGTTTAATGCAGTTTGTTTTCGTTGTTTTACGTCATTCGTGAGTTTGGCAGGTTTTTACACCGGGGAAAATCCGAATTTATCGAGTATCTAAAGTGGCTGATAACCTGATTATCCACAACCGAGCGAAATACTTCAAAATACACCCAGTGTTATTCCCAAGCCATCAATCCAGAAAACTATGCAGGCCTTTTCCATTTTCCGATTGGTTAGCGAGATGTCTGCGTCAAAAGTTAGAGTAGCTAAAAAAATGCGAGACGTGTTGCGTAAATGGCCGTCATTGGAAAAATAATCTACAGTCTCAAAGTTTCTTGACTCCATTATGTTTGTTATTACCCCTGGAATATGTTAATCAAATTTTATGAAAATCCGTCAAACCTACATACCGTATAAATTCGTCTAATTTAATATATTTTCCAAAAAATCTGACAAGTGCGAGATTTTTTGCTTGAAAGTTTCGTAAACAAAATGCGCCACCACGGGAGATTATGGGAGATTATTTTACCTCAAAACACCGCGAACCAATGAATCAACAGCATCCCTTGGTGTCATATTTAGTATGTAGCGAAACACTAAATACCACATTGGTAGCGGGCACTGCACCTAGATTTACCAGGCAAAAGAAGTGAGCCCGAGTATTTATAGCCGCCATGGACAACGTTTTCGGTACGACTTTTGAATTTAAAGCCAGTCACATCCTCAGAGCTGTCGGTCCTTCCTGTTGCTGAACAGGAGATAAGGGGCAGTTTCTTGGTAATGCGATCACCAAATGACGTAAAACAAAAGATTCAAAAGAAAGTAAACAATACCCACACCACAACACAATAGCTAACCAACAATAGTTTCCGCAACACCAAAAAACACCCAGATAAGAAGACTCTAGGTATAAAATTTGTGTGGTAAATGGTTATTTAGAGCACACGAACTAGGTTTTAAAAGTCTTACTCGTACTCAATCTCGTACTCGTAGTCCGACCTAAAGTCCCGATCTAAAGCTGAGTTACTTTGTTAAATATTTATAACATCCGGATTTATTAACGTTGCTTACACAAAAAAACAATGCTGAGTAATTGTTTTTAATCAAACTGTTCTACAACGAACTAATTAATTCAAATTCTTTAGAGAAAACATATCCCTTTTGGTCTTGTGATTGACAGGCTGATCAGCGTCAGGGTATACCTTGAGGGTAAACGCTCGTCCCGTTGCTATAAAGGGAATAAATGGGGTTATAACATTTACACATCGCTTTCTTTCTAATCTACCGTAGAATCCAGATTTATCTATGACATTTCGCGTGATCGCTACCTTTTTCAACAAATTTAAGTCACTAAGATTCGTGATTTAACGCCTTTGAAGCGCAGAATTTAAAGTCAAAACATCCACCCGCAGATTTCCCATCAGTGGAAAGGGTTGCTAGTTAATCAACACACGGCAATTTTACAATTTTATATTTTAAAAGCTTAAGTAACCTTAGTCCTGATTATCTGCTTGAAAATTTGGAATATGTTCGTGAAACCAAAACAATAAACACAAAAGATTTGACCAAAAATCCCGGTAATTTCGGTTTAAAAGCAAATGGAAATTGGTTGGAAATTGAAGATTTGGGTCTCTTCGATCGCCTCAGTCGTCCCGGTCGCCTGAGAGTAGTTCTCATATGATCGTCCCCGATTTTTCACGATCGTCCCAGTCGTCCGGATAGAAAACAGTTTTATCCAAGCGACCGCGATCATCCCAGTCGTCCTGGTCGTTTGCAATCGTCCCGGGTCGTCTCATAAGTGTTCTCATATAATCGTCCTGGTCGTCCGTGCACTTTTTCAAACGACTTGGGCGACCGGGACGATTATATGAAAACCAGCCTTAATGAAAGACAGGCTTTAGATGAACGGGTTTTTCACACTTGGTTTGTTTACAACTTAGGAGTTGGCAACGCCCCTTTTTAACTTGTGAAGCGTAATGAACGGGTTATCGCTAACGGGAACTAACGGGCTCTTACTGAAAGGCTAATTGCCATGTACCAGTTGCAACCGAAAGTATTTGGACAACTCAATTTTCTTTGCATAAACTTACCAAATAGAGGAAACTCTAAAGATAATAGGCCAGTTCTCACTAGGGCTGTTTAAAAGTGCACTTGAAGTGCACTTGGCACGTACTTGTAGTGTGAACTTCTTTCTGAGAGCGTTTTTTAAGTCTGACTTACGTTTCAATTGAAGCACTCGTCTGATTTATTTACACGTTTAAATCTCTCTGTAAAATGTGTCAACGAGGTAAAAATTAATATCAGCTGAACGTAGTTAAAAAGTTAATTTGCAGTAGTTCCTTTTCTATAAGCTCCAGTCTTTTTAAATGGCACGCGCTGTTGGTTTGTGCGGAATCACCCAAGTGTAGCTCGCGTACTTGGGAGTGTGAACGTTTTAATGACAGTACATTTTGGTTTCTTTGTTGCCCTGGCGATATGCATAAAACAAAAGGATCCAAGTGCATATACCATGCGCGATTTAGGGGTAACACTTATTCTTTTGTTAAAACAATAGAATATTAGAGCACAAAAGAACGACAATACAATAGAATACAATACCATAGAATATATTAGAATACATAATTTTACCTAATACAATGAATGTGTACAATGTACAATAGAGCTAACACCCTAAATCGGGCATCATATGCAAGTGCAGTTCAGAGTAAGGTCTACCCCTTACTTGGGAGCGCACTTGACAAATGACAGTACAGCTATGCAGCCGTGCAGCTAAAAGCACGTGGGAGCGCAACTTTGAATTCCACAGGGAACGAGCGCTCTGCGTTTTGGTTTACGATTCTGGGGTCTGTTTGGAAGGCGTATTTCAAGCCGACTTAGGGTAAAAAATTCTACGTTGAGAAGAAAAGGTTGTAGTCTAATTCTCAGGCTTAGCCAGTAGAAAACACTACAGCCATGCGCGCATTCAATACTCACGAGATACAAAAAGATATTTTTAAGACGAGCACGAAAAATTAACAAAAGGTGAGCATAGTGTTACACTAGGCTCTGAGACGATTTTTAGCTGAATTAAGTTCAAATAAAACTTGACTTGATAAGAAAAGTTATTGTACTATCGACTTAGCGTTTTATGCATATCGTACTTTAGTCCTGCAACTTTGTTTATCAAGCTAATCATCTGCAAACCAACTTGTGCTCGCAGTCATGCCTGAAAATCTATTTTCTCGTCTTTCCAAAGTAGACCTCAAGTCTACTTGATTTTCAAGTGCACTTCAAGTGCACTTTGGTCCTTAGTGCGAACCGGCCTATTACTTTTCGCACCTTTACAAACTAAAGTTCATTTCATAATTCCAAAGGCTTTGTTTTCATAGCAGGTGAAAAACATTGACCAATTAAAGTTGCTTTACGATCACAAAGATTGAAGTATTTTCCCACACTAGAGAAAAATCTGTATTTGCAGGTTAAAAAACGTTACACGTAGAAGTTGAAATCCCAGCGAATATGAATACAATCGAACCCCGCTTAACGGACACCCGCTTAATACGGACACGCCGTTATTTCTTGGTCCCGGCTGAAAGCCCATACATTTTCTCTAAAATTAACCCGCTTAATGCGGACACCCGTTAATACAAAAAGGAATAACACTTGATGTTCAACACAAGTATTTGTTCTCTTTCTGTCACAGAATGACATTACACAGTTCTCTAAAGCTATCAATCGGTTCACGCGAGAGGATCCAACGTTCAGAGTAAGATACGACGATGAGAGCAAAGAGGTAAGCTGACAATAAATTAGCGGCGCGGAAGGTAACATGTTAAAGCCCGTTCACAGAAACTGTGCATATACAAAGTAACAATAGCAGGACTATACTACCGGACTCCTACACTACCAGAGTACCACCTACAATTCTCGTCACATTTGTTGGGACACATGTGGGTCTCCCTCCCTTCTCAATGTTGGTTTGACATTTAGTGATCTCAGAGCCGCAAAATTCAACATTGGGAGGGAAGGACGCCAACTGTAGGGTGAATATGTTTTGAGCGTGAGGTGTCCCAACAAAATGTGACGAGGATTGTAGCTTCTCGGGTTGTTTAGGCCTAAATTTAACTATATGAGCTGCTATTCTCCAACCTTAACTAAAAGCATCCAACTTGTCCATTATTTACGTTATATAATTCTCAGAAAGGTGTCCGATTTCCTGTTGGGCCCTCTCACCTATCCCTTCAAGTGTCCTCGGCAAATGTCCGGTAAATTTGGCATTTTTACTGGTGAAAGCTTCACCTGGCCTGACAACAACCTCGTTCCCAGGGTCCTCATCTTCCTCCCCTGCTCTTGGGGAGCGGGAAGAGGAAGACCCTGGGAACGAGTTTGCCTGACAAGACGGACTGGGTAGTTCAGACACAATCTTATTTTTCTCTCTGTCTCTATGACACATGAAAAACTTTTCATAGTTAAAGGGCTCTTGACAGCAGGCACTTTTTATTATTATTCTGTAAAGATAAACCATGCAGAACAAAACTGTCCGACTAGACGAATGACTTGCTTTTAGAGAAGAAATTTATTTGCAGGCTTGTAGCGAAATTGATTCATTGAAAATCTTGAAGAGTTGACTGTTGAAACATTACATTTGGTTATTCTTATTCGCCGGGATTTCAACTCTTGTAAGTGACCGCAGGGTGTCTGTTATAGCAAGGTGTCTGTAAAGAGAGAGTTGACTTAAAAGGACACTGTCACGGGGCGCATGCGCCGGTTTTTTTAATTGAAAAGTTTAGCCTAAATGTTTTCAAGTTGAAGTGTCAATTTCGAAATGGAGTCGATTGGTGGCGGCGGTCACGGTGGAAAACGAGGAAACTCGACGCCATTTTTAAAATTGATACTTCAAGTTGAAAAATTCAGGCTGAACTTTTCAAGTTTCGATTCGAGAAACTGGCGCATGCGCCCCCGGGACAGTGTCCCTTTAAATGGGTGTCATAGTACTAATTGTTTATTTGTTTATTTTATCTCTCATCACAGACTATTATTTCTGGGATGGGCGAGCTTCATCTTGATATCTATACAGAGGTATGACAACCGTAACCGGTAACCAATAACGTATGTCCTAAATGTCTGAGTGCCTGCGTGAAGTACTGTATTTAACAATTTCTGCAATGACTCGGACTGCAATGACTGCAATGACTCGGAAAGACACAGGAAAGTGCTGTTCAATAGCTCAGTTTCATTTAAATAGTCACACTTTATGATTTCATCCACAGACTCAAAATTAGAACCACCTTGTACAGCATAATAAACAGTACTGCTCAATAACTTTCATTTGAATGGTCACACTTTAAGATTTCATCCACAGACTCAAAAGTTAGAACCACCTTGTATAGCATAATAAACAGTACCACAGGAAAGTACTGCTCAATAGCTTTCATTTAAATAGTCACACTTTACGATTTCATCCACAGACTCAAAATTAGAACCACCTTGTACAGCATAATAAACAGTACCACAGGAAAGTACTGCTCAATAACTTTCATTTGAATGGTCACACTTTAAGATTTCATCCACAGACTCAAAAGTTAGAACCACCTTGTACAGCATAATAAACAGTACCACAGGAAAGTACTGCTCAATAGCTTTCATTTAAATAGTCACACTTTACGATTTCATCCACAGACTCAAAATTAGAACCACCTTGTACAGCATAATAAACAGTACCACAGGAAAGTACTGCTCAATAACTTTCATTTGAATGGTCACACTTTAAGATTTCATCCACAGACTCAAAAGTTAGAACCACCTTGTACAGCAAAATAAACAGTACCACAGGAAAGTACTGCTCAGTAGCTTTCATTTGAATGGTCACACTTTAGGATTTCATCCACAGACTCAAAAGTTAGAACCACTTTGTACAGCATAATAAACAGCACCACAGGAAAGTACTGCTCAATAACTTTCATTTGAATGGTCACACTTTAGGATTTCATCCACAGACTCTAAAGTTAGAACCACCTTGTACAGCATAATAAACAGTACCACAGGAAAGTACTGCTCAATAGCTTTCGTTTGAATGGTCACACTTTAGGATTTCATCCACAGACTCAAAAGTTAGAACCACCTTGTACAACATAATAAACAGTACCACAGGAAAGTACTGCTCAATAACTTTCATTTGAATGGTCACACTTTAGGATTTCATCCACAGACTCAAAAGTTAGAATCAACTTTCATTTGAATGGTCACACTTTAGGATTTCATCCACAGACTCAAAAGTTAGAACCACTTTGTACAGCATAATAAACAGCATCACAGGAAAGTACTGCTCAGTAGGTTTCATTTGAATGGTCACAGATTCAAAGTTAGAACCACCACGTTGAGAGTCTTCAGATCAGAAATAACTGGATTTAATGAAACTGTACAAATATCCACTGAACTGGACTTTTAAATGTAGTGTATGTAATGTAAATGTAATTTAGTGTTCATGATGAGCTTTTTTCTATAAAATGGTATTTTCTTAAGAAAAGTGAACAGTTTTCAATTTCAAAGACATGTTTTGGATGAGATTTTACCCATCATCAGTTTAAAAAGGAATGAACCGCGACTATGTGATATCGATGTTACAATCATCTAGAATATTAACTGATAATTACAGCACGAAAATAAACATAAAAAATAACGTGATGGCAAATAACAATAATTATTACACGACTAAGACAGTCAGAGAGCCAATGACTAAAATCAACCAATCAGAATGCTCGATTGCCGGTCCAATATTCTCTAAGTATTGGACCAGACATTGTCTCGAATGATCCCGCGCGATCCTTCCGCCGGCAGGAGTCGTGTAATAAATCTCTTATTAACCGCCAAGCTTGCTCGGGACCGTACTGGGAGAATATCGGCCCTCGGTCTTTTCTGTACGGACCTCGCTGCTCTCGGTCCGTTCTATCATAGTTTAACTATGGTTCTATCAAGACGTCGGACCGATATTCTCCCAGTACGGCCCTCGCGCTTGGTCAATAAGATTTTTATAATATGCTTTCAAACAATAGGTATCAACCGCAGCTACTATTGCATGCAGGCAAGCAACTTTTTGGCTGATATTTTCTGTGTTTTCGGGTCTCCACAGTGACTGTCGACTTTTTGCGGCCATCTTGATCAAGCTTCAGCTGAGCTCGCCACTTTAGCTGGCAACAGCTGACCGAAAAACTATCATCTACTATCATGAAAATTTGAGAACATGTTCAAAGTGAATGATAGCGCGCGATAGTTGATGTATATTATCTACAGACCCATGCACGAAAATAAAAGAATGTGCGAGAATTACAGGGGTGCTAATAAAATAGCTTAGCGAACAATAAACATAAAAAACAACGTGATAGCAAATAACAATAAATAATAATAACAAGGATTAAGACTGAAATATGCTTCCAAACAATAGGTATCAAAAGCAACTTGACTCATGACTCGCTTAACCCGCAGCTACTATTGCATGACGAGCAAGCAACTTTTTGGCTGATATTTTCTGTGTTTTCGGGTCTCCACAGTGACTGTCGACTTTTTGCGGCCATTTTGATCAAGCTTCAGCTGAGCTCGCCACTTTAGCAGCTGACCGAAAAACTATCATCTACTATCATGAAAATTTGTGAACATGTTCAAAGTGAATGATAGCGCGCGATAGTTGATGAATATTATCATGCAGACCCATGCACCGTTTGATCGGAACTTAAAGCTCATCATAGAGCTTCTTGTTTAGTTAAATTGTACTAATGACAGGTGTTCCTTAATCGCGAAAGTAGAGACCACCCTAAAGAAACGAACCTCCGATGGTAAAAATCCCAAACGAAACCTAAATCTCTGTAAGAAAAAAACATGGGACAACTGCAGAAAGATCTCAGGGAGCTCAGTGGTAAGAACATCCAACCTACGGAAGGCGACGAAAGTCATAAGTTCTGTTCCTGTCGATGTGGACTCGACAGAATTTTTTTCTTTGGCCCCCGCTCCTGGCATGACATAATTAACATTACATCTTTCTCACTAAGATATTACCTATTTAACAATAACCGCCAAAAAAAAGTATTGATTTGTCAAAGAATGTGAATGTACCTGTTGTTGAGGTTATCGTTTGGAAATGTACCTTGCTTGCTAAACTAAATTCAACTTAATCATTTAAATCATGGAACCTCCCTTTCTCTGCGTGTGAATACTTTGTAGCTTTTGTTGATGCGCATCGTTGCAAACACATCGCATCGCAGCTATGCAAATATCGTGAACGTTTTGATTCGTGCAGCTGTATCGTGTTTTCATGATTGACTTGCTTTATTATCTTAAAAATAGGAAGAACAAATCGCTAAAAGTGTGGAAAGAAATATTAACCAAAGAGACAGGACAAAATAACGACTAAAAAAAGTCATTATCCCACAAGAATGTCGACAATATTGATTTATTGACCGCCTGTCACGAAATCAAATTTTATGAACTGTAACCCACTTCCATCCTTGCAATCTTGCACTTTTTCTCCAAACTAATTCTTCTGCTTTGCTCTACAGAATATATTTATCTCACTAAGTTATATACAGCTGTGCGTTTTGTAGTAATTGCCCACTCCAGAAACTATTAAAAATACCATAATACTCTTTAAAGTGCAGGTTTGGGTGGTGCTTGATGTAAGCCTCATTTTCCGATTTCTTTTGTTTTCAGCACGAACTGCACGTGCTATGCTTCAACTTCGTGGCAATTTGCATACGGTGCACATTTGTATGCGAAGACACAATGCTACGTCCTAGCGTTCCTTCATGTAATTTGAATTCCATTGTGCCATTCTAACAAAGGAGACTTGAATAATTACACCCCGGTGAGGCTGAGCCTGCGCATAAAAGAGTATTATGGTATTTTTCGGAGTGGCCAATAGCGTCACGTCACTGAGGCGTAACATAACAGCGGTTGCATTAATTTAAATGGTCATTATGGGATGCCCTGAGGGCAAAATCAATATGGCTGCCGTATCTGCGAAACGGGGTATAGAGCGTTTTCACTCACGTGACCTTCAGTCCCGTGGGACTCGAATGACAAAGGCCATGGCAGCCATGTTGGTGTTCCTAACAAAAGAAGTTAATTAAAATTCTTTTGTACGGGAACACCAATATGGCGGCTATGACGTCAAGTGAAAACGCTCTATAGGCATCCGTTCATTTGGTAGGAAGTTATTGTGCTACAACACACGGCCTTATTTCAAATTAAGGGGCTGGTTAATAATTAACCAATGGGAAATTCGACCTAAAGTGACTGATTTTGAACTCGGAGTACAAAACTACCTTATTATAGGAAATTAACGCTCCTGTAAATTAAGGTCTTTGAAATTAACGCGACTTGAATTAACGCGAATTGGAGGGAAAATTTCTTTCGAATAAAGGAAATTAACGCGAGAGAGTGGGCAAATTTTCAAAATGAAGAAAATTAACGCGATTATTAATGTCTCTAAAGATATTTTGGCTGACTGTGTCGGTACAAGAAAAAAACGGATGTCGAGAACCGCTCTTCTGAAAGCAAGAATGAACTGGAAATATCTGAAATATTGCAGATGACATATCTTTAAGGCTTTTACATTGTAAAAGATTGAAAAATAGTGTGCAGCTACGAGTACGAGATTGAGTAGGAGTACGAGTTTTCAAACCAAATTCGTGTGCCTCATATACTTAATTATCACACCAATCTTATCCCTAACGTTTATTTACGTGTTAGTCAGCAACAGGAAGGAGTTACAGTTAGGTGGATACAATTATCTCGAAATTCCAAAGTCGTACTCGTACTCGATTTCGTACTCGTAGTCAAATCTGAAGGTCGCTATTATGTGTTCAGACGGTATCCAGAATTTGGGGTGAAATTATGGTCTCGGAAATTAACGCTCCACTTAAATAATGTCGCGGAAATTAACGCTCATAAAAATTAACGCGACTTAAATTAACGCGAAGTTTGAGAATTCGCGTTAATTTCGTGGAGCGTTAATTTCCTATAATAAGGTATATATCAGGACGGTGGAATTTTCCTATAAAATTGTTTTGGAAAAAAAAAACACACATAAAAGACCACCTTTAAAGATAAAAGATACGAGATGGAACCGTAAGACAGGTAAACGTCTCTCGAAACTACTTGGTTCGCGCTATGCCGTCTTTTCGAAGTTTTTCATTCCTCGGTTACCTTTGAAACAGATACAATTTTGTTCGCATTTTGTATTTTTACGAGCATCATGACAACCTCTCTCAGTAGCGCGTTATACTGTTTGCCACCCCTTCTCAGAGACCCAGGTGCAGTGAGTCGGGGCGGAGCGAGGTAAAAACCAGGAAAAAATCGGCGCGACGAAAGTTTTCAAGAACGGGCAACAAGGTTGGACAAGAACGTTCATGAAAACTTTTGTTACGCCGATTTCGCCGGGTTTTTAACTCTTTTCGCCTTGACTAACCTGGGTCTCTGAGGACGTTTAGCACCACGAGCTGACCGCAATTTGCCCGTGAATTTTTCTAGGAACGTACTCAACACCAAACTCTGAATGCCTCATGTTTTGCTGCCGAAATGCGAGTTAGCACAAGTGATATTATCCTAAAACTCTATTTCTAGTGTCTGTAAGATCGTCATATTTACTTTCTACCGGAATGACCGTGTGACATTTTGTACTGGTATCATGTAAACGCCGAATACAGAGCCACACGAGGGAACCGGGATGAACTCGTACCGGTATGAAAATCATTCCTGTATCGTGTTAATAGCCTCTAATATGAAATCAGATCGCAACATAAGCCTAGCAGCTAGTAGACTCCGAGCTTCGGATCGCGGAGCGCGATCGAACGAGCGCGGAGCGCGAGCGAGGGAGAGACGGGGCCGACTCCCACACCGGAACCGGAAACAAGCGAACGACTTTGAGAAGCTCTAATAACCTAGAAGCGTTCAACTTTCCCTACGGTTCGTTCTTTAACCCCTTCACTTCCAGAGACAATTATGGGGACATGTCGTGTAACTTTTGAGTCTGTTGACGAAATCCTATGGTGTGACCACTCAAATGAAACCTCTGTGGCAATACTTTTGCATGGTACCATTTGTTCTTCAATATTTTACAAAATTGAATTTTGGATTTTTCTTGAATTTTGATGTTTGGCACTCTTGGTTGTTAAAGGGAACCAGGAGGGAGATTTTCAGTTGGCCGGCAAACCAGTTTCTGGAATTGTGTGTGTATGGATTATTAGTATTTTACAGTTGTTTCTGGAGAAGGAAAGTGTGTTTGTTTAGTTTCACTTTCTGTTTGCTGTTTCTCCCTTTGCAGAGGATGCGTACAGAGTATAACTGCCCGGTTATTGCTGGAAAACCCAAAGTTGCATTCAGAGAAACAATTGGCAAAGAAGCTAGGTATGAAAAATGTATGAATATAAAATAGCCAGTCTTTCGAGTGTAATTGTCCGGGTTAGTGAAGGTCTGAAAGGTGGGGTGTTTTAAAAGCTTTGTCCACAAAATATATGGAGAAAAACGACCAGAAAAGACACAGGACTACTTAATGTGAGCAATGTACGTTTTCTTTGATAAGCAAAACTTTATTTTGTCGAAATGCACTTTTCCTATAACCCATGGTTGGTGCTGCCATTGGTCAGTTTAGCCATGATGTTATTGGCTGTTGAGACTCATTTGTACCATAAACTGAAGGTTCACAATTCACATGACTCTGAAGATGACTTCCGCTTAGGTTGTCGAAACGTTGGTCATTGTCAACAACGACAAAAGGTTACAACGACAGTTTTTTTCAAAACTACACTAACCCGGACTATCACACTCGACAGACTATTGATACACAGGACTGGGCTCAAACCATTTACAAAAAATAGCCAAGTGTACGTGTTGTGTGAATAAAATATCTTAAAGTCTAATATTAATTCTCCCAGTCATTTCTATGAGAAATGTATGGAGAGAAGAAAGGAGAATTTGCACTTCAATTTTATTTATCTTCAGTTTCGACTACCTTCACAAGAAACAGACCGGCGGAGCAGGCCAGTTTGGTCGCGTTATTGGACGAATTGAGGCAAGTCCAATTTTTTTTAAAATTACCTTATCTTTTCCTTCCCCATAATGCTAAACCTAATGTAGTTTTGACTAACGATAACATGCTTTTATTGTTCCTTTAAAAATTAATTTTTATTTAAGTGTCGAAAGTAATTGCTTTGGTTTTGCATTGGTTCGCTTGTGATTGGTTAAAAAAACAACTCGCGCCTTTTTCTCAGAAAACCACAGCCAAGCGTGACTTGCTCTCGCGTTTTCCCGCGCTTGGCGCCGGCTGCCTATTTTTTCTTCGCGTTCTGATTGGTTCATTGAATTGTTTTTGTCTGTTGTGATTGGTCAGAGTAATTACTTTGTTTTTGGTTGTACGATGCTCAGTTGAAATCTGCTCTATTAAAGACGGGTTTCCAACTGAGTGTCGTAAAACCAAAACCAAAGTAATTATTCTGACCAATCAAAACAGACACAAACAATCCCTTGAACCAATCAGAATTCGAAGCAAATACATGTAGCCGGTGCCAAGCGCGGGAAAACGCGTGCGAGCAAGTCACGATTGGTTTTGGCGCGAAATATTTTAGCTAATAAAGAAAGCGTAGCAACGCAAAACCAAAGCAATCGCGAAATTACTTTCAACAGTCAATTGAAAACCGCTCTAAAAACAAAATACGTTAAAAATACAGATTTCAATCCATAGTTGGCCAAGCAGAAAATCGTGGCTGGATAAAAAGAAAAACATAAAGAAATACAAATCGCACTTGCAATTTGATAAATGACTTAATAATTTACAAATAAACGAAAAGTTGACTGGCAAATATAAAATGATTTTTATTGCTATATGCTTTTTTCGACCATGTTCTTCCCAAGCAAGCATGGCATGAAACAACCGTTTACTTTACTTGTTCACTTTCTTCTTTTGTTTCTGCTTTTCTCCCGCTTTCTTTTGCTTTGATTTCTCTCCCTCTGGTTCTTCAGTCTTTCTTTTTCTACTGGCGTCCGGTGTACCCTTCTCCCTAAAACAAAAACAAAAACTCTTAAAACATCTAGTTGAATCCATAGTTTGGAACACCTTACAAAAGGAAATTCCCCTCCCTCCTCCCCCCCCCCCCCACCTCCCCCCACTCCCCCCACTCCCCATCCGCTTGATCTGCTGTACAAGATAAGGTAATTATTATGGGTTACGCTGCTGGAGATCTGTGTGGTCATCCAAAATCTTGGATTTGATTTTACCAAAAATTTACCTTTTTCGGAAAAATGCGGAGATAGAAAATAAGGTGAAAAACACGAATTTTCATAAAAAAATGGCTTGACCTCATACCACTTATGACTTTATATCTCGTCACCATAGCAACCGATTCTCACCAACCTTTACCAAAATGTGTCTAAAGAATAAACAAACAGCTACTACAGACGGCATGTGCTAACAATTAATGGTCTTGATAAAAATCGGAGAAACGTCTTGTACGTATCCTTAACGGGATTACTCCCATATCACCAAACCTTCCATAACCTTCTTTAAGGGGACATCTTTCATTAGAGGACACTATTTGCCCTTTGGACTTGTCTAATCATTAAACATAAAGGAGACAAACCATCAAGGTCTTTAGTAAGAGGACAGTGATTGTGGTTTCAGCCACACACGTCTGTAATCTTTTATTTGTCTTCAGCCAATGCCAGAGGCGACCACAGATATTGAGTTTGTTGATGCTACTGTCGGAATGAATATCCCCAAGAACTTTATCCCCTCGATAGAAAAGGTAACAATTTCTAGTTATACTCTTTCTTACTTGCATGGCAAGAAGATCCAGATACCATGCATGCACGTCATCAGAACCTCTAATTTCATTGGACCTGGGTATCACGCACGTGTTGTTGTCAGGGCTAGGGTCCATTGTTCTGTTGTTTGTTCTATTGTTTTCTCAGCCAATCCTGTGAGGCGTTTCGAGACGGTGCCCCACCCAACGGCCACCCGTTAATACAGCCATCTCGTTATTAAGACCACTTTTCCTTGGCCTGAAGAAAAGCTTTTTTTTTTCTAGATTAACCTTGTTTATACGGCCAGATTTTGGTGGTCCAATGGTGGCCCAATGCATGCAGCGATCTTGTTTCTGCGAGGTATCGTAACATTTGCATATATTGATTGCATTTCAGGGTTTCCAGGAGATTTGTGAACGCGGTCTCATCACAGGACATAAATTAGCTGGAATTCGTTTTATCCTTGAAGATGGTACGTTTCTTCCCCACCCCTACCCCCACCCGCTATCTTAAACTTGAGGTTATAGGAATTCTTCTTTCTTTCTTTTTTCATGGCCAACATAAAATTCCCACGAAGTAAAGAATTGAGTGAACTTATATTTTACTTGAATGTAATCAAATGGTAAAACATCTCAGTTTCCTCCTCATCATCTCCGTGTTCCTCATGTTCTTCATGCCCGTGTTTCCCGTGCCCGTGCCCGTGCCCGTGCCCGTGCCCGTGCCCGTGGGATTCATGTTCATGATGTCCATGTCCCGTGCCTTCTTCTCCTTCGTCACACTCGTCCTCCTCGAATTCATCCGGGTCGTACTTCCACATTCTTGTTCCTGTGCAGCAAACGAGATGATTTAAGTGTAAGCTGAAGTGTAGTGGTTATGGGGCTATCGGGATAATAGGGATACGGGATATCTGTGAGGAAAATAACAGGGATAATAGGGATACGGGTGGGGAAAATAACAGGGATACAGAATATCGAGAAACAAAATCCGGGATATTGAGCGACAAACTTGGGGTATAAGAATATACGGTGTAGCTACTAGATACAAGATCGATATTTAAACTAAAGAAAGTGAGATACGGGATGTTCACCCCCCTCCATCCAATGGGGCCTCTCCAAAGTTTAATTAGCAAAGTAAACGCAACTTTTAACTGTGATTGAAGCCAATAGTGTGTAAATTCAAATGAAAAGTATTGAACAGTTGTTTCATTTGGTCTGTTTGATTCTCTATATTTTGTCCAATTTTATGACATGCCTTTCCTTGCTTTGATAGTGGTGGTGTTAGAAAACGGGAGAAGGGAGGTCATCAGTCGTTACCTATATAGCGAACATCACTCTTGTCTCCAAACAAGGATTTGAGCATCTTTTCGTCCACGAAGTTCGCCCCATGTTTGCACACCTCCACCATGTGACGTCCGTCTGGTTTTAATAGCGTCTGCATCAGGCTTGTGTACTCCTTGAGTCGTTTCGCCCCCATCTCATTGATCACAGGCATGGCTGACTGATCCCAGATGGCATCAAACTGTCCTGATACCTCCTCCGTGTAATCAAATATATCACTCTGATACAAAGTAATATCTTTGTCTTTCGCTTCGTACACGTTCACCTTCTTCTGAGGCGTGATCTGTTCAGAGCGGAGAGTGTACTCTAACTCGGCGTCGCGGAAAAATGCTTTGATGTAACGAGCATTGATTTCCACGCCAAAGATTACGTGCCCTTGTTCTGCTAACCACAACATGTCGCGAGTCTTGCCACACATGGGCACAAATATGCGAAGATTACTTCGGCCTGCTGTCAGCTCCTCTATATTTTTTATCAAAATAGGGTCGACCTTTTTCAAGTAATCTGGGTCTTCGGACTTCTTTGCTTTTCGCTGAACGCTAGCTTGCTGACGGTTTCCTCGCTTCTTGGGCGCCATGTTGTTTGCGTTTATTGTAGTTCGTTCCCAGTTTCCTCTCTGGCGGCGCTTGGTCTGTTGCGTGACGGAAGTTTTAATATCGCGAGCAATATGCAAATAATTGTTCAATTTGACTTGTTGGAGAATATTTTAAAATGTATTAGACTTTGAGAAGATTAGATTTAAATTTGTTCTAGTGCTTACTTAGAAATGTATGTCCGTTGATCAAATTATTTGAAACACCTGCTGCGTAGCTGTGCACTTTAAAAAAAAATTAGCAGAGCATTCGCGAACTCGTTCACCCTGGATCCAGAGGTCCGTTGTCCGTTCTCCAAATATCGTTTGTCATGATAAGTGAAATTAACCGCATAAACGGTTAGAAGAAGCTCGCGAGACGGACGCGTTGCGCCTCGTTGCCGCTCAAACTCGCCGGTTTTCACTAAAAAAACATCGGGCACCCAGGGTAGAACCCGTTCGGCGTGAGATGAAATATTCGCTACTTACAGCCTCTTTTATTCCCCCTTTTTTTTTGTTAGAAGACTGGGTTTTACGAAATGGGGGCGGCTTCTTTTCACATAGGAGCGGCCAAAATCAGAATTTGAAAAAAGCTTAACTGTCGAACCTCTCCTTACGGACACTTCATTTGGTCCCGGTAAAATCTCCTCATATTTTCGATAAAAAAATACCCGCTATAATACAAACAACGGACACCAAATTTCGGCCGGCGTCTTGTGCACGATTATCAGATTTTTTGTGAGAAAATAAAGGTGATAAGTCAAGTCATGCTAATTAGCTTTGACCACAAGACTGTGTTTGCTTGTTTCATTCACAATTTCTTGCGAAACTTGCTTCCAAGTAGAAAAGAAGAAACATTGAACCAAACCATAACTGAAAGGCGCATTAAAATGGTCTCAACATTCGTTCAACATTTGGTACAACGAAATGTGCGACAAATGTTGAAACATTTTACTGTTGTCCCGGCACGGGATTTGCACGCTTTTGTAGCCAGGTTTTAGTCCGAGAAAGTGGAAATAGGAATTTTAGATAGCATTTAACAGTGCCTCAATGAGTGCCCAAGTGATCGACCCACGTGACATCGCAATGACGATGGCCGTGGATAACCCCCCCCCCCCCCCTTCTCCCGAAATGCCAAAATGGCCTCTGATAATTTAGCCTGTGTGAGCAGACACCTTTTCCAGCTTTTGTTTCATCAAGGTCTATCTTTTTTTCCAGGTGCTGCCCACGGCGTTGATTCAAGCGAACTCGCCTTCAGATTAGCAGCCATTGGAGCCATGAGAGAAGGTAAAGGCCATTACGTTACATGAATGTATTCCCGCGCTTTGTTCAGGTTGCACGTTTTCCCGCGCTTTGTTCAGGTTGCACGGTTTCCCGCGCTTTGTTCAAGATGCACGTTTTCCCGCGCTTTGTTCAGGGTGCACGGTTTCCCGCGCTTGCCACCAGTTGACCATTTTTCGCTATAGCGAGGTTATTATTTCGGTTGTCACGGTGTCACGCCACAAAACTGCTGCATGAAGATCTAAGAAACTGCTTCAAAGGAGACTACAATGCTAGTTGACTGAATGGTGGGGGAGACAGGGGGGGGTCAAAATCTCCCGCTTCCCGTACATGTGTCATGTCATCTCATTCATGACCTATGACGTAACCGACTTGAAAAGGTTTCCAATTCACCGGAACTAGTGCTGTTTTTTTTTTTATCCCGAGTACGAATTTATGTTTTCTCGCATATAAAATTTTGTTTTATAGCGTTAAATGGAAGTCAAAAAACGTTATTGGCTTCGTGTGTTTGACTGGATGATAAGCAGTAATAAATAACGAAGGCTTGCCTTTTCGAATTTCTCTTCCGCTTCCCGCCCTTTCTTCTCCCATCTCCCGCCCCCTGTTCTCCCGGGCTCCCGTCCCCTCGGGCTCCCGTCCCCTCGGGCTCCCGTCCCCTCGGGCTCCCGTCCCCCTGGGCTCCCGTCCCCCTGTCCCCTCCCCCTGTCCCCTCCCCCTGTCCCCTTCCCCCACTGAATGTGTAGAAGACACAATACAGTGCTAACAATACATTGTCTATCACTTCAGCGTTTTCTAAAGCCGCTCCACTTATTTTGGAGCCCATAATGTCAGTGGAGGTGAACATTCCTCAAGAATTCCAAGTAAGGTCACATTTCTTATTTCTCTATGTTTTCCATTGGACTTATTCATTCAATAGGTAAAATAAAGGCTCTTTGTGATCAGTATCCCAATTGACTGAGCCCGCAGTCTTTATAAACATGGATAAAATTCTGAAGCGTGACCATTCAAATGAAATTATCAGTAGATTCCAAATCTGCTAAGCAGTACTTTCTTGTGGTATTGTTTATTTTGCTGTACAAGTTAAGGTGGTTCTAACTTTGAGTCTGGGGATAAAATCCTAAATTGTGACCATTCAAATGAATGCTATAGACCCTATTCATAAATGGCGGCCTATTTATTTATTCTTTTATATTCATGCTAATCAGCCCAACTAACCTCATTTTAGAGCAAAAATTCTTTTTAATTTTGCACATGCTAACGAGGCTAGTTGGGCTGATTAGCATGAATATAAAAGAATAATAAACCGGCCGCCATTTATGAATAGGGTCTATTGAGCAATACACTTCAGTGGTGCTGTACAAGGTGGTTCTAACTTTTGAGGGTCCCTCGTTGCCTGTTCCGCTTGACAAAGGGTAACGCCAACTCCGGGAACGAAATTGAATTAATAGGGCATTTGCACGATGGCGTCATTTGACTACAACTACCAGAATTCATTTAGTTTTTCCTTTCTTATTTAAATTTTTTAATCCCAGTGCGGTTTAAATAACAATAGCCCTAATTTGCACAACAAAACAAAAAACTGAAGGATTCTGGTAGTTGTAGTCATATGACGTCATCGTGCAAATGGCCTATTCTAGATTGTCTGTTTAGGGAGTTGTCATTAGTGGGCTTAACCGCAGACATGGTATCATCACGGGCACAGATGCGGCGGAAGGATACGTGACAATTTATGCTGAGGTAACACTGATTTCAGTATAGACGTTTAATACAATCAGTTTACAATTGGAGCCATATCATTTATTAATGGCAGATTAAGTTGTTGGAATGAGCAATGTCCGTCGTTTTAAACATTATTTTTCCAGAAAGAATCTTTTATCAATTTAAATCGTTTTATATTCATATTTGTCCCTCACTAATCTCTCTTCTGTTTCACCAGGTTCCGCTGAATGACATGTTCGGATATTCCACCGAGTTGCGATCTCAAACACAGGTAATCTCGTTACTTTTTTTAAGATCTATGAAAGGTTTTACTCTTGTGAACGACAAACACAAGTCACAATCCTTTCAATTTTTCATCAATGTCAACCAGCAAGTTGTGGTAACACTGTTCACTGTCTTCACTTCTCTTCAGTTCCACGCTTTTTGTTCTCTATGCCTGTCCACCCGCACGACAGTCAATCTCAAAGGTTAACATGGCAATTGAGTTCTATTATCTGATAACATAAATTAGTACAAAGCATTTACCTGCCTGGAGTTTTCATGAAAATATTTTAAAAACAAGAATGACAAATCCAAACGCGACAAAACGGGAGTTACATGCGTTAAAATACCTACATTAAAATGCTTACCTTTTGTTGTATTTTGGTTTACATTTCCCGGTGACTAATTTTCCAGATTTGCGCCTGTCCTGTGTGTTTGATAGCTCAGTACAAGAACTTAAACAGACCAATTTAGCAAGAACAAGTTTTACAAAACCGATGTGTTCCATTTAACGGGGCAGTGTTTTGACCTTTTTTTGTCTAACCATGCTCCAATACAATACTACTACAACATTCTCTTGAAAGATGAGCAAATCGTGGTGTTGTAGCCCATTTTGGAAACAAAAATGTGAGAACTTGAAAAACGTTAGGCTAACGTTTTTCAAGTTGCAATTTATTCAGACCCAGTCCGTCTATTCGCCGTTCCGAGGTTGCGCGGGAGATTGGGTCGAGTTACGTGTCGCAAAGCATCATAAGGCTGTTTTGAGGGACGTAGCTCTCGTAGCTTTGTGTTTTGGTTGTTGTAAAATGGGTAAATTTAACTGTTGTGTGCGAAGGTGCACAAATAACTGGAGGAACTCCCAAGATATAAAGTGTCGCACGTTGCCGAGTGATGCTAAAGCGAGGCGTTTGTATAAAAAAGTTATACGCAACGAAAATTTGAAGGTGGATGCACAAAACACTAGTATTTGTTGAGATCATTTCCCTGCAGGAGAAAGAATGTGCAGATCTCAACTTCCTTCGATATTTTCTTGGACTGTGACTCCTCAAAAGCGATGAGTTATAGAGAAGCGTCCTCCAAAACAGCCCCATGATGCTTTGCGACACGTTACTTGACCCAATCTCCCGCGCAACCTCGGAACGGCCAATGACTAGAACACTCGACAGTTTTGGTGCACTAGGATAGTGATTTATCATAAAACTATGTTACGGTTTCTGTTAATATGAAAATATTTTTTGGCTTTTGAAATGATACCAAATCCCGGTGACACTGCTTACCGACAAGCAATGACGTATCCTACCCACAAAGGCTGTTGTAAGCTCTCTTTATTCTATTGTGCAATCATTGTGTTTTTATCTCCTATTACAGGGCAAAGGAGAATTCGCTATGGAGTACTGCAAATACATGGCTGCCTCGCAGCAGGTGCAAGCCGAACTTATGGAGAGATTTGACTTGGAAAGACTTAAGAAGGCCAAATCAAGATAACAGCAGGTTTCTTCTCTCCCTCCCCTCCCTTGGCCGTTACTTTGTAGTCGCTACAAAGGACTGGTCACGCAGTCTTGGTCACCCGATCGTTGTCACAAATTCTTGGTCACGCAGTCTTGGGATATGGGCAATACTGATTGGTTTGTCAAGAGATGATTTCGAAAAGCTCGATCAACTAACAATTGCTTGTTCTTTATTTCACTGGATATATTTTTTTGGGTCGTCGCGCAACGCCTCTAGCATCAGTTTCTTCGAGTTGTATGATGATCGAAATAGTGGATGCTGTTTATAAAGAAAACTAGGTTCTTTGGAGAGTTTTGTGACAATAACGACAGTTTTATGACGGAAAATTAGAAATCAAAATATATTTATTATGCTTCGTTGCTCTACCAGTGCTGTTGTTGTTTTCTTACTGGCAAATACTGTTAACTTTACAAACAACCAAAAAACCTGAAATAACGCTGTTGCACTTTGACAAAACCAAACGTGGTAAAGGATAACTTACCGGTTGAATCTTTGGTCACGTTGTTGCATGCAAACTTTCATACCGTGCAGTGCTATGCATAAATATATCTTGCATCGTTGCTCGGGATTTAAGTAGAATGTCATGGGTGGACGCACTGCAATTTTATTGCTTGCAATGTTGCTTCGTGCGTTCGTGCAATTCAGTCAATGCAATTTTTTATATATCAGCGTACAAACCGTAGCACAGGGGGCCCACACAAAGTGTGTGACCATACTGCCTGATGTTAGCTGCATAATGTAAGATTTTAAAATTGTTTTGGTAATAAATACTTTCGGGAACCTTATGCTTTTCGTTATTGCACCACTGTTAAATTTTTTAGTCGAACCGCAACGATGTCTTATTTTCTTTCAAGAGTCGTGGTAAAAGAAAACGCTATTAAATTTTAACGCAGCAGATTTTATTGAATAAACGGCAAAATGGTTTTATTGAATAAATGTTGGTTTCTTTTTGTTCAGGTTTTATTTTTTGTTTGTAAGTTCTCTTTATTTTTTTTTATTTTATGCTAAAAAAGGCGTCAGTCACTTCGATCAATAAAATGTCCGTCAATAAATAAACCCAATCAACTTATCCTGTTCCTACACAGATATTTTTGGGGAGGGGACCCCGTCCAACTAAAATATTTGACCTTTGTAGTCTGTTTCAGACCTTAACATAAAAATTAAACCGTTTTCAACTAAAATGGTAAACACTGATCTATCTCAAGTTTTAAATAAAAATTTCTTTTCAAAAAGGTTTGCCATTAGATGATCACGGCTGTCCCCTTCGCCCGGGTTCAATCAACTTAATGAAAGGTGGCGACAGCAAAACATGATATATTTATCTTTGTAACTTCAACACTTAAATTGTTGTTTTACAAATAGACCACAGTCTCTTAAATCAGTCAAACAATGTGAAATTTGAGTTCAATTATATCAATTTTATCTTAGACACGTTTAAAAACAACATATTTGCAACATCTAGTCAAGGGATTTCCTGTTTGTTTAAAAAAATAATTATTAGATTATTGAACCTCTCTCGTGATACACGAGCTCACGGCTTAAGACGGCTGCTTTTCACAATCATGAATAGAACCCCTTTATGAAAAAGGGGATAGTCTATTTGAATTCTCTCTTACTTCACTCGCGTTTTCAATATTTAAACTAAGGAATTCTCACGAGGTTTGCGAGACTCTTTATCTTCTTAGGTCAACACGCCTATTCAGTGGACTTCGTACCATAACTTTTAAAACTTATAACACTGTTCAAAAGTCACAAATGATACAGCTGCAAACTATTAAATTATGTATAATTTCCTTCCTAAAGTTCTAAGGAATTGGAAGATTCAATTCCTTACATGCCGAACTGAATTTAAAGATAATTCAGACTCAGAGATGACCTATTCTGTGTTCGTAGTCAAGTGAACTGTCCATAAGGAATGGTTCGAAAATGAACTTGCAGTTTTGATCAGTTCCTCAAATGATTTATCCGTCCGCCAGTGTTCCCAGCTAACGTAGCAAGATGAAGCAGACAAGCCTCGCATACACCCTTCAAACAAGACAGAATCAGGAACTTTGCCAAAGAAAAATTTGCGAACGTTTCAAAGCTTTGCTTCGTTCATTTCCGCCTTGTATTTCTCAAACTATCCAGTCAGTATTTCGGTTCGTTTCGAAGGCCAAAATAAATGAAAGAACTTCACGTGTCTAAAGGCCCCACAGTAATTTCCTGCCTCGCTCTCCTGCTCTCCTCTCGCTTTTGTTTCCGCATCCATTCGCCATGAGCCGTGGTAAACGCGCTAGAAAGCGCCAAGCATACCGCTTTAGCCGTCTCCTCGCTCTTGAAAACAAAACCGTGGCACTGTAGCTCTCCATCGCAATCAGCAATGATGGAAAATATCGATTCATTTCGTAAGTCCGTCGAGCAAAACGCGATGTTGTACAAGGCGTAGCAAACCACTCTGTTGTTTCCCTTCTCTGTGACTGTAAGCCCACGGGAGATGTTTGTTGATATCAAAAGTGAAACTTTTCTCATTTTTCTTTTGCTTTGCAAAACTCTGTGAAGTTTGTCAACGCATCTCGCGCTGATGTCTTGTGCTCTTTCTGGTTGAAACATGGAGTCTAAGCCAGTCATTCCCAGGTACCGTGCTGTGAATATGGGCTCTTCGTCGTTTAGCTCGTAATAGCCTTTCGCTTTCTCCGACGAAAATTTCCTTCTGGAGCCAGAATTGGACTTCGCCATTATTTTGAACGAGAAACAGCACTTTCTGCGACCTTCTGCCCTCACAATACAAGAAAATTCACTGAAGAGATAAATCATACAATGAACAATGCAGGGGTTTTATGTTACTGTTGTTTTTGGGCACAAATTTGGCATATGACATAGTACAGCCACTCTTCGGTACGGTTGCTACATATAAACACCGAGCCAAATAAAAACCTGTAAACAGGGTCCCCATTATGTGGATGGCATTTTCATTCATTTTCATTATAACAACATATAGGTGGTTTTCACGTTACGTCACGGCGGCCATGTTGGTGCACACCTACAAAAGAATTTTAATGAACTTCTTTTGTTATGTGCACCAACATGGCCGCCATGGCCTTTGTCATTTGAGTCCCACAGGACTGAAGGTCACGTGAGTGAAAACCATCTATTGTTGGTTTTATTATTTCATCAGTTATGCTTGTTTGTTTGTTGGTTTTTGTTTTATTTCACTACAGTCAACTGCAACTTTTACAAAGATGAACCCCCTCGGGGACAGAAAAAACTGTCCGTCCCATGACACACTAAAGTGCTGAAGAGAGCAGCTGTAAATCTCCGTCTTAGAGAGGGGTCCGTAAGGAATCACCTGCAGTTCAGGCCTTTTGAAATTTTCAGTCACACTTTTTTTGGCGGAGGAGCAGTGTAACTCTTCTTACCTTAGTTTAATAACTTGTTTACTAGGACCGGGGTATAACAAAGATAAACTAAAGATGTTGGTCATGGTTTACGTATCGCCGGAAAATGAGAATTAATTAGAGTCTGCTGGCAGGTTACATGCAAGGGAGTGTGTTTGCTGGCCAAATCAGGCAGAGTTGTATTACTTACCTAATGCGAATTTTGTGATAACAGGAATTATTGCCACTGTAGAATTATTTCAGTTCTCTCTGTTTTCCAGTACGATAACCAAAACACCTGCTCATGTGGTTAGCATAAACTGTTCTCACTGTCTTGTGTTTTATAAAATTGTAAGAACCCGCTGCAATAGTCCTTTTGCTAAGGTGTAAGTACCTGAATTTAGTAATAAATGTTGCAAAGCTTGGTTTTAGTCTCATCCATTACATTTTGTAATTCTTCTGAAATGTTTGTTTATATTTTTTTTAACAAGGTTTTTTTTATTATGATGTAATTCAAGTTGCGCGTTATCTTAAAGACGTTAGTATGAATACGCCCGGTGGAGCCATGCTCCGCTGCGGGTCGCCTGGTTTATATATTGTTGTATCGGTTAAAATCGTCAAGTTACAGGTCAGGTGTCAGTGAGGATTTAAGCTTATATGTTGGACTCAGGTTCTGTTTGTTCTATTCGTCTCGGAGACTTTATATGTTGTAACAGATTCCGGCCGCCCCGCAGCCAGCGAGTATTACCCAGACCCCGGTTGTTAAAAGGGTGGATAGCGCTATCCACCGGATAAATGATCATAAATCACCATCCAGTGGATAGGCATTAACAAAACCAATTGTGTTGTCCACGGGATAGTGATTTATCCGGGGGATAGCGCCGCATATCCTCCTTTTGAACAACCGGGTCCAGGTTGATAAGCCGTCCCTCGGCCTACTGAAACTGCCCCGGGGGGGGGGGGGGGGGGGTACTCGACAAAGTTTTGTACGGGGATGCTCCGCCCCGAGGTCCAAACCCTTACCCATTCATATACCGTTTTTGACAGAAAAGGTACCCCTTTCATATACCTTTCATTGAAAATGGTACCCCTTTCATATACCTTTCATTGGAAATGGTACCCCTTTCATATAGCCTTTACGTGCGTCTGTTTGATATATTTTGAAAGGCTCTTTTTATAATACTTAAATGGCAGTTTTCCCTACCTTTTTTATGCTTCGACTCGTGTTTTCGCTACCATTTCCTATTCTTCGTGAAATCCCGACCCTTTCATATACTTTAACTCGTGAAATCCCGACCCTTTCATATTCCTCCAGCCTCAAAAAAGGTACCCCTTTCGGGCGGAGCATCCCCGTATAGCCCATTATAGGGAGTACCCCCCCCCCCCCCCCCCCCCCCCCGGGGGAAACTGCACAACGGTGGAGCGAAAAGCTGTTTCGCCGGTATTATGGTTACCGCTGTAACAAATTGCTATTTCGATCCCTGCGAGCAGAACGTAGATCGTCGTAGGAGAATCCACTGCTCGCAGGGTAAATTGCTCTTGGAAACGTTCCACTCGGAGTTAGACGATGTCCGTGCATTTAACACAATTGTCACTTTCATTATTTTAGTTCTCACTGCCAACCAGCTCTAACACGGCTTCTTGTTGTTACAAGTTAAAACTAAATACTTTTGTAGTGTTTTAGTTACCGTTGTCTTTTAGAGAAATTACCGTGATTTTAAATCATCGACTTGATTGGAACTGGGTATCACGCAGCTCTATTGTTTTCAGCGCTAGGGTACATTTTTCAGCCATTCAGAGAAGACCTTGTAAGAGCTTGCGTACTTTCGACTTCCTCTGTCTCTTTTGATAGATAGATAGATTTATAATAGATCAATTCTCGTTTTTAAAAGTTTATAGCTGTGATCTAAAATATTTGGCTAGTAAATTGATTTCTCGTTTTCACATTGAATTTTTAAACAGCAGCATAGGAAAGTGTCACGTTATTTGCCACGTGCAGCGCGCGAAAATTTGCGTGACTTCGAGCAGCGCTCGACCTCTTTCGTCTTTGTAAAAATGCTAATTTCGGCTAATTTTGTCCTATTGTTTGCAAGGTTTATTCTCATTGTAAAGACGGCTGTTCTAATTCTAATTGTGTGATCTTTAAACATTCGATACAACACCACGAAATTACTTAATAGTCGAAGAACATTTCGATCTCGCTTTAGCTGCATTCACAGTTACACAGGAACTCGTAAGATCAAACTGGCCTGTTTATAAAATACGTGTCAGTTTGGTGTTGGTCGATAAAAACTTCACCGGGTTAATACATGTAACAAGTTGACCAAGACGGCATAAATCACAGGCTTCGAAATCGCTCGCTTAGGCAAATTCATGGCGGCTAGCAGATCGTGTTGTAGTTTTCAAGTTCTATTTTGTGTTTGTAGTCTTTTCTTACTTGCGTTTGGCAGTCAAGTTACGCAGTTAAGCTCAGACGATCTAAAAGATATAGGAGCATCCACGAGCAAGGATTTCATCGTAGTATTTTACGATAAACCAGGTAAGAGAGTACATATATTTCTCGATCAGATCGGTTGCCTCTTGCAGAATTTTGAACATCAAAGTTGAGAAATTTACGCAAGAGCGCGTGCCCAAAGGGGGGAAATAATCATTTATTTTTATTTTCTAGCAATTAGAAAGTCTAACCCAAAGTTTACCAGAGCATTTGCCAAATCATCAAGCATTTTGGATTCGTTTGGTTTCGAATTAGCTAAGGTAATTTACATTTTGCACTTTGCACTGAAACTTGCTGAGATGTAGTTGTAGATGGTGAATGGGAGCGCTAGCTTACAGTACACATAAAGTGTATAATCGAATGCTCTGAATTCTAAACATATATTGACTTACTTCCTGCAAACACGCTAAGCTTATTTGTGTTAAGCTTAAATATTATTCATAATTTTCTTGCAGGTAGATTGTACTAAAGAATTGGTTGCCACATGTTCTTCAAAAGATCAAAAAGTATTTGTTTACAGGTTAGCTTCATGTATAGTTTCGTTTCTGAAGCCCTTATTAAAAAATATCCAATACAGTGTATTAACAAATTTGACCACGTCTATCATAGTATGCATCAGTGAACATTGGACAATCAGACGTTTATCGGATATAATTTTAAGCACTAACATTTACGTTTTTTTTTTGTTGTTTTGCTTTTATTTTGTTTATACTAAAGGAAAGGTGATTCTAGTGTTTTGGAAGAACTTGCTCTTAGCTACTTGTTCGACGAAGATTCAATCGTCGCAAACTTGCTTCAGTAAGTAATAAGCTTAACTATCACTTATAAATGTGAGAATAAATTCATGTGTTTGGGATAAAATTTAGCATAAGAACTTGACTTTTAATCACCCCATAAAAAGCGTTTTTATCGCCTCCGGAAAAGGATACAGATGTTACCATTCCAGTTGAATATAATCTCTTTGCTTCTATTTGCATTGAATTATTTTTAATAAAAATCCTTGTTGGTGTTATTTCCTTTTTAATAATGAGCAAGCAGATGTTTGCCCTTTTATTTGCTCATTTGGGCAAACATGTGAAGCTAAAAATAAATTGAAAATTATAATGTTCCTTCCAAAATTTAAAGTTACTTCAAAATTAATTTCAAAAATTTCAAAATTTAATTTAAACTCAGATAATAAGCCATATTTGCAATAATACGACAATTTGACAGTTAATTTTGCATTGGCCTATGGGGTATTTTAGGGGTTTCTTTTTTGTCCTTGGAGGATTTGGGGGTGGGGGTGGGGGTGGGTGGGGTATGATTTGGGGGGGGGGGGGGGTATTGAATTATGGATTTCTTAGTAGACAAGTGCAACTAAAAACAAAAGTGTGCATCTCCCAATAAGACACTTCTTTTTTAATGAAACTTAAACCTTGATTTGTTGATTTATTGAAAAAAACCCTCAAAAAAACAATTTGATTATGATAAGATGTTAAGCTTTCAGAATTATTTGTCTTTTTTGGCCGGGGGGAGGGGAGTGTGGTTCATTTGGTTGCATTCTTATCAAGTCATGATATTTTAAAAAGCAAGATATAAAACCAATTATCCTTATTATTATTATTATTATTATTATTATTATTATTATTATTATTATTATTATGATACTGAGGCATGTTTATAACAAACAATCTGTCATGCCTCAGCTTTCTACTTTTCTCTACCTTTGATTCAGCATTTCCTTAGGCAACAAGTTCCTTTACATATCTGATGAACAGTCCCTCAAGGAACTACTTTCTGAAAGCCAGGGAAGGAACAATGTTATGTTCTTTTTTGTTAAGGGGATTGGAATGAAAGGTGAGAAGTCTCTTAGTAGCGAAATGTAATAAGCTCCGCGATCAGTACTTTAGCCTCCATCAAGCTTTAGCTTTGTGGGAAAATAAGGTGCCCTGAAGACATTTTTCTCTTATAAGTTGCAAAAGTTTAGGTTCAATTTCCAGCAATTTCTTCAGCAACTATTAGTGCATCTATATCATAGCTATGTAGACTGCTAGCTGAGTCCCCTCTGTGGATAGTCAAGTGGGTGAGCAAATCATGCGATCAGCAATCAACCAAGCAAGAGAAAGAAATGGGCGCACTTACTTCAGTCTCGCAAGCTTGTTTTCGTGATAAGCTCATCCACTCGACTGACTGAAAAGAGACATCTAGCAGTCTTATAGCTACGATACCCAGATACCCTTCTTTTCTAAAGTCTCTGCTGCCCCTCCCCTACCCCCACCCCCCCCCCCCCCCCCCCCCCTCCTCCCCCTCCTCCCCCATCCCTATCATCCCAACCTCCCCTAAGCCCCCTTTCAAATAATTTACTATTTGGAAGTTAGATTTTTTGCCTATCCTAGCTCCTCACCATTTAGTGGTCTGAATTTAAGGGACCATTATTACATGTATATGGAAGGAGGGTAAACTCCTAGGAGGAGCACCCTCTTAGTATGATCACCCTTAGCTATCCTTTCGCTATTGTATTTGGCAGTTTCATTAACATGAGAGTTACGATCACCTAAGGGGAGGTGGAGGGGGGGAGGGGGGGAGGGGGGTAGTCCCTGCTGCTGCTGCTGCTGCTGCTGCTGCTGCTGCTTGCTGGGGATGTTTCTTCTAGGAGATCACTTTGTCTCCCTCCATGTGAACAGGACCTCAAATAAAATACCGTTCAAAAATCTAGAAGTATACACAAACAATACTATTGATAATTATATTGCTTAATATTCTTTTCTTCCCTTTAGAGCATCGTCAATTTTTAGAAATGGTATATTTTTCTACATCAAGTGACATTCTCTTTACCATGACAACAGATGACACCATTCAAAATAAGTATGGGTAAGAAAAAACTATTTTCAGTTAAGAGTAGGTGTAGCCAAGATCACAGTGGGAAGAGGCAGAGGGACTCTCGTATTTGAATCTGATGTCATTTTTACCTTTTAAAATATTTGATTTTGAAGATACAGATAAGCAAAATTGAAAGGAATTTTAGTCTTTTTTTCAGTTAGAATTTTGTCTTCATCACCATAATCTAAGACAAGGGAAAACAAAAATTAAACTGGTTTAAAAATTTTCATGCCAAAATAAAAATTAAACCACAAATAACATATAATTATGTACTTTTGTCTCAGTAATAGACTGTACTATCACTGACACAGCATGTATAAGTTAATTAATACTATTTTCAAAAGAGGAAGTCATTCCTAATAATACATGTAATTATTAAAATGTTTTTTAATGGTGATATTATAACCTCAGTGTTTTACGTTTTGCTGACTTGGTTCATCTTTACAGTCATTCTACAGGCCGTGATGCAGCCCTGTCTCTTTTTCATTGTAAAGATATGAAAGGTGAATGCCGCTCCACTCATTACAAAGGAAAAATTGACAAAATGCCACTACTAAGATTTCTTCAGAGCCAAACACTTCCAAAATATGTAAGTTCGTTAAAAACTGACAACTGTTATTTGTTATTCAGGGGTCAACACTGTTTTTATCTACCTGTAATATTAATGTCTTATTTGTCCATTGTCCATCCAGGTCGTCCTTCCTGGTAACAGAAAAACAGTATATGATTCATTGCCGCTGGCTGTGAACAGGGTCTTTGTGTTCAGTGATAAGACTTCTGATCTTGAAACTCAGGAATTAGAAGAAATGGTTATGGAATTCCAAGGTTCTGTTGGAGTCATTCTAGTTGATGTGTAAGTTTGCAAATTTTTTCTTGCTTTTGTCTCTCGATCAACAGTTTTCAATAATATTCATCGTGAGTGAAATCTTATAATTATGGTCTTCTCAGGGGTATATTAAATAAAAAAATACATGGTTGACTTACCATTCCAGGCATGCTTTTTTTGAAATACTCATTCAATGAATAATTCCAAGGGTAATGTACTTTTGAAAACTTCCCAATGCTTGCATTACTCAATACATTTTTAAGAGTCCCAATTAACTACATTGTAGGTCAAAGTATTTCTGAATCAAATAGAAAAATATGTAACGTATTACATGTACCTGAAACTCTCAGGAATGTTGCTACTCTTGTTGCTGAATATAATTATGATGTTTGCAATAAATTAAGTAATGATCCGCATAAGAAGGATAGTGCTGAATGGCAATGCACGATGGAATGTCAACTATTTTCATTGTTACAACTAGTGATCTCATTGGCCTAGACTCGAAAAACCGCTTAAAAGTTAAGGTTCAAGCTAAAAAAGCTGGTGCGTTAAGTCTAACTTTTTTAAGGTTTCAGAAGTATTTTGAGACCCAATCGCACAACATGCAATTTTTAAAAGATATTGTATTTGGGGAACTTCATCGAAGAAGCAAAATTAGTAGCTATTGTCCTAAAATATATTTGACGCAAATGGATTTTGTATTTTTATAATGAAATATAATTATGAACCATCAGCCCCTTCTCTATTCTTTAAATCAAAGATATTCTATGTGGGAAAGAGCCAATGCCGCAGAACCATGAAGTTTACTATAGTTCTTATGTGAAGCATTACTTAAATTATCTTAATCAAAACATTTAATAAGTTATAAATTTTACTTTGCTAATAAACAAAAAATCGTTGTGTCAAATTCTCCCTTTTTAGTAAAGAACACAAGGAGTTGCTGTGGTCATTTGGTCTGGCTGAAAGCAGTAACTTTCCAACAGCAGCATTTGTACCAGTTAATGGAAATAACACTGATAACATGGTAATCAAAAGCATGACTGTACAAATATAATATTAGGCACTAATGAGTAAAATACAAAGTTGACACTCTTACGTCTTTATCTACGGCCTTTGTTTTTTCTAAATTTGACTGTCAGTGAAATGAAGGAGGATTAACTGGCCAGTGGATCAAACTTCTTTAACTCACATTTAATGAAAGTTTGATGTGTGGCACCAGTGATTGACTTGTTAATAATGTGTAAATAGCAAGAACCGAGTGAGTGGGTGCTTTGTGGAACAGTGATTGGTTTCCCTGTGGTTTGGTTTGTTCAAGTCATTGTTTTGGCATTCTGAGCTAAATGTTAGTTCTTTAGTGTTTATTTGATGTGTTGATACATTTATTTTAAAAATCAGAGTTTTTTGAGGGGGCATTTAAACATGCAATGTTCTAATTTAACAAAAAGAGACAACTAAGACTATTTTTGAAGTACCATGAATTATCTAAATACACTCATCCCTTCCAGTGACGTTAAATTAAAGGTGTTATTTCTCTCTAGACCATTCTATAGTGTTGTTAATTTGACGTGTTGAATTGAGAACGGGCATTTCAAGTAAATATGGCATACATCCTTTATTTATTAATTATCAGAATACTAGAAGTAATCACGACATGTTTGTTAACAGCTGAAAGAAGTAGTACATGTATATAGATGTCGATTTACTCCCTGCTAACAGCTAAATATAATTTCCCAAATTTTATTAATTTTACATGTACACCTAATTGCAAACGTTGTCATACTTGAAAAATGAAAAAAGGCCAATAGCAATTAATTAGACATAAAAGGAAAGGCCCAAAAAAACAGCCTCAAATGCCTCAGAATACACTTCAGGTAAATTACATTTTAATTACTTATCTAAATTAATTGCACGATTAATTTACAGCTATAAACGTGTGGGTTCCTTGTCAATGCTGCCAGCTGCGATGTCATTAAGCTTGTAAATTTCTATTTGGCCTTTTTTCATTTTTTATGACTATGCTATTACAATAATATTATTAGCAGTATGTTTGTTTCATACTGTGACCAAACTTGCTTTTGTTGCTTTTTTCACTTTAGAACTATGTGGAATTGTACCCAGAAAATGTTGTGGTTTTTACAATAAATAATCTCAAAAATTTTATCAAGCCATTATTGGAGAACCCTGCAGACGAATATAACAGAATAGGTTTGTTTCTTTGTTGTTTGATTGCTTCTTAATCTACATAAAATATTATTATATATAGTTTCTTTTTTCTGACTGCAACTGAGACGATTCCTTTAGCTGCCAGACTTATAATAAAAATAATAACTGTTTATTCACAAATGAAATGTGAATAGGAGATAAAAGAGGTTATCCCTTTCTAGTTTATCTCCATTGTGACTTGTGATACAATGTATGTGTTTATTTAATTACTTAATTGCAAATTGTGCGAGGTTAAAGGGCTGGTTCCACTAAGTGACAAAAAAGAATAGGAAGTGGAGTCGGAGTCTGAATGGCTGCATGGTTCCCACTAGCGACAGAAGCATATTATTTAAGGTGGTACTTACGAGTCAAATACGTCCTAAATGGGCCCTTTTTTTAATATTTTATCGACTTAATTTCAATTCCTGATTGCACTTCCCCTAAGTTAATTTTACCGTAGAATCTGATTTTTAAATAAAAATGTTCAATTTCCTGTCAAAAAGGTGTGAAAATTAGCACCTAAAACTGTCACTCAAATCAATATTTATTTTATTTTCACCCTTGCTTTTCTTTTAAAAACTTTCTTCTTTTTGCTATTGGATACTTATAATAAAAGGAATCTTCTGTGACTTAGCCGACGTCAAAACGTAAATCCTGCAAGAAATAATTGAACTTCTCTATACCATTCACTTGACATACCATAATATCGATCCGAAGTAGCGATACATGGCGGCTAAGTCAGGAAAGATAGCTCCATTTGTGTTTGTTAAGTCTGCCAAATTTCAGCAGCTTTGTGTTAAAGCTCTTGGAAATATCTTGATTTTTGTCTCATGCATGCTGTGAATCCGTCCAATTTTGCACAAAATCAAGCTATAAAACTGCAAAGAAATCGCTCTGAAAGCTCACATCGAACTGTTTTCAATGGCAGCCATATTGTTGGTCTCTACAACAATAGTTTCCATCGGTAAAACGTCGAAAATGGCCCAATTTTGGGCCCTTCTTTCCTTTTACGGGGTGCTATTTTTCCCGCGAAACCAATCAAAAGAGGCAATTGTAAACAATGACATCTCTGCATAGCAACGGAACCCGCAACAGAACCCCAACAGTGTGATGGTATGAAATGTGAGAAGTCAAACAGAAGAAACGTGTAATCAAAGAAAATTCGCGTAGATCAGAGCGAATAGTTTAAAAAAGGAAAAAGTTGAAGTGATGCCACCGAAAAAGCGGTTACACATGACGAAGAAGTCAGAAAAGGGTAACGAGACTCGTGGTTCAGGCTCGCAGTCGAGATTTTGATAAGTCGAAGGAAGCTGGCTGGACAATAACACAGGACAAACGATAGTCTTTATCGGGAGTGAAGGTTTGCTTTCGCTACAAAAACCCTGGTGGAAAAACAGTTAAAAATGCTAAAGATGTAGAGCGGGAACTGAGAGATGAAGGGATCTTCGAGAGATTTCAAGTAACACGTACAAATGAAAGCCCGCGCCGGAGACCGCGCCGGAGCCTGCTCCAGAGCCCGCTCCAAGAAGTGAAATCACAGGCAGATGCTTCCCTCTCCGAGGACTCTGACTTAAGTTGTTATAAAAGGTGACAGGCCTAGCACAAATCCTGCTCGTCGCTAAAAGCATTTTATCCCAGATTTAGAATAAGTCTACCCCAAGTACGTGCCTGAGAGATTTTCCCTTTTAGATCAAAATAAAGATATAACAGACCTGTTGTTCTAAATGTTGTCGATTCTTTGATCAAATTACACGGTTTTATTTGATCGAGCTGTCAACAAGGCCATCCTTGGGGAGATCCGCAGCAGGACGCAACTGCATTTAACGCAGTATGGTGTTCGTATTTTTACCGCGAAAACAGTCTTAGAAACAAAACTTTGCTTGTCCATATCTCAGAAGGGTTTGATTATCCTGGCCTAAAATTTGGTGTACGCATTTGTTAAAGACTTATCTTTGACCTGTATAAAAATCGCTGCAATCAAAAAAAGTCTCTTTACCCGTCAGTACTACCTTAAGCAGAATTGGAAGAAAAAAGGAAACCATCAGATCCTTCCGATTCCGATTGAAAATCAGTTTTTTTTATTTACACTAGAACGTAAGGCTCCTTACGCTTCCGACTCCCACTCCGCTTCCAATTACAGTCGCTAAGTGGGAACCAGCCCTTAATATAGTGGATATGTTATAACATAATTGTAGTAAATAAAAGGTAAATAAATATAGTTAATAAAACTTGTTTTTGTTGTTGTTGTTAGAAAGTTATACTTTTATTTTGCAGACCATATAATTATATTTAAGTGTTTTCTCAAGTTTCTCTGAGAGGGATAATGCTTCCCAAGACAAAAACAGCCATTCTTGATCACTGTTTTTTTTTTATTCCACAGCTGAGGCATCCTCCCTGCAGAAGATTCATTACTCAGAGTACAATGAAATCATGAAAAGCAATGACGCATCTACTAACTACTTGTTAGCTTCAGACTTCCTGCTGGTGGTGTTTTGCCCAAAAGGTACACGCCATGTAATGCAGTATCGACATACAGTATCACAGTATTTTCTGGCTTGTTTTTTCATGTACTGAACACACTGAGTTTTTACTGTAGTTAGCACCATGTTTTTACAAATTAATGGCCAGTTAACAGTTAGTTATCCCCTAGCCAATATTAACCCCTTACTCTGAATTACTACAGTTAACTGATATTTATTACTTCAAACAGGCCAAAAAATCACTCTTTAATTACTCAACAACTGAAGTTGATAACAAAAAGTTAATATATGGTTTTACTTTCAGACTGCAGGACACAGCACAGTTTCTTTGAAAACAATGAACCCCTTTACACAATAGAAAACCTTGTTTTGGCCTTTGCTTGTGTGTCGTAGCTTATTGTTGAAGTATTGTTGTGTGTACCTTTTCCCCCTTTTTTACAACATTTCTGTCCGATACAAGAATCAGTAGCAGCACTTTAGCTGAAGTTGCTTAAATTTTGAGGTGGTGGGGCATAGCTAGGCGGTCCTAGGGTGCCCGTGAACCCCCCCCCCCCCCCCCCTTTTTGTGAGATAATTTTAGTAAAACACAGTCGACATGACAATCTGGTAAATACACTGGGTGTGACACTGTGTGATGAACCCCCCCTTTGAAAAATCATAGCTATGCCCCTGAGGTAGTGGGGGTTGTATTGGGCTTTGAAAACTTTTCAATAGTTGCATCATTATTAGAAATTTCATGATTGTTTTTTCACAGACCATGAACCCTGCAATGAATTTTCCAAAACATTACGGCGTATTGTGCGAACATTTGACAGAGCACAAGAAAGTGGACTCACCATAGCATATGTGTTGACTTCACTGCATAAGAAGAGATTTGTAAGTAATTTTTGTTTCATTTTCATTTTCATTTTCATCCACAGACTAAAAAAAAAACACCTTGCATTTGTGCAGCATAACAAACAGTCCACAGGAAGGTACTGCTCAATGGTTTTCATTTGAATGGTCACACTTTAGGATTTCATCCACAAACTCAAAATTTTAGAACCACCTTGTACAGCATAGTATACAGTACCACAGGAAAGTACTGCTCAGTAAACTTTAATTTCATTTGTGGATGAATGACCGTACATACTTAGGATTTTATCCACAGATTCAAAAGTCAGAACCACCTTGTACAGCATAGTATACAGGGACGACTACCACAGAAAAATTACTGCTCAGTAACTTTAATTTCATTTGAATGGTACATACTTAGGATTTCATCCACAGATTCAAAAGTCAGAACCACCTCGTACAGCAAAGAAAGAAAAACAGCACTACAGGAAAGTTAGAATTTCGTAAGTCTGAAACATCAGAACAAATGCTGTTTAGCCCTCCCAACAGTGACACACTGGCCATTATATGAGAAACAAATGTGTATTCAGGTCAATGACAATTAGGGATTCTGACAGGGTGTGAGAAAAAAATAAAATTGTGATGGACTTTGGGGCAAATTGTGCAGGAAATAACTTTGATTGTGCAGGGAATTGTGTGGGATTGGGCAATCTTGTGACCAACCAAATATTCAATCACCAGAGTTCTAGCCAGGCCAAAAAAATATGACAGGGAGGAAATTCTGCATAAATGAAAAATATAAATGGTGTTTTACTTTGGGAATTAAAATGTACCCAGCAATCACCGATTAATTTGCAGCTGTTTTTTTTTTCACCAAATCACATTGCGCGACACGATTAGGCTTGGACAAATTCTGCCGGCAGAAAATTTTTTGGGTACCGAGCAGAAATTGAGCAGAATTTAGGTGTCCGAGCAGAATAAGCAATTTTTGCAGCGAGCATTCTGCTGGCAGAATAACTAAGGCATTTTCAGGCATAATTTGAGCAGAATATTAAACGGGAAATCATTAACACTAATAATATGCATAACAGTTGTAAGAAAAATTGAAAACAAATACAAAACGTTAGTGGAAAATACCTTGTGATTAATGTGATTATTAGCTACAATGATCTTATACAAAGTAAGATGCATTACAATTTAGTTTTGCATCAGTCAATTTAGCTGTGCACTTTCTTCGTACCCTGTACAATTCAATGATCCTTCCATATCTATATTATTGTAACTTAGTTTGGGGTTCCACCTACAAAACTAATCTTAGCTTCAAAGGATTAGTTATTTTACAGAAGCGTGCATTACGAATAGTGAGCAACTCTAGGCATGATGCCCATACTGACCCTATTAAATAGTTATACTGTATGAGGGTTATATTTAAGTCCCAGGCTCCCTTCTATTTTGTGAAAATAAATTTATCGGCCCGATGGGCCAAGAATTTTTCGGGTACCGAGCGAAATTCGAGCAGAATTTAAGTGTCCAAGCAGAATTTAGGTGTCCAAGCAGAATTTAGGTGTCCAAGCAAAATTTAGGTGTCCAAGCAGGATTTAGGTGTCCAAGCAGAATTTAGGTGTCCAATCAGAATTTAAGTGTTCGAGCAGAATTTAGGTGCCCGAGTAGAATTTAAGTGTTCGAGCAGAATTCAGATGTTCAAGCAGAATTTAGGTGTCTGCGCAGAATTTCGAGCAGAATAAGCGATTTTTACAAGCATTGCCGGCAGGCAGAATAAACCCTTTTTTTAAGCCTTAGACATGATGAACTCAATCGGGTAAAACCATACCACCTCAAAATAAAATGTTTCCGATCTGAGCGAGTTCCTTTATGTAAAATCTGTACATTTTATGTAGTGTGAATAATTTCCAAGGTTCATACAATTTCTTTGAAAGTTTGCCGCAAAAACACAACCCCGAGATGTATGCAAATTGCTTGCTAAAATGTAATTTGATATCATGTTTGTTTTTCTCACAAAACTTTTATAGATCATAGAGCATTTTCCTGAATGAAAATGTCTTTCACTTGATTGAAAAAATCAAATCCCTTGGTGGAGCGATTGCAGAATACTTGGCCAATTTTGAACTGCACTAAAATAATGTACTGCTCCTGCAGTCCCGCAGTCACCAAACTATATGTTGAATAGTTAAGTCTAGTTAAACGAGTACTCCCACAGTCCTGCAGACCCATAGTCAAGGAATGAACCACCTTTCGCATAACAAGTTTTTGGAACGAGAAATATCCATGTACTCCATTAACCTTTGGTGTAACTTGCCTTTAGAACGAAGAATATCTGTGTAATCCAGCTACCTTTCACATGACACGGTTTTAGACCGAGGAGTATACATGTATGGAGTTGTTATCATTTTGATGACTATGGGACTGTGGGAGCAGCATGAGAACACAACTGCGGGACTGCGGAAGCAGTTCTCTTAAGTTGGATATTATTTTAGTAGGCCAGGTATTCTGCAATTTAGCCTCAAAGGAGAATCCAGAATTCTGATCAGAAATTAATAATTTTCTCCTGACAGTCCGAAGTTCCAGCACTTTAAAAGTTAGTTTGTCGATTTGCAAACTCTAACAGTTCTTTGCGAAAATAATTCAGACATGCACAGTGGCATTCATTTCGGTGCAATGGTACATTTCTTCGGTGTTTCTGCTTCGGTCCCCGACATATTAAACTGAACAAGGAAGCGAAAGTGCTCAAAAAAATATCGACCGGATGCTAAGAAAAACGACATAAAATGATAACTAAAAAGCTGCGCGAAAAATACAGTAGAAAGTCGGATGACTATAGTGCCCAGGACAGCAAAGAGAATGCCTTGTTGTTTTTTGTATCTGCTCGAGCTGTTCGAGGAAAGTGAGGAATTTCTCGATTGTTTTAGAAGGGAAATAGCCTGAAAATAGCCCAAAATGTTTCTAGAAATCTTGGTAATCAATAGAAATACCTAATTTAATTAAAATTTTGCGCAAATCTTTCAGTATTGTGTGGGATCTTGCTGATTTTTACGAATTGTGCAGAATTGTGTGGGTTTGACCGAATTGTGTGGTCCCGCACCCACGCACTCTGTCAGAACCCTAGCATACTAAACTGATGAGTCCACACAAGGAAACTCTGTGCCTAAGTAACTTGCCAAACATGTTTTATCAATGAGATTTTTATTTGGTTATGCGCTGGACAATTAGTATATTAAGGAGATATTCAAATCTTATAACATTACCTTAAATTCTAATTCATTATAGAAGGGAAAAACGTTTCCAGTGATTAATCTCCACTTGAGCAAGTCAAGCGATGATTACATTCAATACACTGATAAACTGGGATATGAAGAATTAATGGACTTCATAGCAGTGCAAACAAGGTAATTAACAGCAGTCCTTGTGGTCCTTTCCTTTCTCGATATTTCTAATCACTTCACAGTACATTGTATATAAACCAGGTCACTCTGTGATGGACTAGCATCCCATCCAGGGGGAATAGTAATACTCCTAGTTACTTCACAGTTTATGAACCAGGTGACCCTGTGATGGACTAGCATCCAATCCTGGTGGGGTAACAATACTCCTGGTCACTTCCTGGTATATAAACCAGGTCACCCTGTCATTGACTAGCATCCCATCCAGGGGGAGTAGCAACATTCCTAGTCACTTCATAGTATACAGTATATAAACCATGTCTTCTGTGATGGACTAGCATCCCATCCAGGGGGAGTAACCTGTGGCTCGTGCCCGACTTTATCTTACCTTACTGTATAATAATATTTATTTATTTTTCTTATTTTTTCTGTTCAAGCATCAAGAAGCCAGTATTACTCCCCGCAAGTTTGTCTGATGAGGTGCCCATTTTACTACAAGATAATGATGATGGAGATGTTACTGAATACTTTGAAGCAGAAGAAGAAGGAGAACATGAGAGTGATGAATCCAATGGAGAAATAATAGAAGATGAGACGCCAGGTATGTTACATGTTCCTGTGTCTACAATCAGCGAGTGTTTACCATTTACCAAAAAAAAATTCGGAAATTTCAGTTGGAATGTAAATGGTAAGGCCATTTTAGTTTGCACGATTGGAAAATTTCCAAAATTAATGGTAAGTCTTGGGAGGTACTCCGAAATTACCAACCCAAATATCTGAACGGAAAATGCATGTATCATTTGCTTTTATTTACCAGTGTCAGGCCCCATACCAGTTTTACTCAGCCCATTTCTGGTGATCAATGACAAATGGAACATGCCAATCTCAAACTGAATTCCACATTCTGGAGTATTGCTCATTTGTTTGGTGCTGTTATCACTGCCGTGACCGGTGTGGTTGGTTACGCTCCCTATTCTCACTGCATAATTAATCAGCCCATAGCAGTTGTTTAAGTAATCTCTCATTCTCGTCCCCAGAGCACCACGGTTTTTTTTTAAATTGCGTCTCGTGTAGCTCTGGTAACGGAAATAAATTTGAATTTTTTGATTGGCCGTTTAAAAATGAATGCGCAACAACGTAAAAAATTTTACCCTTCTACGCATAAGGTTTTACTTCCGGTTGAATTTCAAATGTTGACTATGACGACTACATCAACAAAACCAACGACTTACGTTTTAATTTCAACGCATTCAACGACCAATGTCACCCAGTTTTGTTTGGTTTAGCAGGTAAAGATACGGCTGCTAAATTTCAAAGTATAACGGGATCTGATTGTCGCTAAATATGAGCGATTCGTTTCCGAATATAATCAGTATGTGTCTTGGAAGACGAAGCTGTAAGCGGCCACGAATATTAAAGAAGTATGTTGCTTGCTACAGGGACGAGTAAAGAGAGGCAGAAATCCCGAAGAAAGCCCAAGGGTGAAAAGAAATATTACCGCTAGGTAACCCTAACATTTTAAATACCAACAACACAACAACGCTATCAGCACTCTCGTATTAAGCAAGTTATATTTTCTTTATTAGGTAGTACTCTTTGCTACAACTTGAAATACAAATCTAGGGAAACGAAGGTCACTTGAAGCCCAATTAAAATAACATGAAACGAATGCAAAACAAAAATTCCTCGATATTTCTTACCACTGTTCGATGAAATAAGCCTAATCAATGACCACAGCGTGTCCATCAACAAACTCAGCTGTCCCATCAACTGATTCGGTGGGATATGATAGCGTTCAGTGGCAAAACATGATAAATACACAGCTCCCAAACGAAAGAAATCGGTTGACTTATCGAGGATTTTCTAAAACCAGTAGGCAAAATACGAAGACAATATTTCTTCTTAACAGCAGCACGTAAAGCTTTTCTTCTTTCTTTTTCAGCACGATGTTTCCCGTAGTTGTACAGTCCTTTCGAAGGCCATTTCCACACACACAAACGTCTCCAGAGCTCAACCAAACGAAACGAGAGCTCTGGGGACGAGAATGCACACACGAAAGGTTTTATTATTTCCGGTTTCTGGTACTGAGCAAGCGCAATAGTACATTAATGCATTAGGCATGCGCTAACGGATGTCGTGGATTTTACGACATCCGGAAGGCTTTGTTCCCAGAGCTTCGTTTTTTCCGCTGACCAAACGAAACGAGGGCTCTGGGGACGAGAATGGTAATCTCTTCGCATTCCCCCCGTGATTGCGCACGCTTGTAGTAGTAATAATGCTTAGTTCTCCTTTAGTATAATTTGGTCACTCCACCTAAAGCGTGGTCATTTCATCGGTACTCCGGGACGAAATTCAACTTTCATGATCCACCCACCTCCCCTCAACCGCGTTCCCAGGTCGAAAGTATTAGGAACAAAATCGTTATTTCCAAAACATTTAGCTCAAGTATGATTTCCAAGAATTTTTTAAGGGAGCTATTTGCCTTCTGAAATTTTTAGCTTGACTTTCTGAAAACCAAGAATATCATTTTTTATCCTCTCGAAAATGTCTCGCGTAGTTTTTATTGGGTCCGAAAAATGAGTACTGTGGAACCTCGATATAACGAAATCCTTGTACCCAAAAAATTTTCTGCCGGCAGAATTTGTCCAAGCCTAATCTGTCACGCAATGTGATTTGTATGTCCATTGCCTCAGTCTGCAGTCGCGGATTCGTCCCATAACTTAACCTTAACGAGGTGAGGTAATGAGTATGCAGTGAGGATATGGTACTACATGTATTTTGTTACTGATTATCTTTCAGCTGAAGAAACAGAGGATGACGAGGTATCATCCACGATCCTGAAGGTCAAACCTACCCCTGTCCCAGAGGACCTGGTACCCGCATTAACTGACAAAACATTTGATGTCATTAAAATGGGAAATGATTTGTTGGTTGTCGACTTCTTTCAACCATGTAAGCATTGCTTGAAATACAAAGTTACATCTCAGTATATTCTCGCGTAAAATATGACGAAATGTCTTCGTTTCATTTAAAAATAATAATAATAATAATAATAATAATAATAATAATAATAATAATAATAATAATAATAATAATAGAGAATAGAGACTTTTAGTATATACTGAAACAGTGGATAGCATTGTTGGCGCGCTCTGATTGGCTACTGAAACTCGGAATAGCAAGTGCTATTCACCTCCCAGCAATTTGCGCGCGAAAATTGTAATCGTTGACAGGAATAAATGAGTTAAAAAGCATCATTTTCGTTATATTATCTCACTGTTTCAGTATATACTAAAACTCGCGGCTCGGTAAATATCCACCACTACCCACCTCCACTTGGTGAATAGTTGTTAAATATAGCGCACATATCACATGTCTCATGGCGCTTTACATACACTTATGAGAATGAGATCGGACGTCAGCTTATGAAGGCGCCTCAGGCAGCCGCTATCAGTCCATTGTTGATCTCATCTCCCCCACCCCACCCATGAACAATGTATGGCACTGAGGGTGGTCACAGCCAGGGTTTTGTTACGTCCTCAGTGGTTCTTTCACGTCCCCATCGGAGACGGGACCGCCATTTCTACGTAGTCATCCGAGCCACGTGAAGGTCTAACCATAGCAAAGGCAGCATCTTTTTCCTCAGTTATTTTTTTGGCCCGGCCGGGATTTGAAGGCCTGGGGACGAGGTTGGGAGACCTGAAGTCTCTAAATGCAAGCGTAGGAGCTGAGGACGAAAAGAATTTGTTTTAAAACCACCTGAATCCCTGTACAACTGTGTAGTGTATTAAAGCAATTTTATTTCTTAATTTGTTTTAATTTTAGGGGATGCACGTTGCAAAGCTTTCTTACAACTTTATGTTGATGCCGCTACGAGTTTAGGTAAACTGACTTTGTTTGGTATTGTTATTCTTGGCTTGCACTTACGTCATATCATGTCATATCAAAATTCAGAAGCATTGTAAAACAGATTTCGATTCCAAAATGTATATGGAATTGTAGAGAGTTTAAAATTACACATCTGGGCCAAATTTTAAAGCGCCAGATCATTTTGTTCAAATGTTATAGGCGAACGAGTAAAATGTAAACATAGGCACGCATTGCGTGCATGAGCTATTTTGAAAATTACCTAAATGATATGAAATGGTGAAAGTAACAAAACAGCGGAAGTTAACTCGCACAAATAACCGCTTGCAGATATACGTTTTTAAAATCCTCCGGCCCGCCCACTACCAAAAAAAATACCGAGATAACCAACTGGGTCCCGTTTCTCGTTTCTCGGCTAGCTTTTTTTCACGGGATTTCCAGAGTTATTTTTTGACGAAACTACGGTCCCAGTGAAATGAGCAACTTGTTTCAGTAATGAGTGTATTAAATTAAATGTCAACCAGAAAAGTCCTGCACATAAATTTGATGCATCCAAATTGAAGGCTTATTATTTCCTGGAAATTTGTATCTAGTCTTTTTTTAAAGGTTTCTTTTATTATTCACAAAAGACACGTGGAAAAGGTTCATTTGGCCTGGAAGAAGCAAACTAATTAAATTAAATTGTTTTCAACTCCAAACCACAAGCTAATTAAATTAGTGACACGAAAATTCTTTGAACCACCTGTTTCTGTAATGTCAACCAGAAAAGTCTTTCACAGAAACTAAACGCATGAAAAATGAATATAAGTAGTCTCCTAGTAAATTGGAACTAATATTATTTAAACAACTGTTTTTATTCTCCACAAAAAAGTCGTGCAAATAGAAACAGAACTAATTAGATTAAATTGTTTTCGACTCAAAACCTCAAGCTAATTGAATTACTTACACGAACATTGTTGAGGTTAACATTTGGAACCAAACACCTTTTCCTGTAATGTCGACCAGCAGAAACTTAGCGCATCCAAAATGAATTTTGCTTGTTTCCTAGTAAATTGCAACTAATATTTTTTAAACAGGCGTTTTTTAACGCACCATATAAATTAATTACATTACGTTTTCTCGAAAACATGTTGAATTTCATCACGTACCAGTTTCTATAAGGACAAAGTTCAATATTTGCACGTGCACACAACGTGACTGCTCATACAAAATACAGTCGCTTCTCGCTTATAGTAATCGCTTGAGGCATACAATTAATAACCTACACATCAGCTCACATTAATTCAAAGAAAGATAAACGTTTTACATACTGTAAATTGTAGATTAATTGCATTACATGTTCTCTGTTGAACTCCATGCATCACGGACAAGTTTCTATAAGGACAAAGTTCAACATTTTCACGTGCAGACAGCGTGTCTGACAAAAAAAATCCAATTTTAAATAGTAATCTCTTGAAACCCAGGCTTGAAACATACAATTCATGTTCCGCATCATATTATTTGAAATCGGCTTGCCGTTTTTGCAATAAAACTATACTCATACTTCAGTATAAGCTCACCTATGAACGTAACCGCAGTCCACATTTTTTGGACGTCTCATCCCCCGCAGACCATTCTACCATTCATGCATAGGGCACATTATAGGCAGTATTTCTGAATAAATGTCCTTGATATTGCCAGGTTAGCAAGCCAGTCGGGATTAGAGAACAGTTCCCAAGCAACAAATTTTCAAAACTTTACACTTTTAGTGTTTGCGGCAACAATCGCGGAGATTCAAGATGGCTGATTTTCAATTCATGTCAAGTGCCCTTCTTTGACCTTCAGTAATACCATTTTAGAAGCGAAAATTTGATTGGCTGACATAGTACACGGTGTACATACTAGAGGCAATCTGATTGGTGTGACATAACCCAAGACATACATACAAACAAACTAACAAACATACTAACATCACAAACCAACCTTTGCACCTGCTAATGAGCTATTTTTTTTTTCAAAATAGCTCAAAAAATGTATGGAGCGGCCATCTTGGTGTACCACCTCGGTACACCAAGATGGTGGCCAAAACTTCAAGTCATAATTACGCAAAAAAATCTCATCACAAAAGATTGGATTCACTATTAGTTACATTATATCGGCTTATAAGCATCTATAATGCAAAAATGACTTTCAACTGGTTCAATTTTGTTTATTTTCACGGCTTATTTGAAATAGCGTGACGAATTGCGTGATACATTTAAAACCGTCATAAATCGGAAGCAAAACATCGTTAAAACCTGAAACTTTTTGTGAAGGATTGTAACCGCACTGGTATCTACATGTACATACCATGTTAGAAACAGCTTTGTAGGATGTAAAGTTTAGATTTTTTAATTTTTATGACATCACGTGATGGTGCGTGAGTGAAATATGAAAGTTTGGCTTTATCAACTGAGTCAAGGTAAATTGGCCACCGTGAAGAGATTAAAAAAGCTGATGTTTCGAGGGCTAGCCCTTCGCTTTGACAAAGGGCTAGCGCTCGAAACGTTGATGGTTGATGAAACCAAATTTTTAAATGTTATCGTTACTTTTTGGCGGTTGCTGCTTTCAGGAGGAACATTTTGATCACTGTTTTGTTTTCTCGCGCAGGTGGTTTAGACGTGGGGGATTTCGCTATTAAGTTGGCCCGTGTAAACTGTTATGATTGGTCTGATGTTTGTGAAAAAAATAACATCACAATGTATCCCACAATCAAGATGTTCCGGTGAGTGCAACATAAAACGTTATCACAGTTCAAAGATATTTTGGTAAAACTTATATCATTCTTTGTTATTGATAAATGTAACGTTGTGCGTGATTTTTAGCCTTACCCCTCCGCCTGTGTTCTTTTCACGAAGTAATGCAACGTAATCACGCGTAGATCAGATTATCAAATAAGAACAACAACACGTGCAAGGAGAGAGTTGTGTACGAGATAAGCGAATATTGTAATGTGAGTCAACTGCGAGTTCGGATTAAACAGTGAAGACAAAACGTAAGGTGTGATTTCTTGGTGAACCGGTGAGTGTTCGGCTTATTGTTAAGTGATTCTGTCAAAATACAAACAGGTGGTATGTGATGGAAGTCAAATTTCTCCTTTATTTTGTCCTACAGCAAAGGGTCTGATGACATCATTTACAACGGACCGTTAGACAGTGGTCACCTGACTAAGGCAATCTTACTGTAAGCATAACTATACTGAAAGCTGTTGAACAGTACCTTAACTATACTGAAAGCTGTTGAGCAGTACCTTAATGTGTTTTTTTGCTTTTGATTCCGTGGATAAATTCTTAAGAGTGACCATTCAAATAAGAGCTTCTGAGCAGTACTTTCCTGTGGTGCTGTTTATTATGCTGTACAAGGTGGTTCTAACTTTTGAGTCTGTGTATGAAATCCTAAAGTGTGACCATTCAAACGAAAGCTACTGAACAGTACTTTCCTGTGGTACTGTTTATTATGCTGTACAAGGTGGTTCTAACTTTTGAGTCTGTGGATAAAATCCTTTAGTGTGGCCATTCAATTGAAAGCTATTGAGCAGTACTTTCCTGTGGTGCTGTTTATTACGTTGTACAAGGTGGTTCTAACTATTGAGTCTGTGGATGAAATCTTAAAGTGTCAGCTCATTTAAATGAAAGCTACTGAGCAGTACTTTGTTGTGGTACTGTTTATTTTGCTGTACAAGGTGGTTCTAACTTTTGAGTCTGTGGAAGAAGTCCCTAAGTGTGACCATTCAAGTGAAAGTTATTAAGCACTCCTGGTTGGTGCTGTTCTTTTTCCAATGGCGTTCAAGTAAAATCTTGTCAAATTTTAATAAAATTTTCATAAAATTCTTAATTTTAATGCGTTCTCATAGGCTTCAACCTACTGTACCCTTGCCACTTAAAAGCAAAGATGAAGTTGAGATGTTTTTCGATGGTAAACTCCCTAAACTGGCCAAGGCAGCCACTGATATTGCACTGGTAGGCATGTTCATGGATGAGAACGTCCAAGGTATACTCTGATTAGACTTGTTGATGCCTTCATTTATATTTTAAAATTATGTGCAAGTGAATTGTGTTTGTTATACATTTGTGTTGTTATATTTGCAGAGTTTACAGCTTATAAATCAGCAGCCCAATCACTTCACAGCAAGTTTCTGCTTGGTTATGTAACTGGTGAAACAGCTACAAGTTTGTAAGTTGATGTATTGTGTTGGATTGTATTGTGTATTGCGTTGAGTTGCGTTGTGTCGGGTTGTATTGCATTGCATTGCATGGCACTGCACTGTACAGCATGGTATTGTATTGCATTGCATTGCATTACATTGCATTGCATTGTTTTACATTGCATAACATTGAAATGTACTGAAAACATCGACCTTCAGAATGAAAATGTTATAACCACAACAGTACAATACGAAACGATGCAATGCCGGATGCAATGCAATACAATGTGATGTAATGCAATGCAATGCAATGCAATACAATGCAATGCAATGCAATGCAATAATTTTATTTATACGCAATAAAGTTTAAAGCTATACAACTTGTTAGGTCATGCAAAATAAATAAATATAAAAAATCCTAACCTGGTCTTTGCCCTCATGCTGTTTACTTAGACCATAACCTTAACTCCAAACAGCCTTTATACCCAGAGGTGTATAAATGGGTACCATGCATGCACTGTGCCCTGGAGTTTGACCCGTTCTATCCAAGGGGAAGTAGTAATACTACTACAACCAGTTGCAAAATGGTTGGAACAGTTTCCCAAAAAAGCGGGTTTTCCTTAAAAAAAAAGGATAAGAATTTTAAAAATAAACAACTTAGTTTCCTTCTGACCCACCCTCCCTCAAAGTTGTTTCGTTTACGGATTGAACATTGACAAGGGAGGGAGGAGCATTCAATGTTTAAATTGTTAAATTTGTAGAATTACCGTTTTTATGCAGTGTCTTAACTCTTTTTGCAAGTGGTTGTAGCTGCTTTATGCTACAGAAACCGGCTTATCCTCGTGTGACCACTGATTTGAATGCTGTTTTGTTGTAAATTCTTATGAGTTTGTATAACCACCAATGCCCACATCAATTTTTCTACAGATCCGCGGAATATGGCCTTCGACTCCCTGCACTGTTGGCATTCAAGAGGAATGACCCTTATCAGGCGATGAGCATCTTTTCAGACTCTTTCACTTCACAATCTATTGTTGATTTTGTTCATCGGTCAAGCATTCCATCATTTGTAAGTATCTAGGCACATTACTGCGCCTTTCGATAACACGCGAACTCCGACGTTCACACCCGAACACAGAAACTAAGAAAATGGATCGAAATGCACCAAACACTACCCACAAACATGACCTTTAAACATCCTTATTTCCTGAAACGTCAGATTTGATATAATTATGGCAGTGGGAAAAAAAAAGAAACTTGTTGGTTAAGTTTGGAACTTCAGAGTTCGCTTGCTATTGAAAGGCGTAGTAAAACGATACCACGTTTTGTAACAACTGTAGATGTAACTGTACTCAGCCATGTTTACCATGTTTATTCTTTTACCTAAATATTGAAGCTATGACTTAATTACCACGGCACAAAAGACGAAAAATGTTGTATAGGTTTTAACATTTATGGAACATGTATCGCACGTGAGAGTTATGCCCCATTGTATCTGTGTTCAACTGTAAGTTTTTTTACTCGCCTGACCGAGTGGATGCCAGAAGTGGGCGAGTGCTAATTTCAAATCCTGTTAACCTACGTACTCTGTTCTTCTTTGTTGTATCCTTTCAGGGAGAGCTGACACCGTTCAATCTTCCAATGTACCTACCTTACAAGCGACCTCTTCTGATTGTTTTTCGAACTGATAGTGAAGATACTTCCATTACTCCGGTCATCAAAACAATAGCACGCGACAACTCTCTTGTTTCTGTATTCCTTTGTTGGATGCCAGTGTAAGTACACCCGTAACTGTTACAGTAACGTAACTGAAAATAACCGAGGTCTTCCGAAGATTACCGAAAACCACCCGAAGGTTGCCAATGATCGTCCAAACAATGACTTCTAAACATTTATTCACCCTAAAACTTCCGAAGATAACACGACTATAATAGAACATAACACGAATAATAGAGAACTGGCGATATAACGCTTCGATTGGGTGGCTAGTAGATTTTCAGAAATCACAGTTTAGACCGCATAATTAGGGATAATTATACTTATACCTCCCGGGGGGGGGGGGGGGGGGGGGGGGGGGGGGGGGAGGGGGAGGGGTAACTCTCGACAATGTAGGATAGGTGTGTGCCGCCAAGGTTCTCAAATCCTGACCCTATTTAAGGGTGGATACTGCAATTTAGTGACCCTATCTAAGGAATATCTAGGGACCACAATACTAAAAATACCAAAAAGGATACCCTATTTAAGAACTGAGCACCTAAAAACCCTACCCTATCGGGCGGCACATACCTATATAGCGTATATAAGGGAGTACCCCCCACCCCCGGATATACCTGTCGCCTGTAGCTGATCTGTCATTGACCGGGCATAAATAGAGGACAGGATTCTCTTATCTTATCCTCTCTTGTTTCCAAAATAATCCATGACATAGTGACTTTTCTCTCTTTCAGTTATTCCAGCAATGGTGTTAACGCCGAAATCCTGAAGGCTTACACTGGTAGCGGCGATACTCTTCCAGCGTTGGTTATGGTGAACCACGACAAGGTTGGTCCAATATTGCATTAACACCGTTGATTAATACTAATCTACTTTCTTGATTAATCTCAATAAGGCAATAAACCAAATGAAGCACATCTGTTCTTTTTAGTAACAAGTAGCCATGTAGTCTTAAAGCTGGGCTTTCGTGTCTCATCCATACTGTTTGACTAATTTCAAGCGTCGTTTATTTCAGGGAGCCGTTTACCACTACAAGGGCTCCGAGGTATCCAAGCCAGCGGTATTGAACTGGGTAGAGAATATCCGCAGTGGTGCAGAGCGACCGTCAGGTTGATTATGCTTTATCCACGCCTTTTTAACCCTTTAGCTCCTGAGAGTGCGAAAGATTAAAATTCAAGAAAATTCCCAATTTCGTTTTGTAAAATATTGACAAACAAATGGTACCATACAACAGAACCTCCGAAGAGGTTTTATTTGAATGGTCACACCATAGGATTTCATCAACAGACTCAAAAGTTAGAACAAATGGTACCATGTAAAAGTACTGCTGAAGAGGTTTCATTTGAATGGTCACACCATAGGATTTCATCCACAGACTCAAAAGTTAGAACTACACTTCATGTCTCAATAACTCAATCTCCTCCACTTCTGTCTCTCTCTTCTTCTCTCTAACCCTAATCATCCTTTAACGGGCTTCTCTTGACAACAGATGCACAGTGTCGGTCCCTGTCATACTTCCGTTTTCTACTTTGTCTCCCTCTGAAACGGGCATAGCCTAAAAGTAGATTGTTACTCCCTGTCGTTCTTTATTCCCTAACTTCATCTCTGTTTTCTTTTTCTGACGGACACCTTTTGAAGAAAGACACTTCTTGAAAGCGTTCAGTCAAAATTGTTTCCTCCTTACGATGGACATCTTTCTAAGACAAACGCCTCTCCAAGACCGTAACACCACTTTGAGACAGACAGCTCTTTTACAGACACTTCTTGTAAGACATACTCCTCTGCAGGCCAGGCACCTTTCTAAAACAAACACCCTTCTAAGACAGACACCCCTCTACGACAGACAACCCTCTAACACACACTCCTCTCTAAGACAGACAGCTCTCCAAGACAAACATCTCTAAGACAGACAGCTCTAAGACATACTCCTCTCTAGGACAGACACTTCTTTAAGTCAGACACCTCTCTAACACATCTCTCTAACACATGCTCCTCTCTATGACAGACAGTTCTCTAAGACAGACACCGCTCTAAGACAGACAGCTCTTTAAGACTTTCTCCTCAAAGCCGAATAGTCGGATTTGATGCCTAGCGTAGGTCTAATCAACCCACTGATTGATAGATGCGTTTTTGGTGTGCAGTGTTTAACTACGTTCGCACTTTTCCATTGTTTATCGCAGGGCATTTGTCGGGAGGAGAATGGAAGCCACTTTTGGAAGGATACGATTTCCTGCGAATGATAGACGAAGAAGAGGAAGAAAAGGAAAGAAAAAGGTATAAAAAACAGAAACTGGAAGAAGCTATCGAGGAAGAGATATCAGAGGAAGAAGAAAAAAGGGGGAAAGAGTTGTCTTCGGAAGATGAAGAACCCGAAGACAAGCCGAACAAGCCGAAGCAAGGTCGCCTCAGACGACCAGAAGGGAGGAACACAAAACGAGATGAACTGTAAACCAGAGGAATGATATGATCCTCATAATGTAATAATAATAATTACGAGGATATCTAGAAAATAGAAATAACCGTTCAACGAAGGTGCTGTTAACTAAAAAAAAAAAGAATAAGAATGCAAAATGCTAAAATAAAAAAAAATAAATAAATTCCAACTGAGTATGTATTTTGAAAACGATGTCGCCCGAAGTAAGCGTCTGTGAGTGTACTTGGCCTTGTTTTTTTGTCGTTCAAAAACCTCAAATCTTAAATGAACTATTTAAATTAACTATTTAAATAAAATAATAGAGCTGATGCTTTTGTTAAGGCTGTTAGACCGATTTTGCTTACCTTTAAAAATGTGTTAAGGAATGAAGAGGTTTTTGATATTTGTTTTAATTATCTTCAACAAAAATAATTGTTTAAGTTTCTATAGAAGCTATTAATTAAGTCATTTATTTAAGTCACCAATAAATGTCATTGTCATATACAAGCTATGTGAGCTTATGTGGAATTTTACAGTATAAAACCTGTTCTTTATTGCCTACAGCATAGAAAATACATTGAAATGTTTATTTCGAAAAAAAACGAAGTGGAATTCTTGTACCGTTCGTTTCTTTCACCAACCCGTTCTCTGCATCAGTCAGCGAACCTCATTTGCCGCCATGTTTTGAACTCGGGCCCTGTCGAGCTCGCTTGACCCAGTCTCGCTCCGTTTGATGGCATTTCACAAATCACGATTCGCAAATCCGCACCCCCCATGCAAAGCCACCTCTTTTAAACGAAGTAATATTTTATAAAAGAACGTGTATGGCGAATAATAACTTCCTTTGCAATGAATTTTTAAACAACAACACGCGGCTGATAAGACATTCTTGAGGGCCTGTTTACATGGAGGGAGGGCAACCCTCCTAGAAGGGTTATTCTTCCAGAAGGGTCTAAAGATAGCCCTTCTTCACATGTGTAGGGTTATTCCTAGGCACCTCTGCCAACAAATGTAACGATAAATAAATATATATCCTGCGCAGCGTTATTTGTAGTTACGTGAAAAAGTGTTAAGTTTAACGCTGTAAAAAGTGTTGAAAATGAAACTAGACGGTTCGGCAATGCTGCCTTCATCAAGTAGTACTGATGAAGGCAGCATTGCCGAAACGTCTAGTTTCATTTTTAACACTTTTCACAGCGTTAAACTTAACACTTTTTCACGTAACCTCTGCCAACAAAGCCGCGGTAACCTGAAGCCATCGCGCGGTCATTCAACGGCTTCGGGCATCCATGCCCATTTCTTCGCCTTTTTCGACGAAGAGTCTGGTCGATTGGCCGCTTTCCTTTTCTCTTTTGATTTATTGCGTGGCTGATCATGATCAAGTACGGCTCCGTTTGTCGAACCTTCGTTTTGTTCAAGACTTTCGCCTATTAGTTGGACCGGCATCAACAGGAGAATGTTCTATTCCAGCCACCAAACTGTTGTCCTGTCTGTTAGGCCTAGATAGATTCTGCTCAGCAACTTTTACGATTTTGGGCAACTTTTTCGATTCTGAGCAACTTTTCGGAGAGTGAGCAACTTCCAGCATCTTTTCTAAAAGTTCGCATATTTTTGGGATATTTTCACTATCTTCTAATCAAATTCATGAGTAATTGATATTTCAACACGTTTTCTTTGGAATTTCACAAGAATTTCACCAGAAAATCTCTGCTGTTTTGATCAGTTGGGTATCATGTGTTGATAGATTCCAAATATGGATGTGCCGGATCTGACTCCATTTTCAGAATTGGTATCCTGTGATAAGATCAGCTACTTTTTTCCAGTTAACACTCGTTTCCATCTCTCAAACTGACCTTGGACACCTTGTGAGGTTTTACACAACGTAGTATTTTTTATCGTTATACCGTAGTACTGACGAACACGAGAACAGAACCCCCATTTATTGGGCAGAGAACCCGGAGAACTGAAAGAATAGAGCTCCGGTTAAGCAAAGAGTAGCGTTGAGTTTTGGAGTTTAGCATTGATCTACAGTGTTTAGGGTTAAATACTATAAGAAGCAAGGGCTGACAACTGCGTAGAAAAAGTAACGCAACAATGGCATGATTGAGACCAAACCGAAAGTTTAAATGCAACTGTGGATAGCTATTTCGCCGTTATTGCGGCTCATCTATCATGCCATTGTTGCGTTACTTTCTCTTCGCAGTTGTCAGCCCTTGCTTCTTATAGTATTTTGTTTATTTTTGGCTGATCAGATCTCTTACAGATCTTGCGTATACCAGCAGCATTTTCGTTCACGGTCCCTTGCATTCTCGTTTTCATTTTAGGGTTGAGCACCGATTTGAAAACGGTTAGCTTTCATTTATTGTTATGGGTAACTCTATAAATATGTTAAAAATTACATCTGCCTTGCAGCTAGTCCACGTTGGTACAGTGGATAAGGATATTAGTTATGAAGCGAACGACTTGGCTTCGAGGCTTACACATTCTGATCTTTTTTTCTAATTTTACTCTAAAGTGTGAAATAGGTTTTACTTCATTGTAACTTAAAGTGAAAAGGAAAGGTCAGTTTGAGATATGCAAACGAGTGTTTACCCTTTTTTCCATTTTATTGGCCACTCCGAAAAATACCATAATACTCTTTTATGTGCAGGCTCAGCCTCACCGGGGTGTAATTATTCAAGTCTCCTTTGTTAGAGTGGCACAATGGAATTCAGAGTACATGTAGGAATGCTAGGACGTAGCATTGTGTGTTCGCATATAAAGCCCCGTCCACACTAATGCGTTTTCGTTTGAAAACGCATACTTTTTTATGCGTTTTTACCGATCGTCCACACTAAAACGATCAAAAACGGAGAATGAAATCGATGAAAACGGAGGTTTTCGAAAACGCAGGTCTATCGTTTTAGTGTGGACAGCAAAAACGGAGCTTTTCAAAAACGCTTACGTCAAAACTAGTAACGCATAGTATTTCTGACGCTATTGGAGCATGCGTATTGAACAGAAAAACGTCAGAGCAGAGCCTGGTGATGAAAAAGCAATTTTGGATCATCGTTTTTCAGCTCCTAGTGTGGACGCAAATCTTTTTATCCGTTTTCGGGGAACCAAAAACGGAGGTTTTCAAAAACGCATTAGTGTGGACGGGGCCTAATGTGCACCGTATGTAAATTGCCACGAAGTTGAAGCATAGCACGTGCAGTTTGTGCTGAAAACAAAAGAAATCGGGAAAATGAGGTTTACATCAAGCACCATCCAAACCTGCAGTTATGGTATTTTTAATAGTTTCAGGAGTGGACAATTATTAAAACTTTACATTACTATTAATTTGCATACATTGAAATAATAAAATCAAAGTATAGAGCAAGACTGATACTACGTAGAACATTTAACGCGACAACGACATGACAGAGCCCAAACTGAAAGCCAAAATGCAACCGTGGATAGCTGTTTCGACCTGGTTGGTTGGCGTTCGCGCTAGTTTTTCTATCTTTTTTGCTGCTACTCCGTGCTGACGAGACCCAGACTACTGACAACATAATGAACAGCACCACAGGAAAGTACTGCTCGAGAGCTTTCATTTGAATGGTCACACTTTAGGATTTCATTCACAGACTCAAAAGTTAGAACCACCTTGTACAGCATAATAAACAGCACCACAGGAAAATACTGCTCAGTTGCAGTAGCTCATTTCAATGGTCACACTTTAGGATTTCATCCACAGACTCAATAGTTCACCTTGTACAACATAATGAACAGTACCACAGGAAAGTACTGCTTAATAGCTTTCATTGGAATAGTGACACTGTAGGATTTCATCCACAGACTCAAAAGTTAGAACCACCTTGTACAGCATAATAATCAGTACCACAGGAAAGTACTGCTCAATAGCTTTCATTAAAATGGTCACACTTTAGGATTTCATCCACGGACTCGAATTTTAATCACGCGCGTTAATGATGACTTTCACTCGCGCGCGTGATAAGCTCTCTTTAAACTCGACCAAGCAGTCAAACCGAAAAAAAGACGACAAAATTTTTTTGTAAACTATTTTTCATTCACGCTAGGTGTGTATTATAGACTTCCTTTCTCTTCGTTCGATTTCGAAACGTGACAACCGGAAGCCAGCCTATTAAAAATAACCCCATAAAAGAATGACAATAATGTTCTACATAAACAAGTATGAAAAAAATATTAGGATTAGCTGATATTGGAACATTTAACGCCCTCATAACACATGATCCTTGTCTAAGGATCTGTGTCGCCAGTAATGTTTGTGAACATCGTGTGAGAATCTAAACTGTTTAAAGAATGTCGTTTTGTCATGGTCTTTGGACTATTGAAATTTATATGCTCTGCAAATTGATCAAATCACAGCCAATGCAAATTATATGCAAGGTTTATTGAAAATCCCTTGGGGGTCAGCTGTCTCAAACGAGTCACACCAGCAAACATTCCACCAATGACAAGCCAGGATCGCGGACTTGCCCGGGCCTGTTCTGTCAAAACTGCTCTTAAATGAAAGCGTCCCCTGGCGAATAAATAGGGACTTTAAGCACCGGGAACCGGAACGGCAACGGCGACGTCGAAACCGAGAAAAGACTGGGCAGAGAACGCGGTCTTGGCGCGAAGTTACAAATAAACCAGCTACAGAACCGCAACGTTTGCCAAATGTGCAGCTCGGTAGAGGCGGCTCTTTTCCGAAATGAGGTTAGGGAAATGCTTCTCATAAGCCGTGTCAAGAAAATAATCAACGACGGGCAGTATACGCTCTTGTACGATTTGAACACGTCCAATAAACTTGACCTGCCGTACGATTCTTACGACTGTTTTGACTTCGATGTTCTTGAGGACGATTCGTACGGGAGGCCAAAACTTTCGACAATTTTCGATGTTATTCTTCACTTTTGTTGATCCACAATATTAAATGCTCGTTTAGTTTTACGAAGCGCTTCTGATAAGCGATGTTGATTTGGCTCAGACTAATTTGCGAGCGAACGACTCATTTCGTGACACTTAACCTCAAAGAATACTCCCGTACGGCCAACTTCGATTTGCTATTCGTACGTGAGTCCGAAAACTTTCGACAATTTTCGATGTTATTCTACACTTTTGTTGATCCACAATGAAGATCACCTTTTGCCGTAGTGAGTGAGATTCTTTTTATTATTATATGTTTCATTATCAATAATTTGAGTGTCTGGGGCATCTAACAAGTTAAGTGTCAAAAAATTAATTCAAATTGTTATAATATATCTGGACATACTGATACATACCAGTTCTTCTCTGTTAACTAAACAACTTGTGAGCAAGGAAAGGTAGTCTCAATGGAAAAAGCGTTGGAAACAAAAAACCAATTACAAGATTCCCGTATGAATAACAATAACAAGTTTATAGCGTACGGGAGTACATGGCGATGTCACATAAACGAGATTCCTTCGCGTGGCTGAATAAACATCGCTCACAAGAAGCGCTTCGTGAATATAAACAAACGTACAATATTATGGATCGGCAAAAGTGAAGAATAACATCGAAAATTGTCGAAAGTTTTAGACTTCCGTACGAATAGCAAATCGAAGTTGGCCGTACGGGAGTATTCTTTGACGCGAAAAATTTCTTAAGTGTCACGAAATGAGTCGCTCGCTCGAAAATTAGTCTGAGCCAAATCAACATCGCTTACCAGAAGCGCTTCGTAAAACTAAACGAACATTTAATATTGTGGACCACCAAAGGTGAAGAATAACCTCGAAAATTGTCGAAAGCTTTGGACTCCCGTACGAATAGCAAATCGAAGTCCGCGTACGGGTGCCGTACGAATAGCCACTGCGTTAATTTTAATAAATTTGAGCAAAGAAACGTAGTTCTAAGTTTACAAGTTGTAGTGAATTACCACCTATTTCTCAAAGAGCGTACAGAAGCACCCAAATTGACCTAAATGAAGCAATAAATATCGTTTCCTATATCTGTATAGTCTTCTTAAACAACATTAAGCGTATTATACCAAAAAAGACTGGATAAAACCAAAGAAAAATGAGGAATATATCTCACGTTTTCACACGACGGCAAACCTTGCTATCTGACGTCGGGCCCGGGAAGAGAACGTCTAGATATTTCCCGCTAAACATGCGCAATGCGTCATTTGGGTTTTCCCTGACAGTTTTCGCGTCGCCGTTGCCGTTCCGGTTCCCGGTGCTTAAAGTCCCTAATAAATTAACGACAAAACGTCGCGTTTTTAAAATCAAAACTCTTTGTGGTGAAATCTCCGCGACGGTGGTAGTGAAGAAATGAACTTATTAGCCGCTGTTGTGTTACGTAGAGTTGCGTGTTTGTTTTGGCTGACAGAAAGCGGGGTTCATTGATGAAATGGAAGTAAGGGCTGTGAGGGTATTATACCGGCTTTGTTATTGGATAATTGATCTTTGACCAATCAACCGTCGAATGACTTGGACGTGACGGCCGGTGGAAGAAAATCTGGGAACGTTACTGATCGTTTTGGTACATTTCCTTGACTATGGAGCTTCAGATTAACTTTGTGGTAAGTACCGAGTTGTTTTCTGTCCATGAAATACAAAAATATTGCCGCTAATTTGCCTAAAAATGTATATAAAACTCACCGCTCAATATGCAAAATTTCTATGCGTGCGAAATCAAGAAACGCAGCATGACTTTGGGAGAGGAATACAACATTTTGTGCAATGTTTCGTCATCGGTATTTTTAGTAACTTTATTCCTTTCATTATGGCCAAATTGAACCGTAAAATTGCCTCACTTTTGTATAAAACCTACGGCTTCCAATGGTATTTTCTGAGCTATGATGTGCGTTGTTTTTCATGTGGTTTTACAACGGAAATCGAGATGATGTAAACACGCTTTGCAGTTAGTACAACATGAAACTTCAATCCGGATGAGACAAGTTGTAACTTGCCTCGTTCGTATCGAAACAATGTACAAATTCGCTACTTCACGGGCCTTAAAATGCATCATATTTTCTATATTTGCGATAAATCATCCATAGTTTACCCTGTTTTTCGATGAATGCCTTTTGTTTGAAAATATTTACTTCGTCAGCAATTTTTTTGACCGTTGACTCGATTTCATCATATAAGATTTCCCTTTAGAGAGAAAGCCCTCCAGATTAACCAATTTTCAGTTAAATAACTCTTTTATCGCAAACACATTGAAACAAGTTCTTCCAGCTTCAACTATGACATTTACGATGTCAAGTATTTACGGCCGGACTCTAGCTGTGCTATGTCAACTGTTAAATGTAGATATGTTAAACAATTTACCCTTTCCGCGCTATACAGCATCCAAACCCCCTCCAAACCTATTTATCAATTTGCCAGAACAGAGTTTTTTATGACTAGCGTTATTAAGTGTGTTAGTTTATCGATGAATTTGGTACGAGTTTTAAGTATCGGTCACTTATAGGTGGTATGAATCACTTTTATATTTATGACAATCCATCTCAACTAATCAGTTGCGAATATTTATCAAACTCGGCGGCATTTATACGGTCATATGCATATTCACACGGTTCTAGCAGAGCCTATTTGAAATGTCATGTTCTCGGGATAAACGAGACTTAAATTTATAGGTCTTATAGCTGCCAGAAAGTTGGTTTCAATTCGGCAACAAGAACTGCAAATAAATAAATGGCTCTATCAGATCAATGCATGATTCAATGATTTAGGGGCAGGGTCATCGAGAAATAAGAATTCTTTAATCTATTTCTTATTCGACATTTCTTTGTATTCAGCATGGCCATACAGTTAATGAACAGATCTTTTAGTTTTCAATTATTCGCTGACATTAATTTAATAGTCATAAATATTTGAACCTTTAGCTAATTGTCGCAATGGAAAAACAAAAAGCGATAATTTAGCGTTCATAAAACATCGTTGAGCTTCCCTTGTTTTTCGCAGCTGGGTATAAAGTTCTAGAATTTTTTGCTAAAGCATTTGCATTTAGTTTCTCTCAGTAAATTTAAATAACATTTCGGAAACCTTCTGTTATCTTTTTTAAACGAAAGTTCGCCTTCCTCGAGATGGATGCATCCATTAAGATTCCGTAAAATCGTAAGGGATGAAACAAAATAAAGCTTTATGAATTTCTGTTTGGTTTGGAACTGATTAGAGCGAAAACTCAACCGTAATCGTGGAAAGCTCTTATTTATATTACCAAAATATACAATATAAACGTGGAAAAGTTGTTACATTTGTATTAAAGCGTCCAATTTTTGTTGTCAATTTGATGCAATATGTTTCCACTACATTAAACTAGCAAACATCAGTATGTTGCGTCTTCGAATGTATTTTTGTATGCGCCGTTCTAGATCTTATATCATTTATTGTTTTTGTCAGTAAGGTACCTTTTTGAAGAATTTCATTCAAGGGTATGTTTTTTTTAACGTCGTGTAGCCTGAATTTTCTGAATAATAAAAATCCGGATATCGGCATATATTTTTGCCGCGCCGTTGTGAAGCTACTCCGGGTTTCGGAGATTAGCTCGGTGAATTTCATACACTAAAGAAGATTATGAGATTTATATTAGGTTGTCAACACGAAGTCACGAAATTTGTACATTTTCACCATAATAGCTCCAACAATGTTAAAGTTTTCATTCTATGGTAACTCACCTAAACAGGTACTGTAGTTTTGCAAGATTTTTTACCCTTTTTTGTACCAGCAGAGGGTAAAAATATAGCGGTGTCTCCATTCTCTTTTGTTTTTCTAAGACTTTGTAGATTTAATTTTAATCTCATATGTTTGGCTGCAAACTATTTTCGGGCGATAAAACAAGAAATCTAAAGCTTCCCCGATTCCATTTGATTTCTAAAAACTACCATGTTCATTAAAAAGCCTGCATGCACTGCATGTATCTTGGTTTTTAATTCGTTTCTTCATTATTATGTCTTACAAAATGTATTGGGAAACATAAAACATATGAACTGTTTTGGTAAGTTTATACGAAATCCCGCAATTTAATCTGCTGTTTTTCAAGTGCCCATCCGCTCGGTGATTGCCTAATTGCGAATTAAACTCCACTGCCATGAAAAATAAAAGGAACGAATTAAAGCCAATTTATGTTTAACTGGGGTAGTGACCTTAATCAACTGGAAACAGTGCCAAAGTGAAGCTTGTACTTTAGTAGTCTTAGCTAAGATAGAACGATCTAGCATCATTTCCTATCGCCCAAAGAAGCGCTGCAAAACAACTTTGGTTATCGTTGAAGAAAGCTCCACAATAATTTTAGCTGTAACTACAAGAACGGACAGAACTCGCACAAAGTTGACTCAACATTGTAATATCGAATAAAATGTGGTAAAAAGGCGGATATGGGAGTCTTATAGGACACTCCTTTAATCTTATTAGCCATACTGAAGTGCTCTTAATTTTATTTTCCGTGTTGTTTGGAAATATTATAGCTGTTGTTCTCAGTATTCTTTTCATATAACATGTACGTACTTGTCCTTCGCACGGAATGAACACCGCGTTTGTAACATGGCATATATAACAAACTCCCACTTTGTTAAAGTGCATGTCAGCAATTTCGAAGCAATTGCAAAATGGGAAAATATAGTACAAATACCGCGAATTGCAATGCGTTATTTAGCTCAGTTTAACAAGATTGACTTGCTTTGAATTCGTGGAGGGAAGAATTGGAATTTGGGTGGTCAACCGTGATACAACACAAGAGCTCTAATTAACGTCGGGAAATTACGACCCGAAGGCGTCTGTGTTGTTTTTGTTGCGTCCATATCACTTACCATCTATAAGAGTTCCAAAGTGCAAGCTTCAAAAGTTTAAAAATTGTTCACGTATACGAACGGGAAAGTACTGCAGACTTTAATGTGAATACTAACTGGACTCTATCCACGCACAGATTTTGAACGCGTCCGCCAACAATCAAAATTCAAGAAAAATTCCAAATTTCATTTTGTGAAATATAGAAAAACAAATGGTACCATGCAAAAGTACTGCCGAAGAGGTTTCATTTAAATAATCACACCATAGGATTTCGTCCACGGACTCAAAAGTTGAACTACACTATATGTCTCCATAATTCATGACTCTCGGAATGAAAAGGTTAAGCAAACACCATATTAAATAGAACAACATCACAGGAAAATACTGCTGATGATGTTGCTGTCGTTAGAGTAGTCGCATTTATTTAGTGATTTTATACACAGACTCCAAAGTTAAAAGCACCTTGTAAACTAGAATAAACAACATCACAATATAAACGTAAAACTGATGCGTGAAGTACTGCTCATTATAACTGATTTCATTTTGAATCATGGTCACATTCATCTTATTATGACTTAATTTTAGAACCACCTTGTACAGCAAAGTAATTTACTGTTCAATAGATCTCCACTGCATGCTACCAAATTATTAGGATTTCCCAGTTCGCAGACTCAAAACTCAATTTAGAACCAGCGTGACTAGCTCAAAGACATGGGCACCTTACAAGGAAATTTAGGACAATGTTTGGAATGGGATTTTACTGTTTTTCCTTATAATTTTAGGACTTTAAAGGAAACCGAAAAACCATGTGAAAGCTTTTACAGCTTGGGCTTTTCAGTTTTTGTCGCTGAACATTTCAACAGCAGAACATTTTAGGGGAAAGAATCTTATCCCCCGAATTAGGCAGGCCTTATTTCGCACGACATGTTTATCCCTCCGAAAAGGCGTTAAATTTTCCGATGTTAGAATAACAACAACAACAACAATTTTATTTCACACCTTCCAATTCCAAAGAAAAGTTCGCGGCGACATTTTACCTAAGAAATCTTTAAGATGACTCGGCCTCGTGAACAGCTTTCTGCCGAAAGGAACGTACCGCTCGGTTGGCTTAACCGTTCAGATCATGACTTTTATTCAGGGGAGTATCTAAATTTCGCGGGTCGCGGGTAAGTTGTCGCGGGTCGCGGGTAAATTGTCGCGGGTTGTGGGTGAAAAACTAATTATCACTAAGCGCTGCTCACGAAGAATTCCTTACACAGGTGTTTTGTCTAGACAGGTAACTCGCCCTCTAACGTACGTACGGTTAGCACTAACCGTACGTACGTAGCTCGTTTTGCTATCTCTCCCCAGGAACGCCTCATGGAACGTTCGACTGTACCGCTTCTATTAGTATAACCGTTCCTCTTAACGACCAGGCCCCGGATGTTCGAAGGCTGGATAACGCTATCCACCTGATAAACCGGTATCCAACGGATGTGTTAACAAAACATACTATCCATTATGTGAACGGAGAACAAATTTATGCCACAGTGTATTTGTATTAGTATGTAAAAACAACACTAGTAGACTTATTAGTTGTATACCTCCTACCAGGTCCGTTGATTATAACCTGAGGAAGGCAAAAAAACCGATCGTTTTAGGAATTCTTCTTTTGGGGCGAGAAAGCATAAAGGGCTACGTACGCTAGGGACCGCTTAGACGAAAACACCTAGACGAAACACCTGTGTAAGGAATTCTACGTAAGCAGCGCTTAGTGATAATTAGTTTTTCACCTACAACGCGCGACAATTTACCCGCGACCCGCGACCCGCGAAAATTAGATACTCCCTTATTCAGCTATTGTGGTAGTAGAGTTCGTTCAGGTCGACTGCCAAACCATCCATTCAGTTGACATGTTATAAGTCTGATTAATTGTTTCTAAATTGTTAATTTATTTATTTATTGAAGTTCCTACAGTAAACAGGTAGCTATAAATAGTTGAAAGTTTTTATTTTTAGCACAACTGACATTCTAGTGTCGTTTTTGGCTAGAAAAAATTTCATTGTTAAATTTTGAATTATTTATTTAGGTCTCTGTAAACAAGAGGTAGTTGTATTTTTTTTAAGTTTTCTCTAATTTGAACCAGTGTCATTTTAGTGTCATTTCTTGGCTAGGAAATGTTTCATAATTTCACAATTGATGATAGTAGTTCTCCGGTTGGCTAGAGCGGCAGCAATCGCAAAGTCGCCATGGGTTCGAATCTCGTTTAATCCTGAATGTTGTTTCTTCTTATGTTTCTTAGCATCTGCTTTAGTTGCTGGAATCAATTTGAGGATCATTAATTTCACGCAAAATTTTCATTGTTTCTAAATTTATTTGTTTATTTTTTTAGATCCCTATAAATATTTAAGAGAAAATCATGAATAGACGACAGTTTTCTTTTGTGCTTAAAAATTGAATTAAAATGTCACAACGCCCAGCGTTGCCGTGAGCCGCATTGCAACAATTGTCAACAAACAACCTGCCTTTTCAAAGTAAGGTGCTTCGGTAAAATCGGTTTATTTTATAAGGAATTCTTTTCGATTTTAGGGTAAGCAACATTGACCTCCAAAATCTGGCTACATGAACAAATGTTTTTATAGTTGAGCAATGATTTTAAATACTCGACAAGCTACAGTTACACGAAGCTAAAAGTTTTAACATCCTTTTGCATAAGGAATAACTGCAGAAAAACGTACGTCATTTAAATTAAAGGTAGACAGGCAGATCAGAGAAACGAAATGATAATTGAGAGATAAAAGAGAAATAAGTAATTTTGTTTTGCCTTAAAAAAAATGGCAAACTATTGAAAGATTGTGTCAGTTAATAACATGGTAGTGCTATTCTCAGCTATTTTATAATTTATGGCTTTCAAATAGACAATACTGTTGACTATATTCTTGTGCGCCTGTTTCTTTTTTAGTCGAAATGAAAACAATATCAATAGCACATTGAATGAATACACAAGCAAAGAGTCACTGGCTTGAATTGATCGGTCGTAACATGTGTTCGTCGGACAAAATCTAAAAACTGACAGAACTATTTTGTGAAAGATAGTGTCGGCAGACTTTGAGTTTCACTGTTTGTATGTACTTAACAGAATAGTCGAGAACGCACTATAATAGTGCGATTCTCGACTAATTCTGTCAAGTGCATTCTTGCGGTCTTGTTCAGTTCTTTTTTAGTCGTGAAAACAATATCTATGATACGATGAATGGATACACAACATCCGTGATCCGGCTTGATAAACAAACCAAGCATCGGTTGATCGGTCGTACTAACAATACATAGCACTCTTCATACTAATCAGGCGAATTAAAATATTTTGCAAAACGTTTGAGTATTTGCAGGACGCTGAAAAATCAAAGAAGTTTCCTGAAGGTCAAAATAAGATTTGTCCCTAAAATGTCGAGGGCAGTTTGAAATCTGCAGTAAATTAAAGTTAACATAAGTTAATCTTCCACTCCCAGAGTCAATTATGGAGACATATAGGTAGTTCTAACTTTTGAGTCTGTGGATAAAATCCTATGGTGCGACCATTCAAATGAAACCTCTTCAGCAGTTCTTTTGCATGGTACCATTTGTTTTACAATATTTTAAAAAATTAGATTTGGGCGGGTTTTTCTTGAATTTTGATTTTTGGCACTTTTGGGAGCAAACGGTTAACCTTGTACAGTGTAATTGTTGGTGTCAGTGGAGTGATTGCATGTGTATCAGCGTGTAAAAAGCGGACATTAGACCATCATCTCAAAAGGAATGTGAGCGGTAAACATTGCCTAATGATTCAGAGCCAAAGTGAAGCCAATAAATACACCATTATGTTGTATTATGTTCTAAATGCGATCACGTTGTGAGACTATAGTCAAGTGAAAACTGATTGATGAGCAATACTGTTGTCAAGTGCTGTTTATTATGTTGCACAACGTGTCGAAACGTGGTCAGTTCTATTTCAAATCCGAAAGTGCAACCATTCAAATGAAAGACATCGCTGCGGTGGTTTCCCTGTTTTTCGTTACTTTGAAAAGTGATATTTTTCTATTTGGGGTTTGGACTGTTTTAGGAGAGAAGGAGCCTGCATGTCTTTGCATGTAGTCCCGCTGTTTATATATATTGTGGCAAAATTAACTACCTCAGTACTACTACGCGTTAGTTAGAAACTGAAAGCAATGATGCCGATTTTTGGATGACAGAACAGCGTTCCTTATAAAATGGGGAGGCGACACAACATACAACATGAAACAGTAAGTGCATGAGCTTTTATGTTTCAGTTGCTGAAATCTTGGTAACGAAACGCCGTTTAGTTTCTCTGCGCCATAGCCAGCGACGGATAATTTCCATCTCCAATTCTCGATATATAATAACTCATACGCGGCTGCGAACATTATACACACAACCCGCAACCATTATACATTAAGGTATAAATTCATGTTTTTTACCCTAAGTTAAGCGCTTACTTATGATTTATGATTAGCATTGTGGGCCAATTATCGAATATACAACTAATTTTCGAAAGAGCTAATTGTTGCGGATTTCTAACAAACATCAGCCAGTTGTGATCGAGTTAAAAGTGTACAGATTTTTGCAGTCAGTGTACATAAAATCAAAAACCACAAGGATTGCTACATGCATAAATTTTGTCGAAATAGGAAGGAGTTTTACTTTGCATGTAGTTAACTGTTCCGCGAGGCAAACAAAAGACATACATCTGAACTTATATTATTTCGTTCAACATGAATTATACCAAAACATGTGCAGTTAAACTGTGATGGCTTTGTTATACTGATTGTTACGAGATGTATACAAAATTTATTGGTACACCCCAGCAAATTAATTTGGTTTTGGTTTATAGTTTCGTAGCACAATTTAATTTTAGTGTCAGGTTATAGTGTGTAGATCACCGTATCGATGATGTCGCCCTATGATATGAAGTGCGTCATATAATCTTTCGTGTGCACACAACGTGTCCGTCACGAACTTCGTCACGTGTACACTGCGCTGACGTCCTAACGCCTGTCTCACCCTCTCTTCATTTGTCGCTTGTTTTGATAAACATGTTGGTAAATAAGAAAACTGTAAACACTAGATGTCAATCGTGTAGCCACCAAACATATGCCAGCTCAAACTACAAGTTTGCCTGGCCCGCCACGTGCAGACAATAATATTCTTAGATATTTTTACGGTATTTCTTTCTTATAAGATATTAAATCAATTTTTCTATCTGTACAAGCATAAATGCATTTTATACGATCATGGTTTAAAGGTTTGGGAGTTTTAATGTGATTAAGATGCCACAAATAAATAAAACAAGAGCCATTGCCATAAAATAAACCATCTGAAAGTAAGGGGTCACATGACACGTCTCCGCGGTATGGCCAATACCTTACGCATCATATCACCCCGATAATGGCAGCCATGGACAGCTGTAACTTGACCCATCCCATGTTTTATAACCAGAAGATGCTGACATGGCTGATCGGATACATAAAGGCTGGTTTTCACTAGCGCATAAGCATAAGCACAAGCCAACATACGCAGACTCAGTAACGTGTTATTCATTAGTTCCAATTGTTTGAACAAAACAGAACAATAGGCACTAATGATCAACGTGTTACTGAGTCTGCGTATGTTGGCTTGTGCTTATGCTTATGCGCTAGTGAAAACCAACCTTAATAGATTGACCTTATTACAATCATTGTGTCAGATGTAAAAGTTAATGAAGTATTAAGCTTAAAAGTTCTATAATTTATAGTAATAACCGGCCTTCAGCTTTCTGTAGGTAAAACGATACCTATCATCCTGATGATAGGTCATGGAATATATATTTCACTTTTTAAAAATGAATAAATGTACAATCCCATTTGATAATCTGAAAGAGGTCATTGCGTTTCCAGGTGCTCTTGCTTTGATCTATCGAAATAAAGTACTGCATGCTTGGGTTCGATAACATATGTTTGCATCGCCTGGGTTTAGTCTCGATCAGTGCTTTCCATCCTCGACGTACTGGGAACTTTGCCAATGAGCTAATTGCCCGGGGTCCCTCTCCCTTCCGCGACAAGTGCATAAAGACGGGCATGTTTCTCAGTTTTGGTGTGGTTAAATTGTTTCGTATTTTCTGTTGTTTTAGATTCTACTCATCATTGCTGTCCTACTGGGGTCTTATGTCAGTGGCTCCTGTCCAGAAAATTTCTACACTAGTGTTAACAATATTTGCTGTAGGCTTTGCCAGGAGGGAACGTTCCTTAAAAAACCATGCAATGAAAGCAAGGGAACTTCTTTCTGCGAACCATGCCCGGTAAGATTTAAAGTATCGGATATTTATTCTTCAGAGTTTTTTCCTGAGCTTTCGTCAACTGGTGAAAAATATATCTCCTCAGACTGTATCAATATAGCAATGTATCGATAAAGACACGAGCAGTCATTTATTTCTCTCATGGATATTCTAGCGGATGACTCACGCTAATCTAAATGCCCATGTAATCCCTCTAATCCCCCATTACCTCCAAAAGTGTGTAAATTCCTTGGGATGCTCGTTGATGTTCCGTGGGTTATCTCTATCTTATCTAGGATGTCCGCTTTAAGTGCGTAACAACCCGGAAATAGCGATATTTAAAAGCTGCTGAAACCGTGAATGAAACACCTCGTTACTTCAGTGGAACTTTACTGCATCTTTTCCTTCTTTGTTTTGACAGCATTCTACATACATGGCCAACGCAAACAATAGGACAGAATGCAAGCCGTGCAAGCGATGTGGGCCTTCCCAGGTAGCTGTTGTGGAATGTGGGTCAAACAGGAACAGGGAATGTGGATGTGAGCAAGGGAAATATTACCATCCAGCCTACCTCATCTGCATGGACTGTTCAAAATGTTCTGTGGGGGAGGGGGTGGTGTCACCATGTTCGCAAACAAGGGACACCAAATGTCAACGCTGTCCCAAGGTTTGTATCACGTGTTGATAATGCACGCATCTGATTGATTTTTTCAAAGACAGATAGCTAATTGTACACAGTACGAACCTTGGAACTCTAATCCCTAGTGACGAAACTTAAAATTGTAAAAATGTCCCAAATTCCGTTTTGTTAGATATTGAGAAACTAACAGCATTATAAGGAAGTACTGCCTAAGAGCTTTTACTTGAAAGGTCAAACTTTAGGACTTTATCCACCTAAAGCAGCAAAGTACTGCAGGAAAGTACTTTTTGGTAGCTTTCATTTGATTGGTCACACTTTAGGATTTCATCCACAGACTCAAAAGTTAGAACCACCTTGTACTGACAGCATAATAAACAGCACCACAGGAAAGTACTGCTAAATAGCTTTCGTTTGAATGGTCACACTTTAGGATTTCATCCACAGACTCAAAAGTTAGAACCACCTTATACAGCATAATAAACAGTACCACAGGAAAGTACTGCTAAATAGCTTTCGTTTGAATGGTCACACTTTAGGATTTCATCCACAGACTCAAAAGTTAGAACCACCTTGTACAGCATAATAAACAGTACCACAGGAAAGTACTGCTAAATAGCTTTCATTTGAATGGTCACACTTTAGGATTTCATCCACAGACTCAAAAGTTAGAACCACCTTGTACAGCATAATAAACAGCACCACAGGAAAGTACTGCTCACTGAATAGCTTTCATTTGATGATGGTCACACTTTAGGACTTTAAAAGTTATACATTTCTATAGTAAAAATTTAAAAAACAAATAGTTACCTCTCGGATTTGCCTCCTAATGGCTACTAAGGTCACTTAGATATAGGTTATTAAAAGAATTTAATAAGATATAATTCTATCTTTGTATATAATTTTTTAATCACTTGTACATATTCTCAAAACTGTATATAACTTTTTAAACACTTGTATATTTATATTTTTAAGTTTTACTACATTTATTGTAATATGTCTTTTGCGGTAGTTTTTATTGTTTTTATTAATTACTTTATTTTTATCTTTTGTATTATCTTTGAAAAGCCCCTTTGGGAAAGATAATAAACAATGTATGTATGTATGTATGTAATTCTTAGGAGAAACGGACATTTTACAGATTATAAAAATAAAATGTTAATGAATTGACAAATTTCTCTCTATATTTAGGGTACATTCTCTGATAAAGAAAGTTTCGAGTTACCATGTGTTAAGTGCTCTAAATGCGAGCCAGCCGGGCTGATGTTTGTGAAGGAAGAATGCAATGCATCCAGGGATACCATCTGCGAGAGGGCGAATGTATCCCTTACCGTGATAACTCCAACACAGAACCTAGCTTCTGGTAAGTAGATAGGTGCTACTGTCTTCAAGTTCCTATAATTCTTAACCCTTTAACTCCAAAGAGTGCCAAATGCCAAAATTTGAGAAAAATTCCAAATTTTGTTTCGTAAAATATTGAAAAACAAATGGTACCATGCAAAAGGACTACCGAATAGGTTTCATTTGAATGGTCACATCATAAGATTTCGTCGACAGACTTAAAAGTTAGAACTACACTACATGTCTCCATGATTTGCTCAGCGAGTGAAAAAATTAAATATATTTTTTCATAATCAAATGTAATCAACTCTACATACATTGAATTGTTAAATAGTGAAATATTTATTGCTTTGAACGTCGCGTTAGTGAGTTATAGAGATTTGAATGTGCAAAGTGCTAATTAATGACAAGTTACTGTATTTGCAAAGACCACCGTAACGAAATAGAAGCACCGGATCCTGTAGTAAAGGATATAATCAGCTATAAAATAATGAAACGATTTGATAAAAAAGCAAGGCTGATAAACGCTACGGAAACGACTCAGTATATCTTTAAAATATCCAATATTTCGAAAGGCACAGCCTTTCTTCTTCAGGGTCTTACAGATAACGATAACGTCGACTCGGTATTCATTTAATATACCGACAACAAATAGAAAATGGTCTACTTGATAGAACTAATTGTCTTAACCTTCAAATAATATTTTTTACAAATCATTTCATTATCCTCAGTTTATATTTAGTATTTTCCAAATTGATTATCTTCAAGCTGTAAACCACATTGTAAATTGACGTAGAATAATGGCAGTCCTATTTCGCGTTTATGCTAAACTTAGTCATTATTTTAGCACTGTTTCCCCGACAAAAAAAATGGGCAAAATCTTTAGAACATGTAACGGTATGTAACAGAAAGTTCATGCAAATTTCTTGCAGTTACGCTAGCCAACGTACCAACAAGTGGAGGAGGAAAACTTCAACCAATCACAAAAGAAAAGGGCACAAGTTATAAGTACATCATTCCGCTTATTTCCGTTGTCCTTGTGATTTGTATTCTTTTTATCGCCATGGTCTTTTTTATACTAAAAAGAAGACGACGTGATGACAACACCTCCAATCCCCCAGGTACAGTAAATACCTTATTGGTACTAATTTTCGCGGGCACTTAAGGACGTTCGCGCTAATTGTTTATGCGCATCCTTACTGCGCACGCAATTCATGTCGCATCGCCATGCTACGTCATGCACGAGCGCGCGCGCAAGAGAAGAAATGTAAGCACATAAAGGGCAGATAGCGGTTGCGTTAACTTTGCTTAGATTTAACTCGCTTGGATGGTCGGTGACCCCCAATTTTTTTTTCATAGATAATTTTCTTTTCCAATTTTTGACAAATTGTGAAAAAATGAACAAAAAATCAATGTAGGAAGTTTAAATTTTTTCCATTTTTCTACCCGCGCGCCATCGAATCTTGCCAACTTGCGGCTGTTAGAGTTTACAAATGCTGTCGTTTAAAAATGAAATTTACTTCAAGGAACGTCACCAGTTGAATGAATTTGCTGAACAGACCTACTAGCTTAAAATTTGGGAAAGAAAGTTGCATTTTAGAGATTTATTTGCAATATTTTTAGACTAACAGACGTTCGGGTCACATCCCGTAAGGAAGACCAATTTTTCAAAATTAGGGTCGCCTTTAAGATAGCTTATCTCAGAAACGAAGTCGGTGACCCCCTCATTTTTTTGCATTTCTGACACGAGTAACTCATAACCTAGCTGTAGCAAAAGTTTTATAAAAAAATCAATGTTAGAAGATTTTCGCGCGAACGTCCTTAATTTCGCGAAAAATTGGTCGGCATATTTCGCGGGTCTTTATTTTCGCGATTTGGGTGCAAAATTATTTTCTTAGGGAATTAATTTTCGCGAAAATGAAAAAAAAAACACATTTTATGTCGAGAATTTTATTATTTTACACTTATTGCTGAAAATCATCAACTCATAACAAAACCAAACTATAGAAACCGCATCGTGTTCCATAGGCATAGTCAAAGACATTATCCTTATGCTTAACGTCCTTTGCAATTGTATAATACAAGGAATACTTGAAAAGTATAAACAGATTGTCGTTTCAAATTACAAAGAACCCGGGATAGATGGCCATTTCGATGACTGTACAAAAGAGGTGCTGAAAGGACTTGAATATGACGATAGCGATACAGATGACGAGGTTCAAAGCAACACAGATCGTGACATTTGACTGTTAAACTGTTGTTTATCATCTGTAGGCATGCCATAGTCGTGTAGAGCTTTTACACGTTATACACAATAAGTATACATGTGTTTCTTCATTAAATTGAGAAAACAAGAAATATAGGAGGGTATTAAATTTCGCGACATTAAAGTTCGCGGGAATTTTTTTTCGCGTCGCTTTAAGTTCGCGATATTTTTTAAATCGCGAAAATCGCGAAATTAAAGCGACGCGAAAATTAGTACCAATAAGGTAGTGAACGTACTCAACAGACGGCAGAGGCGGGAGGATGATAATGCGACATGTAACTACTGACATGCTTTGATGCAATATGCAGTTAACATTGCTGTGCTCTTCAGTGTTGACTACATCAAGAACAAGAACAAGAAAAATTTCAGTTGGAAATTTTGTCTTACGTAATTAGTGTCACGCTCATCACACAAGAATTTTGCGTCCTCTTCCACCTGCCGTCTTGTTGCGCAAGCTCACTAATGTCTCCTAGGTAACAGGAATATGAGCTGTCACGCAAAGCTTTTTCCTTTCTAATCGTTGCCTGACCCGAGAGTTACCACCCAAATAACGGGCCGGGTCAGCGTACTATAGATATTGTACTGAAAATTCGGTTCAGTTCCGTTTCTACTGACTAAGCCCCACCAAACAGGGTAGTAACCAGACAGTGCATGTCATTTGGATAATACTGTAGTAAATACTGTTTTTATTCTTCCTTTGCTAAGGTTTTACATGGCATGCAAAACAGGTTAGATTCTATACTTGAGCAACTCAACACCGCGGTAGAAATTTTATTCAACAACCATATTTTGCGGACCAGCATAAGACTCGTCTACTAGCTGACCCTTTTCAGTGAGTCGAGCGGGCGACAAGCTCGGCGAGACTGGAGCGAGCGAACGAGACGAGGGGAAACTGAGGGAAAGGCCTCTTCCCCAGCGCCCCCTCGGTTCGCATTACTTTCGCTCGCTCGATCCGATCGCGTATTTGCTCTCCCGCTCGATTATCAAAGCAGTCTAGCAGTCTAGACCAGGATAATGTGAAGGCAGCATATGAACTAGCCTCTGAGCAAGCTCTCGGACTCGGTGGCTAGAACCCGAGAGTTTGGCCGCAGGCTATGTGTATGAACCATTAGTAGGATCTTGTCTGTCTTTAGAATTCGTCTTCACTTCCCCCCCCCCCCCCCCCCCCCCCCCCCCTCACTCAACCGCGCGAGAAACTGCAACATCATGTGTCCAAACATATATCCGCCTTGGTCCAACCCTATTGCGCGCAACATCGCACACAACTCCCAAGTAGAATTAAAGATGGACCTGTGATTTTCTTGCGCGCGATGTTGCGTGGGATGTTGCCTATCGTGTCTTTTCGTTCGTCTTTTGTTGATTAGCAATAGTGTTTAAGGACTTTTATCATTGTCATAATTTTGTAGAAGAAACAGAAGTCAATGAGTACCATTTCCCCGTTCCAGCGACCTCCTCACAGACACCGGCGCAAGCACGTTCCTCGTACGGTCTTCGTGGAAGACGCACGACCACACACGCCACATCAGCGAGAAGCAACAGCCAACATCAGCGAGACTCTGACTCGCAGGGAAGTAGCAGCTCACTACAGAGCGTCAGTATCGGGAATGGAAATAGTAAGGGTAAGTACATTGAACCCTTTTCTTTGAAACTTCCACTAAGGGGACTGGTTAAATGGCAAGAAACCGTATACGAAAATCCTGCTGCCTGTACGCTGAATCCTTGAAGATCTGCCTCAGCCCCCCAAAAAATATAAAACTTTAAAGCAAAGCTAAAAACAACGTATATTTTGTTTAGTACAATATTTCAGCTGGCCAGACCAGCCTTCTTCAGGTATAGGATGTTACTTAATTTACAATGTGTTATACGATGTTATATACAAGGAGAATTTCGGTAACTAAGGGGACACTGGGCTGCCTGTGCAACGCGCTTAAGTGTCATCTATTTTTGTTATCTTTTTGTTATTACCTTACAGACAAGATGCTTGTTCGAGATTTGCCTGGGCATATCTTTATCGAGCTAGGCAGACTCCTAAACCCAAAGTCATTTAACAACTGGATTAAATTGGCAGGACTTCTCGAATTTACAAACAGCCATGTCAAAAACTTTGAGCTGGATCCTGAGAGGGCGACGCAAACTGTCTTACACGAGTGGGGTCAAAGAGATGGCACAACGGTAGATGTACTCGTTGAAGTTTTAAAAGAAATGAATAGAGACGATTGTGTCCAAGTCCTTAAACAATGGGACAGCTAAAAGATGTACGTGAAGGATGTAGTAAGGCGGACACTGTCCAGCGGTGGGCACTCGTGAAGTTGTCGGCAGGTTGTCTTTTCGGCATGTCTTTCGGAAAGTGTGTTGAGAAACTCCTTTCTCTTTCGGTAAGCCATTAAGAGGCCTAAATTTCGCCTTTAGTAAGGCTAGTTTTATAAACCGATACGGCCATTACAGATGCTCAGTACACCACACAAACAGAGGATGGTAAGCCTGTGCAGTTTTTATTTCATTTTCATCAGTTTTAAGAGCCCTAAATTTCGCCTTTAGTGAGGCTAGTTTGATAAACCGATACGGTCATTTATGATGCACAGCACACCACACCACACAGACAGAGGATGGTAAGTCTGTGTCAAAAGAAAGGAAAATAGTTTTGACATTTCAGTTAAATATCCCAGTTTCAATTTAAATGCATGCTTGCTAATTCATTTTTGAATTCGTGAGATCCAATTGGCAATTAATTGCATAAGTAATTTAAAAAAAGACTAATTGATAAAATCTAGACAATAATGACCTTTTTTAATGCGTTTGAGGTCGTTGGTCAATTCAACAAAATATTAGGTGCATTGTTTACTTAGCGTGTTGAAAGAGAAAATGAAAAGATCAACGCCTGTTATATAGTGTAATAGGCATAATGGGAAAACACCCCAGTTAAAAACAAAGGTATTGTGAGACCCGGATTAAAGCTCACTTGGAGGTGAAGCTAGAAATCGGTCTTCAGTATCTCTCGCCTTTAGAGACTTTTTTGCAATGTTTTTAACCTTCCCTGACTACTTACAGTATTAAGCTAAAGGGATAGAGAATGTTTTTAAAGCCTTTGCAGGCAAGCTTAGGATTCCTGAGACGGAGAGAATATTAGCAAGAGTGCCGATACGAACGGTTTTCTTGGACAAGTTTTTGTCTTTCATTGTCTTAATCTCTTATAACAGAATTGTGTGAAAACAGAGTTCAAGTTCAATTTGAAAAGTAAATTTCTATTCCCGGTTCGTGTTCTTGAACAATTCCAGGTTTTTGTAATTTTAGTGTCCTTCGCAGAATCACAGCTGTTACGATATTGTTTGCATTTGACTCCCCGATGTTGAAATTAGTAGGGAGGGGTGGGGATGTCGGCGGTTATTATGTGACGCAAGTGTCTTAAGACTTCTAAAAGTTGCTGATTATTGATTGCGGAAATCGCGTATTTAAGTTTACGGCCAAATGATATCGAAATTGTGATAACAAACAGTTTTTTTTGGTTAAAGAATAATGTTTTTTTTTTAAGACATGTTAGGGTAATTCTATCGAGGACGTAATTGGTTGCTTCACATTAAAGGTAAAAGCTGAGTTTAATTCCAAGCAATATGGATTGGAGTGCCTAATTCAGTCAGATATTAGACTGGCCAAAATAAACGTTACTTTGTTACTTTAAAGTGGAGTGGGAGCTCTAAGGTGATTTTACACCTCCGTAATACATGACGTTGATATATGATAGGCACGATAGCCGCCATATTGGTTTTGACATTATAATACAAATTAATAGCAATGTAACATTGGAAAGAAGAAAATGTTTGGAAAATTTCTGCTTTTCCCTTTTCCTTCACAAGTTATTTACTTGTTACAAAAGCGAGGAAACTAACGAGTATATTATCAACTATAATACTGTAAGCCTATATTAGATTCGAATATCAGCCTGACGTGTTTGAAATCTCCCGAGTTTGATTTGTTTCCTCCTCAGAAATCCCGTGGGTCACTAATTAGCATTTCACCAGTAATATAAAAACCAACACAGCGGCTATAGTGAATAAGGCCTATAGTTATGATGGATGTATTGTTTGACTTTATTATCCGACTGTGACGTCATGTTACCTTATTAAGAACAGAGAGCACGCAAAATATCCCAACGTATTACACCATAGATTTTCGTATTACACCTTTGTATCTCGGTTTGAAGACATAGAAGCTATAAGAAGGTTTAATCAAATAATAAATCCCATATTCGATGATTTAACAGATAATACGTGCAGACATTTTACACATTGCTCGCATTTTTTCTCGCCCCTGGCCCCCTATCGATAAAAGTTTTCTTTTACATTTTACTATTAAAAATTCTAGATACATTAGAATGATATACCGTATTTTCTCAATTAAACGCCCCCGACGTTTATTTCAAACTTGGCTTAGTGGACCCGGCGTTTCTTTGAATCAGCAGTTTTTTCTCACCCGCCATTTTTTTAAGAAAAGATTATTATTCGTTTTTCTTGGCAGCCGTGTACCTTGCCCTTAAATCTTAAGTTTATTATACCACAAATAAACGTTTGAGGGGCTTTCTTACAACTTCTTCTATTATACCCGGCGTTTATTCGGGGCCCGGCGTTTAATCGAGAAAATACGGCATTTGTTTGACTTTTAGGATTTATGTTATGTCCCCAATTAGCTCTTTTTGTAGCTAAATACATTGATACTTCAATAAAGTTATCATCACCATCATCATCATCATACTACGCAACTCGTGAAATACCCGCGCGTATTATCTGCTATACCATCGACTAAGGTGTCAGTATGTACTTTAGTCTGTAAAAAAACTTTGAAAAAAGACGTAGTGCTTTATAAAAATAGTAGTTTTATTATACTGTACATTTGTTAACTTATTAATATAAAATAATTATTAAATAGTGACCGAAACTTCGGCTTAAAGAGGAAATATTTCTAAGATAATATTATAAATAGATCTTTTAAAACTAACAAAAAGATGCAATTTAGTGCAACACCCTTGAACATTGTTGAACATTTGGATATTGAACTATATTATTCCTGACAGTCATCCAATAAACATTCTCGTTATAAAGTGGTTTTCAATTATTATTAAGTAATGCTTCACATAAGAACTATAGTAAACTTCATTATTCTGCGGCATTGGCTCTTTCCCACATAGAATATCTTTGATTTCAAGAATAGAGGAGGGGCTGATGGTTCATAATTATATTTCATTATAAAAATACAGAAAATCCATTTGCGTCAAATATATTTTAGGAAATGTTCGTGCTTAACCAATCAGAATAGCAGAAGACAATAGCTACTAATTTTGCTTCTTTGATGAAGTTACCCAGATACAATATCTTTTAAAAATTGCATGTTGTGCGATTGGGTCTCAAAATGCGTGAAACCTTAAAAAAAATAGACTTTAGGCACCTTGAACCTTAACTTTTTAGCGGTTTTTGAGTCTAGGCCAATGAGATCACTAGTTGTAACAATGAAAATAGTTGACATTCCATCGTGCATTGCCATTCAGCACTATCCTTCTTATGCGGATCATTACTTAATTAAGTAATCAGAACTCAAAGAAAATAACTGAAATAGTTAATAGTAAAACGAGTTTTTTATTTTTATTTGACGAATCACAAAGCGTAGTACAGTGGAACCCCGTTATAACGAAGATCCCAGTAAAACCAACGATCAGTCCTTTCGCCCATTATAACTCCGTTATAATGAACACATTTCCCCAGCCTCTTGGCACTTCATTATATCGGAGTTCCACTGTAATGAATGCAAATCCATATCAAACGCGAACTACTTTTTACATTCATTTTAAAACCGCTGTATGAAAATATTGAACAAATGGTTAAGAACTTGCTATGCCTCATGTTTTGTAGAACTTTTTTTTCACCTTTTATTTCAGATTATGAAGCTCAAATTTGTTACATCGTATTATTAATAACACCTATAATTATTGGAATTAACAATTTTGTGTCCTGTAGTGACACCTGTAGTCATAATGAAATAAATGCACTAAAGCTTAAATAAGTTTAAGTGTTTAATCTACTGTTTAAATAAAGTTTCCATCTAGCCTGAAATTTACATTCTGTGTTATTTTTTAATGCTAAATATTTCTCAGTTCTCAATTTTACCTTGACGATTTCCTTGAACACATTAAAATTAGGTGTTACACCAT